>OU343217.1:125040399-125244008 GCA_910596185.1 Chrysanthemum makinoi | reverse complement strand
GGAGAGTACATCATCAACACAAGTGTAGGTTATGATCCCATGTACATTCTTGTTGTTTTGTGAAAACGATACAAGAACAAAGGAAATCATATGCCATGAAACAAACTCAATCAAAAATCCATTTAGTGTGTTTATATTTTTAAACATTTTTCAACCTATATGACTTATCAAAATATCTAAACTAACATTTTCGACACAACTAGATGTTATCCCATGTCACACCCCCAAATTACCTGTTTTGCGTGAAATGGAATTTCGGGGATCGTGACCGGTCATAGCATCACAATCACAGTTATATTGAACGACCTAAAGTGTCGTTTGGAAAATACATCGTTTGATTTAATAAAATAATCAGAGTTTACAAAGTAGGTCCCAAATGAAAACCAACTTGTGCGGAAATAAGTTTGTTACAATTCAAACGATGTTTTAAAGTGCATGAAACCCAGTGAGACGCGCGTCACCATCGACTCCGATGTGTCCAAATGCATGCCATGAAGTGAATGCCTTAGATACCCGAGATAAAACATGCTAAAAGTGTCAACACAAAGGTTGAGAGGAAACCATAGGTTTAAGTAATTCGCTTCAACACAATAATCGTATAATTAAATCGTTTCACACTCATCGTGAAAAACAACATCGATTATTTCACTAAGTTCATGACACCAAAGTTGCAAAACATCGCACCAATAAAAATTGTAATCATCGTTCATCGCCGCCCTAATAGGTAATTTGCCATTTACCTTAATGATTCAATATAGTGCCGATTTCCCTAATGGGTCACAAGAGCGGAGTTAGCATTCCACAGGCCTATTCACAAATATCAAAGGCCACCGCAGTGACCAATGGTTCATGATGGTGTGGACTCTAACATGGCAAATACCTAGTGATAATAAAACATTCGGTTATAAAGATACAGTTCAAAGTTTGTAGGTCAAGAGCCATGTACTCCCCAAGAGTTTGAAAACAATTAAAAGAGTAAAAAGGGGCTATGAACTCACCTGTTGCAATGATTTCGATGACAAAGTGGATACACTGAAATATATCGTGAATCTCGAAAATGACCTATTATGAATGATATGATATGTCATGAGTTGCAAATGTATGCATGGCCGTGATGTTACGGCAAATTACCATGAAGTTTTGAAAATATTACTTATCGTCGTAAAAATACCGTTGACGTCTTGACCAATCAAAAATCATCACTTTTACAAGTTTTTCGTCAAAATGTCATCCTACAATGGTTTAATAATGATTTTGGTGAAATTTCACTTTTCACGCAAACAATGTAGGCTTAATGGGCGAAATTAACAAAATGCTTCAAAAACTAGTCGTAGTAATTACATGATCGTTAGAGAAACAAACTCGACGGCTTTTGGAAAGTTTGTATCGATATCTAAAAGTTTCAGTTCAGAGTTTCGCCAAAAGGTCTCTAAACATAAAGATAATAAGGGTTAAAGATGGTGGTTTTGGCTAATTGTGTGCAGAAAATGAGTTTCGGCCAAGTTTGAACATCCAGAATAATTACTACAATCCGCTTTACAAACAGTTGTCGCTTTGAAAATATGCCCGGTGAACTTGATTTTATTAGAAGACAATTGCCCCAAAAGTTTCACAACCTCGTTAAAAACAGCCCTCAACATGGACGTTACAGCTACCGTAACACTTGTGTCGTAAAAATAATATAGTTTTTCTAAAAATAATAGTTACGGCAAATTTATGAAAACGTGCATATATTTGTCGCTTCAAACCGCTTTCTACGTATAATACGTCCTTAGCTTCGTATCAAAGTATACTAATATATTTTTGATAAGGCGAAATAATTTGTAAGCTTAAGGCCTGCTTTTTGACTCGACAAAATAAAAACAGTTGCTGAAATTTCAGAAAACAATATATTTCGCCGCCAAATTTAAAATTCACCACGGATTCGTTATAACTCCGCTTATCCGCTCAAAAAGGCCACGGATTCGTTTTAAAGTATATTTTCTAATTATCAAGGCCAAATGCCTACTGTCGGTTTTTCCAGAAAATCGAAACAAGGACAGATCATAATTTATACTTATCGAAAATAGTTTTTCTCCGACAAAACCTATTCTAATCCCTTCAAATCAACTCCAAAGCTAATCTAATCCTACCATACACCTTCTTAGGGTGTCATGGGTTCCTAGACATCATTAAGACCAAAGAATACCTGGATATTTATAGGATGACCAAATATATATATATACTCTAAAATCATGAAAATGGTATAAATCACATATGTCTTGCATGTTGCTCCAAAATGAAAAACGTATGAGATGAAAAGGAAACATGCTTACAAGTGAATATGATGAGGTGCAAAGAACAAGGTTTAGCTTCCAAAACACACTTGGTTTTATTTCAAAACCTTATAAAGAATGTTAACTAGATTGTAATATCTTGAGCTTGAGAAATATATGATCCCTTGCAAAAGCCCTGATGACCGGTTTGAGAGGAGAGAAAACCAAGAGGAAAACTTTGCTACTATGTGAAATAATTTGAAATTGGATACAAGTGAATGAAGTGTTGGAGTGTAAAATTTACTTAAGTAATAAATGAATTTAGCAACCATATGATTCATCCCCCCCAATGGCCGGTTTTGGGGGGATTGTGTCTACCATTATATATAATTTTTTTTATTATTAAATGTATAAGTTATATATTTGTAACAATTATAATAAAAAGTGTAAGTAATGTAGAATTTATTACTTGTAGAGTAAATGGTAATTTTGGTGCAAGAAAGTTTTCAATAGATCAAAAATAGAATGTAGAGATAATAAAAATTGTAAAAATACATTCCTTGTGAAATTTGAGTGATAAAATAATTATCGTATAATTTTTAAGAAATCGTGGTAATAATATAACTTTATTTATATGTACCAAATAAATTTGAAACACTAGGAAAACTAAAAATATAGTTTTTATAAACTAAATGTAAGTTTAAAAATACATCGGGATCATTTTGAAAGTAACAGATTAAATATTTAAAATAATAACTCACGCCAACGTTTATTTAATATAAAAATTACGCTAAAAGTGTGAAATGTCATGAATGAATTATCATGATAAATGATGTCAATGAATGTAGACTAATCTTTAGTCCATATGAAATGTACGTGATGTTATGATCATGAATTCGCCGCTAAACCATAAGGTTACGCGAATTTGGAACACGTAAACCAAGTTTACGATAAATGTTGAAATAGTGAAGCTAAAAATCGAGAAATGACCAAAGTACTGGTTGTCACATCTTCGCCATTCAAAAAGGAATTCAGCCCCCTAATCAGCTCGGTTGGTCTCTGCTTGTGGTTTGATGTGGCAACTTTCCCATTCTCGTTAAAAATTTCCAAAGATTTTAGGTAACCCATTTTGCTTAATCCCACAACTCATCAAACAAGAACCGCCGTGACGATTAGGCTAAATCGTTTAGGTAACAACTTGTTTCTAGCTCGATCTGCAACTCATCAAACAAGAACGCCACGCTGATCAAGCCGAAACAAGTGGTTTGAAGAAAATCTTTTGAAAATTTGCCTCGACACGAATTGTTACACATATAAGCCTATTACTCCCTTCATTGCATGATTCTTCCTGAATTAGACATAGGTGATCAGGCTATGTATAATTTAGGAGTAACTATGCAATGCTTGGACTAATCGACTCATATGATGTTTGGTGTTGAGTCAACTGATGTTAAAATTGTGATGAACATCGAGGAGAGAAGACATGGAGAAGTGTCGCTAAAATGATAGAGTTAAAAAGAATTAAAATCCTCGTAAATGATACAACAGATCGGAAGAAAATAAAGTACTATAGATGAAAATATTTTACAACGAGTGGTTTATCAAACAGAAATACATATTAGGTTATAAAGATTCTGATACGATGGAAAACATAAACTTAGTACGACATAGTACATAAGGAGAAATAAGATCATAGTTTCCCATCTCTCACATCGCTGATACTCATCTCCCCTCCTCCTTCTAACATATATACATTCCATGAGCACCTTCGAATTTGTTGACCTTGGTTTTGAGGACATTGGTTCCAATAGTGTCCTTGTCCCCACATCCAAGCATGTGACTACGGCTTACCTTACAATCCTTAGCAAGGTGTCCTACTTTAGACAACTATAAAGCATATACCATGGACCATTATGATGTAGCGCCAGATTGTGCATCTGTAAGTTTCCCGCATAAGCTCTTTGTTGGAAAAGAAACAACATGACCCGCACTTTTTGTCTTCTATTCTGCTGTTGATGATGGTTAGTGTTACGGTTTTGGTTGTTGTTGTTATAACCTCCTTGGTCATTTTTCCATTTTCTTTTGTTGTTGTTGATGTGGTTATCGTCGTTGTTGTTGTTGTTTTGTTATTGTTGTTATCGTGTGTTGTTGGTATTGTTGTTGATGGTATGATTGTTGTTATCAAGTGTGGTTATTAACATAATTCCCTTTTCCCAACTTGAGCCATGAGTATTTGATATACGTAGATTTTTCAATTGTTTGTGGATCGAAGAAGTTACATCTCCTTGATATTTTGTGAAAGTCCTCCAATGAAATTTTCAATAGTTTCTCCTTGTCCCAAAACCATAGCCAAAGAACAGCCAAACTTGAAACCTTTTGATGTAAGCAAGTCTCGCAGTTTCAGCAGCTAGCTATGCCTCGTGAATAGCAAAAGCTACTGTCGCTGCTCTTCTTTCCTTAGTGCCTCTGGATATATAATCCTCTATGTACTTTGGATAGCAGCGTGTCATTTCTAGTGCAGCTTCTAATTTACAACTCTTCAAAATAAAAGGAAAATGAGACGAGTCAAATCCTATGTTAAGAATAGGCGCTAAAGAGAGGGGTGAAGAATGATAAGTTTGAGGTTATATTTCAAAATAATCGACCTTCCGAAAAGATGGGTTATGAGGTGTTGTAAATGCTTCAAATGTATAGCTGTTAGTATTAGTGTGAATAATGTAACTCGACGTTAGTGATGAAACAAAGGAGTGAGAGTGACTTCGCCCTATTTAAAGGTTCATCTCAGATTCGCGTTATCGATAATGAATCACCGATATAAAAAATTTGTGATAGGAATGAAAGGAAATCTCCACGCTAGAGTATGAGGAAATGATAATGGGATGGGAATTTAAAGGCATCCATGTGATAAATCAATGGAAATGAAAGTGAATAACTGTAAAAATGTACGATAAATCGCTTGCAAAGTGAACATGCACTTATGATGAAATGATGAGATGCTATGATAATGTAGTTATAGTCTAGGGTCAATGATGCAACCTAGTTCTCTATAACCAAGCTCTGATGCCAATCTGTCACACCCCCAAATTACCTGTTTGCAATTAATGGAATTCCGGGGATTGACTGTCATAGCATCACAATCACAGTTATATTGAACGACCTAAAGTGTCGTTTGGAAAACACATCGTTGATTTAATAAAATAATCAGAGTTTACAAAGTAGGTCCCAAATGAAAACCAACTTGTGCGGAAATAAGTTTGTTACAATTCAAACGATGTTTTAAAGTGCGTAAAACCCAAGTGAGACGCGCCTCACCACGACTCCATGATGTGTCCAAATGCATGCCATGAAGTGAATGCCTTAGATACCTGAGATAAAACATGCTAAAAAAAGTCAACACAAAGGTTGAGTGAAACCATAGTTTAAAGTACCGCTTGAACACAATAATCGTAGTGTGAATTAAATCAAGTTTCACACTCATCTAAAACAACATCGTATTTATTTCACTAAGTTCATGACACCAAAGTGTAAACATCGCACCAATAAAAATTGGTAATCATCGCTTCATCGCCGCCCTAATAGGTAATTTGCCAATTTACCTTAATGATTCAAATATAGCCATTTCCCTAATTCAATACAAGAGCGAGTGTTAATTCCACAGCCTATTCACAATATTCGCCACCGCAAGTGACTAATGGTTCATGATGTAGGGACTTCGAACATGGCAAATACTTAGTGATAATAAAACATTCTAAGTTATAGCATACGTTCAAAGCATTTGTGTTCGTTAAAATGTAGCATGTATCTCCCCAAGAGTTTGTAAAACAATTAAAAAGAGTGTGGGCTATGAACTCACCATGCAATGATTTCGATGACAAAGCGATACACCTGAAATATATCGTAATCTCAAATGACCTATATGAATGATATGATATGTCATGAGTTGCAATGTAATGTTATGCATGCATTTCATATGTTATTTATACCATTTGCGAAGTTTGAAAATATTACTTATCGTCGAAAATACTGCTTTGACGCCTGACCAATCAAAAATCACTTTACAAGTTTTACGTCAAAATGTCATCCTACGGTTTAATAATGATTTTTGGTGAAATTTCCACTTTTTCGCCGCAAAACAATGTCGCGGAATTTTCATGAAATTAACAAAATGGCTTTCGAAAAACGGTCGTAGGAACGGTGTACGCCGATCGTTAGAGAACTAACTCGACGGTTTTGGAAAGTTTGTATCGATATCTAAAAGTTTCAGTTCAGGAGTTTTCCAAAAGGTCTAACATAAAGATAATAAGGGTTAAAGATGGTGGTTTTGGCTAATTGTTGTGCAAAAATGAGTTTCGCCAAGTTTGAACATCCAGAATAATTTACTACAACTCCGCTTTACAAACAGCTTGTCGTTTTGAAAAATATGCCCGGTGAACTTGATTTCATTAGAAGACAATTCGCCCAAAAGTTTCACAACCTCGTAAAAAACAGCCCCTCAACATGGACGCATACAGCTACCGTAACACTTGATCGTAGAAAATAATATAGTTTTTCGTAAAATAATTACGCAAATGCATTTAAAAACGTGCATATATATTTGTCGCTTCAAATCCGCTTTCTACGTGATAATACGCCCTTTCTTCGTTTCAAAGTATAATACTATATTTTGACAAGTCGAAATAATTTTGCGAAGCTTAAGGCTCGCTTTTTGACTCTCGACAAAATAAAAACAACATGCTGAAATTTCGTAAAACAATATATTTCTCGCCGCCAAACTTTAAAAATTCACCACGGATTCGTTATAACTGCTTATCCGTTCAAAAGGCCACGGATTCGTTTTAAAGTATATTTTCTAATTATCATGGCCAAAATGTCGAGCCTACTGTCGGTTTTTCCAGAAAATCGAAACAAGGACAGATCATAATTTATACTTATCGAAAATAGTTTTTCTCTGACAAAACCTATTCTAATCCCTTCAAATCAACTCCAAAGCTAATCTAATCCTACCATACACCTTCTTAGGGTGTCATGGGTTCCTAGACATCATCAAGACCAAAGAATACCAAGGGAGTATTTATAGGATGACCAAATATGTATATATACTCTAAAATCATTGAAAATGGTATAAATCACATATGTCTTATATGTTGCTCCAAAAATGAAAAACGATGATGAAAAAGAAAAAAAGGAAACATGCTTACAAGTGAATATGATGAGGTGCAAAGAACAAGGTTTAGCCTAAACACCTTTGGGTTTTATTTCAAAACCTTATAAAGAATGTTAACTAGATTGTAATTATCTTGAGCTTGAGAAAAATATATGATCCCTTGCAAAAGCCCTTGATGGCCGGTTTTGAGAGGAGAGAAAACCAAGAGGAAAACTTTGCTACTATGTGAAATAATTTGAAATTGGATACAAGTGAATGAAGTGTTGGAGTGTAAAATTTACTTAAGTAATAAATGAATTTAGCAACCATATGATTCATCCCCCCAATGGCCACTGGGGGATTGTGTCTACCATTATATATATTTTTTTTTATTAAATGTATAAGTTATATATTTGTAACAATTATAATAAAAAGTGTAAGTAATGTGTAAATATTATTACTTGTAGAGTAAATGGTAATTTTTTTTGTGCAAGCAAGTTTTCAATAGATCAAAATAGAATGTATTGAGATAATAAAAATTATAAAAATACATTCCTTGTGAAATTTGAGTGATAAAATAATTATCGTATAATTTTTAAGAAATCGTCGTAATAATATAACTTTAACGATTAATATACCAAATAAATTTGAAACACTAGGAAAACTAAAAGTATAGTTTTTATGAACTAAATGTAAGTTTAAAATAATGGATCATTTTTGAAAGTAACGGATTAAATATTTAAAATAATAACTCACGCGATAATGTTTATTTAATATAAAATTACGCTAAAAGTGAGATGAAATGTCATGAATGAATTATCATGATGCAAATGATGTCAATGAAATGTAGACTAATCTTAGTCCATATGAAATGTTCGTGATGTTATGATCATGAATTCGCCGCTAAACCATAAAGGTTACGCGGATTTGGAACACGTAAACCAAGTTTACGATAAATGTTGAAATAGTGAAGCATAAATCGTTTCGAGAAATGACCTGAAAGTACGGGTTGTCACATCCCAAACACTCCTTCAAATAGCACATTGATTAGTAGAATATTACTAAATCGACAAACAAGAGAATGAATAGCAAGGTAAGGAAACCACATATGCTATTCAATCAAACAAGCACAAAAGCTATTTGAGATAAGCAAATAATCAAGTAATGCAACTAAGACAATTTATCATTTAGCATAGCATACGAAAGTTCTTTTCATCGCTTTGTGTTAAATATAAACATGTATACCAAGCTTGATTAGTTTCTTTATATTTATAAATATGATCAAAACCTTAATTTCAATAGAGGACACATTGTTATTCAAAAGTGAAAACATCCGTCTCCAATTAGATCAAAAGTTTGTGCAAAGTTATGACCGAAAAATGACTTTCTATTATAAATCAATGATTCTTTAAATTATTGTTTTGAATCAGTTTATGAAATCATTTTTAAATGAAAGTAGGCTCAAATACCTTTAAAACGATAGGTGGTACAACTTAAACGACTTACTGGTTAAAAGTTATGAATTTTAGAAATTCGCATAAAAAATCGTTTTTCATACTCACCGGATCCCACGGAGACCTTGTTTGAGGATCCGTCCTGTAACCGAGGGATCCGAGGATCCATTACTTAATTACAAAAATGTATGTTTTGACCTCGACGAAAAGGTTTAGTCTTTGTAGACTTTTTAGTGAAGTTATATTACCTATTTTACCTTTATTCAAGCTTGATTAACAAGATATCTAACAACAAAACTTCAAAAGAAAAATCACAAAACACTTTTCATATTATGCTTATTATAAGATAGAAGCATATATCACCATTTTGTCCACAAGCAATTTAGCACGTTTTTGAAAAAAAATGTAACTAAGAAAACATACCTTTGTTATATCCCCTTTTTATGGTTTTAGAAACCATAGACGCAAAATACTTCATGATCTTCTAAGATACCCCAATCCTTTGCTATATTCCCTTTTATGATTTTAGAAACCATAGACGCGAAATACTTCATGATCTTCTAAGATACCCAAATCCTAGTATGAAGACTTCTCAAAGGAAAATGTTGGAATGATTTATCACTATCCAACATATGATGATTTCTAAAAACATGACTTTTTATTTTAAGAAATTCTCTTGTAGTTTTCAAACATACACGGATCGTATCAAGTTTTCAAAGTACAATATACAAAAAAAAATTGGTAACGAAGCTCATACCAAATGGAAAACTAGAAGGGGGTTGAATAGTTTTACCAATTTAAAACTCCCTATATTTAGATCGACTTATGTCAATCTATTTGGTTTTTTATGTTGGACGTTGATAGATAGATATATAAACGTGTAATGAAATATAAAGAGTAAAAAGCACATCACCACAACACAAGTTATTTATAGTGGTTCGCTACAAGGACACCTTCCTTGCCCTACTCCACTCCCCGAGTCACCTACTCGAGAGTTCATAAGCACTACACCAACTCCTTGTGGCGGAGAAGCCTTCACAATGTCGCTTAACCTTTTTCCAGTACAAAGCTAAATACCGAGTTATTTCACACCAGGCTGAACCACACCTAACACAACGCTGTTTCACCCTTTTTACTCATGCTAGGCTAACCACCGAGTTCTTTCACACCTTAGGAGAACTAATCCTTCACAACGTCGCCTACCCTTTCTTAGGTACTAGGCTAAGCACCTAGTTCCATTACTATGGAGGAACTACCCCTTCACTATAACACCTAATCTCAAGGAGATCTACCTTGTTACAACACCTTCAGGATATCACCATCCTTGTAGATAAACAATACATATATATGTATAACGATGCACCCCATCGATTATACGACCTAGGCATTCTTCCCAAATGCTACTTGATTTGATTCTTTGGCATACTTCACTAATGCCTTTGACACAACGCTTGCCACCCTTCACTAATGCCTTCGTCTTGACACCTTTAGCATCCTTCACTAATGCTTTGACACGGATGATGAGCACTTTTCACTAATGCTTTTCTCTTGACACTTTCGCATTCACTAATGCTTTGACATGGATGATGAGCACCTTTCACTAATGTCAAGCTATCTTGACACTTTCGGCATTCTTCACTAATGCCTTCAACCCAACATCTATGGAGAAAGGAAGAACTATCAACAAGAGAACCTTAGTTGTCTTGATGATGACTAAGCATGGCAACTCATGGACTTGAGCTTGCACGCCTTAAGAAGGTGGTGATCTCCTTTAAGAGGAACCTAGTAGATCACACAAAAACAAAAGACAAACTACATAGATCACTTAGATCCGAGGTTAGAGGGTTAGAATACTTTGGGGAAGTATGTGTGTAAAGTCATGTATAGAGAGGAAGAAATGGCTATCTATTTATAGAGGAAATTTCTTCTGTCCCCGGATCCCACGATCCTTCCACAAGTGATCCTGCTAGCACAAAGCCGGGTAGGATCCGCTCCCTCTTGCCCATGGGTATTTTGGTTACGGGTCATGGGTTATGGGTTGATCCATGGTTTTCTAGATAAATGTATCTTAAGGATAATGAACTTGGTTAAGTGGTATATATAAAACCATGGGTTATGGGTCAAAACCATTTGCTAGTATTTACCCATTTAGTATATACTTGTATTTACCCATTTTAGCATACACTTAGTTTTTACCCATTTTAGTATACTTAGTTTAAGTATATGTTTAACCCAATATGTAAACACTAGTTGTTGTACATATGTATCTAAATCATAAAAACACTTATACTTATTTTAGTGTTTTATGGAAAGCGTAGGCAAGTGTTTAAAAACTAACTCAAACTATTTACGTATCTATTTGTTTCGTAAATGATTTTATATTTGTTATCCACAAAACATTAGAAGATCGTAAAATATAAATAAACGTTTTTACGGCTTATTTGTATTAACAAATGGTTTCATAAGTGTTTAGCATGTTTTCCTCCCCGCATGTGACAAACGATTTCAAATTTTCCATGCACATGTTGAGGGGAGCATCTACTTTAAACCTCAAATTATTGAAACGTGATTGAATTGTTCTAAAGGTGTTCCCTCTAATATGCAAAACTCTTTCAACTTCGAGGCACATATGAGGGGAGCAAATTTGAAAACCTCATCCTTCCCTAAAATGTTTTATCTACTCAAATTGATTGGGAAGTGATGATGATCATTTTAGAAAAAGTTAATCAAAAGATTATTCTTAATCTAACGATTTCAAAAATTCTTGCCCATGTGCTAAACAAATTCTGAATTTTCATGCATATTTCTAAAATATCAAAACAATTAAGATACAAAATGCTTTGATATCACAAGTATCTTGATTGATTTTCAAATGGTTTTCAATTGGTTTCAAGGCGGAAGAACTACACCAAAAAAGACCGAACCAACTCTACTTTTATGCATGGTGATATAAGGATGATAAGGTTAGGTTTAGTTCCCATGATCCGCAGAACCGAGGGATCTAACCCGGATAATCCACTAGATAGTGTAGAAGTCCTTAGGTATGATGGAAAAAGGGAGAAAAGTGAGATATGGGAAGAGCGCGACCGAGTCCTGCTAGAATCGAATAAACCCAACAAGGTTCTAGTAATGAAGTCTCTAGCAATCAAGGGGTTGAAGAATGAAAAGAATGAATGAATGAAAAAGGGTGAAAAGAAATAGTCCTCCATTATTCAACCTTAGCGTAAAAACCGTGTTCAATTCATATCACTGGTGGTTACCAAGGTAACATCTGTATTAAAGACAAGACATGGAACTGGACCATTTCATCAAGACTTCAACTTTCCAAACCACTCAAGTTCCTCTTAAAAGGTCTTGTTTCATTCTCAAGGGGAACCGACATAATATATCGACTCTCTATTAGATATTGTTGATATTGAAGAAGGAGACCCTCTCCCTAGTCTCCGGCATAGGAACCAAATATGCACAATTGAGTCTAGAGCCACGAGATCATCAATAAATCTCATTAGTACACTTACAATGAAGACTCTCTGCCACAATGTGGAAAGAGAGATTATATCTATGAGTCCCACGATTATCCTTGTGGTATTGCCATAACATCTGAGTGATATGCATACATGTTCACAATGAAGATGGAAAGCCTTCTGAAGCCAACATCAAACAAGCTCCCGGTAGTGGCGGTGAGATCTATTCAATAGATCAACCATGTGACAATCTAACGTAAAACAATGGAGCTTATTCAATCTTTGAATCAACCCGTTCAGTGTTATGGATTCACGATACCTTTGAAAACCGGTCGCTGTGCTTAAAAACTCTTTCTTTAGCACATCGACCGTGTAATTATTTCTCAAAATAAAGGTGTTTATGATTGATAATTGATTTTCATTAAAACCTTCGTTGTATTGCAAAACAATTTCTATTGAGCAATACACGATTGTTTTTCAAATCTCTTTTCATCAATCGGTGAATCTCATATTCGCTGGTTCACTCAACTCGTTGTCTTCTTTAAGACGCCCTGTTTGAGAACAAATTTAGAGCAGATGTGAAACCCGCCAAGGAAATTCTTCGAATTATACCGATCACAGTGCGACTTGTACGATCAACGGGAACCGTGGCCGGTATCAATTCATCGAAAAGTGATCAAAGACACTTTCGTGCGCTTTATTTCTAACTGTCTTATGCATACCCCAACGCTTGCGTACTGATCGTAATGAAGCGGTCAATCCATAGCCGCCATGCTCACTCAACACATTCAGCCCAAAGAAATCATGATTATGCATCAATACTCATATTTTCACTCCATGCTTCGCCACGCCGCTACCAATATCACGAATCAACGAAAGCTTCCGCTACTCTGAGCAAGAATATATCATGATCCGTAATGTGAGCATGACGGTCCAAAATGTCACAACATCACATAATACCAACACCACAAGATGTCGAGATTTATGGTCGATGATTTCAAAGTCGACTCAAAACTCGTATCATGTGATCAGCATTAAAGACCTCCACTCAGATTATACAAACATGCAAAGATAAAGAATCAATACGAGCCATGCAAAGAATATGAACAAGAACCTAAGAACAATCTCAATGTAATATCTCGCTTGTATTCTCGTAATTTTAATTTGTGTTTGAGGTGACCTCCCTTAGAGGGAGATTGTTAGGATTTGGAAAATCCAGTAGTTAAAGTGTCGGTCACCTCAAGTATATGTAATCGTAGAAAGCTCGTGAGTCGTGAAGTTATTTAATGTTAAGTAGTATTTAGTTTAGTAACACCGCGGAGGATCTGACGTCTTCTTACCCATCAGCCGATCCACAGCCCGCCAAAGGTGCTTTTATTGTAACACTATAAATACTCTATACCTCCCAAGGTAGAGAGTTGGAGCTCACAATAAGATTTTTATTTCTCTCACTAAAGTTTCCAAACCCTAACTTTCTCTAAAACTCATCTTGTACCACTTTGTTTATTTGATGTGTATGTGAAATCCAATATGTTACAAAGGGTGACGCCGTCGCATTTGTAATCTTATATATAGAATCCGATTTCAAAGATTCGTGGGTCTTTTGGAGTAAAAACTCAAACCGAACCAAGGCTGCCTGTACAAGTATTTTAGGGTTCCATACCCTATCTTACATCAAGATAAGTGTTTACTTCATTAATTTAATTATGTCTTCCATTGAATGTGCATGTTGTTCCCATGTCCGCTAATTTATTTGTGTGTTTGCTTAGGTAATATGAAACTTAGTTATTGAATATTGATTGGTTGTCTCTATCTTAATCGATTGACCTAGTAATATGCGATAGAATCATTCGTTGTTCTAATAATGCTTGATTAATCTTTGTTGAACCCTAGTTTATAATCACCTAGAGTAATTGTAGGCTATACATCCAAAGAATACCTTAGAGTTAAAGTTTATAAATCCTAGAGATTTTGTAGTCATTAAACTTTGGTAGCTTCAAAGAGTTAGGGATAAAAGCATACCCTATGACCTTAGAAACACAACGCCTTAAGAAAATACACTGACAATTCAACCATCATAAGAGATAAATTAAAGAGTAATAAAGCCTATGCAAATACATTTTTAACTATCATAATGAGCACACAACAATAGACATAGACTACATACACCTTAATTTAGATAATTAGATAAGTAGAAGTAACTTGAGAAATACCAACCCCCAAATCCAAACCCCCAGATTCGTGACCTTCCATTTCCTAAAAAACATAAAAGATAAAAATAATCTCAACCCCAACCTTAGCGTAGTAACTTCACATTAGCATTTCTATTCCCCTAGAGAATCGATATCAATTCCTGGGCTACCCCTAATACTACACTACAACGATTAGGTTCACTGCCTAGGTGTTGAAAAACTTGCTCAATTTAAAAGGAAGTTCCTTGACCCTCCAACTACACGCAGTAGCATCGTTTTTGGCCACGAGGAATAGAATAGCTAGTTAGATTTCTATCTCGCTAGGTTTCCTTACTTGATTCCTATTAAGTAAGCTTTTTTCTCATTTTTAGCTTCCTTGTAGTCTATCCCCTTCTTTGTGTTTGTGTTCGTAAAACCCTTTTCATTTGTCACTATGGCAAGTGAAGTTGCATTTGAATCATTAACAAATGAGGAACAATGAATTTCACGATTGGATTGCATTTTATTGTTTTAATGAATTTAAAGTGATCTTAGAGATATCCAAAAGGAGACGGGTGTAACGTTGGATAGATTTGATAAATTTTGTGCTTGTGTGACTTCTATTCAACCATCATTGTAGGATCAACTCCTTTAGTAAAACCATCTGAAAATTTGAGAAAAGCTCTAAGCATAAACCATCACGAATGATCTTAAACCATGATCAAAAAGACCTAGTTTTAAGAACATGAAACCTAAAACCCGAACAAGATTGTGAGATGGTTAGAGTTGAAATACTTAGTTGCATGTGTGGGATAGACTTCAAAACTTATGACACGCGTGAGGAACTTTTTAGGCAAATATAACATAGTAGTCAAGTATTTGAGAACAATTCTTATGAATCGAACCAAGAATTTAAATGGCCAAAGAAGGATTTGAGATGCTTAGGAGTGTATTTGGGTTAGATCATACTAATGAACATTTAGAAGATCTAGATATAATGGAAAATGAGTGGAAACTCCAAGTCCACGGCCCTACCATCACTAGAACACACACACGCAAACTTACCTCGGGAGTAAGTGAAAGAGACTATAGGAACCCTACTATGATATAGAACCTTTGGACCAAACGCCACTAGAGAATGTAGGTTTAGATGCTTGTTGTCATGACCTCTCTCTAAGTCCTAGGGAAGTTCCTAATTTTGATGAAACGAGCCTCAACCAAAAACCTTACCCAATTTTTCCGCCTTTAGATGTGAATCTTGAATCAATTAGGCCCCAATCCACCCATCAAAATAAATAATCCGGTAGTTGCTTGATAAAGGTGGTAGACTCTAGGCCATGTAGAGTTGAAGCTAATATAGGAGTAACCCATGACCTTAACACTTATATCACCCATCCATGGTTGATAACAAGAAACATTATTGTTTAAACCCGTTTATTAAGTCAAGACGATCCTTAATCCAAGAATCTTTGAAGTTGATAGAAGATGATCCATTTTTAGGAGAGAGATTTGATTCACCCACTACACCCATAAAATTAGGTAGGGTTAGAATGAATGGAGCACATCCCTTTGAGCATATAAATCACCCATCACCCTCTCCTCACGTTTCAAATTTCCACCCTGGGTATGCCAGATCGCTACTATCACCCCGCACTTGCTTAAGTGTAGAAAAACTTCCCCTTTATCCGTTAAATGGGTAGACGCTCGTGACTCGCATAAAACAAAGCTTCGAGGCAACCCATGTGTATTTGTTTTCATTTTTATTTAGGTGTCGATATCTTTATTGATTGTTTATTCTCATGTTTGAATTTGTAAAAATGCTTTATTTTGTCTTTAACCTTGTCTTAATTACAGCGTTTTACATAAGGGATAAGTGTAGGAGGATACACACGCTTGCCAAAAGAAACGTAACATGAGAATTAACATTAATTAAAAAGATATACATGTGTGTTTGTTCTAGTCAAATGCTTGTATCGAGTCATAATTGATGTTTTGCAGAAATTCCGATTCTAAAGATAAAAATGTTACGTAATTTTTCCGTAAAAACTGCACTCAGCTTCTCAAGATAACCTAACGGGCGCCAGTTTCGCGAACCCGACTAAGGCCAGAAGGAGCAGAATAATGATACTTATTCTCGCTTTTCTCGAGCTACTTATAAATTTTTGGAACTTTCCAGTCATAATTTTCCGTAAAACTGTAAACATCCATTCCACAAGCATTATATCCTAGTTTAGTAGAGTCATATTTATATTGTTACCGCCGTATTTACGCTGGTTGTTTCATGAGTTTTCTCCATGTGCGTGCTTAATTTACCAAGTACATAAGATGAGAATATTTTCACGCAAACATTCTTTTCTGGAAGAAAGATGTAACCACCACTTTACACGATCCTAATGAGCTAATCGTGTGAGTATTAGTTTTCTCAAGCCCTTATAACCTTCTCGCTATCATAACTTTGATATTTCTAACATTGACATGTTCAGCTTAAGTATAGGAGGGAAAAATAAAACAGAACTTTGAAACTATGCTTATCCTTGATTATTTGCTTTGTCCAATTGCATTTGTGTAATAAACTATGAGAAATATCGCTAGGGTAACTTTTGGCACCAACTAGGTAATTTTGGCACCAAATTTAAAATTTTCATGACATGCGTGTGAGTCAGGCCATTAGTTTTAATAAAGCGTCTCATTGATAGGAAATTATATGACTAGCACAAAAAACCCTTTACCACTTAAATTCCACCCAAAATGCAGGATCGCCTCTTAGATTTTAGGAATTAAAGCATTCATCTTAATGCTTAGAGTGTGAACCGGTAGTATAATAGATTCTAGAACTTGTTTTGTGATGCATCCCGAGATCACTTGTAAGACTACACTTGTGTAGTTAGAATAACTAAATGATAAGAGGCATTAGGATAACCCTTGTTTGATACCTGTATTATAATTACTTCTTCACACATGCTGAGTAATCTCCACACCTTATGTTATACTCATCTTTAGTACACGATACCTAGTTAACCCCTCGAGCCTATCCTTTTCGCGTTCTCGATGTTTCTGCCTCAAATATCAATGAAGAGCATTGTTTACAATCCACCCCCAAATGTACACCCAAATCGCCTTAGCCTACCTTGTATGCACTCACTTTTATTGCATTATTGTTATCACACTAAACCCTTAGTTCAATTATCTAGTTGCTTGTATAAGTTGCTAAGTCGAAGTCATATCCTTTGACACGTTGGGATGATCGGGACTCATGGAAAAGTTAAATTTTATGAAATGACGGGAAGGGAACGTTAAATTCAAATTCCCTTTATTTTCGTGAATAATGTACCCAAGTGTTTTGATATTTTCAATTCGGGTCAAATTAGTGTTAGAGTATTAAAAACTCAAGTGTGGATGCCTATAAACCCTATCATTTTGATGTTATCATAGAGGATGGTAGAGTAAAAGTGTATGAAAAAAAAATCGAAAAAATAGAAAAAATGAGAAAAAAAATAAAAAATAGAGTGTTGAAAAAAAAAAATGAAAAACATACTGCTACCATCCCACGCCTTATATTTAAATTTAGTTTGTTTGTTTCAAATTTATCTAGAGTTTAGAGTGTCGAAATCTTGACTTAGCAACGCCAATCTTCACATAATTGTAACATAAAGATTTTTGACTTGCCAAACCACTAAATCGCTTCATCCCACCAAACCCTCTTGCCTCTACCGTAGCCTATTTATTACAACCCTTTAAAAGACCTCTTGGATAGTCTTTCCTAGGTGCTTACGTGTTAGGAATTAGAAATTCCAGGTATTAAAGAGTCGGTCACCTCAAGTATATGTAATCGTTAGAAAGCTCGTAGTCATAGTACTTTTATGTTAAGTAGTATTTAGTTTAGTAACACCGTGGAGGACGGACGGTCTTTACCCATCTGTATGCCCGATCCACGTACCCGTTGTGTGGCTGATTTATGTAAGACTATAAATACTCTCTACCTCCCAAGGTAGAGAGTTGGAGCTCATAATAATATCTTTCACTTCTCTCACTAAGTTCCCTAAACCTCTAACTTTCTCTCTCTAGAATTCCACTTATACCCCCACTTTGTGTTATGGTTTGATGTGTATGTGAAATCCAATATCCTACAATTGGTATCAAGAGCCATGGTTAGATCATATCTTGCACATCTTTGGATTTCTAGTGGTTTTTAGGTGGTTTTTGAGTTTGAAAAAGTTTAGTGGTTTGTGCATCATTTGGTTGATTTCTTGTGTTAAAGCTTGGATTTTGTTAGTACTTTTATGTTTAGAATCATCACAAGTGTTTAGGTTTTCATTTGGTAAGCTTGAATCATCTTGGTTGGGTTGTTTTGGATTGAAAAGTGATGTTTATGTGGTTTTTCTTCATAGCGACTTGATATACGGATCTCTTTCTTCGTAGCGACTTGCTTCACAATTTTGTAGCGAGTTACAGTTTTGGAGCTAGCGACTTAGACCTAGCGATTAAGAGTACAAGTAGTGGACTCTCCACTACGGGTAATGACTTGGTGGTAGCGACTTGGTCTGTAGCGAGTTGCTCTTTAGCGACTTGAAGTTTAAGCGACTTGAGTAGCTTAATTGTTGCCAAATTTTGCTAGCGACTTGAGGCTTAGCAAGTTACTACTTAGTGACTTGCATTTGTCTAGCGACTTGGGACTTTAGCGACTTGGGGGTGTAGCTTAATTAGGTGTTAGCTTACTTGGTGCATTATCTTCTAGCGACTTGGGTGATTGTTTACGGTTTCTCTTGATTTAGTAAAATCCCGTGAAAGAATCTATTTCCGGTTTAATCATAGAGTTATAAAATCCCGTATAATCTGTTAACATGTCTACCAACATTCCTACTATCATCTCCAGCTGTCGAGGATGTTCAAGCGGTTCGGATACTCCCACCCATGCTTGATAGAACGACTACGATTCTTGGGCTCAACGAATCGATTGTACCTGCCTTGAAAGGAAAATGGTGTCAACATTCTCAAATCCATTGATGAAGGACCGTATCGAGTTGAGACGACTAGAGATGTACTTGATACTTCTGAAGATGGAACTCTGATTTACGGAATGGACGACCAAAGATGTATGATGAGCTTGATGATAAGGAGAAAAAGAGATTCGATGCTGATATCGGGGCTTCTAACATTGTTCTTCAAGGTCTTCCTAAAGACATCTACAAGCCGATCAATCACAACACCGAAGCAAAGGCAGTATGGGATAATGTCAAGATGCTTCTCTCGAGGTTCGAATTAACTATGGAAGACAGAGAATCACAACTCTATGATGAATTTGAACACTTCAAGATGAAACCGGATGAGAGTGTCTATGAGTACTATGTGAGATTTCATAAGCTTGTTAATGACATGAGGAACATCAGAATGACTATGCCTAACATTCAATTGAACTCAAAATTTGTGAACAACATGAATCCCGAATGGCACAAGTTTGTCACCACTGTGAAGCTCACTAAAGGATTGAAGAATACAAACTATGAGCAACTCTATGCCTTCCTTCTTCAGAATGAGAGACTTGCTATGTTTGAAAATTGGATTCTTAACAATTCAAAACAAATCGAGGAGAGACAAGCTCGTCTAATGACTCAACCGCTTCTACTCAAACATCGGAATCACAACCAAAGCCTCACAAGTCATACCCATGGGAAATGGTAATCACAAACTAATTCCTGATCCTATGTTCAAACAAGCCGATGCTGATGCACACGTGGGTAATTTCATTAATCAACTAGCTCTTCTGATCTGTCAAAACATGAATTCTCTCCCACAAACCAATAACAACCTCATAACAGCATCTAACCCACACAATCAAGCTACAAGTTAAAGATGGGAGGATCGTGGTGCAACCGCTCAGAAAGACAAGATGATCGGGAAGAGGTGGAGCCGTAGAGGTTATGTTGGTAATCAGAATCGAGGAAGGAATGGTAATCAAGGTCAAGTTAAGCTGATCAAATGTTATAATTGTGGTGGTGAGGGACACATTGCAAGGAACCGCACATCTCCAAAGCGTCCACAGAACGCCGATTACTTCAGAGATAAGATGTGCTTGTGCAAGCTCGGATAATGGTGCCGCTTTGGATGAAGAGGAATTGTTGTTTCTAGCTGAGGGCAATGCCAAGACCTATGATTCAGATGTGGATGAGCGCCTATTCAGAGATAGGTCACAATCATCAGAATGCCTTTCAAGTCGCTGATTGTGATGCATACGACTCCGATGTGGATGATGGACCTACTGCACACACAATCTTTATGGCTAGCATTTCTCCAATGGTTTCTCCCAAGGTCTCCTCTTCACCACAAGCTGGCCCATCCAAAGACAAACTCATCTCCGAGGTACTAAAACTATACGATGATGCTGATGTGCATAAGATGCATGACAAAGTACCATCAACTGAAACTTTGTTCAAATATTGAAAATATGGGTAATATCAATGTTGTCCCATATGATCAATATGTGAAACAAAGTGAAAGTGAAGTTGTACCAAGTGATGCATCTCCTGCAGTCAACAATGACTATATTTTGATGAATACACTTTGCTGTGCCCCTGATGAGTCCGTAATGTCTGAACTAAATGCCTATAAAGAACGTGTTGCTATTTATGAACAACGTGCTAAATTTGAGTTGACCACTCGTGGGCAGGAAATGGATGACCAAGTGCGTACAATCATTAGAAAAAGTAATTTTAGAGAAGAAGTATTAAAACAAGAGTTAAATTCCTTGCAAGAAAAGCTTTCTAAAACCGCTAAGCAAAAACAAGAACTTCAAGAAAATGTGAAAATGCTTAAGCAAGAATTTAATGCAAAGGAATCAAAACTCTTGAAAGATTTTTCTAATCTGAAAACTTTGAAAAACAAACTTGAAAACAAGTTGTACATAAAAGGGAACACCATTCGATTTCGCTCACATGATCACTAAGCATAGGGTCCTAAGCGATAAGCATAGCATTCCCTTGTTAAGGAACCAAATCCAGAGGTCATTAAAAGGGCTAGAAATGCTCATAAGGTTCTTTATGATGGCAATGAAATCCTTAAACCTAGACAGAAACCTAGTTGCGTTGAGTGCGCTGAGGAAGATAAGAAATCCGATGAAGTCACTAGGGAAAAGATGAACAAGAAATTAGATGATCCTAAATGTAGAGAGAAGAAAATAAAGATCACTCCCCATGATTACAAGAAGGAAAACTGGATTTCCTTGAACATGTTTAAACCTTAGACATTGTTGACTCCTAACAAGTTTTGGAAAATGGATTTAGATAAGCGAAAGTGAAAATATTGTTGAAACAAACCCTCCTCTTTGGAAAATGCCTAGAGCGCCTGTGTATCCTCCTAATACACCAATGCATCTTGTTCCTAGAACAATTGCCACTAAAAGCAAGACCTTAATTAGCCAATATGTTATACTTCAACTATTTGTTGATTTTGAGAAAACTTGCAAGAAAAGGATCACACCCACCGGTATTACGGAAGGAGAAAGGGGTTTTGAGCAAATGAAAGAATGTTATTTAAATGAGGTCATGCCTTTCTTTAAACTTCTAAAAGATCACTTTGAGAGTCTTAAAACGGGGATAGAAACTGATATTAAAGGAATGGAAAAGGAATTTGATGCAATGATAGTTGAAGTTAGTGACTATGAGCGAGCACTAAAATATAATGAGATTGAGAGGAAGAACTTGCAAACACTAAATGAGAACCGATTTGAATGTATTGCTCAGATGTGTTTTTCATGCTACAAATTGTTCCATTAATGCTTCCAAATTTCATGAATTATCGGTTGCACTGAAAGTCTCCCATGATCGTGTCATTGAGCTTGAAAAACTAATTCTGAACTAAACGAGAAAATTGAACTCGATGATCACGACAATTTGGTTAAACATTTTTCTAAACTAGAAGTTGAGCATTTTAATTTACAACTAAAATATCAACATCTTAAAGAAAATGTCAAAACTTCAAATATCAAGACATCCTCAGATGCTCCCGAGTTTGATGCAGTTTTTCAAATTAACAAACGTGATGAACAGATTCAAGCTCATTGCAACACGATCAGAAAAGTTGAAAGCCCAAATCTCTCAATTAAAGGGTCAAAAGAACAATATGACAGCTCCCAAATGCCTCCTCCTTTAGATTCTCAGAATTCTCAAACTTTTCATCTTCAAAACTTAGTTGATGCCTTACAAAAGGAAAACAAGAGTTTTCTAGAAGAAAATGAAAAGTTAAACGACATTTTAAAGAGTTATATGATTCAATAAAAGTCACCCGTGACCAAAACAACGAAAAATAACGTCTTTACAAAAGGAAATTGAGAATCTGAGAAGTCGTGGAAATGGGAAACGCCATTTGTTTTCAATAAGAATGTTGTCTCAAAGTCACCCTTAGACTTGCAAATACACTTTGTGACAGTTAAATATATTCCTCCTCATCTTAGGAATAATGAACATGCTTTTCATGACTATTGTGCTCACCTTAAGGATAGTCTAGAATGTCTCCGTGAGATTGTTGAAGAGGATTTCATTAACAAACCTCTTGATAGTGAAATTAGGTTTGCTTGCCTCCGGGCCAAACGATCTCAAGAGTTGCTAGAATGTGTAATTGCAACATGTCCAAAACCCTTAGGTGAAAAAGGCAAGGCCGTGAAGCCTTGTTCTATGCCTAGTGCCAAGCAGAAATCCGTTCTATGCCCAGTCTTAAGAAAGGAAACACTAATGTGCCTTCAAGTAGTTCAGATTCCGGATATGTTAGTGCTAAGAAAGTGAACTTTAGTGTGCCGCAAAAGCTCAAATCACAGTATTAAGAAAGTATACACTAATGTGCCTTCTAGTACTTCAGATCCTTGCACATCAAGTTCAGGAATGCAAAAATTAGATCAACCAACTAATGTTCCCATTCCCTCTACAAGAGTAATCAGTGACATTAAAGCAAGCAGGTCAAAGTCTCAAGACAATACAAGGAATGATAGGACCTCGCAAGCTAAAATGTGCATTGGAAGAGAGTAGAAGACCAACCTAGGAACTTTAAGCTTGAGTTGAATAAAACGAATCGTGTTGATTCTAGTATTAGCCTTAGGCATATTGTAATTAATTCAATTCGATACTATTTGCAAACCTTGTAATGATGTCCGCTTGAATTCATTGCTAATCATGAATGTGGTGTGAATGCTTTGTCTAATGATGTCAAATGCCCAGTTAAAATTGTTAATACTAATAAGGCAAAAAGGCAAAAACGAAAGATTGTTAGAAAACAGTGGAAACCCACAAGAAGAACTTTTATAAAGATAGGTTATTATTGGATACCTTCTGGCCATAAGAATAATTGCCTCTCAAACTGCTAAGATTATGCCCACTAGAAAATGGATGCCTATGGTAGAACTATTCCTTTAAGAAGTGAACATACTTTGAATAGGTCAAATACGACACCCAGCATTGCATCTATTCCCAATGATTCCATTGCTTCTACTTCTGATATGGATGTTTCTATTATTGATGTGGGTGTTCCAATTCTCGCATACTAACCAAGTGGAACCCATTCTTGCATGGGGATCCCAATTATCCAGTTATCCATTCTTGTCTGTTCAACTGCAGATCGTTCAAATCATTACTGTGGTACCTGGACTCAGCCGTTCCAAGCATATGACCGAGACCGTCGCTGCTCATGAACTTCGTGAGCAAATTCATCGGACGTTAGATTCGGTAATGATCATTTCGTGCAATTATGGGTTATGGTGATTATGTTGTTGGTGATAGTGTTATCTCTAGAGTATACTATGTGGAAGGTCTTGGTCATAATTTTTTCTCTGTCGGTCAATTCGTGATTCGATCTAGAAGTAGCCTTCTAAAACATACTTGTTTTGTTAGAGAACTTGATGGTAAGGAACTTTTAAGAGGAACTCGTGGTTCAAATCTTTACACCATCTCTATAGAAGATATGATGAAGTCTTCTCCAATTTGCTTGTTGTCAAAGGCTTCAAAAACAAAGTCATGGTTATGGCATCGACGTCTCAATCACTTGAACTTCGGCACCATCAATGATCTCTCCAGAAAGGACTTAGTTGTAGGTTTACCTCGACTAAAGTATGAAAAGGATCATCTTTGTTCAGCATGTCAATTGGGAAAAAGCAAGAAGTATGCCCATAAACCCAAGCCTACTAACTCTATCACGAAGTTCTTCATACAATTCATATGGATTTATGTGGACCAATGAGAGTGCAGAATATCTTTGGGAAGAAATATGTGTTAGTTATAGTTGATGATTACTCTAGATTCACCTGGGTCAAGTTCTTAAGGACAAAGGATGAAACTCCGAATATCATCATCAAACTCATCAAACATTGCAGGTTCGACTTAACAAAACCGTCCGAATTATCCGGACAGACAATGGAACTGAGTTTGTTAACAAACAACTTAGTGAATTCTATGAAAGCATTGGAATCAGCCATCAAAGAAGTGTTCCACGAACTCCTCATCAGAACGGTGTAGTTGAAAGACTAAATCGAACTCTTGTAGAAGCCGCTAGAACAATGCTGATTTACTCAAAAGTTCCAATGTTTCTTTGGGCTGAAGCTATTGCCACTGCATGCTACACACAAAATTGTTCCCTGATTCACACTGTTTATGGAAAGACACCATATGAACTTGTCCACAACAGAAAACCTAATCTCTCTTTCCTTTGTGTGTTTGGAGCTTTGTGCTATCCAACTAATGAGGGTCAAGACTTAGGCAAACTTAGAGCTAAAGCAGACATTGGAGTATTTGTAGGGTATGCACCAAACAAAAGGGATACCGAATCTACAACAAAAGAACCCGAAACATCATGGAAACAATTCACGCTACGCTTGATGAGTCGACGGTCAAACGGCTCTGAACAATTCAGTTCGGACCCGCACTTCAAATCAGTCCAATTGGTTCATCCCTTGTTCCAAACTCTTCTCAAGAAACTCCATATGTACCTCCATCTGAAGATGACTTAAAGAAATTGTTTGATCCTATGTTTGATGAACTTTATGATCCGAGTACTAATGAGGTGTTGATCCCTACAACAAAGGCTGCTCATATTCAAGTGAATGAAGTCAATCCCTCAGTCTCAATATCTTTAAGTCAAGAAGCACCTGCTACTGATCCTTCAGTCTCATCAACAAATCATCATTCTTCAAATGTACATCATGGAACTGTTTATGGCATCAATGATGAAGTTAATCCCTTTGCTACTCCTGAAGATGCTCCGTTTGAAAACATATTTGCTCCTGAATCTTCATCAGAACCATCTTCGTCAGGAGACATCAACTCTGCTACTTCAGTCCCTCAACAACTACCACATGAACACCTCAGAAAATGGACTCACTATCATCCATTAGACAACATCATTGGAAATCCCTCTCGTCCAGTATCCACACGGAAACAACTTGCAACCGATGCCTTATGGTGCTTCTTCAACTCCGTACTCTCTAAGATCGAACCAAAAGATGTTAAAACCGCCATGAATGAAGATAGCTGGTTCAATGCTATGCAAGATGAAATTCATGAGTTCGATCGACTAGATGTATGGGAATTAGTACCGCTCCAGATTGTGCTATGATTATTGCTCTAAAATGGATCTTCAAAGTGAAACTTGATGAGCATGGTGATGTGTTGAAGAACAAGGCTCGATTAGTTGCTAAAGGATACCGTCAAGAGGAGGGTATAGACTTTGAAGAATCTTTTGCTCCTGTGGCTCGAATCGAGGCAATTAGAATCTTTTTGGCTAATGCCGCAAGTAAGAACATGGTAGTCTATCAAATGGACGTAAAGACGGCATTCCTGAACGGAGATCTTAAAGAAGTCGTCTACGTCCGCCAACCTGAAGGATTTGTAAATCAAGAGCATCCTACTCACGTTTATCGTTTGAAGAAGGCCCTTTACGGTTTAAAGCAAGCTCCAAGGGCATGGTATGATACACTGTCAAAGTTTCTTCTATCAACCGGATTTAGCAAAGGAGCCGTTGATCCAACATTGTTCACCAGGAAGTCAGGCAAACATTTAATTCATGTTCAAATTTATGTTGATGATATTATTTTTGCCTCGACAGACCCAATGGAATGTGATCGTTTTTCTAATGAAATGAGTTCAAAATTTCAAATGTCAATGATGGGACAAATGTCATTTTTCTTGGGATTACAAATTTCACAAAGTCCCGGAGGCATTTTCATAAATCAATCTAAATATGCAAATGAGATTTTAAAGAAATTTGGATTTGATTCAAGTGACCCTGTTGACACTCCCATGATTGATCGAACCAAACTAGATGAGGACCACTCAGGATCATGATTGACCAAACAAAATATCGTAGTATGATTGGATCCCTGATGTACCTCACCGCTAGTAGACCAGACATCTTGTTCGCTGTTTGCATGTGTGCTAGATACCATGCTAAGCCTACTAAAAAGCACCTTGAAGCGGTTAAACGGGTTTTTCGGTATCTCCAAGGAACCATCAATATGGGACTTTGGTACCCGAAGGACACCGGTATGTCACTAACGGCCTATGCAGATGCCGATCATGCAGGTGTCAAGATACTCGTCGAAGTACATCCGGAGGTGCTCAGTTTTTGGGTGATAAGCTTGTGAGCTGGTCTTCAAAGAAGCAAATGAGTACTTCTATTTCCTCTACAGAGGTTGAATACATAGCCATGTCATCTTGTTGTGCTCAAGTCTTATGGATGAGATCTCAATTATCCGACTATGGCTTTGAATTCAACAAAATCCCTCTGTACTGTGATAATAAAAGTGCTATTGCTCTCTCTTGCAACAACGTTCAACACTCAAGAGCAAAGCATATCGACATTCGACATCATTTCATCAGGGAACAAGTGGAAAAAGGTGTGGTGGAACTCTATTTTGTGAGATCTGAATATCAGTTAGCCGACATCTTCACCAAAGCTCTTCCAAGAGAACGTTTTGAGTTTATTCTTCCACGTCTTGGCTTGAAAAGTCTTCAACCCGAAACACTCAAACGTCTTCAGGAGGAAGACGAGGAGTAAAGGTCTATCTTCATCTATCTCTTGTATATATCTATTCGAAAATCAAAATACAAAATTATAAAACCTTCAAAAACCATAAAAATCTGAAAAATTCGAAAAATCTTCAAAAATATTGTCATTTTGTCATGCGTTTTCTCGGTTCGATAATATCTACGGTCTTTGTGTTGTCATTCAAAGAATGAAACGGACTTAAGATGTTGTTCAATTCCAAAAAAAAAAATCAAAAAAAAAAAAAAAATCAAAAAATCAAAAAATTATTTTTGGGAGAAGGAGAAACTATGGCTTATTGTCATTTCAGCAAGAACCCGCTTTTTCAAAGAAAGAACAGAGCCATACTTTATCATGTTTTCAAAATTCCATGCTCTGATTTTATAATCATTTATCTGCGAAAACTAACGCTTTGAAAAATAACTCGTCTCTATTTTTGATAATCATCCTGGACTTATTTGTCAAAATATCAATCTCTCAATCAACAACCTATGTCATTGATTGAGGGGAGAATGATTTCAATTAAATTAAAAAGTTATTTGGCATTCAATTGTTTTCAAAAGATATTCATGCATGTTTTATCAATGGAGTTTAAAGTCTTTGAATCCGATCATTATCAGATTAAAACGCTTTCATAATCAAGTCACAATTCTCCTTAAAAGCTTTCAAAATCAATTTAAATCTATAAGAGATCACAAATCTCAAATGATTTGATAATTGTGATCGAGGGAGAATGTGTGATTTAAATTAGATTTAAACTGATAATTCGGTAAATGGTTTTATAAGGATGTACAAGCTCTCCTTCCCACATGTGACAAACGATTTCAAATTTTCCATGCACATGTTGAGGGGGAGCATCTATCTTAAACCTATGATTTGAAACGTGATAACTTATCTCAAGGTGCAGGTTCCCTCTAGTATGTGCAAAACTCTTTTCAAATCTCGAGGCACATATTGAGGGGGAGCAAAATCATGAAAACCTCATCCTTCCCCAAAATGCTTTATCTACTTGATTCGATTAGGGAAGTGATGTTGATATTTTTTAAAATGGTAATCAAAGAAGTTAATTCTTTCTCTTGCCTCCGTGTGGAAAACTATTTCAAATACTTGATTCACATGTTGAGGGGAGTTCTTCTTCTAAAAATATCAAAAACAATTCAGGTACAAAATGCTTTGATAAAATATCATAAGTATCCGGATTGATTTTCAAATGGTTTTCAATTGGTTCCTATGGCCGATGAACAATACCAAAAAGACCGACCAACTTTACATTATGTATGGTGATATAAGGACGATAAGGTTAGGTATGTGTTCCCATGATCCGCCAGAACCGGAGGGATCTACCAAGGGACTATCCACTAGTTAGTGTAGAGTTCTTAGGTATGATGATAAAAGGAGAAAAATGAGATATGGGAAGAGTGCGGACTAAGACTGAGCTAGTACTGGAATAAACCCAACAAGGTTCTTGCTATGAAGTCTTGGTAAGCACTGAAGGGGTTGAAGAATGAAAAAGAATTGAATGAGAAAAGGGTGAAAACAAATAGCCCTCCATATATTCAACCTTAGGGCAGAAACCGGGTTCAATTCAAATGCTACAGATGGTAACATCGGTATTGAAGACAAGACGTCATGGACCCAGTGACGCACTGCACTTCAACTTTCCAAACCACTCAAGTTCCTCTTAAAAGGACTTGTTTCATTCTCACGGGGAACCGACATTATCTATCAACTTTCTCTTAGAGATTGTTGATATTGAAGGAGGAGACCCTCTCCCTAGTCTCCGATATAGGATCCAAATATGCACAAATTGAGTCTAGTGCCACGAGATCATCAATAAATCTCATTAGGACACTTTCAATGAAGACTCTCTGTTTCACACAATGTGGAAAGAGAGATTATATCTTGAGTCCTACGCATTATCCTTGTGGTATTGCCAGAACATCTAAGTGATATGCAAACATACTCACAATGAAGATGGAAAGCCTTCTGGAGCCAACATCTAACAAGCTCCTGGTAGGTGGCATGTGAGATCTATTATACAGATCAACCATGTGACAATTGAACGGAAAACAATGGGGCGATTCATTCTTTTGAATCAATCCTGGTTCAGGTTATGGTGTCACAATTCTCAAATTCCGGTCATTTCTCATACTCCATATTTATCATTTCATAACGATTCGTGCATGGTTTTGCCTTTTTCATTAAACGTTATTTTCTTATTAAATAAACGTTATCGCGTAAACATTATTTTTGAACATTTGACCCGATACTTCCAAAAATTATTCCAATTATATTGTAACGCTCATATTAAGATTTTAAAAATGTTATTATTAGTTTACCCAGTGTTTTAAATCTATTTCGTATATAAATTGTTATATTTATATAAATTACGACGGTTTCCTTAAATTCAACCCGATAAATAATTATTCACTCAAATCTTTCAAGAAATGTATTTTTATAACTTTTATGACCTCAATATATTTTATCTTGAACCGTGAAAATTTATTTTATCTAACGCTACCTTAAATATTCAAATATGTATACAACTTACTAATATTACTCAACAATGCTACAAGTTACTACTATCCTCAAATAACTTTACTTCTACTACATTTATACTTCTACATAATAATAATAAATATATGTATATGTGTTATTAATTACATGAATCACCTAAAAAGATTTGCTAAGATATTTTCTTACATATATATTTACTTACACTCAACATATCACACACACATTCAATAATTCAAGTGTGCAAGTCTAGATCAAAAATTCTCCTCTCTTTTTCCTCTCATAAAATCCGGCCACCATGGGAGCTCAAAGAAGAAGATCACAAAAATTTTCTTGTCAAGTTCTACACAACCTAGATACACTCTTGTTTTAGGTTTTGAAATAAAAACCTAGGGTGTTTAGGATAATCCTTGGTTCACTAAACCTCATCAAGCATTTGTAAGCATAAAACTTCATCTCTTACTTTTTCATATATATTTTTCATACATTTCATGAAGTCCATATGATCATTTTTGCTCAAGTTGTAGTTTTTATTCATGTTTATCAAATGTTATCACCCATATGTGTCCTATTAATTTTTATAACAAGTATGTACTAGTTAGAAGTTTATAAAAATGATAAGTTTGAAAATGGATCATCAAAGTCTAGTTGTGATTTTTGGAGGAAATGATTACATAAATTTTATACATGTTTATTTAAGTTTGTATATATATTTTTAGCCTCATAATGAATATTTATTTTGGGTATGATCAAATGAAGTTGTTTTACTAGTAGGATTGGTGATGAGTAGATTAAGGGATTTTTGTGGTGAAGTTGTGGTTAAACAAGTAGAAAAATGGTAATTTTAAAATAAGCGCGGAAGCGCTGTCGAAATTTATAATTTTTCCGAAAAGTTAGTCATTTTTATAAGTTTTATTAAAGTTTTAGAAACTAGATTTTTAGTTATGAACGTGGCCTTTTGAACGGACTAAAACGGAGTTATAACGAAAAAGATACGTGGTTTTAAAGTTACGATTTAAAAACTACCATTTTCCGGAAAGTGTACATGCAGTCCTGATTTTCAACTGACCAAACAGTGTCCTTAAACTTTCTGTGAAATCTCCAAAGTTTAAAAATATATTAGTACACTTAATTACCTTCGCGTGGATATAAAGAACTTGAAAACGGACTTAAAACGAGTGAGTTATGGTTAACCGAACTTTGAGTCGAAACGTCTGAAAACACTATTCACAGCATTAGTATGCTGTCAGGATTTTTAATCAAGGTTTTGAGGGCCTAAACGGACGTTTCCGGGGAAACGGACCTTAAAAACGAGTTAGTTTTCCTATGTATATATTACTTCAAGTCTAACGTAAACCGATTTTTCAATTACAAAACCGTTACATAGTTTTAACTACATTTTCACCATTAGCTCAAAAGTATTTATTTTGACATGGAACCGTCACACATTCAAGTAACAATATTTCTATATTAACTAATTTTCAAGTAGCATATTGGGTGATACGGTTTCAAATCATGCATTCACGACAACATATCATAACTCAAGTCATAACATCCATTTTAGGTCGCGGATAGTTTCGGGCCTCACTTTCGTGCATTTCATTTTGTTAGCATATCAATCACACCGGTGAGTTCAGTAGCCCCTACTTTTACTTGCTTTCATGACTGTTTTGGGGGAGATACATGCTCAAACTATTTTCATTTACTTTCGCAAGTACTTTAAACTTTTACATACTATTGTGAGTTTCATAACCCCTACTTTTATACATTTTCAATTACTTTTGGGGGAGATACATGCTCAAACTATTTTCATTCACTTTCACAAGTACTCTAAACTTTTACATACTATTGTGAGTTTCATAACCCCTACTTTTATACATTTTCAATTACTTTTGGGGGTGATACATGCTCAAACTATTTTCATTTACTTTCACAAATATTCTAAACTTTGACATACTACTGTGAGTTCATACCCCGCTTTTACTCGTTTAAATTCTACAAACTATTTGGGGCGAGATATATGCTTATTTATCCAAACATTTAAACTCTTTTGCCAAACAACTTTACCTATACTTTAGACTTGATTGCGTTTTATACTTGATTGGGTTATACTTGTTTCACTCTTGCGAATACTCAAACCATTTATACAATTGTGTTACACTATACTTCTTATACACTATGGACATTGTGTGTTTATTGCGATATGTGCCTTAACGTGCTAAACAAGTATTCAATTATGCATCAACATACAAACTTTAGCAACTGGTTAACTCCTGCGGGAGCCGGCAGAGAGGTATTGATAGTACTATCGGGCTGACGCCCCCACCCTTGTGTCCTTGATGACGCGACCTGGGGTGAATATAATCTGTTATTCAAGTTATTCAATGCAACACAACAAACAAGTTAGACTCGACAAACAAGTTAGACTTCGTCGTGAGGTTCAGTTGGCTGTGATTCTTTGCATTAAGTTCATGTACATATCGTATGCACCTATGTCCTACTTACAAACAAGATTGATATACTACATTTTAGCAGTGGGTTGTAAACACACAGGTTGCAAGTTTTGTATGGGCGGGACTTGGAACTGAGTGGATTTACGATGCCTTTGCTTTGCGAACTATTCTATATAACCAAAAACTTTGCCTTTGTTTCCTGAACGCTCTTTTAAAGCTTTACTTGTTAACTAAACTCTATGAACTCACCAACCTTTGTGTTGACACTTTTTAGCATGTTTTATCTCGTGTATCTAAGGCATTCACTTCATGGCATGCATGTGGACTTATCATAGAGTCGTGGTGACGACGCGTCTTACATGGGATTTATGCACTTTAAAAACATCGTTTGGTTTGTAACAAACTTATTTCCGCACAAGTTGATTTTCATTTGGGACCTACATTTTGTAAACTTTGATTGTTTTAATAAATCAAACGATGTGTTTTCCAAACGACACTTTAGGTCGTTCAATATAACTGTAACTTTGATGCTATGACAGTCCTCCCCAAGGTATTCAATTCCGCGCAAAAGGTAATTTGGGGGTGTGACAGATTGGTATCAGAGCATCGGTTATAGAGAACTAGGTTGCATCATTGACCCTAGACTATAACCACATCATCATAGCATCTCATCATATCATTATAAGTGCATATTCTTTATACATGCGAACTTATGACTCAACACCAAACATCATATGAGTCGATTAGTCCAAGCATTGCATAGTTACTCCTAAATTATACATAGCCTGATCACCTATGTCTAATTCAGGAAGAATCATGCAATGAAGGGAGTAGTAGTCTCATATGAGTAAGCAATCCCGTAATCGAGCCAAATTTTCAAAAGATTTTCTTCAAACCACTTGTTTCCAGTTTGATCCGCGTGGCAGTTCTTGTTTGATGAGTTGCAAAGATCGAGCTAGAAACAAGTTGTTACCTAAACCGATTTAGCCTAATCGTATGACAGTTCTTGTTTGATGAGTTGTGGGATTAAGCAAAAATCGGTTACCTAAAAGTCTTTTGGAAATTTTGCTCGAGAATGGGAAAGCCTGCCTCATCGAGCCTAATCATAAGGGAGCATGTCTTTAGAATGGGATATAGTCACGACATATGCATGAGCATTGGCATAATCATTTAAATCATACATGAGCATAAACTTTTAGAACCCTTGTCGCATTTTGGGCCATAGTATCATCGATTGAATCGCAAGGACGCGATTCCTCTATCAGGGGAAGAATGTCACAATTCTCAAATTCCGGTCATTTCTCATACTCCATATTTATCATTTCATAACGATTCGTGCATGGTTTTGCCTTTTTCATTAAACGTTATTTTCTTATTAAATAAACGTTATCGCGTAAACATTATTTTTGAACATTTGACCCGATACTTCCAAAAATTATTCCAATTATATTGTAACGCTCATATTAAGATTTTAAAAATGTTATTATTAGTTTACCCAGTGTTTTAAATCTATTTCGTATATAAATTGTTATATTTATATAAATTACGACGGTTTCCTTAAATTCAACCCGATAAATAATTATTCACTCAAATCTTTCAAGAAATGTATTTTTATAACTTTTATGACCTCAATATATTTTATCTTGAACCGTGAAAATTTATTTTATCTAACGCTACCTTAAATATTCAAATATGTATACAACTTACTAATATTACTCAACAATGCTACAAGTTACTACTATCCTCAAATAACTTTACTTCTACTACATTTATACTTCTACATAATAATAATAAATATATGTATATGTGTTATTAATTACATGAATCACCTAAAAAGATTTGCTAAGATATTTTCTTACATATATATTTACTTACACTCAACATATCACACACACATTCAATAATTCAAGTGTGCAAGTCTAGATCAAAAATTCTCCTCTCTTTTTCCTCTCATAAAATCCGGCCACCATGGGAGCTCAAAGAAGAAGATCACAAAAATTTTCTTGTCAAGTTCTACACAACCTAGATACACTCTTGTTTTAGGTTTTGAAATAAAAACCTAGGGTGTTTAGGATAATCCTTGGTTCACTAAACCTCATCAAGCATTTGTAAGCATAAAACTTCATCTCTTACTTTTTCATATATATTTTTCATACATTTCATGAAGTCCATATGATCATTTTTGCTCAAGTTGTAGTTTTTATTCATGTTTATCAAATGTTATCACCCATATGTGTCCTATTAATTTTTATAACAAGTATGTACTAGTTAGAAGTTTATAAAAATGATAAGTTTGAAAAATGGATCATCAAAGTCTAGTTGTGATTTTTGGAGGAAATGATTACATAAATTTTATACATGTTTATTTAAGTTTGTATATATATTTTTAGCCTCATAATGAATATTTATTTTGGGTATGATCAAATGAAGTTGTTTTACTAGTAGGATTGGTGATGAGTAGATTAAGGGATTTTTGTGGTGAAGTTGTGGTTAAACAAGTAGAAAAATGGTAATTTTAAAAATAAGCGCGGAAGCGCTGTCGAAATTTATAATTTTTCCGAAAAGTTAGTCATTTTTATAAGTTTTATTAAAGTTTTAGAAACTAGATTTTTAGTTATGAACGTGGCCTTTTGAACGGACTAAAACGGAGTTATAACGAAAAAGATACGTGGTTTTAAAGTTACGATTTAAAAACTACCATTTTCCGGAAAGTGTACATGCAGTCCTGATTTTCAACTGACCAAACAGTGTCCTTAAACTTTCTGTGAAATCTCCAAAGTTTAAAAATATATTAGTACACTTAATTACCTTCGCGTGGATATAAAGAACTTGAAAACGGACTTAAAACGAGTGAGTTATGGTTAACCGAACTTTGAGTCGAAAACGTGCTGAAAACACTATTCACAGCATTAGTATGCTGTCAGGATTTTTAATCAAGGTTTTGAGGGCCTAAACGGACGTTTCGGGGGAAACGGACCTTAAAAACGAGTTAGTTTTCCTATGTATATATTACTTCAAGTCTAACGTAAACCGATTTTTCAATTACAAAAACCGTTACATAGTTTTAACTACATTTTCACCATTAGCTCAAAAGTATTTATTTTGACATGGAACCGTCACACATTCAAGTAACAATATTTCTATATTAACTAATTTTCAAGTAGCATATTGGGTGATACGTTTTCAAATCATGCATTCATGACAACATATCATAACTCAAGTCATAACATCCATTTTAGGTCGCGGATAGTTTCGGGCCTCACTTTCGTGCATTTCATTTTGTTAGCATATCAATCACACCAGGTGAGTTCGTAGCCCCTACTTTTACTTGCTTTCATGACTGTTTTGGGGGAGATACATGCTCAAACTATTTTCACTTACTTTCACAAGTACTTTAAACTTTTACATACTATTGTGAGTTTCATAACCCCTACTTTTATACATTTTCAATTACTTTTGGGGGAGATACATGCTCAAACTATTTTCATTCACTTTCACAAGTACTCTAAACTTTTACATACTATTGTGAGTTTCATAACCCCTACTTTTATACATTTTCAATTACTTTTGGGGGAGGTACATGCTCAAACTATTTTCATTTACTTTCACAAATATTCTAAACTTTGACATACTACTGTGAGTTCATACCCCGCTTTTACTCGTTTAAATTCTACAAACTATTTGGGGCGAGATATATGCTTATTTATCCAAACATTTAAACTCTTTTGCCAAACAACTTTACCTATACTTTAGACTTGATTGCGTTTTATACTTGATTGGGTTATACTTGTTTCACTCTTGCGAATACTCAAACCATTTATACAATTGTGTTACACTATACTTCTTATACACTATGGACATTGTGTGTTTATTGCGATATGTGCCTTAACGTGCTAAACAAGTATTCAATTATGCATCAACATACAAACTTTAGCAATGGTTAACTCCTGGAGCGCAGAGAGGTATTGATAGTACTATCGGCTGACGCCCCCACCCTTGTGTCCTTGATGACGCCTGGGTGAATATAATCTGTTATTCAAGTTATTCAATGCAACACAACAAACAAGTTAGACTCGACAAACAAGTTAGACTTCGTCGTGAGGTTCGGGCTGTGATTCTTTGCATTAAGTTCATGTACATATCGTATGCACCTATGTCCTACTTACAAACAAGATTGATATACTACATTTTAGCAGTGGGTTGTAAACACACAGGTTGCAAGTTTTGTATGGGCGGGACTTGGAACTGAGTGGATTTACGATGCCTTTGCTTTGCGAACTATTCTATATAACCAAAAACTTTGCCTTTGTTTCCTGAACGCTCTTTTAAAGCTTTACTTGTTAACTAAACTCTATGAACTCACCAACCTTTGTGTTGACACTTTTTAGCATGTTTTATCTCAGGTATCTAAGGCATTCACTTCATGGCATGCATTTGGACATATCATAGAGTCGTGGTGACGACGCGTCGCACATGGGATTTATGCATTTTAAAAACATCGTTTGGCTTGTAACAAACTTATTTCCGCACAAGTTGATTTTCATTTGGGACCTACATTTTGTAAACTTTGATTGTTTTAATAAATCAAACGATGTGTTTTCCAAACGACACTTTAGGTCGTTCAATATAACTGTAACTTTGATGCTATGACAGTCCTCCCCCAAGGTATTCAATTCCGCTGCAAAACAGGTAATTTGGGGGTGTGACAGATTGGTATCAGAGCGTCGGTTATAGAGAACTAGGTTGCATCATTGACCCTAGACTATAACCACATCATCATAGCATCTCATCATATCATTATAAGTGCATATTCTTTATACATGCGAACTTATGACTCAACACCAAACATCATATGAGTCGATTAGTCCAAGCATTGCATAGTTACTCCTAAATTATACATAGCCTGATCACCTATGTCTAATTCAGGAAGAATCATGCAATGAAGGGAGTAGTAGTCTCATATGAGTAAGCAATCCCGTAATCGAGCCAAATTTTCAAAAGATTTTCTTCAAACCACTTGTTTCCAGTTTGATCCGCGTGACAGTTCTTGTTTGATGAGTTGCAAAGATCGAGCTAGAAACAAGTTGTTACCTAAACCGATTTAGCCTAATCGTATGACAGTTCTTGTTTGATGAGTTGTGGGATTAAGCAAAAATCGGTTACCTAAAAGTCTTTTGGAAATTTTGCTCGAGAATGGGAAAGCCTGCCTCATCGAGCCTAATCATAAGGGAGCATGTCTTTAGAATGGGATATAGTCACGACATATGCATGAGCATTGGCATAATCATTTAAATCATACATGAGCATAAACTTTTAGAACCCTTGTCGCATTTTGGGCCATAGTATCATCGATTGAATCGCGAGGACGCGATTCCTCTATCAGGGGAAGAATGTCACAATTCTCAAATTCCGGTCATTTCTCATACTCCATATTTATCATTTCATAACGATTCGTGCATGGTTTTGCCTTTTTCATTAAACGTTATTTTCTTATTAAATAAACGTTATCGCGTAAACATTATTTTTGAACATTTGACCCGATACTTCCAAAAATTATTCCAATTATATTGTAACGCTCATATTAAGATTTTAAAATGTTATTATTAGTTTACCCAGTGTTTTAAATCTATTTCGTATATAAATTGTTATATTTATATAAATTACGACGGTTTCCTTAAATTCAACCCGATAAATAATTATTCACTCAAATCTTTCAAGAAATGTATTTTTATAACTTTTATGACCTCAATATATTTTATCTTGAACCGTGAAAATTTATTTTATCTAACGCTACCTTAAATATTCAAATATGTATACAACTTACTAATATTACTCAACAATGCTACAAGTTACTACTATCCTCAAATAACTTTACTTCTACTACATTTATACTTCTACATAATAATAATAAATATATGTATATGTGTTATTAATTACATGAATCACCTAAAAAGATTTGCTAAGATATTTTCTTACATATATATTTACTTACACTCAACATATCACACACACATTCAATAATTCAAGTGTGCAAGTCTAGATCAAAAATTCTCCTCTCTTTTTCCTCTCATAAAATCCGGCCACCATGGGAGCTCAAAGAAGAAGATCACAAAAATTTTCTTGTCAAGTTCTACACAACCTAGATACACTCTTGTTTTAGGTTTTGAAATAAAAACCTAGGGTGTTTAGGATAATCCTTGGTTCACTAAACCTCATCAAGCATTTGTAAGCATAAAACTTCATCTCTTACTTTTCATATATATTTTTCATACATTTCATGAAGTCCATATGATCATTTTTGCTCAAGTTGTAGTTTTTATTCATGTTTATCAAATGTTATCACCCATATGTGTCCTATTAATTTTTATAACAAGTATGTACTAGTTAGAAGTTTATAAAAATGATAAGTTTGAAAAATGGATCATCAAAGTCTAGTTGTGATTTTTGGAGGAAATGATTACATAAATTTTATACATGTTTATTTAAGTTTGTATATATATTTTTAGCCTCATAATGAATATTTATTTTGGGTATGATCAAATGAAGTTGTTTTACTAGTAGGATTGGTGATGAGTAGATTAAGGGATTTTTGTGGTGAAGTTGTGGTTAAACAAGTAGGAAAATGGTAATTTTAAAAATAAGCGCGGAAGCGCTGTCGAAATTTATAATTTTTCCGAAAAGTTAGTCATTTTTATAAGTTTTATTAAAGTTTTAGAAACTAGATTTTTAGTTATGAACGTGGCCTTTTGAACGGACTAAAACGGAGTTATAACGAAAAAGATACGTGGTTTTAAAGTTACGATTTAAAAACTACCATTTTCCGGAAAGTGTACATGCAGTCCTGATTTTCAACTGACCAAACAGTGTCCTTAAACTTTCTGTGAAATCTCCAAAGTTTAAAAATATATTAGTACACTTAATTACCTTCGCGTGGATATAAAGAACTTGAAAAACGGACTTAAAACGAGTGAGTTATGGTTAACCGAACTTTGAGTCGAAAACGTGCTGAAAACACTATTCACAGCATTAGTATGCTGTCAGGATTTTTAATCAAGGTTTTGAGGGCCTAAACGGACGTTTCGGGGGAAACGGACCTTAAAAACGAGTTAGTTTTCCTATGTATATATTACTTCAAGTCTAACGTAAACCGATTTTTTCAATTACAAAAACCGTTACATAGTTTTAACTACATTTTCACCATTAGCTCAAAAGTATTTATTTTGACATGGAACCGTCACACATTCAAGTAACAATATTTCTATATTAACTAATTTTCAAGTAGCATATTGGGTGATACGTTTTCAAATCATGCATTCACGACAACATATCATAACTCAAGTCATAACATCCATTTTAGGTCGCGGATAGTTTCGGGCCTCACTTTCGTGCATTTCATTTTGTTAGCATATCAATCACACCAGGTGAGTTCGTAGCCCCTACTTTTACTTGCTTTCATGACTGTTTTGGGGGAGATACATGCTCAAACTATTTTCACTTACTTTCACAAGTACTTTAAACTTTTACATACTATTGTGAGTTTCATAACCCCTACTTTTATACATTTTCAATTACTTTTGGGGGAGATACATGCTCAAACTATTTTCATTCACTTTCACAAGTACTCTAAACTTTTACATACTATTGTGAGTTTCATAACCCCTACTTTTATACATTTTCAATTACTTTTGGGGGATGTACATGCTCAAACTATTTTCATTTACTTTCACAAATATTCTAAACTTTGACATACTACTGTGAGTTCATACCCCGCTTTTACTCGTTTAAATTCTACAAACTATTTGGGGCGAGATATATGCTTATTTATCCAAACATTTAAACTCTTTTGCCAAACAACTTTACCTATACTTTAGACTTGATTGCGTTTTATACTTGATTGGGTTATACTTGTTTCACTCTTGCGAATACTCAAACCATTTATACAATTGTGTTACACTATACTTCTTATACACTATGGACATTGTGTGTTTATTGCGATATGTGCCTTAACGTGCTAAACAAGTATTCAATTATGCATCAACATACAAACTTTAGCAACTGGTTAACTTCTGCGGGAGCCGGCAGAGAGGTATTGATAGTACTATCGGGCTGACGCCCCCACCCTTGTGTCCTTGATGACGCGACCTGGGGTGAATATAATCTGTTATTCAAGTTATTCAATGCAACACAACAAACAAGTTAGACTCGACAAACAAGTTAGACTTCGTCGTGAGGTTCAGTTGGCTGTGATTCTTTGCATTAAGTTCATGTACATATCGTATGCACCTATGTCCTACTTACAAACAAGATTGATATACTACATTTTAGCAGTGGGTTGTAAACACACAGGTTGCAAGTTTTGTATGGGCGGGACTTGGAACTGAGTGGATTTACGATGCCTTTGCTTTGCGAACTATTCTATATAACCAAAAACTTTGCCTTTGTTTCCTGAACGCTCTTTTAAAGCTTTACTTGTTAACTAAACTCTATGAACTCACCAACCTTTGTGTTGACACTTTTTAGCATGTTTTATCTCAGGTATCTAAGGCATTCACTTCATGGCATGCATTTGGACATATCATAGAGTCGTGGTGACGACGCGTCGCACATGGGATTTATGCATTTTAAAACATCGTTTGGCTTGTAACAAACTTATTTCCGCACAAGTTGATTTTCATTTGGGACCTACATTTTGTAAACTTTGATTGTTTTAATAAATCAAACGATGTGTTTTCCAAACGACACTTTAGGTCGTTCAATATAACTGTAACTTTGATGCTATGACAGTCCTCCCCCAAGGTATTCAATTCCGCTGCAAAACAGGTAATTTGGGGGTGTGACATATGGATTGACGGATACCTTTGAAAAACCGGTCTTTGTGCTTTAAAACTCCTTTCATTAAGCACGTCGACCGTGTACTAATTTTTCAAATCAAAAGGTGTTTTATGATTGATAATTGATTTTCATTAAAACCTTCGTTATATTGCAAAAACAATTTCTAGTGAGCAATACACGATTTTTTTTCAAATCTCTTTTCATCAATCAGTGGACTTAAATTCGCTGGTTCACTCACTCCGTGTTGTCTTCTTTGAGACGTTCCGGTTTGAGAACAGCTAGAGTAGCTGCGAAACCCCGTCAAGGAAATTCTTCGTAATTATTCCTGATCACAGGCAGTACTTGTACTGATCAACGGGGAACCGTGGGCCGTGTACCTCAATTCAACGAAAGTGATCAAAGACACTTTTGTGCGATTTATTGCTAACTGTTGTATGCAGGTACACCCCGACGTTTGCAGCTGATCAGAATGGAGCGGTCAATCCATAACCGCATGCTCACACAACACATTCATATCAAAAGATATCATGATTGGTGCATCAATGACTCTGATATTCTAACTCCATGCTTCTGCTACGCTGCTGCCAATATCATGAATCAACGAATGCTTCCGCTACTCTGATGAGAAGATATCATGATCCAGAATGTGAGCATGTCGGTCCGAAAGTCACAACATCACATAATACCAACACCACAATGGATGTATGAGAGATTTTCTATTAGCTGATGATCTCAAAAGCTGGCTCAACATTATTATCACGTGGATCAGTAAAAGACCTCCACTTGGATTAACCAAACATGCAATGAGTGGAATCAATGACTACGAGCTTCGGAGCAAAGTACTACATCAAGAATGCAAGATCAATTGTTAATGTAATATCTGATTGTATTCAATGTCTTTTAGTATATGTTTGAGGTGACCTCCCTTAGGGGGATATTGTTAGGAATTAGAAATTCCAGGTATTAAAGAGTCGGTCACCTCAAGTATATGTAATCGTTAGAAAGCTCGTAGTCATAGTACTTTTATGTTAAGTAGTATTTAGTTTAGTAACACCGTGGAGGACGGACGGGTCTTTACCCACTGTATGCCTGATCCACAGCCCGTTGTGTGGCAATTTATGTAAGACTATAAATACTCTCTACCTCCCAAGGTAGAGAGTTGGAGCTCATAATAATATCTTTCACTTTCTCTCACTAAGTTCCCTAAACCTCTAACTTTCTCTCTCTAGAATTCTACTTATACGCCCACTTTGTGTTATGGTTTGATGTGTAAGTGAAATCCAATATCCTACATTACGCCAAAGCGATGGAGGTTTGCTCTAGTCTCAAGCCTATGGTAATCTATGTACTAGGACCGGTTAATGAGTGTTTATCTTCCATTTCCAACTTGTTATATTTTATATACACCCGAGAGATGTGAGTATCTAAACACCCTATATGAGGTGCTAGTATGTAATTTCCGTGCTTGTGATAACTTTTGCGGGGCTTATATGTGTTGTGGATTGTTCTAAACTAATGCTTCGTGACCCCTAACTTATAAATTAATTGGCTAAAAGTACATTTGCTTGAGGACAAGCAAATACCAAGTGTAGGGATATTTGATAAGGTTTTAAAATGTACCTTTTTGAGGGGTCATTTAAGCCTTTATTTGATCACTTTTGTATCCGTTATTACTTAATATCGTTCCTTTTCACTTTTTAGGTATCTCGAAGGCAAATTGCTAGAATGACACTTATTTGGACGAAAAGGCGCGAATATACGAAGAAAATGGCCAAATTCAAGAATCGAGACACTCAGGCTGCTGGAACTATAGGGGATGGCGTCAGATTCTACAAGTGACGTCGTCAGGTTCTACTAGAGACGCCGTCGGACAAGTTTTGTGACGAATCAGTAGCCAAATTGCTCATTTACAAGTGACGGCTTCGGGCTTTAAAAGAGTAGGGCGTCGCAGCTCAGACGGCCTAGATTTGATCCAGACGACGTCATAGACTGAAGAGGACGGAGTCACATGCATAAGGTGACGCCATCACAATGTTAACGTGGCCAAGACGAAACCCTAATAACGGCGACCCGACGGTGTCACAGATTAAAGGGTGACGCCGTTGCATTTGTAATCTTATATATAGAATTCGAATTTTTTAGTTTTCAGTGTATAGTCTTTTGGAGTAAAAACCTAAACCGAACCAAGGCTGTCTTGTACAGTATTTTAGGGTTCCATACCTTATCTTACATCAAGATAAGTGTTTTACTTCATTAAATTAATTATGTCTTCCATTGATTGTGTGTATGCTTGCATGTTCCCCATGTCCGGCTAATTTATTTGTGTGTTTGCTTAGGTAATATGAAACTTAGTTATTGAATATTGATTGGTTGTCTCTTATCTTAATCGTGATTGACCTAGTATTGCGATAGGTCATTCATTGTGCTAATAATGCTTGATTAATCTTTGTTAAACCTTAGTTTATAATCACCTAGAGTAATTGTAGGCTATACATCCAAAGAGTACCTTAGAGTTAAAGTTTATAAATCCTAGAGATTTTGTAGTCATTAACCTTTGGTAGCTTCAAAGAGTTAGGGATAAACGCATACCCTACGACCTTAGAAACACAACGCGATTAAGAATAAGGACGTGACAATTCAGCCATCAATAGGAGATAACTAGGGAGTAATAAAGCCTAAGCAAATACATTTTTAACTATCATATGAGCACACAACAATAGACATAGACTACATACACCTTAGTTTAGATAATTAGATAAGTAGAAGTAATCGGTAGAAATACCAACCCCCAAATCCAAACGCCGAGATTCGTACCTTTCCATTTCCTAAAAAACATAAAAAGATAAAAAAATAATCTTCCTCAACCCCAACCTTAGCGTAGTAACTTCTCACTAGCATTTCTATTCCCCTAGAGAACGATATCAATTCCCGTAGCTTACCCTAATACTACACTACACCGATTAGGTTCACTGCCTAGGGTGTTGAAAAACTTGCTCGACGAAAAGGAAGTTCCTTTGACCCCGAACGACGTGTGTAGCGTTATCAAATTGTAACAACTGAGGATTCACCATAGGTTAAATTGGATTATTCTGATAGGTTTCCTCCTTCATTATTTGGCCATTTGCAGGGGACCGAATCAAGTGATGATGACAACAGTAATAAAGAAGATAATGAGGTTCGACCTTCTGGGCCTAGTTATGTTGTTACGGGTAAACTTCACTGTTGTGCTCCTGAAATTTGTTTGATTGAAGGGTCCAAAGTGACATTGCCTACATGTTCTCCTTATCAAAAATGATGTAATGGAGGAGGAGAATTTCTCATTCGTAGAACTGAAAAAGCAGCAGAATTTTAGTTGTGTTAGGAAGACGAAAAATTAGTTAAGAGGCGATGGATTCAAGGGCACAAATTATGAATGATATGGTTCACTGAGGTCGATTGGACTATTCATTTTTGGAACCAGCTATGATGTCTGATGAATTCACCAGGGCATGGCCTACATGCGACCCCAACCGCAAGATCTATGATGGAGGAGAATTCCCCGATCCTAACTGGCTCAAACACAAGGAATGGGCATGTTTTGACGAGATAAAGATAAGGGAAGTCGGATACAAGGGAATCTCATTTGAAAACTGGTTACGAGTAAAGTTTGGAGCTGTTAAAATAAAATAGGAAGAAGAGGCTAAATTTCGTTACGAGTGGGAAAAGGCTAATTTTTTGCAAGAAAATCGATATTCCATAACTCGGTTTGGTTCTCCACGTGTTTGGGACCAGCCTTCTTCAAGTAAAAGAGCAGTCAAGGAGGATGTTAACCAAAGGCCACCATAAAGCCCCAAGGCTCTGAGTCTAACTTAAAGACTCGTAAATAAAGAAAAGTGCTCTTTCGGGAGACAACTGCGAATTATCCCTTTCTTTTGTTTTATTTCCATTTTTGTCGGGTTTTGTGTTTTTAACCATTTTTGCAGGAAACGAAGAAAAGTTGCTGTTGCAGCATGCTGATCTGACCAGAGTTACGGCGTAACTCATTCTCATGGTTACGCCATAACAGACCCTTTTGCAGCAGAACTTCAGAAGCATTACCAATTACGGCGTAATCCCATTCAGTGGTTACGCCGTAGCTACACTTTTGCAGCGAATTCCAGGTTTTGCCTAGTTACAGCTTAACTCCCTCTGGAGTTACGGCGTAATTATCCTCTGCATTACTTCTTTCATTTTAAACACAATAACCTTGTATTAGTCTTTTAAATGAACTTTGTGGGTATATTCCCTGTAAACCCTCACGAGACTACACTCGTCAACTTGAGACACCAAGTGGTTTAAAAGGCTTGTTGCATGCGCAAAATGCAACTGTGATTCCTACGAAAGTGAGTTAGATTTCTTTTTCATTTTTCTTTTTTTTTTAGAATTATGCTTGTCGGTAGTGTGATTTCAGGGATTGAAGTTTGCTCGTGGATGCTTATGCGAAGGCACAACTCTCTTTTGTGGGCCTTCTTTCTTTTTGGAACAAATTTCAGGGAAGTTCTCGCTCTAATTCTACTTTTCTCTTCACCTTTATTTAACGCTTAGTACAAAAAGGACTTTGTACAATTCAAGTGGGGGGGATGGGAGTAGAATTGTCTCTTGAACTTTATTTTGCCCTCAATTTTCTAGTTTATTTTGAAAAATTATGCCATTTTTAAAATTTTGACATGTTTTTCTTAACCTAACTAGATTAGACCTTAGCCGAGCACATATAACCCTTGATATTATATGGTGAGATTAGCCTTTTCTGTTTTTGAATTTTACCCCAAATCCACCAAATTATGAGTGTGTCGGTAGCTTGTAAACTTTAGAACTTGGCCTTTGCATCATTTCGAGACCATAGACGAGGTATGTTGAGTTAGCTCGATGTATTTGGACTTTTCGGTTTAAGAAGGCAGTATTATAGGATTATCACCCAAATAGCCTACCATTGTGTGTCTACAGATTAGTCACATCGACTTCTCGACCCCTATGTGAAACCCTTTTGTTGCACTCACCTTTAGTGCAAGATACATGTGGAAAACTAGAATGGGGGGTTGAATAGTTTTACCGATTAAAACTTGGTTTTAAACTATTTAGATCGACTTATGTCAATCTATTAAACATGTGTGTTGGATGTTGATAGACAAAAATATATAAGTATGTAATGAAAAGATAAGGAGTAAGAAGCACAAAACCACAACGCGAGTATTTCTAGTGGTTCGGCTACAGGGACACCTTCTGTGGAAAACTAGAAGGGGGGGTTGAATAGTTTTACCAATTAAAACTCGTTTTAAACTATTTAGATCGACTTATGTCAATCTATTTGTTTGTGTGTTGGATGTTGATAAACAAACATATAGAAATATAAATATGTAATGAAAAGATAAAGAGTAAGAAGCACAAAACCACAACGCGAGTATTTATAGTGGTTCGGCTACAAGGACACCTTCCTTGCCCTACTCCACTCCCCAAGTCACCTACTCGAGAGTTCGTAATCACTACACAACACCAACTCCTTATGGTGGAGAAACCTTCACACCGTTGCCTACACTTTATCCGGTACAAGGCTAGATACCGGGTCCTTTTCACCAAGGAGAACCAATCCTATCACAACGTCGCCTACCCTTTATCCGGTAATAGGCTAGATACTGAGTTCCATTACAATGGAGGAACTACTACCCAACACTACACCGATCATCTAACCCCAAAGGAGATCTACTCCTTATAATAATATTAACAAGGATAACACTATCCTTTGACCTAATACTAATCTATCTTGTACAACGAATCACACCATATCGAATGTACACCTTAGGCACCTTTCACTAATGCTTTTGACTCGATCTTTAAGATACCCTTCACTAATGTCTTGTGTCTTGACTTCTAGGCACACTTCACTAATGCCTCTAGCCTTGACTTCTAAGAACCCTTCACAAGTGCTTATAATACGGACGATCGACACCCTTCACTAATGTCTTTGTCTTGACTCTTGAGACATCTTTCACAAATGTCTTCAACACTACATTTCTTAGGAGAAAGAAAAGAACCATCAACAAGAGAACTTCAGTGGTCTTGATGATGAGGAAGTATGGCAACTCATGGACTTGAGTTTGCTTGACTTCAAAGGTGGTGATCTTGCTTTTAAGAGGAACCTAGAGGATCACACAAAAACAAAACTACATACATAGATCACTTGGATCTGGGGTTAGAGAGTTTTTAACTCAAAGAGAAAGTATGTGAGAAAGGGGTGAGAAACAATGAAGAAATGGCTCACTATTTATAGAGAGAAAATGTCTACTATTCCACGGATCCCACAGATCTCTCACTTGAGGGATCCGTCCAGTGCAATATTGGGGATCCGTGGGACGCTCCCTTTTGCCCATGGGTTTTGGGTCATGGGTCATGGGTTATGGATTGATCCATGGGTATTTCATTAGATACAATGTACCTAATAGACACAATGCATCTATTCAAAAGGGTATGGGTCAATACCATGGGTTATGGATATGCTCCATGGGTTGTAGTTTGTATCCATTATAATACATACTAGTTATGTATATATTTGCCCAATATGTAAACACTAGTTGTTGTACATATGTATTACTAAATCATAAATCACTTATACTTGTTTTAGTGTTTTATGTGAAAACGTAAGTGTGTTAGAAAACTATTGGCTCAAACCATTTACGTATTTTATTTGTTTCGTTAAAATGATTTTACGTTTGTTATCGACAAAACATTAGAAGATCGTAAAATATAAATAAACGTTTTTACGGCTTATTTGTATTAACACCTTCCTTGCCCTACTCCACTCCCCGGGTCACCTACTCGAGAGTTCGTAATCAGTACACGACACCAACTCCTTATGGCGGAGAAGCCTTCACAACGTTGCATACTGTTTATCCGGTACAAGGCTAGATACCGGGTTCTTCCATGATAAGATCGTTTATGAGCTCTAGGGGATAACAATAACAACGATTATAATACACAGCGGAATAAGAAAACATCATTGTTATTGCTAAAGGTTCTTCGTCATCATCTCTACCACAAAACACTAATATACTAAATACTAACCTAGGCGTTTACATGAACATACGCCTAGGAACTAACTAAAAAACCATCACCCTAGGCGTCCCCTAAACGCCTACACACACACACACACACTTTTGGTGTTCACATCTTGACAGACATAAATCTAATTCCCTGCCTCTCTTTATATACTAGAGAGTCTAGGGTTACAATTGACTACTAGGGACTAAATTATAAAGTCTTCTTTAACAAGTAAGTCCCTTGTGTTTCTTTCTTCATCAATTGTCTTCATAAGTTCTTCATCTTTCATATTTTGTCATAATCAACTCAAACATATAATTCCCAACAATCTTCCCCTAGTTGATAATGACAAAACCAAATAAACACAAACTTCCCCTGAAGTTAAGATGTTATGAAAGATAAGAACTTCCCCTTAAACATGCAATATCACCAAGGATCTTCAAGTTGCAAATCTTCTATGTAATACCTTCTTCCCCTTTTTGTCATAATCCACTAGGAGACGCTAAGTAGAATCAACTTTGATTCCAGCCACCACGAACCAATATCATTCGACTATTCCATCCTTCTAATGCCTCAAGAGACGATCCATGAAGTTTTCCGCAACTAAAAATGAAATTAAGGCAATAGAAATTTGAACCAATAGCTAAAATTTTTGCTGGTGCATCTCAGTATATCCATCTAATGTTTCACCGAAGGGATCGTCAATTGGAGCTTTCAGTAGAAAGTTATAGGGTGTCGAAGTCTGTTGCAGAAATTTCTGTAAGGCTTCTGCAGGACTGTTTTGAAACGATCATACCTTTTTCGTTAACCGTTGGATCGTAACGAAATTTTTGGTGGATGTTCTCTATATATCAATCTAACTTTCCACCAAAGGGATCTTCGATTTGAGCTTTTATGTGAAAGATATATGCTATCGAAGTTGGCTGCTGTGAAAGTATTGCTGGAACACGCAAAGTACTGCTACCCTTTTTCAAAGTACTTGTTAGGGTTTTACAAAGTCTGCTGAGTTCGAAAGTACTGCTATTGGACACGAAATTACTGCTCATTAGGATGAAAGTAATGCTCTTGAATTAAAGTACTGCTCATTGGACGCAAAATGCTTGGAGTTTTTAAAGTATTGCCCGTATATTTTCAAAGTACTGCTGCTGCTGCAAGTCTCATTCAAATATAATGGTTTATTACAAGGAGATTTGGAATTAAGGGGAAGTCGAGCATAATTATTGTTATGGTTTTTGGACGACACACACATAGGTTATTGTTCACACATAAAAGGAGTTTGGTGATTTGTTCTTAAAGGATTCAAAAAGGCTCGTATTTTATTCTTATGGATTAATTGATTACGAAGAAGGTTGAATATCATTTATTTAATGTTGTAGTTGAGTTTCACAGGTTTGTGTTCTTATCATATAGCTTGATGAATCTAGAAATGTGTGATTTTTCTTATGATGCTCTATGCACACGTTGGCTATCACTTAAAGGAGTTACATTGTAGTGCTCAGTGTCTCATATTAGTTGAGGATTTTGTCAAGGAATTGTGGTCTACTTATATTTGGTGATTCATATAAGTATGGAGTTCCGTGGATAGTACAAGATTTAAGACACAAGTTTGGGAAATTCTACTTCTTCATCAAATTCGTTATACTCGGTTTTCTTCACAAGTAATCATTACATAAAGCCTACAGATTTTGAAGAATCAGTTGATATTCATGCATCACTCGAGGGGAAGTTTCTACGGTTTATTCATTCTCTATTTGTTGATAACAAAAAGGAGAAGAGATGTTTGAGTGACATGTTCAAGTTAAGGGGAAGATTGTTTCATTCATGGTAAGATTTAATTATCTCAATTTCTCTACTTCGTCTAGGGAACTTCGTACAAGAACCGTGTTTGTTTTGTCATCATCAAATAGGGGAAGATTGTTGGGTTTATTGATTTGATGATACAAGACAATAAAGAATGAAAAATGAAGAAAGTGACAAGAAGGAAATCTACAAAAATATGGAGGGACTTACTTGCAAAAGAAGATTTATTCATAAGTCCTTCGTAGAGATTTGTAAACCCTTATCCTCTAGTATATAAAGAGGACATAGGTGTAGGTATAAAAAACATGTCTTCCAAGATGTAGTCGACTTAAAGGTGTGTGTGTCCTAGGCGTATAGTCTTGTAAACGCCTAGGTTATTAGTTTAGTTATCTAGACGTGTTCCTATAAACGTCTAAGATTAGTTATTGTTAGTGAATGAAAACCTTGTGTCAATAACAATTATGTTTTGATTTATCCGCTGCGTATTGTCATTGTTATTGTTAAACCCTAAGGCTCATAAACGATCAAGAAACTATCTTCATCACGTTCTTAGTTTCTATCATTCCACGAGGTAGAACCAAACATATCACAACGTTGCCTACCCTTTATCCGGTACTAGGCTAAACACCGAGTTCTATTACAATGGAGGAACTACTATCCAAACACTACAAAACACCTAACCCCAAAGGAGATCTACTCCTTTTCACAACATCAACAAGGATATCAATATCCTTTGACCCAATACTAATCTATCTTGTACATCGAATCACACCATATCGAATGTACACCTTAGGCACCTTTCACTAATGCCTTTTGACTCGATCTTCAAAGCACCTTTCACTAATGCCTTTGACTTGATCTTCAAGGTACCTTTCACTAATGCCTTTAGCCTTGACTTCTAAGCACCCTTCACTAGTGCTTTCAATACGGATGATCGACACCTTTCACTAATGTCTTCGTCTTGACTCTTTTAGACATCTTTCACTAATGTCTTCAACACTACACTGCTTATGAGAAAGAAAAGAACTATCAACAAGAGAACCTCAGTAGTCTTGATGATAACGAAGCATGGCAACTCATGGACTTGAGCTTGCTCGTCTTCAAAATATGGTGATCTCGCCTTTAAGAGGAACCTAGAGAATCACACAAAAACAAAACTACATACATAGATCACTTGGATCTGAGGTTAGAGAGTTTATAACTCAAAGAGAAAATATGTGAGAAAGGGGTGAGAAATAATGAAGAAATGGCTCACTATTTATAGAGGAAAAACATCTACTGTTCCACGGATCCCTCACTTGAGAGATTCGTCCAGTTATTACTGGGGATCCGTGGGACGCTCCTTTTTGCCCATAGGTTTTGGGTCATGGGTCATGGGTTTTGGGTCATGGGTTATGGGTTATGGGTCATGGGTATCCAAGTAGATACAATATATCTATAAGATGCAATGTATCTAGTCCATTGTTCATGGATTAAGACTATGGGCCATGGATTAAAACCATGGGTCATGGGTATGGGTCATGGACTTTGGGTTGTACCCAACTACATTCAATGTATTTGGTCAATGGATCAAATACTTAAGTTTCTACCCAATTGTATTACCCATTATAATACATACTAGTTATGTATATATTTGCCTAATATGTAAACACTAGTTGTTGTACATATGTGTTACTAAATCATAAAATCACTTATACTTGTTTTAGCGTTTTATGTGAAATCGTAAGTGTGTTAGAAAACTATTGGATCAAACCATTTACGTATTTTATTTGTTTCGTTAAAATGATTTTACGTTTTTTATCGACAAAACATTAGAAGATCGTAAAATATAAATAAACGTTTTTACGGCTTATTTGTATTAACAATCTTCCCCTTTTTGTTGATGACAAAACATAAAATTATTTTAAGGAAAAACTAAAATTCGTAAAAGTTTGAATTTGTAGTTTTTACTTTCTTCTCCCCCTTTTTGTCGAAACAAAAAGAGCTTCAAAAATAAACTAACACATTGTTTTAAGAAAAAAAATGTGAAAAGAAAAAATAGAGAGCAAGTGACGGGAAGAGTTCTCGTCTTAACTCCCCCTTGACGAGTCCATCCCTTTGTGAGGGCGTCAAGTAAACAAAAACTATTAAGCTAATGCATTGCAACTATGTTTACGAATGATTTCGTCTTAGTGACGATAATGCTCCCCCTTGATGATTGCAACTTTGCAAAATGGACGTCATGAAATATAATCCTAATATTGCAAATGATCTTGCAATGTAATGCTTTGACACAAAGCCCCCCTAGCTTAGGGTGTCAAAGTCTTCACGTGTAAATTAAAAATCTACAAAACAAAGGTTAGAAGACAAGTATATAATGCATAATTTCCTGCAAATAAGACTCAAGTTAGTAGAAAACTATTCTTCTGTTGCACGGTTCCCTCCTTGGAGGGATCCGTGTAGGCAAAACGTAGGGATCCGTCTATCTGTAACTAATATATAGAAAATGTGATGTACCAAGAAAAAGTTGGCAACAAAATGAGATATGAATTATACCAATAATCATATACTCAGAAATATAGCAAATATCATGTAATTTCATTTAATAAAACTAGAGATATGATATACATGACTCTAAAAACTAAGAAAATGAACGATACATGACTTTGAGTTACTAGACTATCTAAGTCACGCTTGATACTAGGACACCACTAAAAATCCTCTAGCTCAAGTTTGTTTAGGTTTAATCTCGTCGAAACGTTCTAGGAGGTGATAAAACATGAAACGTTGATCTTCCCGTACTTCATGTATCAAACTTTCAACATGTTGACAATGATAGCAATCTTTGTCATGGCTAGGTAGTGGTGATGGAAGAAAGGAAATTGCTTGATGTGAAGGATCAAGTGAAGCGGGTTGAGGAGCCTCAAACGATGGAGGGATTGGTGGAGGTGCATTTGAAGATGGCTCGACCAAGAATGATGGTGGTGGTAGAGAGGTGTCAACTTCCATGTGGTCGGGTGGTTGACTTTGATAATTTCTCATAATCCAAAAGGGATTATTTGATGGTGATGGCGAAAAGGAAGCTGGAGCTAGTGTTGATTCAACACCTTGATTTTGTTCCATTATTCCTCCTAATGAGGAGAATGTTGCCGGTGGTGGAGGATGAGATGGCCTAGGAGGCAAGTCCTCTAGATTGTAAAGGTGTGGTGATGAAAGTGGAGTGGTGAATGATAGGGCTCTATGGACCAATGGTGATGGTTTAGTGGAAATAGGATTGTTTGGTTTAGGAGATATTGTGGTGTTTGACATTGGTAGTTTTGTGGGAACTATCCTTTTAGGGATTGGTTTGAATGGTTGAGTTGGTGGAGGAGAAATCCTGGCAATTGTGGATTTAACCGGAGATGATTCGGTTGAAGAAATTTCGTGTACAAGACAAGCAATTTTCTTGGGTGGTCCTTTGGTGGATGAGTTACCACTTGGAGCTTTTCTCATGATGAGATGATTCAAAAAAGTTTGTAAAGGTTTCTAAGTGCTGAAAATGAAGATGAAGATGATGACTTTTGGAGTCCTAACAATGTGGTTTATAAAGCAAGGGATTTGGCAAGTGTATTCAAGACTTAAGCCACTAAAATTCCTTGGAATGTGATGATTAGCATGCACTAGAGTCAACTTCAGAGTTGTACTGATCTAGGAACTTAATTAAGATGAGATTGAGTGTTCAAGTTAGCAAGATGAGCTTAAAATGATTGTTTTAGCTAGAGTTGCCATGAATCTGTCATACGGATCCTACGGTTCCCTCCAATGAGGGATCCGTCTAGGCTAATCCTAGGGATCTGTCTCTTAGCAGCTAGGAAAAGATAACAATGATGTTTGTAAGGTCTAATGCCTATACCTTCTTGAGTGTTTTAGTCCATCTAAGTGTCTTAAATGAAAGGGTACTTAAATGCTTAAGGGAAATGAGTGATGTAGCTAATGATTGCCTTTTATGGAAGAAATTGGAACTTTTATGAGTACCAATGAATGACCAAAGATGACACTAAAGATTTGAGAGTATCAAATGGAGCTAAGTGATCCTAGAGACCAGATAGTAAGTTAAGGTAACCTTTTGGAGGATATCCTAAAAGCTTAAGATGGAAAAGCTAGAGTTTGATCCATTTTGACCTATTTGAGGTAAGGATGACTACAATCAATTTGCTAAAATTGAAAGATTTCTAAAACTAGATGTATTAACATGTGAGGGATCATGTGTGAGTATAAGAGCGGAAGAGTAATGAGTTTTGGTGAAACGATAGATCAACAAGCTCTTAGAGTGTGATCTAAGTGAGTTAAGCATGAGTATGAAACATTTACTCAACTTGACAAGGACTCAATTTGTCCTAAGGCACTATGTCTAGCTTAGTGTGAAGTGATCTAAAGACATGTTTTGAAATACAATGATTGCAATTGCATTTCTGTTTGCCGGATCCCACGATTCCCTAAGAGTAGGGATCCATCTAGCACAAACTTTGGGATCCGTCTCTCTGCTAAGCAGAACCTTTACAAAAGGTATGCAAGGGTTGCACAATGCATCATATTTCAAAGTTAGTGTTTTTCTAAGAAGTTCTAACACTAAATAGTAGAGATATCAAATGTAAGATGTTTTATTTCATGAAGGAAATTGTATTACATTGACAAAGCATGGATACTAAGGATTGTCCCTATTTGAAAGAAAACTAAGTTCCTTGAGCGTTTTCGCTAGATGGATCATCAAATGGTTAATGAGTGTTTGCCGATTGAGGAATGAAGAAAGTCTTCATGAGAGATGTGTTTAACGGTTCCATCATCTTGTTCACAAGTACGTACAACAGACTTTGAAATTGAGGGTGGAAGTACATGATGTGATGATAAAGGCGTGTTAAGAACATTCTATAAGGGATTAGTTTATTCTTGGAGCCTTGAAGATTTACAATTCGCCTTGCGAAGAAAGAGGCGAGATTGTATGGTTGTTGTGTTAGCAAACAATACATTATGTGAGCACAACAAGCGGAAAGGATTTCTTGATTTCCCCTAAGACTCCAAACATTTTCACGTAGGATGAGTGCGAGAGCCTTGTACTTTTCTCGGATATCCCGTGTATAGATAATGTTTGGATTGGAGTAATAGGGTTGAGGTTTGCATATCGTGCGAGTCAAGTCTTCCGGGGAAGGTATGTGTGAACAACATGGACTATTTTCTTCACGAAAGTTGAAGAGAGAATCAAGAGACCAATCTTCAGTGAAGGCACATTGTCCCTGATTTGGAATTTGGAGGATGTGAGCAAATTTTCCAAGGGTTAAAACAAACTTTTGGTTTTTGATCCATAACCAAAGAGATAGAGAGAGATCCTCGTTACGAACGAGTTCAACTTGACGGAAGAATTCCAATATAAACCTTGGACATATTTTCTCGTTAATTTCGAGAAGACATTCCAGTCCTTTGGTTCGGAAGGAGGTATTGGTACCTTCTTCGTATTGTAGAGGGTGTCGACAATACGTCCTTCATGGAAGTGACGGGTTTCGAGATTATTGAACCCACGGACATGATTGCCAGGTGTGTTAGGCTCAAGAGAGATGTTAGGAGTGTAGACGCAAGTGAGTGAAAAATTAAACTCATACTCATGCGACATAGCGAGACCTATATAAAAGAAGAGTTAATAGGAAGTGACGTATTACGGGCAAAACATTGATTACCTAACGTTTTTACAAGATGAGTATTAACAATGATAATTAACTTACTTAATATTTGACAATCTAGTGGAACATTTCTTTTAGGAAGAAAACGGTTTTTATATTGCATGAAAAACTATTTTTTAGAATAACGGTTCTCACGGTTCCTTTTTACGAGGGATCCGGCTAGTATACCTATAGGGATCCGTGGATCTGTAGTGACAGAAAAAGGTTTTGATGAAAAAGGATTTTTGCATCTTATGTGTTTATACAAATGTATGTATTTTAGCCAATATTTACTATAGCATGCATTGTCGGTTTCAAATGTATCTCAAGACCCCAAAAATACGAAAGATATAAAGCAAAAGAAATGACAAACATATTATTAGAAATTAACTAGATAAACTAGAACATTAGTAATATTTCATTTCAATGCTAAGAACGATACAAAGGATTGGGTATATAACACCAATGTAGATTAACAACACAAAGTATATGTCTCCATATGAGAACTTCATCATAGGAAACATGAGAGCGATGAGTGTTAGGGCGATGAGTATGAGGGCAACGTAAACAATGTTGATGAAGAACCTTCTTGGTTTTGGTTTGAGATGAGATGAGATGAAGAGGAAGATGAAGTTTTGAGTGAGAGGTAATTTTTGAAAGTGGTAGATTTGAACAAATGTGGATTTGGTGGAGTGGACGTCGGAGGGGGTTTTATGAGGAAGGAGGAATTTTTGAGATTTGTGTTTTGTTTTATTATTAGAAAGATATGATTTATGGATTAAATGAATTAAAACACTAATTTTATAAACCTCGACTTTAGACGAAAGAGTAACACGTATGCGAGAAAAAGTTTCCTAACGAAGCTACGTGTAATATATGAATATGTACAAAAGATAATCATATAAATTCCTATATAAGCATACTTATTTATTAAGCTAATGCTATTTAGAGATAAGCGAAAAATCATACCTCTAAAGCACTTAGGAATGTCTTTACAAATGACACAACAAATGTTAGAGGACAATTCCGGTTCCTTCGTGTTTAAGATACCTTCTTAGGGAAGATAGTCTTGTCACCAAGAAATTCCTATGGCTTGGTAGGTATGAGCTTTAACTAAGCAACATGACAAAGAAGGTTAGTGCAATTAAATAAATAGAAAAAAATGTTGTTATCTAATCAACATCTAAACAAGGTGTTTTAAAAACATGGTGTTTGTTTTTGTAAAAGACCTTCTTTGTAGTTTTCAATTAAACACGGAATGTATGAAGTTTTTAAAGTACAATATACTTTAAGAAACTTGGTAACGAAGCTCTGATGCCAATTGTGGAAAACTAGAAGGGGGGGTTGAATAGTTTTACCGATTAGAACTTGGTTTTAAACTATTTAGATTGACTTATGTCAATCTATTAAACATGTGTGTTGGATGTTGATAGACAAGAATATATAAGTATGTAATGAAAAGATAAGGAATAAGAAGCACAAAACCACAACTAGAGTATTTATAGTGGTTTGGCTACAAGGACACCTTCCTTGCCCTACTCCACTCCCCGAGTCACCCACTCGAGAGTTCGTAATCACTACACGACACCAACTCCTTATGGCAGAGAAGCCTTAACAACGTTGCATACTCTTTATCCGGCACAAGGCTAGATACCGGGTTCTTCCACGAGGTAGAACCAAACCTATAACAATGTTGCCTACCCTTTATCCGGTACTAGGCTAAATACCTAGTTCCATTACAATGGAGGAACTACTACCCAAGCACAACAAAACACCTAACCCCAAAGGAGATCTACTCCTTTTCACAACATCAACAAGGATATCAATATCCTTTGACCCAATACTAATCTATCTTGTACATCGAATCACACCATATCGAATGTACACCTTAGGCACCTTTCACTAATGCCTTTTGACTCGATCTTCAAAGCATCTTTCACTAATGCCTTTGACTTGATCTTCAAGGCACCTTTCACTAATGCCTTTAGCCTTGACTTCTAAGCACCCTTCATTAGTGCTTTCAATACGGACGATCGAAACCCTTCACTAATGTCTTCGTCTTGACTCTTTTAGACATCTTTCACTAATGTCTTCAACACTACACTTCATATGAGAAAGAAAAGAACTATCAACAAGAGAACCTCAGTAGTCTTGATGATAATGAAGCATGGCAACTCATGGACTTGAGCTTGCTCGTCTTCAAAAGATGGTGATCTCGCCTTTAAGAGGAACCTAGAGAATCACACAAAAACAAAACTACATACATAGATCAATTGGATTTGAGGTTAGAGAGTTTATAACTCAAAGAGAAAATATGTGAGAAAGGGGTGAGAAATAATGAAGAAATGGCTCACTATTTATAGAGGTAAAACATCTACTGTTCCACGAATCCCATGGATCCCTCACTTGAGGGATCCGTCCAGTGTATTACTGGGGATCCGTGGGACGCTCCCTTTTGCCCATAGGTTTTGGGTTATGGGTTATGGATCATGGGTTATGGATAAAGGATATCCAAGTAGATACAATGTATCTATAAGATGCAATGCATCTAGTCCATGGTTCATGGATTAAGACTATGGGCCATGGAGTAAAACTATGGGTCATGGATATTATCCATATATGACATAAGCATGATGTCATGCAATGGGTTATGGGTCAAGCTCCATGGGTATGGGTCATGGACTTTGGGTTGTACCCAACTACATTCAATGTATTTGGTCAATGGGTCAAATACTTAAGTTTCTACCCAATTGTATTACCCATTATAATACATACTAGTTATGTATATATTTGCCCAATATGTAAACACTAGTTGTTGTACATATGTGTTACTAAATCATAAAATCACTTATACTTGTTTTAGCGTTTTATGTGAAATCGTAAGTTTGTTAGAAAACTATTGGATCAAACCATTTACGTATTTTATTTGTTTCGTTAAAATGATTTTACGTTTGTTATCGATAAAACATTAGAAGATCGTAAAATATAAATAAACGTTTTTACTGCTTATTTGTATTAACAATACCCCTATATACATCCATCTGAGCCATTCCTTTCATTTTGTTAACCCAATATATTTTTTCGTTACACCCATACACCTTAGCCTACCCTATAGTCTTTATTTGTGATTAGGAAGTCATCATTTGCCTAAGTTCAAGGTTCAAGTGGAAAGGTTCAGGAATCACGCTTTCGTCGATGACATATTCTTAAAGATCATTGAAGACCCCCCGAATTCACATTGTTCATCTCAAGTGGGGGGATGTAATATTTATTTGTTATGATTTAAAAAAAAAAAAAAAAAAAAAAAAAAAGTGATTCGAAAAGAAAAAAAAATATGTGATTCGAAAAAAAAATAAAAAATAGTTATGTATTTATTATTCATTTGATTGTAAAGTGCGATGTTATAAGCACTATGTTATGAGCTTGTTATAGATTTAGTATCGAGGAGGCCACATCGGTCACATTTGAAGATTGGAGTTGGTAATTGCACCAACAGTTGGAGAAAAGGTAGTGTGCCCATCATGACGTCCTCTAATGACACATCTACCTAGTATATGATGATCCGGTTTCTTAACTTCAAAACTTGAACTTTGGGCGGACGGAAAGTTGTGATGACTTGGTTATAGATTTAGACTATTTGCTTGATTTTTATTTTACACCATTTATATATCCCATGTCTTATCGTACCCTTTAGTCATGAAGCATGTCTAGGTGATGCAGCGAGCAATCTTTGGTGTCTTGTCCATGGATTTGGTCATGTACCATTGGTTTTGTCCACTTCGCCGTGACATGTTAGTAATGATGAGTCACCCTTAACCTTTGTCGTGTCTACCCATATTGCCTTTGAGAATTGTTTAGCCCTTAACTCTAGTGGTGGAGATTTGTGTAACCGCCAAGCTTATGATAGAATACATGCTATGACTGTGCAATGAGTGATCACCCCGAAATTGACACTTAGAATAGTTGAGAGATTTGAGTGTTTTGTTCCCATTTCATAAGGTGTTCGGATTTGTTTTATTTTGGCATAAGGGATTTGTAAACTTATATTTTCCAAGTAATGGAAGATATCTTTTTAGGAATCTATCTAATAAGGTCTACTTGAGGGCAAATAGAGTTCAAGTGGGGGGATATTTGATAACATCAAATAGTCCTGAATATTTAATGTCAATTTCCCCCGATAATGCTTGTATTTTATATCATTTATATGGATTTACGCTTGTTTTCCTTTATATTTCACTTTCAGGTAAAATACGAGCATTGGAGCTAAAGAGACGCGGATTTGGAGAGTTTATTGAATATTTATCATAGTATGCTCACTTTGAAGAAGTTACGACGTAACTCCTCTCTCACATTACGCCGTAACTAAAGTGTGGCTCAGAAAACCAACTTAACAGAAGATTACGGCGTAATCCTATCCAAGATTACGACGTAACCATATTAGGTCAAATGAGGTTCCGCGCCGCTACTAATTACGCCGTAACTCATGCTACAACTACAGCGTAACCAAGATTTATTGAAGATGCGGCGTAACTCTTTCCAGAGGTTACGCCATAACCAGCATTTTAGTGCAAAATACGAAGAATTGGTTGTTACGGCGTAACTCTTATAATTAGTTACGTCGTAACCAGATCTGGCCTATAAATACCCCACGATTTCCAGCATTTCAAAGCATCCCATTTTCACACACAACATTCAGAGAACGTGAGAAGAAGTCGAAGGCAGATCTAGAGGAGCATATAGAGCTATCTCCAAGGGAGAAATCACTCCCCTACGATAAGCATTAACTTTTTATCTTTTCTTTACTTTCAATTCATGTATTTCGTAACATTAAACATTGAATTGATTGTTATAGTTAATATGAGCGGCTAAGCACCTCTAGGTGCGGGCCTAGTTATGATTCCTTAATTGTTTTGTTTGCGTTTACATTACTTCCGTACTTAATGAGTGTTTAAGATGCTAGCGCCCGGGCATTCACTATTATAAATCTAGCACGTAGCGGTACTTAATGACTTGGCTTAGGGGACCAGGAACAACTGGACTTATAACGGGGCACCTGATTTCTCTAGTGGGACCTTTTGCTGATAGGTTAGGATGAACTGACCAAATGCTGTCCTAGCGACTTTGACCCCAACTGAAGTAATTGGAAGTAATTAGACGTAAACACTACTAATTATGATGATTAACTAGGTTAGCACCCCTCTCCTCTATTGATCACAACCTTCGTCTTTATTTGCTTTAGTAGTTAATCATATCGAAATTATACTAAAATCTGTGACACCTATACTTAGTTTAAGTCCGCACACATAGCTCTTGGGACAACCTCGGTTTTACTAAATACTACACTACATACGACCGGGTACACTGCCCGTTAGTGCATTAGGGTAGACCATAGGTATAACGAGTAATTATAAATATTAAAACCTGGTCAGTAAAACCTGCATGATACGTGCATCAAGTTTTTGGCGTCGCTGCCAAGGAATAGAATAGCTAGTTAGATTTTTATCTCGTTTAGGTTCCCTTTCTTGATTCCTATCAAGTGATATTTTTTCTCATTTTTTAGCTTCCTTGTATTATATCCCCCTTCTTTGTGACTTTGTTAGTAATCCCATCACTTTTCATCATGGAAGGTGATAACCCACCACCACATCACCCAATTCCCATCGACCCACCACCAATTGACCCGCCAAGAGGCCGTACTCTTGGTGAATACTCTAGACCAAGCCACCAAGGCTATAGGAACACCATTGAGCTCCCCGATCAAGCTCGAACTACGGCCCTGCGATCCGACACCATCCGGTTGGTGTAAAACGGATGTGCATTCCATGGACTTCGTTCCAAAGATCCTAATCAAAATCTCAAGGACTTCCTTAAAATTGTTGATTCCATCGACCTTGATGCTACCACACGGGAGACCACGCGCTTCCTTAGAGTTTTCCACATGAGGCATATACTCTGAGTTTATTTTCACTTGTGAAAAAACAAATTAAAATTTTCCAAATGTGCATTTATTCTTATCTTTAAAACAAATTCAAAGTTCCCAAATATGCATTTAATCTTATCTCTCCGAAGTTACTTTCACATATGCATTTAATCTTATTTTACTGTTCTTGTTTGGTATAATTTTATTTCAAACAATTTACTCTATAAATTTACTTTCATTTGTGGAAAAAAAATCACATGCAACATTAAATTAGAAAAAACAATATTTTTAATATAAAATTGAAACACTAAAATAAAATGTATCAAAGTTAAAAAGATGAACATATTGTCAAACAAATGTCAACAACAATACTAGTAAAATAATAACCTCTAAAGCATGATGAAACCTTCTTCTTTTACGAAGATCATGAATAATCTGTTTAAGTTCAGATAATCTAACTTTCAAAACCTTTTGAACCCAGTAATCTAACTTTCAGACCCAATCATCTAATCTTGTTCCTCTATTGTCAACTGCTGCTTCAATAAGTTGTTTTCTTACTGACTTCTCCATTGTGCAAAATTTTGCAACTTCTTTAAGGAAATTATTCTTGCATTTATTATTCTCTGCCAAAATTATCCTTGCAGCAAACTTTGATCTGATAAAAAGGAAAAAGAAATTTTTAAAATCAATAAAAATTTCACATGTGAAAAATTCTTAAATAATAAAAGCTGTATAAACACTTTTGATCTTATAGAAAGTGAAAATATCATTCAATCTTTGTTTGTTACTATCAAGTGACTAACCTGAGCAAGTGAAGTTGCTTGGTCTGTTCCTTACATTCCTTTAAAAGACCATAATACCATTTACTTTTAGCCTCTCTGAAATACATATTCATATGCGACATCAAAAAAACTCCATCATCAAGAAATTTTTCCAGAGTTCTCCATTTCATTTTAAGTCTTTCAGCAGTAACTTTTTGGAATGAAAATCCAATCTTTGGTGAATTGTATGTGTTGTTGAATTTTTCAAACATCTTTATCTGCAAAATAAAAAAATAATAACAAAATAAAAAACATAAATTTTTAAACATATTTAAAAAAATAAAAATATACATATTTAAATTTTTTCTCACAAACAGTTCTGGAATTGAACAATATCTATTTCATTTTCTTCATCCACCATTGAATTGTCTATAATTACAACTTTTCGTTTCTTCATATCAAAGCAAATAAAAAAGAAGTGGTCTGCACAGCAAATGGGAAAGAGTACCTGATTCAAATATATTATATGATTTACACAACTAACTCATTCCTAGATGATTTTCTTCAGAAGTGAAAATATTATTTCTAAACTTAAATAATCGCCTCTAAATCAACACTGAATAACAAATAATCAAAACTGAGGTACAAATATTCTCATAATCTATGAGTTAGGCAAGTTACTCATTCCTATATTATTTTCTTCACAAGTGAAAAATATTGAAGAACAAGTAATCAACACTGAATAACAAATAATCAAAACTGAGGTACAAATATTCTCATAATCTATGAGTTAGGCAAGTTACTCATTCCTATATTATTTTCTTCACAAGTGAAAAATATTGAAGAACAAGTAATCAAAAAAGTACAAATAATCTCATAATCTATGATTTATGTAATTTGTTTGAAGAAGTACTTGAAGAAGGCATGGATCATAATTAAAAAACACTTACGACAATTGGTTTCAAAAAAGTATCTAGATGGAGTTTGGGGGGATTTGTAACGCTCCATGTAGTTCAACACATCTGACCATGCTTCAATAACACCAGCATCTACTTTCAGTCCAGGAGATAATGTCTCTAGTGTTAATCGAAGTAACACAGTCTTGGATGAACTAGAATCATATATCAAATCACTGCAAAAAAATATATATATACATTTTTTAAAATTTTTAACAAAATTCACAAGTGAAAAAAGGTATAACTTTTAAAATTATTAACAAATTTCTCTCACATTGGAGTAGTCTCGTCAGGCACCATAAATAGCGTATCAGCCACCTTTTCTTCTGAAACTTTTATTGGATTAATTGGAGAAATCTGCCTGATTTTGTATGGTGATCTTGCATGAATAGCAACAGCAACATCACGCCTTGGATTTTTCCTAATAGTTGTTTCTTTGATCACTGCTTTATATCTTTAATTTCATTATCAGAATCAAATTCAGGACCAAAAGAAAAAGATGGTGGTACGTCCAAACTTTGTTGAGGAAAAGGGGATGAAACAGCAAATGGATTTCTAAAGCATAACAAAGGTCTAACTTTCTTTTCATCTTCAAAATCATTCTCATCTTGATTAAATGATTTGGGAGTCCCAAAAATCTTAATGTCAACATCTTTAGCAAATGTAACCTTCTTCGCACTTCTATATGGAGAAAACATAATCTTCTTTTCCGTTTCTTTTAAAATTTCCGGAACCCCAAATATCTCATAATCAATCAGACCTCCTTCTGTAGATTCTTTCAACTCATCTTTATTGAACAGTTTATCTACTTCGTTATTTATTATTTGCAAACAATCAATTCGTTCCGTATCACCAGTTTCTATTAAAGGAACTTCAAACGTATGAAAACAAATATTATCATTTTTTTCCACATCTTTGACTATGTCTTCAACTGGTTCTTCATTTGGGTGACTGCACTCTCCAGTTTCATAATTCCCTATTTCGTTTTTCCAGCAATCATCGACAAATGTCCCATAATTCCCTAATTCATTAGTCCAGCCATCATCATCAACTTGAAACCCATCATAATCTTTTCCTTTTCTAGATTGATTATCATAATTAACTAAACTCTTTGCCTTATCATCTCCATATAGATCAATATTTCTAATACAAAGGTTGAACTTAGCTTTTATCTTTTTCAACCTTGCATTATCTGTATTTTCGCAAAACCATGATGTAAACTCATATTCCAAATCAGAAACAATTGTCTCAAGCAAATCAACTTCATGATCAAGTTTATCCAATTTTGAGTCCAACTGTTTAAAAAATCTAAATAAAAAATAAAATAAATAAACAAACAAATACTGCTAGTTAAGATACTACAAATAAGATTAAAAATAATTGCCTCTAAGTAAATACTACTATATAATATATTTTTAAAACAAATTTATAATCTAGTTTATAGAATTAAATACTTGATAATGCTATTAAATCAAAATACATGATATTAGAAATTATTTTGTCAGTTAATCTAGAAAAATATTAATTCAAACTTAAATAAAGATACATTATTTTAATCAAAAATCTTATTTTCTTTTTTCACGTGTGAATACAATAATAGTAAACTTAAAATAATCTTAAAATTTTCACGTGCGAATACATTTCTTCTTGAAGAATCACTGTCATTGAAATCATCTTCATTTATATCAAGAATTCCAAATCAACCATTCTGAATTTCAAAAGTCTGCCTCTTTATAATCATATCAGTACTTCAAAAACTGATTGTCGGAATTTCATAAGGTACACATACTGAATCACATTTTGTTGAATGCATATAAATAAGCTGCAAAATAGAACAAGAATAATTACTTTTCAAAAAAATAAAAATATCAAAAAAAACAAAAAAAAATCACATGTGAAAAGTTTAATATAAACTATAAAATTAAATATAATTGAAAAATTTAATCTAAAGTATAAAATAAAATCTAATTAGATAATTATCGCTATTCAGACATCTTTATTTAAGTATAAACTAATAATTTTCACATATGAAGAATTGATAAAAAAAAATTATGATGTATCGATATGAACGCTTATAGTAAGAGCTGTCAGAGGTCCAGAATAGTAAATATTAGGATCATCCCTCACCCAACCTTCTTTGCTGACCTTCTGTGAGGACATCACACTTTTTATATGATAGATTAACAAAATTCGACAGTTTAGTCTCTAGTATGATAAATGATTCAAAAAATGTACAAATAATTTTTTTTCACATGTGAAAAGTTAAATCTAATATAGAATAAAATCATATTATACAATTGACATAAAAAAAATCATTATTTATGAATACAAATAATTATTTGTCATCTGAAAATATAATATAACTTTTATACATGTCCAAAAGAAAGGTATAACTTTTATACATGCACAAATTTTTACATCGAGATGCGAATCCTATAACAAGAAATACAGCAAAGGAAGATGTCTTAACTATATATAGGAGGGAAAAGTCGAATCTAAAAATGAAGTTAGAAAAGGTAAGCAGTAGGATTTGTTTTACGATTGATTTGTGGAGTTCAATAACAAGCGATGGATATATGGCGTTGACGGCTCATTATGTTGATGAAGATTGGGTCTTAAGAAAGAAAGTCTTAAACTTTAGATTTGTTCCGCCTCCTCATACAGGTAAAATTATAGTATCGGTTTTGATTATATTTTTGTCTTATTGGGGAATTGATAAGAAGGTCTTAACTGTTACACTAGATAACACCAAATATAATGATGGTTTAGTAGATACTGTAAAAAATCATCTGCGTTTGAATAATGTGTTGGTTTGTGACGGTAAACTTTTACATGTTCGTTGTGAAGCACATGTACTATATCTTATTGTACAAGCCGGGTTAAAGGTGATTGAAGGATCAATTGAGAAATTTCGAGATTTAGTGAAGTATGTTCGGGGAAGTAGTGCAAGAAATAAGTGTTTTTTAGAATGCATTCAATAGTTGCAGTAGCAAAATGTGGTAGACTTGTTTATCAAGATGTGGTAACGAGATGGAATTCGACTTACATGATGCTTGATTGTGCAATAGTTTATTAGAATGCTTATGCACGTTTGGATCTAATTGATGAAAATTATGAAAGTTTTCCATCAGAAGACGAATGGATAAGAATTAAGGAAATCACCAAGTTTCTTAAACCTTTTTATGATATCACAACATTGTTTTCGGGAAACTCTTATCCTACCTCAAACTTATATTTTTTGAAAGTATACAAAATTCAGTCGAATATTGAACTAGCAATACACAATTCAGATCCCATTATAAGTAAAATGGGAAAAGAAATGAAGACGAAATTTGACAAGTACTGGGATGAGTATTGTAAAGTGTTGTCTTTTGCTATTATCATGGATCCTCGGTATAAGGTTAAAATCATTGAGTATTGTTTCTCAAAAATTGAAATGGCAGCCAAACTACGTGATGAAAAAGTAGAAGATATAATTGAATTTTGAGACACGCAGTGATCCGTTGGGAGCTAATAATGCAAATCTCAATGATGGTGATACGGTGGACGAGTTAGATGAGTTAGGTGGCTTTGAGTCTTTCCGTAGTTGGTTTCGAAGAGTTGGAACAAGTAACAAGTTGGAATTGACATTGTATTTAGAGGAGCCTGAAATTTCTAGAAAAGCAAGAATTGATGTTTTGCAATTCTGGAAAGAAAATCAATCAAGGAACCCGCGATTGGCTTTCATGGCTCGTGATTTGTTGAGTGCCCCAATAACAACAGTGGCGTCTGAATCATCATTTAGTATCGAGGGTCGCATCTTGAGTAAATATCGAAGCTCATTGTCTCCATCAAATGCCGAGGCGCTGTTGTACACTCGTGATTGGCTTGATTTAAAAGGTATATTAATTCATTCTCTTTGTAACTTACTCGTTATGTGTTATTTCTATGATTATATATGATATAATATAAGTATTGAATCAAATTATGAGATTTATCTCTTTTAACGTATTAGAGGACGAGGAAGAAATGGAAGGACTATAGAAGATCTTAAAGATTATAAAGATAACTAATGTTTTTTTTTTTTTAGAAAGGCTTCTTTAGCTTGTGTAATTTTTTTTACGGTAATATAACTAGTATTTACATTTTGATCGGCATAACTAATTGTAATATGACAACTTAACTGTCTCTCCCTTTGCTCTTACAAGCACTAGTTTACCACACTACTTAACACAAATGAGGTTTTGATCTTCTTATATACGAAGATCAAAATCAGGTTTATTTAATGATTTGACGTAACATAAGAGCACAAGAAAAGTTGTGTTGTTTCCTCCAACTGAGAAATGTTTACCAGCCTGTGTAGAATGTACAATTTTTTAATTAAGAGTGTTACAATGACAGAAGAAGTAGGATGAGAGCGATCACTTCCCTAGAATTTTAGATGATTTTTTTTTTCAAACTGTGAGATGGTGTATAGTCTGATCACAGAGCATTCGGTGAGTGCGCATGGTTCAAACCGCAACTACATTATAGGCTTATAATTGTCATGACTTTGAATCTTAAGGTTTCATTGCTCCGTCAAAACGTTCCATCAAATGGCTGTCTTTGAGCGTCTCTCAGATCAATGCATCGCTCTCATCACTTTCAGACACCCTTTTCAGTACTAACAACGCCCCTTTTGAGTCCTTCACTATTTTCTTACTTGAACTCTCAGAAATCCCTTTTCCAAACACCCTGAATGATCTTGATTTAAATTGTTTCGGTCAAATCAGTTTGTTTTTTTTTTTGTTTCTTTTGTTTTGTGTGTATGAGTTTGATTTAAGTTTTTTTTCTTATAACTTCTTTATGTGATACTTGAGATGCTAAGGTGCTATTAGACTTGTTTGTTATCAAACTTGCTGTTTAATTTATGTGCATCTTTTGTTTAAAAGATTTTATCTATATTTTATATAGTACTAGGAATGGAGATTAATTATTTTGTGTATAATGTTCTTTGTATAGATTAGTATGCTTAAGTATTTTTTTTTTTTTGCTATCCTTCATCAACAAGAATCCACAATAATTAGGTTTTTTTAGCTTGATAACTTTCCTTTTCTCAGGCTACAAAATATATAGTAAAACTAGTTATTTTCAAGTTATTCTATATATCGTGAAACCTTATTAGAGAATAAGTTAGTAACAAATAATTCTTTTTAAGCTTTTTGTATCTCACAACACACATGAATTAGTTAATAAGTAAAAATAAGTTTGATAAGACTGATTTTCTTTTTGATTAACATCTTTCTATCCTTTGAAGCGAGTCAGTAATGCAAATTGGATTCATATATGCTTACAAATATATGTACAACTACTTGAACCTCGTCAAAATTGGTTCTTATATTCTTAATACGCAAGTATGAATCTAACTTGTGGTGTGTGCACTTTTCTGTTTCCCATCATTAGGGATGTGTTTGGGATTGCTTATTGGATATGTTTATTGATGTTTCATATAGCTGACAAATAACTTATGAGGATGTTTGGAATTGATTGTCAAAGTCACTTATCTTACTCTAGTTTCAAATTTCAAATTGCTTACCTGCACATAGGAATGCAAGTATATTGTTGAGTTTCTTTTGGTAGGATATGTGCTCTTAGTTTGTTACTAATATATTGTACATTGTGGTGTGATTTTTAGTTCTAGCCGTCTAGCCAACAAAAAGACTGTTACCATTGACCTATTTGTTCTTCTTGCAACTTCCAAGACCAATATGTTGTTTATTTCGGCATTCGGAAATTGAAACATTTTTTACTTTTTGTTTAGTTTATTTTTCTATGTATTCAACTTTAGTATTTGGTTTACTTACGCATTGGACGTTCGACTTTAGAGTTTGTTTCCCGTTAACTAGTTATTTAATCAATATGATGTGTTTGACTCGAGGAAATTTTTTTGTTTGTAAAAAATATTAGTCTTTTAATGCCTTTTTTTTGCCCGTTTGGCCCGCGCCCGTTTGACCCTTGCCCGTTTGGACCGCGCCCGTTTGACCCGTTGTCTGAACCCGTCTGGCCCACCCGTTTTGCCACCTCTAATTTGCGTATTTAGAACTTGTTAAAAAGTCAAGTAACACAATTTATTACTCCCTATAACATAATACACACCAAAAACATACCAACAATTTTAGACAAAAAAATTCACAAAATAACATATTTTTAAGTAAACACAAAAAAACTTTGAGTTCACAAACAGAAACCTGGATCTTACAAAAAAGTTATTTTGGTTTTAACTTTGTACGTTTACTTTCTGTTCGTTTCAAGTTACATTTTTTTATATATATTTTAAAGCTAATTTGAAAATTAAGATCTCAATTAGTTAAATTATAACTTTAGCAACTTCAAAACTGTTATATTATGAAAATATACAAATATTTATCATCAAAATTCTTAACTTCAATTACAAGAAATACATGAAACTTTAAACACTGATATATAGGGTCACGTTCAATGCAGAACCATTATTTTGTACAGAACTTTACAGAACCACTTTGGACCAATAAGAAATTTAGTATACTAAATATTTTTATTTAAATATTTTTATTTAGTATATTAAATATTAAATATTTTTATTTAAATATTTTTATTAAATATTAAATATTTTTATTAAATATTAAATATTAAATATTAAATATTAAATATTTTTATTAAATATTAAATATTTTTATTTAAATATTTTTATTAAATATTAAATATTAAATATTTTTATTTAAATATTAAATATTAAGAAATTTAGTATATTAAATATTTTTATTTAAATATTTTTATTTAGTATATTAAATATTTTTATTTAAATATTTTTATTTAAATATTTAAGAAATAAGAAATTTAGTATATTAAATATTTTTATTAAATAAGAAATTTAGTATATTAAATATTTTTATTTAAATGAAAAGGGTATAATAGTAAAAAACTTATATTTATTTTATTTTTGAATTTTTTTTGATTAAAAACGTTTTTTTAACCATTAATTTTTTAAGATTTTTAGGATTTTTTTTTTTTTTTTTTTTTAATAATTTACAGCATGCACGTTTTCAAAAAAAAATCTCAAGTGCATATATGTTGTTTTCTTCAACAGATATGTCTTTTAAGTTTTAAATAAATAAAGTGCATAGGTGTTTTTTTTAAGTATAGTAAATTTACATGTGTTTCTTGCATTTAGAAGTCAAACTTATTTGCTTAAAATGGTAATCGCATATATGTTGCAAGTGTACATTATTAGATTATTGAAATTTATGACCAAAAACATAAAAATACACATGTAACCTCTAACAATTTATAACAAAACAAGAACACATATAGTATACACAAAAGTTAATATTAAATAAATACATTCATGTACAAGTATCTTGTTAAATATAAATGTGCACGCTGTTTAAAAACATGTGTGCACTCTTTACTTTCTCGTCCAATTCTTTTAAACATATGTGCACGCATTCCAATAACATATGTGCACGCTGCTGCGTTTTCTCATCAAATTCATTATAGGTGCACGCCTTCGAAAAACATGTACGTTTTCGGTGGCCACATAAGCTTCAATCAAAGGCGTATTCTAGAGCACCAAAAACACAATACTTGTTTCGAAACAAAAACTAAAAATTAAGTATTTGGTCCAACTATCATTAAACAAAAACGAAAACTAAAAAAAGAACTTGATGCAAAAGAAAGTGAGAAACATAAATAGAACTAGTTATAGTTAATTATGCTATGTTAACTTAATTATAAAACATAACAACTATATCATAACACATATGCACAACTATATCATAACACATACGCACAATCTTTGTTTCTATCAGATAATGGAAAAAAAATATAAATACACAAACAACTAGCATAACACATACGCAATTCATTTTTATTTCCTATGTATTCCTAACCATAGAAACTTGTGCACATTTTTATTTTTATTAACAAATACGCAATTCATTTTTATTAACAGATAAAAGTGTATTGCAAATATGTTCACATTTTCCCAATTCATTTTATATCCCAAGTATTCTTAACCATAAAAACCAAAACATATAATGAATAAAACTTTGCATTGCATCAGCCCACATGACTATAACAACTGAGTCAAATACAATTATTAGCCCACATGACTATAACAACAAATTCAAATAAAATTGTAATAACAAGTGACCCTTTGTTGAATCGACCTAACGTGTACATTTTGCCACCTTAAAAGGCTACTTAGACCAATTATGCAACCATTCCAACAAGACACATTCAAGTAAACCATAAGCGAAAATTTTTCGGACAAATGAATGAAATAAAACAAACCTGATCTTCTTCAAATGCTCAAGATCATCTCTTAATTTTATGTCAAGAAAATTTGATGCAACCTGTGAGTACTATCCGTCATTGTAATATTTTTTTCCGCCAAAAAAACTTCCCGTCTTTGTAATCTTTCATTACGTTCAGAAACTAGACTGGTGCATATATGTTATCTTAGCAATAGAGAAGCAAATAAATGCGTTATTCAAAAAATAAGAATTGGTGCATATATGTTTTCTTAGCAATACAAAATCACGTAACCACAACATTCAAACTGAAATAGTTGACAATACCAAAACACCAAACTACGAAACTAGGAGTGTTCACTAATTGGGTTAACACGGAAACCGCCCAATCCATAATGATCTCGGTCATTTGGTTTTGGGTTATCTGGACTGATTTACGATTATAACTGAAAGTTAAAACTAGTTCTCAGTTTGGTTTTGGTTATTAAAAATCTAATTCGGGTCTAACCCGAAAACCCAACGTGTACACGCTTATCTTCACAGACCACAAAAAATCATTATTCTCTTTAACCTATGCTTTTGAGTTTTGACCATTGTTAATTTATTATACCATTTATGTGCTTGACAAATAATATATCTATATTACTGGTAATCATTAATCTTGAACATACGTTTATATTATTGACCACCATTTTAGATCCCTTCTCATCAAATCAAAGTCGATTTAAAAAGTAAAACATTGTAATAAACAAAAAAAGGTTTTGATGACTAAACAATTTCAAAGCAAATAATCAAAGAAGCAATACAAAATAAAAATCGATTGTCATCTATACACTTAGAAAAAATTGAATTAAACCACTTACTAACTTGTAGATCTCGTATTGAGATGACGATCCAAAAAGATTGGTGATGTTTATTTTTTTCTTTCTGGCAGAACAATTGAACTAGAGAATGAAAGTGTGAGATGGGGGATTGATTGAAAATGTCTGGTGGTGAGATGTGTTTGATTAGGAGAGAGATAAAAAAAAATAAAAGTGTATCACGTGATTTATGGAGAGAGACGGTTTTCAAAATGTTAATTTTAGAATGCCTAAATTACCCTTCAGCCTATTTTTAAGTATTGTGTAATTTGAATTATTTACTAAGATGCCATTGTGCATTAATAATCATTGATCAAACTCATCCAATGATCCAGATTCATTTGAAGTGGTTCTGTAAAGTTCTGTACAAAATTTTGGTTCTGCATTGAACGCTACACCTGATATATAATAGCACATCATACAAAGAATAAGATATTACCTTACTTCCAAGAGCACCTATTCCAATAATTAGAAAAAGACATTCTTTCTTATGCCGAAATATAAAAGCCGAAAAAATAAATGGTTTGGAGGATGTGTAATCTGATGATATTCACCAACTCTTAAGACTGTAACATTACACCACGAACACGTGCCAAAGACGGGCACCACCACCACCGCCACCGCCACCACCATAGGAACTACACGTACAAACTACCAAAAACTATATAAGATCTCTGGTATAAAAAATAAAATAAAAACCTAATCAAAGGGGTTTTGAGTTGTTTAGTTCGTATGTCAAAAAGATAAATGTGGGTTATGTGGTCATATAATAAAAACAGGGGTTTGTGTTTTGTGATATTGGTAGCTGCTTTTTGGAGAAAAAGTGGCGTTTGAAATAAGGGAGAGTAGGGTTGTGACTTGTGTGTGATAGTTATAACAAAGATTAGTTTGGTAGGTAAAAAGAGTAAATATAGATGACAAATACGGAGTAATTTACAGGTTTGGTTTAAAATAGTGAAAGGTAGGTGGTATAATAATGTGGATGAGTAAATAAGGATCTTGCACCAGGTTGGTAGCTTGCATTTTTAACGATTTATTGGTGTCTCTTTTATAGTGTTCGTGGGATGATTCGGTTCGGTTAGTTGCAAGATTTAAATTATCTATTGCATGGTGGGTATTTATTTTACTAACTGAAAAAAATCATCCTAGACGGGGTAATTGGACATGTGGGTACCTAATGAGCGGTTATCCGCGATTCGATCACAGTTAATCATTGTAGACGTTTTATCGAGTTTAATATTATTAACAATAACATGATTTAGACCGTAAAATGTCAATTAAGTAAAATTAAAAAATTTGAATAAATTATAGTTATTTTAAAGTTATTCCCTCACAATAATTGCATTCAAATAAATATACATAACAGATTAACAAAAAATTTTATTTGACGTTTATAGGTTACGATCACATTACTCAATTTTCACGCAAAGATGTTTAGTAAATGCTTACATTAGGAGCATAAAATTCGTGATACAATAAAAATTGTGAAATATTATAATTAATACTTGGACAATTATTTTAATAGAGTTAATTTCATTTTTTGTCCCTGTTGTATGGCCAAATTGCAGATTTGGTCCCTCATTTTGAAGTTTCTATTGCATTTTTGGTACTTGTGGTATGGCCAAATTGCATATTTGGTCCCTAAAATTTTATCATTTTCTGGGCCCTTGGGGACCAAACATGCAACGGAAACTTCAAAATGAGGACGTTCAGTGCATTTTCAAAGTTTTAGGGACCAAATCTGCAATTTAGCCATACCGCAAGGACCAAAAATGCAATTAACTCATTTTAATATTTAGTTAAAAACCTGCATTTATATTACACACTGTTCGGTTCAGTTAACCGCAAGTATCTAAAAAACATCGAACTGTGAAAAAACGGGTTATTTCGGTTTCGTTTTTTTTTCAGGCTTTTTTGGTTGCGGATTGAGCAGTTCGGTTTGATTCCGTTTCTCCGGTTTTTTAACACCCCTGACTTCTTCTATCTTCTTCTACCCACTTTATTAACGGGATAAGACAGTTTTGATGGTTTTTTATTCGTATCTTTTGTCTTTTACTATTTTTTATTTGTCAAACTTTATATTTTATGTTTTGTGCATTTTTTGCAGTTTGACCCACTTTATTAACATGATAAGACAGCTTTTATGGTGTTCTGTCTCGTATTTATTGTGTTTTATTACTTTTGACTTATGAAACTTTATATTTTATGTTTTGTAATTTTATAATGATAACGAAATCTTTAAAAACATGTTTTAAACAAATGGTATAAGGTGTTACAATCATTTTAAGAGATGTACTAATAACTTATCTCTGTTTATAAATAGAAAATTAGCGGTAGTAGTTCTCTACTTTGTGTTTCTTTCAAATATAAGTACTCTACTAATTTATCAATAAATATATTTACTATGCTTTACAATATTTGCTAAAATTTCCATCAAACTTTTCTTTTCTTAAAAACTGATGACACCATAATACCAGGCCATGTGAACTGTTTTTGCATCTTTGTTACAACACTTTACTTGATAGAAGTTCATAATATTTAATACCTACGAGTAATCTTGTTAAAAACACAGCTTTAAAACGACTTGTGTCTTCTTTCGGTTTTCAAATTAAATATGTGACTAGATTCAAATATAGAGAAACAGAAACTAAACTTCGGCTAAAATTTCTAACAAGCCAAAACAAAAGCACCAAATCAAAATAAAAACCCCAAATCAAAACCAAAACCTATTGCAGAAACACCACCTATAGATCGCAACCTTATAAGAGATGGTGAAGTGACGACTGTGTTTATAAAGCGCAACTGGATAAGGTGAAAAACAAAAGGCTTAAAAGAGTCTGGATACAAATTCCAAAAATTTGCTTATATGTATGATATGCTTTTATGCAACGCTAGATCACTCCCTGTTTAAATGTTATTAAGTGATAATTATGAGTTTAAGTAAAATACAATGCTAGTAATGTGTAAAGAATAATTGAAATCAATTACCAAAATCTACTCTTACCAACCTCAATAACCAAAATCGACACTATTTTATCACATTACCACAATCGACATGACAAGTAAATACATTTGCTCGCCACCACCATTTGCTCGTCATTTTGTTAAAAAAAGGTTATTTAATAATAAAAGAAAAAGGACATGGCAAGCAAATGGTTTGCTCGTGTATCAAGTTTGCTTGCTACTTTTAAATCATTAAAATCACACACTAAACCACTGTACATTTTTTTTAGAAAGGCAAAATATATAGAGAACCCCGAAACAAAATAAAATACAATGCAAGGCGTCCTACCTCAATTAAACAAGATAATTAAAAGAGAGAAGGACCCAAAAGAAATAATAGACAAAATACAAATACACCTAAACCAGCCATAGAAGCTAAGCCAAAATACAAAGAAACATGTAAAAACAAAAAACTAGAACCTGACATCTATCCCACTTGACATATATTAGAGCCAAAAATGTTGAAGCAATTGAAGATTACTATCCTGACCATTGCAGATGCTGCGTCAAAGATTAGGACACTGGAGTGTCCCACCACACTTTATGCGTCTAAGCAATCTATCACTCAAACAAACATATCCTCACTTGTAGCTGAAGCAGAGGACAAAAAGCCTTCTACCTAGGATCAGATGCTTCCACTAAACCCAAGTAAAAGCCTTCAAGACCCCACTACAACCCAAGACCCAATCACGAATCAAAGAATTATCAAACCTGAACACACTGAATTAAAACGAGATTGTTGGAATTCTAAGTTAATAACAGTCAAAGAATAATTACTGCTTCTAGATTGCTGTCATCACTAGTGACCCATTATACCTACCATTTGTTAGGTTTGCATAAAATATAGGCTAGTGGCATTTCTTTTTCAAGTATTTATATGTAATCAGTTTCTTTCTTTGAATATTAGTACCAAGTTTTCTTCTTTGTGTTCTTTAATTGGTATCAGAGCAAGGTTCAACAAGGGAGGTGTAGTTCATTTTAAAGCCTCTTAAAAGCAGCCTCAGTTTCTTGATCAGGTTTGTTCAAACGAGAGACTAACCGGTGGTGCGTGATAAAAAGACGGGAAGACATCAAAGCAGGTGGCTTTGATTCGGTTTGTTTTGCGGGTGTGACGGAAGACGGTAAAGGTGGGTGTGGCCTTGTCTTGTCAACCGGTGGAAGAGTGCTCTCCGAACAAGCTTGATCAAAGAGGTTGGGGCTGTCAAAAGGAAGACTAGAAAGGCGATGGCACTAGCTAGAGAAGGAGGTCCGATGACGTATCAAGTCCCAGATCTAACCCCAATAAATTATCCAGTGTAGGCGGTCAAAGTGAAATCCATTATGGATGCTCACGGCATATGGGAGACGGTCGATGTAAGGGTGTTAGGCGAAGAAGTGGATCCAAAGAAGAAGAAACAAGCACTTGCTTTCTTGTTTCAAGCTATACCGGAAGAGATGGTGTTGCAAATGGCGAGTTACCACGATCCAAAACAAGTGTGGGATGGTTTGAATACACGGTATTTGGGTGTGGATCGGGTGAGGACGGCTCGGGTTGCAACCTTGAAGAGGGAGCTTGAAGGCTTGCGCATGAAGGAGGATGAAACGATTGATAATTTTGTGACAAAATTATCGGGTTTGGCCTCAAAAGCAAGGAGTCTTGGATATGAGATTGAAGAAGGTGATTTGGTAAAAAGGTTGTTAGATTCGATGCCTAAGTCGTTTCTTCAAATCGTGGCGTCAATTGAACAATGTTTCGAGTTGGATTCAATGTTATTTGATGAAGTCGTTGGTAGATTGAAGGCATACGTAGAGCGTATAAAAGGAACGGTAACGGAGGACGTTCAAGGTAGTTTATTGTTGGCTAGTGGAGAAAATTCGAACGTTTGTAAGCATTGTCGCTATGGAGGTTCAAATCGATGGCTTTGGGCGTGGCGAGGAAAGGTCGTGGGTCCGGGAAAAGTCGGATGGGGAACGTTCCAACGGGATAAAAGTCACGTTAAATGTTTCAAGTGTGGTGAATTTGGTCATTATAACAATGAGTGTCCTAAGTGGGAAAAGCAAGAGGCAAATCTAATTGAAGATGAATCAGCAGTATTTTAATGGAAGACTTTGGATGTGACCGAAGTGAAAGTCGGCTATCCGGGAAAGGTCTTAAACGTTGATGTGAATGAGGAAATAAACATCTCTAGAAGAACTTAGAGATTCGGGGGTGATTGTTGGAATTCTAAGTTAATAACAGTCAAAGAATAATTACTGCTTCTAGATTGCTGTCATCACTAGTGACCCATTATACCTACCATTTGTTAGGTTTGCATAAAATATAGGCTAGTGGCATTTCTTTTTCAAGTATTTATATGTAATCAGTTTCTTTCTTTGAATATTAGTACCAAGTTTTCTTCTTTGTGTTCTTTAGAGATATCATACCGTAGACTTTATAACTTACTGACTTGTCTGAATGTATACTGTTACACTGTAACAGCTGAGATACTGTAACAGCACACAAACAAGAATGCTATTATAGGCGAATATTCCGGGGGTCACGAAGCCATTGTTGCCAATCTATCGCTTTACATTTTTTTGATCTTCTCACAATCCATTCGAAGCATTTGAGTTGAATATCTTGTAAAATCTTATTAACACTTGATATTTTATTGCCAAACACACGAGCGTTTCTCTCCTTCCAAATAAAGTAACCGGAAGTCCATATAACCGCTTGCCAAATATACGATAGAGAGGTAGGAACATTAACATTTCCGCTACGAGATAAAATATCATCAATAGTAAAAGTGTTAACGCTCCCCACCTTCCACCAATTAAATAGTTTGGACCACACACTCATTGCTAAATCACAAGTGACAAAACAATGAGCATATGACTCCACACTATCATTACACGATGCACAAAGTACCGAATCCAAATCAATGCCTCTTCTATCTAGCTCTACACGAATCGGAAGTCTTCCTCTTAAAGCCCTCCACACGAACACGTTAACTTTCTTAGGCACCAACTTGTTCCAAAGAGTTTCTCGACCTTCATTATCCAAACGTAGAATCTTTTCCTCGATCATTCTTGACAACTTCTTAACCGTGAACTCACCATCTCCATCGAGCACCCATCTCCACCGATCCCTATAATTATTAGAAATAACAACATTTTGCAAAACGCCTAGAAGATTTTCGAACTCCTTACATACTCTACCCCTTATATCTCTAACCCAATCCCATACCCAAAACCATCTATTATCTACCCATTCCCCTCTTTCCATCACACTAGCCTCCTTCCGCCTATCTAAATGATATAGTATAGGAAATCTATCACATAGCCTCCGAGAATCCATCCACCGATCCACCCAAAATCTAATATCTCTCCCATCCCCCAAAATCCCAACACAAGACGAAGAGAACTCTATCCCTAACCCATCAATCCCCCCCCCCCCGACCTTCATAATATCGGCCCAAACCCCACCCCCCGACACCCCCCCTCCCAATGCCCTAAAATCTCCCAGACCCTCGTCATCCCCATGAATAATTTTGATTATCCTAACCCATAAACTCCCTCCCTCCTTCCTAAACCTCCACCACCATTTACCTAACAACGCCAAGTTTTTTGCCCGTAAAGACCCAATATTGAGCCCCCCCTCCCCAAAGGACGAAGCAACCACCCCCCATTTAACCCACTAGAGTTTATTACCCTCTCCCGACCCACCCCAAAAGAAATTTTTTCTAATTCTCTCAAGATTTTTTATGACACTCAAAGGCACGCGGAACATCGAAAAGTAATACAATGGCAAGCTACCAAGAACCGATTTAACCAATGTTAGACGACCCCCAAACGACATCGTTTTAGCTTTCCAATCGGCCAACCTCCTTTTAAATTTCTCCACCACGGGAATCCAAGCATTTACACATCTCATGTTCTCGTACGGAGTATATATTAACCGCAACTTTTTAAATGAGTGCAACTCATGCAATAGATTATAGACTATAACCTTGAACCCGGCCACAAACTGTTGCAAAATTGCCTTTCAAAAAATGGATCATTCACTTTGCCGTCACAGAATGTGACTTTCACAATCCTGTCGCAAAATTTCACCCACTTTGCGACCATTGTCACAAATTTTGGAATTTTAGATATTTCTATTATAAATATTTTTCGCTAACAAATTTGTCAAAGTCTTTAGCCACAGATTAAGCCGTCAACAAAACCCCAATCCGAATGCACGCATACCTTTTTTGTTTCGTCTCCAATTCGATAGTCTATGGTTTTTGAAAACATGTATCCCTTATTTTAGCATATCACATGATGCTTCAGAGAGCTCTTGCACATTTTGGGGGTGTATGAGCATAAAGGTCACCTGAGACTATCCACAGTTTAACTAATGCATAATGGTATAGTTATCAATCACGAAACTTAACTACGTAAGTATCTCAAACAATGGTAACTCAAACTATGATATCCACACTATAAATTGAAATGTAAAAGTAACATTTTGGACTAATGATGCTATGATGATTTTTACAGGATTCGAGTTCTGTTTATGTATATCGTTGTGTTAATACAAATAAGCCGTAAAAACGTTTATTTATATTTTACGATCTTCTAATGTTTTGTCGATAACAAAAGTAAAATCATTTTAACGAAACAAATAGAGTACGTAAATAGTTTGAGTTAATAGTTTTCTAACACACTTACGCTTTCACATAAAACACTAAAACAAGTATAAGTGATTTTATGATTTAGATACATATGTACAACAACTAGTGTTTACATATTGGGTTAAACATATACTTAAACTAAGTATACTAAAATGGGTAAAAACTAAGTGTATACTAAAATGGGTAAAATACTAGCAAATGGTTTTGACCCATAACCCATGGTTTTATATATACCACTTAACCAAGTTCATTGTATCTAGAAAGAAAACCATGGATCAACCCATAACCCATGACCCATGACCCATAACCAAAAATACCCATGGGCAAAGAGGAGCGGACCACGGATCCCTAGCTTTGTGCTAGCCGGATCCCTTGTGGTAGGGATCCGTGGGATCCGGGGAACCGAAGAGAATTTTCTCTATAAATAGAGAGCCATTTCTTTCTCTCTACACATGGTTTTTCACACATACTTCCCCAAAGTATTCTAACCCTCTAACCTCAGATCTAAGTGATCTATGTAGTTTGTCTTTTGTTTTGTGTGATCTACTAGGTTCCTCTTAAAGGAGAGATCACCACCTCTTGAAGACGTGCAAGCTCAAGTCCATGAGTTGCCATGCTTCGTCATCATCAAGACTACTAAGGTTCTCTTGTTGATAGTTCTTCCTTCTCCATAGATGTTGGGTTGAAGGCATTAGTGAAGAATGCCGAAAGTGTCAAGATGAAAGCATTAGTGAAAGGTGCCCATCATCCGTGTCAAAAGCATTAGTGAAGAATGCTAAAGGCATCAAGATGAAGGCATTAGTGAAGGGTGCCAAACGTTGTGTCAAAAGCATTAGTGAAGGATGCTAAAGGTGTCAAGACGAAGGCATTAGTGAAGGGTGCCAAGCGTTGTGTCAAAGGCATTAGTGAAGGATGCCAAAGGATCAAATCAAGTAGCATTTGGGAAGAATGCTTAGGTCGTATAATCGATGAGGTGCATCGTTATACATATATGTATTTGTTTATCTACAAGGATGGTGATATCCTTGATGGTGTTGTAACAAGGAGTAGATCTCCTTGAGATTAGGTGTTGTGTCGTGAAGGATTAGTTCTCCTAAGGTGTGAAAGAACTAAGGTGCTTAGCCTAGTACCTAATAAACGGTAGGCGACGTTGTGATAGGATTAGTTCTCCTAAGGTGTGAAAGAACTCGGTGGTTAGCCTAGCACCGTATAAAGGGTAGGCGACGTTGTGTTAGGTGTGGTTCGCCTTGGTGTGAAAGAACTCGGTATTTAGCTTTGTACCGGAAAAAGGTTAAGCGACGTTGTGAAGGCTTCTCCGCCACAAGGAGTTGGTGTAGTGCTTACGAACTCTCGAGTAGGTGACTCGGGGAGTGGAGTAGGGCAAGGAAGGTGTCCTTGTAGCCGAACCACTATAAATAACTTGTGTTGTGGTGATGTGCTTCTTACTCTTTATATTTCATTTCACGTTTATATATCCATCTATCAACGTCCAACATAAACAATCAAATGGATTGACATAAGTCGATCTAAATATTTAAAAGGAAGTTTTAAATTGGTAAAACTATTCAACCCCCCCCCCTTCTAGTTTTCCACACGTTGGATCAAATTTTAACTGAGGATGGGGTATTCTCTTCTACTTATTTCCCTAGTAATAGTTTCATATGAACAAATCATGACGGCGCCTGTGTAAAATGAAACAAAGGATCAGCTAACATGATTGGACGGGCTACGAGTTGACTGAATCCACATCCATTGGCTCATCTCCTGAAACAGCAGCAGGTGGCTCATCTCCCAAGTCATATTCATCTTCACTCGGCTCTTCATCATTTGAATCCTCATCTGGAGCCAGACCCACATCTTCCGGCTTAGCGAATTCCGCACAGAGGTCTTTGCAATCCGAGTGATACAACCACCAATGCACTATCATGCAAGAAATTAATAAGCATAAAACTTGGTTTGGTGACCCTTTATTTGTTCAAACATTAGCAGTTAATACTTTCGAAATATTAGTAACTTAACAGTAAATACTCTAGCACAAAATATTTAAAGTCATCTAATGGATAAAGAAGATGGGATCAAGGTACTAGGAAAAAAAAGGTTTACTTTGACTTTTGAGGTCAAACAGACTATTATTCAACTTCAACAATTGCATACAAATCTGTAAGAAAGTCTTACGATGTTGTGATTTATTATTAGTTTCTATAATAAGAATTATAGCAGTAATGGAATGCATTTTAGAATTAAATGTGAAAAGTAAATATGACTTTAGGCATCCACTATGATAAACCTCTAAAAAGGTTTATACAATTAATACATATTAATTTATAAACTTTTTTATGTTATAAACCTATTTCTACTTGTTAGTATTGTATATAGGCCCGTATTCATGATAGGCCTTAAGCCCATTGTATCCTAGGGTTTACCATGTATATGTATGTCCCGGTTATGGGATAGTGAATCAATGAAACACAAAACCCTTCTACATGGTTTCAGAGCCTCTCCTAAACCAAACCCTAAAATAAATATTTCACTGCCTCTCCTCCTCTCTTCGTCTACTGCTCCCTCCATCTCCATCTCACCTCCATTCACCTTCTGCCAATCAACCCGTCTTCATCATCAGCCTCCCACTCGTTCACTGCTACTCTCAACCCTCTAGTTTTCTACTCACCATGACTATCATCGATCCCATTCCGCCTCCCACCATCCTTCTTTCCGACAAATTAATGGCAATCACTAACATTACCAACATCATTCCCGTAAAACTTGATATGGATGAGATGAATTATTCATCTTGGGTCTACTTTTTCACTCACTTTTGTCGCGGTAATCAACTCTTGGATCACATCGAAAACAAAAATGCAACGGACGCGTCCACAAGTGCTACAACACACGATGCCGAATGGTTGAAGATTGACTCCATTATTCTCTCGTGGATATTTGTTATGGTTTCTAAAACCCTTCAACAACGTTTGGTTGTTGAAAACCCTAAAATGGCTAAAGATGCATGGGATACTCTCGCTACCATCTTTTCTGATAATAAACGAACTCGTTCCATTGCCTTGAAAGCCGAGTTACGCTCATTAAAGCTTGGTGACATGGGGATCGATGCTTACTTTAGAAAGATCGAGTCCATTACCACGGTTTTAAATAGCCTTGGATCAACTTTGGACAATGATGATATCGTTACCTTCGCCCTTGAAGGCTTGCCCGCAAGATATGATAATGTGGCCACCATCATAGCACATCGGGACCCTTTTCCCGATCTTAAAACGGTTCGATCTATGCTTACCACGGAGGAAATGCGTCACAAGGCTCGCTCACAAGACTCTTTGTCCGATTCGTCATCCTCATCTCCTATGGCTTTATTGACAAACATCTGGTCTAATACTCGTCGTCTTTTCACCTCCACGGATAAGGTACACAAACCTTGTAACAATTTTCTCAAGGGATATTGCCGTTTTGGAGCCTCATGTCGTTTCTTGCACAACGGTGTGCATGGTAGCACTCAACAGTACACGTCCAGTACCATAAATCCCTCTGATATGCAAAACTTACAATTACTTTTGGCTAAACTTGGTTGTAGTGCATCTCCTATTGATTCCACGTCCACTGTTTCACAAAAGCCTACGACCCCCGTCCGTCTACCATGCATCCCCACCAGGTTTTGGCCTGCACCCTACTTATGGTCCCTTTGCTCAACCGGTTCAACATCACCAACAGGTCACACAGCAGCCTCTGAACCCCAGCGTGAATTACCCGTTCGGCAGCATTTCAACGAACCTACCATGCCACCAGTCCAACATCACAGTTCATGAATCTCTCCAACATGATGGTCCATTCAGTTCGTTGCACACCAATATCAACCGGGTCAGCCCTCCACTATTCTCGGCATTTTCACGAACCAGGGTCCAAATCAACCAGGTCAGCCAGCAGTCCACTCTCCAGCACCGGTTCAAAACCAAAATGGTATACTTGGACCCGCACCTAGCGTGACTGGTCAATTTCCTTCCGGGGGCACTTTAGGAGCGGTTTCGGGTCACGAGACAATTCTACCTCATGCATTTGCTACTACCACCCTCCATGAACCCGCTCCTGGTAACTGGAATAAGGATACAGGTGCGTCTTCTCACCTAAATGATTCGATCAATAATCTTAGTAATGTATTTAATTCGAGCATTTATTCATCTGTTGCTGTTGGCGACGGGCACACTATTCCCGTCACCAATTCCGGCCATAGCATTATACCAACTCCCTTTCGACCTCTTCACTTAAATAATGTCCTTATCACCCCTCACATTGTTAAAAACTTAATTTATGTACGCCAATTTGTATGTGAAAATTATTGCACTGTTGAATTTGACCTGTTTGGTTTTTCTGTTAAGGATTTTCAGACTCGTCATGTCTTTGCTCATGTGATAGCACTGGCGACCTCTACCCCGTCACCAAGCCTTCTCCCATTCCTCAAGCCTACCTCACCAGTCAGTATATGTGGCACCAACGCCTTGGTCATCCAGGAAGTGAAGTGTTACGTCGTGTTATTTCTAATAATTCAATTTCTTGTAATAAAGAGAAATCTCCCGTGCTTTGTCATGCTTGTCAGCTTGGCAAACACGTGAAACTTCCATTTGATAGTTCATCTACTTTAGTTAAAAATTGTTTTTATATTGTTCACTCGGACTTATGGACTTCTCCCATCCCGAGTCTGTCTGGTTTCAAATATTATGTTATTTTTCTGGATCACTATTCTCAGTTTGTATGGGTTTATCCGTTGGTTAACAAATCTGATGCTTTGATCAAATTTTCTTTATTTCGCACCTTTGTCATAACTCAATTTAAAAAAGAAATCAAATCCTTTCAGTGTGACCATGGTGGTGAATTTGACAACCACACCTTTCATAAACTGTTTAACGACAATGGGATCCGTTTTCGTTTCTCATGTCCCCGCACCTCCCAACAAAATGGCAAATCTGAACGCATGATCCGCACGATTAACAACCTTATTCGCACCTTACTCTTTCAAGCCCATCTCCCCCCAAATTACTGGGTTGAAGCCCTCAACATGTCCGTTTACCTTTAAAATATTCTACCATCCCGGGCTATCAATAATGATGTTCCCCTTACACGTATGTTTGGCACCTCACCTGACTACCGTATCTTACGTGTTTTTGGATGTATTTGTTATCCTCATGTCGATACCAACCACAAACTCGGCCCACGAGCCACACCCTCCATATTTTTGGGCCATGCCACCAATCACCGTGGATATCGCTGCTTAGACCTTAACACAAACAAAATCATTATATCCCGCCATGTCACCTTTGATGAGACCATTTTTCCCTTTGGCTCCACCACACCCACTGTGCAACCATCATACGACTTCTTAGATGACTCGCCTAACATCATTTCCAACATCATTAAACTCACCCCAACTCCCCCACCACAACCAACATCGCCCACACCTACACCAACAAACTCTCCTACACCACCCATTTCCCCTACTCCGGACCCTCCATCTCCTCCCGCTGTGGCATCTCCACACCCACCTCCCTCCTCACCACCACCCACCTCTCCTGCACATCCCAACAACCCCATTTCCGTTACCCAAGAACCCCCCCAGGTTTCTCACCCCAACCAGTCTACAGCATCTGTTCATCCCATGGTTACACGTTCTCGTGTTGGGACTACTCGTCCCAATCCCCGTTATGCTGGTCATGTATCTACTATTTCCCCTTTACCCCGTTCCTATAACGCTGCTTTTCTTGACCCTAATTGGTTAAATGCTATGTATGATGAATTTAATGCTCTTATTAAAAACAAAACTTGGATTCTTGTACCTCGCCCTGCGGACATCAACATTGTTCGCTGTATGTGGTTATTTCGCCACAAGTACTTGGTTGATGGCACTCTCAGTCGCTACAAGGTTCTCCTTGTCGCGAATGGTAGCACTCAGATAGAGGGGATTGATGTTGATGAGACCTTTAGCCCGGTTGTTAAACCTGGCACTATCCGTACTGTTCTCAGTTTAGCTGCTTCTAGACATTGGCCCGTTCACCAGCTTGATGTCAAGAATGCATTTTTACATGGAGATTTATCTGAGACTGTTTACATGCATCAGCCACCCGGTTTTCGTGATACTGAGCACCCTGATTATGTATGTTTATTATGCAGATCTTTGTATGGGTTGAAACAAGCTCCTAGGGCTTGGTTTCGTACGTTTTGCTACGTATGCTCTTGGGATTAGCTTTACTCATAGTCGCTGTGACACCTCCTTATTTATCTATCATCAGGGGACTGACACTGCTTATCTTTTATTATATGTTGATGATATTGTACTGACTGCTTCTTCTAATGGATTACTTCAACGTATCATTACAGCCCTTCATAAGGAGTTCTCTATGACAGATTTGGGATCATTAAATTATTTTTTGGGCATATCTGTTACTCGTGACACTTCTGGTATGTTTTTATCTCAGCGTAAGTATGCTACCGAGATCCTTGAGCGTGCTCACATGGCTGATTGCAATTCCAGTCGGACTCCGGTTGACACTGAGTCTAAACTAGGTCCTGATGGCAGTTTGATATCCGATCCCACTCTATATCAGAGCCTTGCAGGGTCACTTCAGTATCTAACATTTACCCGCCCTGATATTTCTTATGCTGTTCAGCAGGTGTGTCTTCATATGCATGATCCGCGAGAGCCTCATTTCTCTGCGCTCAAACGGATTTTGCGCTATATTCGGGGTACTTTGGATTACGGGTTGCAGTTGTACTCTTCTTCCACTACTTCGTTGGGTGCTTATTCTGATGCTGATTGGGCTGGTTGTCCGACTACTAGACGGTCTACCTCTGGCTACTGTGTCTTTCTTGGGAATAACTTGCTCTCATGGACCTCCAAGCGTCAACCGACACTTTCTCGTTCGTCTCGATGCTGAGGCAGAATATCGTAGAGTTGCAAATGCCGTTGCTGAAACATGTTGGTTGCGGAATCTTCTTCGTGAACTTCATACTCCGGTTTCTTCCGCAACACTAGTATACTGTGATAATGTCAGTGCTGTCTATATGTCCTCAAATCCGGTTCAACATCAACGAACCAAGCATATCGAGATTGACATTCATTTTGTTCGGGATTTGGTGGCTACAGGTCAAGTCTGAGTTCTTCATGTACCTTCTCGTTATCAGTTTGTGGATATCTTCACCAAGGGCTTACCTTCAGCTTTATTTGAAGAATTTCGTTCCAGTTTGAGTGTTCGGTGTCCTCCCGCTCAAACTGCGGGGGTGTGTTAGTATTGTATATAGGCCCGTATTCATGATAGGCCTTAAGCCCATTGTATCCTAGGGTTTAACATGTATATGTATGTCCCGGTTATGGGATAGTGAATCAATGAAACACAAAACCCTTATACACTACTATGGATAAACCTATTTACAAAGCTTTTCATATCATAAAACATAACTAATATTTTCAAAAAGAAAAATAAAAAAGAAATAAGAAAATACTTTAGATCTCTTCAAGATCTTAGACCCTATTCATTCCACCTAGGATTGAAATGGTTTCTCACTATAGTTTACAAATTTATAAACCTCTTCAAAATGTTTTAGACCTATTCAAAAACCACCATAGTGGATGCTCTTAAAAAAGTCATCATATACCCATATTGTTCAAATTATTAGTTCTTGTTTAAAATAAGCAATGAGATTAATGAATTCAGTTTTAGGCATTGAGTACCTTTGACTTTTGCTATAGAGTTATGTGATATTTTCTAGTGTTTGGATACAGTTTAGCAACAGCAACAACTGATACTAAATATTCAAATTAAGAAAACAGTCTACATGTCAATACTGGCAACAATGAAATTTATAGTAATAGCCAATCATTCTTAGGGCATCTACTATGGTGAACCTTTAAAAAGGTTTATAATAGTGTCTAGTCATCGGAAATCATAAATTCATAAACCTTTTTCTTATTATAAACCTTTCTTCACTATGGATAAACTACTTAAAACTTTATAAAACCTCATTAAACACAAAAGCATTAAATTTAGAAGAGGTTCAGGATGTTAGACATTTTCATTCCACATAAGCATGAAACAAATTTCCACTATGGTTAATAAAATGATAGATCTCTTCATCTTTTCTTAGACCTTTTTATAAACCATCATAGTGGATGCTCTAAGTTTACAGCTAATTATAGTATCACAATGACAAAAAGACTAAACAAAAAATCACTCTAAAACCACTATGCCAAACACCCAAAAATAGACAAACAATACCCAAAATAGCAGCTAACATTCTTTTATAAACCCACATCCAAACCTGCAAAACAACAAGATCACAATAAGAATCATTCAACAAACAATAAAAACTAATAGAATCATATTTAGAACACAATGCCAAACACCCATTAATTAAACCATTAATCATTTTCTTAAGAAAATGCCAAACACCACATAATTCTATAATCAGCAACTAACAATATAATCATCATCATACCCTAATCTTTAGTCATTAATCATTAGCTTATAAACCTATAACTGACATTCAAACATAGTATCAAGAACACACAAACACACTGTCAACCACCCCTTCTATCATTAATCATTTTGTTATAAACCGACATTCAAACATAATGTCAAGAACGCACTGCTAAACATCGCTTAATCTAAAAGACTAAAACAAATGCAAAACACCCCATAATTCCAAAATCAACAACTAAACTAACAACATGAACATCGTCAATACAAGTTCAAGAAACAATCACAAAATCTAACATCACAAAAAATATTCAAGAAACATAAAAAAATAAGTTAAGAGTTTTAAAAAATGGCTTAATATCAGCAATTCCACACTTTCTACTCAGCCTAAGACGATTGCATTCATCCTACCATAGACATAAAACATAGTTCCATTTTTAAGAAATCAGTGACTACATAAAAACAACCATATAAGTGCAACCGGAATGATTCGAGAACATAGAATTGCAACAAACAGTTTAGTTACACAGAGCAACCATTTGTGCAAATGTATTTCAGAGCTTAAAACAGGCTAAGACACTCCTCCATTCGTATCTAAATCCAAAGAACCGGTCAACATATGATATATTGTTCATAATTTTAGCAACTCAAATAACCTATTTTGAAAGATTGGAGTACAATCTATTTACATAACACTCACTACTCAAAAAAAAAGTTAGAGCTCCATTTGTGGTCGGTCTTGAGCCAAAGTTCTTCAATTCTATGCACCACGCCATTTGTGGCTAGTCTTTAGCATACAGAGATGCACAAGATACTGCAATCTTGAATAGCTTAACGATTTTATCCGAGATTTGGATGCTTTTAAGGTCTTCATTGTAATCCTTAGTTGGCCATGCATCCTTTTATCACCAATTGCACAAACTGTTAGAAGGTCAAACATCTGATTTAAATGGGGCATGTAGTGAGCGTTTTCCGATCAGAAGCTCCAAAAAGCACACTAAAAATGTTAGCTGCTTGTGAAACTTTTGATCCGTCTATTACCTCAGGTGCACTGTGAGATAGCAGTGGTGAACATTGCACGAGATTGACTTTGCCAAAGTTACATATTCTACTAGTATCCTGGTTTTGATCTTTGATCTATGAGAACTGATTCACCAACACTATGCAAAATAGCAAAAGAACCCACAGCTTGTAAAGTGTTCTCGCTATACAAGCTGCAGGTGTTGTTGCATTTTGCACAATGTTGTTTTTTCGCATGGCTGCATTACTAGTGAATTAGTTTTTGTAGATCAATACTAGAATATCTGGCTTTGGTATATCGTGCAAAGTTCACCACTACTCTCTCACCGTGTTGAAGAGTTTCACAAGCAGCTAGCTAGTGTGCTCTTGGAGCTTATGATTCGAAAACCCCCACTACATGCCCCTCTTAATCCTACGTTGACCTTCAAGATTTGTGCAATTGGTCATGACCAGCCGAGGATTAATGAAGATCCGGGGAAAATAGTTGAGCTTATCTTGTGCATCTCCGGATGCTAAAGACCGGCCAAAAAATATGTGTAACCATTTAATATGACATATGTTTTTATGACCACAAAAGTAGTAATTCCAACAGATACTATACATCAAGTATTCAGATTTATCCAAAAATAGTACACATAACTATAAAACTATAGAAGTACAAACAAGAACATCCATAGAGTATTTTGACCATGCCAACGTCACTTTAAAATACTGCAAAAAACAAGAAATATATGATTTTAGTTATACTTGGTCGAAGTATACATATCTCATATATATATTTTACATCAATATACATAATGCTTATAAGTTAAGCCATAAGGAATGAGATATAACTTACTTGTATAGGTATGCAGCAATGCCAAGAATCAAACATAAGAGTATGATATCACAACAAACGTTTCGGCTAGATCTCAACTGACACATTCACAACACACAAGGTTGAATAGAGAATTGATAAAAAAAAAAAAAAAAAAAAAAAAAAAAAAAAAAAAAAAAAAAGTAACGCCCAATTTCGTCTTCCACGGGTTATGGGAACCCAATACCGTTTCCGGTGTATGGGGGAGGTTAAGATGTGAAGCCTTACCCCTACCTAAGGTAAAGAGGCTGCTTCCAGTTCTACCAAAGGTAGAAAGGACCTCCGGCCTTTGTAGGGAGTGAGGATCGAACCCCTGACCTCTCGGTTGAAAGGCAAGGGGTTTACCAACTGATCCAACCCTACTTGTTGAATAGAGAATTGATATAAACAAATAAACATGTGAAAGAATTTTGTAAAGAAATTGGGTGATTGATTACCTTTGTCACTGTATCTTTGAGTCTAACGTTGGTGTTTTTCAAGTCAGAGGTTGCCCTATCAACCTGAAATTACTCCAAGTGAGTCCATTATATCTCATTGATAATTTGGTTGTTTTCATAGACTTGAAAGACAATTCAAGCTCTGCTTCGGCTTTGAAGATTCTGAAAAATCTCAGTTTGAACCAAGTAGGAAGAGACAAATATAACTTATATTTTCTTTATTGCTTCATATCATTAAATTTCCAAGACTACAAAGTTAGCTAGTTCAGCTCGGAATACTCTCACAACGAGCTCATAAAGCTCATCTGACCATACCATGTGCAAGTTTTACATAAGGTCTTGTATGTAGTATCTCTTACAAATAGAAACGGATAGTTATATGTATATTGAACTATAACAACAATAGGACTCAGAGACTTAGTTTATGGGCTCAGTGTATATTAATCTTTTCATATATACTATCTCAAGCTTGAGTTGGATCTAATCAATAAGTTAACCACATCAGCTCATAGATATTGCGATAGGATACAACTGGTGACTAAATTTTACCTTATCGTCAATTTCATCCATCAATGGCATTTGTCTATCAACTTCCTGCACAGAAAACACAGTTTTGTTATTTGATTATTAAATTTTCTTCTTTTCCTTTAGAGAATAAAATTTTCATTGGGTTCTCATCTTCATAGAAAATTAATGTTGACACCCCGATGATTGAAAAAATAAACCAGCCTGAGTTATTTTTTTTTACAAAACAGAACATAATAAAAAGGGTATGAAAAGCATTCTCTCTATTGATAAAACCTAACAACCGAACTACTTTTTGCTAAAATCTGTGTTATTTTTTATTTTTTATATTTTTTTGCTGTCTGGTGGTTTGAAATCAGAACCAAGCTACTTTTGTCTATTACTCAAACATAATATGATGTGATTTTTTAGTTATCATTTGTATGTTAAAACAGATTTTTTCATGTGTACATATGGTTCTCAAACTAGATAATTCGGATCCTAGCTTATATGTCTAAACATTAGTCTAATACATTCATGTTTGATACATGAATGATTTACACTATTTCTTTCTCCTCATATTACTTTGATCTTGCTATATGTTTCAAAATCCATGTTAGACAGATAATCAGTCGACAAGTCATACCGATCAAGATCCTTAATTGATGTTTTATAGTTCGGATTTAATCACATACACACCCCTGCAAAATATTGAATAATGACAATGAGAATAATGTTGCCAAACCTCTTGCATGTCCTTAGCCATGTTTTTTAGAGTACCAAGTCCTTGTGCTATTACCTCCAACCCTTCATCCTGCATTTCACCAACAATCTTAATTATGCTTAGAGTTTAAGAGATCAAATTTTATTTATTTTTTACATTGTAGGTTCTTTAGTTTTTTGGCTGATAAGCATGGACGGACCACTTAGATGCCGGGCGTAACACGGGCCACACCCGGTTTTAGGTCACGAAGTATAATTATTTTTTTAAAAGTGTCTTTCTTTAAACATTTAGTCTTCCATTTTATATGTTCTTTTATATAATAAGAGATAACTCGCACAACATTTCGACGACTATAAATAAGTTATACACACCTGTCGCAATCTTCGCATTTCGTATTCTTCTCTAAATTTACTGGTCTCATCTGTTTGCTGATAATAGGTGCTATCAAAAGTTTCATCTGATATAACCATAAGTTGATAACAAAACAAAAGTGTAAGGCATGCACAAATAATAATAGAGCTATATATTAAGCGTAAATAGACGTCTTCAAGAAAATTTATCACCTAAGGTTGAGCCAAATTTAATTTTTCTATTTGAACTTGACGATTCAAGACCATGTGCTGGTTGGGGTTTCCTTGTTGCCCCATCAGGCACAGCTTCGATCCTCTCCTTAAGCGCTGACACCAACTCGTTCCGTGCCTCGAGTTCATTTTTAGAAAGCCCTTTTACCTACATACATAGTTATCAACTAATATGGTAGTAATTATATATCCATGAATCAGATTATATACGATCTATTATAAAATATTTGATGTACTCAAAATATCAAGTGAACTTGATCTTTCTAAAAGACTTATGTTAATGTAAACCTTTTTGAAAGCTAAACGTTGTAATTTAGGAAGTTCTTCAAGCAATCGAGCTTTAGATCGCCGAATTTCAGCATTAAGGGCCACTGCGAATGCCCGGTTTTTCTCTAACGCAGCAACCTCCGATTTCTGCATAGATGAAAGACAAAACCACATTAAAATATGGTTAACCTTTTACTTTCACTTTTTACACATACGAGTATCCAACTAATGTGATTAGCTAATAAGATTTGGTTTTCGTGTTAATTAAGTTTGTCACACGAATGACACAAAAAAAAATTGTGCTAATATTCCAATTGACCTATTTAACACAGAACATGTATATAATTAGCAGAATACTTATATTCAAAAACAAAACTAAAACTAGAATAGAAAGACCTCAATGACTTGATCAAGATCGGATTCAATAGCAGTATAAAGGCTAGTGAATGCATCGTTGGTATTGATGTTATTGTTTGCATCCTTTAACTTGTCAATGTCGTACTTTTCATACTTCTTGCATATTGCATCTACTCTCGTTATCAAATCTGCTACTCCCATGTATACCTTTAGAAACTCCTAAATCGTAAACATGTTTTATTTCTCCAAAATGTACTATTTCTCTAGGCATAGAGTTAAAAGTGAAGACAAAGCAGGCGAGAGGACATAGGAAACCAACGGAGATAGCAAAGGAAGTTAAATATAAAGCTATTTACTGCTCTAATATAATTTTTTTGTTTGGTTCTATATGATCATTTTAAATAGTTATTGATTTACATTCATTTAGAAACAGTACAAATATTCTTTTAGAACAAAATGTGTAGAGAATCATAAATCTTACTCCTAGAAATAGAATTTATATAATTCATGTATAAGATTATTTTAAGAATTTTAGAAATACAACTTATAATATGCATTGTACAACAATGTGATGTTTAATAGGTAGACAAATTTTTATACGTACGTTATAACACGTCTCATCATGATAAATGCAGAGTTTATATTAGGGGCAATTGCATATATACCCATTAAAATTTAATGTAACCGAAACTAAAGATTTGATATAAATAATGATAACCAAAAGTGTTTAATGTATATATATTAAATTATGTTATTGCCTTATCGGTTGTGTAATGTTTTAGTATAAAAATGGTCACTTACGCGTGATTAATTCATTTGAGAACATGAAGCTAAACTTTATGGATTCGATAAGAAAAATATGTTGTTTCAACATGGTATATTCCCTTCACAAACGTTACTTTCTTTCTTTCACTATCGCCAATAACTATTGGTGCATCGTCGCTATTGATGCTAACTATCACCCATCACTACCTTTTTTCCTTTAAACTCCGCCACATTACGCAACTACCCAATTAGTAATACTAACACACACAACTTAACTTAGTAAGAAAAAAAAAATAAACATCATCCAATGGAATTCATAGCTATAGGAAGAAGCCATCTCAAATAGTATTACTCTGTTTCAAGGACTGGTATTGAGTTATATATAAACACTTCATAAAAATGTCAACTTGGTTTCGTGGTGTAGTTGGTTATCACGTCAGTCTAACACACTGAAGGTCTCCGGTTCGAACCCGGGCGAAGCCACTTAACTTTTTTCACAACCTCAACAACTTTTTAAGCACCGTACATCATTCGGTTCAAACCGGGCCCACACAATTTTTTGTCTTATTGTTTTGGCGGCTAGATATGAATGAAGTAAAGCAGCCATTAAGTGGGACCCACAAAGCTTGTACTGTACAACATTCCCCTTGAACTATGCCTATCAAAAAATCTTTTTGACTCATTGTCTCTTCTTTTAGCCAACACTTTGCTTTTTTAAGTCATTTTTTCCACTCAAAATCTTTATATTATGATTCCTTAAGCACTTGAAATATCATTAGTGGGATGCTTTCATATACAAGGAGCCACCCTTTAGTCTCATAGCTTTACTACTTTGATCATCACTTGTTTTATTAGGTATGTGATTATTTGGCTAAATAATTTATGGGTTATGAAAATCTTGGTGAAATATGATGTGGGTGTGTTTTGTTTTAAGAGTTTTGTTATTAAAAGTTACTCTTTGCAGGTTAAAGTGATGTTTTGTTAAGTAAAATCGATTATGTGTGTGAATAAGCAGTTTAAGTTTGCTTAATCAAAATTTCTAGTTTCTTGAAAAGTTAATAAGCTGATAAGCAGTTGATTAGCAATCTGAGACATCCCTTTTAAAGTTATTGTTTATTAGAATTATTGGGATGTAATATGCTTCTGAGGATTGATTGGTTATTTAAATGTCGAATAATATGTGTTCTTTAATGATTTTGATATAAGATGTTTCTCGGATTTGAATTTTTACTTGAATATGGTTTTGCTGATTGTTGTGAGTTTAAACTGATATGGATTGTGATATTTCTACTTAGTTAGTGTCTGCATGTTAAGATTTTGGAGAAACATCAAACATGTACTTTGTGCTAATTTTTATCTAATAATTAAAGGTTTATTGAAGTGAAGATGATTAGCTTCATCATGTGCGTCGAAAACTTGGTTATCAACACATTATGGGAGTTTGAATGTGTGTTTTTGAAGTAGTTGTCAAAACTTAAATACTTAATATCATTTAATTAGATACGGGATAGATTGAAGTTAGAGATAGTTGGGTATATTTCAATCCGTATCAACAACTGGTTATCTGATAGGCAGGCTTGTTTGATTATGATAATCTTGACAATAAATGTTGAGAAATCAGAATCATAATAGCTTTTGGCCAAACTTTTAAAACCGATTATTGTGACTTCAAGTGGCAATATTCATTAAGATATTATGCACTTTCCAACATTAACTTACCTGAGAAAGCTCATGTATGCGTGTTTCTTGGCTGTATTGTTATATGTGATGTGTGTGCCCTGCCCCGGTTTCTTCTGGTTGGTTTTATGACTTTTCTGTAAAAATCTTTCTAGGCTTGGTTTTCTGATATCGTGTACATGATCTTTGGTTAACTGTTTCTGAGATTTGAAACATTGGGTGTATTTTTGAGTTTTGGATAATGGTAGCGTCCTTGTATGTTTGATTTCATTAATAAGTTATCATTTGTCAGATATCATTGGTGTCTGGGTGTATGTATATGTTTTTTGAGGTGAATTCTGATTAAATACAATGTTTTTTTTTTGTTTGTTTATGAACCCGGTTAATTCCGAAATATAATATGTATTTTTTCACTTAATTTTAAGTAATATACTTCAAAATACCACTAACAAGTCATTACACTTTATTTTCGTTTTTGGTGTGTGCTGGTTATTTCAAACGTGTTATATCTTAGTTTTTCTGGTTATTTAACGGTTTTATTCTTATGGCTGGGCATGATCAACATATATGGAAATTGTTGGTTTTATGGACAATAAATTAATAGACGTGAGTTAGGATCGAACTCGAGACTATGGGATTGCACACTTTACGTATGAGAATTTAAAGTTAATAATTAAATATAAACGTTATATTTATTTATTTATTAAACGAAATAACTAACGGACGTTAAGTAATTAATGTAATGGATTAACGGTCGTTAAATGTTTATGGAAAAGGATTAAATTGCAAAAGTTGGGAAGGTTCCGGAATCCCTATGGGATATCCTATACCGATCGGCCAAGGATCAAAACAAGGAAAGAAAACCAACTTGTTCACCAAGTTTGCTTGTGTATATATACAAGGCTAGGGGTTTTATTTTTCCATCTCTTGTGCTCATAAGCTAAACCCTAAAATTGTTTTGTGTGTGTTTTGTTCTTAAACCGATCGTACATCCCTTTAGGGTGTCGATCTTCAAACCTTTTCCACATCAAGTTATTTGTTTGATAAAACTAGCATTACTTTAATTCGGTTTAGGACGTGTGTACAAGAACATAGTAATAACATACTTTTGTTATTATCTTGGATTGAATTACAAAACGGTAAGGGGTAATTCTTATAATCCTATAAACCCTAATTAGGGTTCATCCTAATTGCTAGTTTGTGGAATTGATTCTTGTTCGGCTAGAATCAAGAAAGATGCAACATACTTTATTCTTTAGTTAATTAATTATTCATTATATGTTCCTATACGCTTCCGTACTTACTTTGATGTTTATTGTTTATATTTATGATTAGTCATGTTATATAATTCCAACAGCAGTGGTTTTGAGCCAGGTTTTAATGAGTAATTAATTACTAAACGCGTAAATAACAAATATTGTATGTTGTTAGATATGATTATTCTAGGGTTTTGGTTATGATTATATAAACCCTAATTTTAGGGTTAGGCTTTTGCCCTAATTTGGTTTTAAAAATCTATTATGGATCGAAAATTTTTTATGGGTGGAAACCCTAAATTTTTTTTTAATCGATTTCCTTAAATTTTTTTTTAGGGTTTATATTAATTGTTATGTTATCTATATCGAAACCTAGATTTAATATATTTGTTACATGATAAATTCATGAATAAAGTGTTATGTGACATGGAATTGTATGCGATCTTGTGACTATTTGTATAATTGTTATGATGTATCCATGATTATACATGCATGTTAGTCATGGATAAGTTGCTTTGAATATTTAATTGTTAAGATTGGTTATGCGAAAATTAATTGTTAAGTTTTATACACATGTAAATTTATGATAAATCTTGAATTGGGGAAAACTCCAATTATATACATTAATGAATCAATTATGTGCAATTTGGTATATCATTAATTATGGGTTTACGTAATCGATTCGTCGATGTATGTGGCTCACTTTCAATTGAGAGAGTGAAAGCCCTAATTAATATATACGTTAATTTAACCTAGACATTGATTATTAATAGGGTTTTATCGAATAAGTTGCATGTGGCTACTTGTTTACACGTATAAATTGTTTATTATGTGTGCATTGTTTTTAGTAGTTTATTTTTTATTGGTATTACTTGTTTGTTTATTATATGCGACAGTTTTAAGCAAAGGGTAATTTTGAATAGAAAAATAATACGGACTAAACAATGGCGAAATTTATTTGTTTTGGAAGAGTTAAGTTTTCAATAGTTTAATTGATTGGTGACTTTGGTACAATGGCTGAACGGCTCACCCATTTGAATGAACTATAAAGGGGTTATTTAAGAAGTGCGACATCACACTGAATGGATGTCTAAGGTTATGCGTTTGCGCTACGGTCCCTGCCCTCCTGTAAGTTCGAATGGAGCTACTTAGTAAGCCATAAAAGTACAAGCTCATCTTAAGGGCGAATTAGTTTTAATTCCATGCGCCACTTCCGTGGTAATTATCCGAAACACTAAGTGTTTACACTTATGCAAAAGTACGGTATAATGGATGATAATTAACACTAAATTCCTTGATTGGTGAACCCAATACCTCAATCAAAACTTTGATAATTTGATCTTTATGAATTGGTAATTAAAAGTTTTTATTAAAATTATGCTACAAGATGAATGCATGACATCTTTGTACATATTTGATTTGACCACATAAAATCAAAACTAGTACCCTTTTAAATTAAGGTATATGCCATCTAATTAAATGGAACACTTGAAGTTGCAATTTAAGTCATGAGAGTACTTGGCTAGATTGTGATGGAGAGGTAAATCTCTATGTTAAGTGAGACCTTACATGGACATATTTGCAGTTCTTTAAGTTAGACACTTAAGTTGAGTAGGAAGTGAGATCTTGGACTCAATGGCATAAGATGGGATGAAACATGTTTATATTTACAATAGCGTTGGAAAATATAAATCCCATAATGATCTAGGAATTGGAATTGTTTGCCAATTATTGTTCGACAGATTACCCTATTATGTGCTTTCGTTACTAGCAGATCAACTGATGTAATGGAACTACGATAATTTGGATCCTAGTTTTTGAGAAAATTCAATGGTTATATGAATATTACCTTGGGTATTTTATTTCCTTGAAAAGTTTAATTATCTAAAATACTAAAATTGAATTTTGCTAATTCTTTAAATGTATTAATGCAACATTAAACCGTAAACGTAGGTTATTTTGTATTGGTAAATTGATCTACACCTGTAAGGGTTTTTTGGTAGAGTCAACTTTGCTAAAAGAATAAACCTAGTCCTCTTTTCATAAGAAAGAGTGAGATCCAATCCTATTCCTTTTCATGAATGAAGAAAGGTATGATAGGACAATTAGAATTGTCTAAATTCTAAATACATAACTCGTAAGCAAATTTTAATAGTTAAGAAAATTGCATATTTCTGAGTTATTAAATTAGAAGCTAGACTAATTACTGCATAATTGGTAAAAAGACAAACTAGCATATTTTATCTAGTTGTTGTGCTTTGACCATTTAAAAGTACTACTTACAATTGTTAGAATAGTAGAACTATTAAGAAAGAAATTGCATGCCCAATTTTTCGAGTTAATAGCATTGATGGATAAATTCATCATCTACATAGTAGAATACACTCTTTAAGTACATAAGTAATTGTTATGTATGGACTTTTTCAAAGGTGTAGGGAAGTAAATAGAACACTATTTTCTTTCATTGGTTAATGAAACACTTACAATGTTGTCAAATCCGATTGGGAGTATTTTGTTCTTATTACTGAATAAGGAATTAATGTAATGATCTCTTATTCAGTGGGAGTTACAAGCTTTGTCATCTTGGTAGTAACCCAGATTATCTCTAGAATGTCTTAAGATAATTACTTTCCACTTGTAGACACTTATGTTTTCAAGGATAGTCATGTGCTTTTCCTTATTAGACAAGAAGTGGTTCTACATCTACTAGTTATGCTAATATCAATGACACAATCATATTAGTCACATAAACAAACATATGTCGTGTTGTTTATCCGCTACATGATGTTGTTCCATGCACAAGTGGGAGAAATCTATATTGTGTGCAAGGTACAACATATAGGTTTATGATTTAAAGGATTCTCTTGACTGCAAGGTAAGAGACTAACGTTCTAATATAACTTGTACATATCTAATTCAAGAAACACTTGGTGTTGCAATTTACGTCATGTGAGAACTTGGCGAGATTGTAACAACAAAGTAAATCTCTATGTAAAGTGAGACCTTGCATGGACATATTTGCAGTTTCTAAATTAGACAAGTATTTAGAACATGTGTCAAAATGATATATAAGATTACTTAAAATTAAATATTTATGTATTATTAGAATGACATAAATGAAGTAATCTAATACTACTTCAATTTGTTTATTTATGTATTTTGGAATGACATAAATGAAAAATAATGTAGTCCTACATTATTGTGAAGTATATAAATTAACTTGAAATTACTATTGAAACCAAGAGTTGTGTTCATAATTACTTTAGTAAAACATGTTTATGATTCATTGTAAAGACATAAACATAAAGTCTTTTAAGACTTATAATAAAGTAAGACGTTAACTTGTTATGTTTTTTAATTAAGACATATAACAAGAAGTCATTGAATTGATCAATGATTTATAACGTTAAATGGGATTATAACAATTTATGTTTTCTTGATGAAACATGGATATGAAGTGACTTGGTTAAAAGTACTTGTGTTATAAAGCATGCAATTGGCTTGGAAAGTCTATTATACCATTAAGTTGACTTAGTTGGTAAATAGGTAAGCCAAAAGGAATATGTTTATCTTATATATTGTTAGATTGTCTTACAATATTAAATTCTAATGAATACCACAAGTTGATGGTATGTTCAGTTAGGAGAATCAAAGTATATTTGATTTGTTTGATTCACGATAACCATAACTTCTTTCTTAAAAAGTAACAAGGTTAGAAAATTGAGTATGGATTGAATATACTCAATATGACTCCAACCTAGAAGATTATTAAAACACCATTTCATTATGGAATGTGATGAATCACATTAAGTTTTAAAATTGATGATTCTGAATTTGTTAAACTACTTATGAATAGGTTATTAACAAAGTAAAGTCTAGAATTATCAATGTGTATTTGTACTGTCCCAAATAGAGAACAATGTAGTTTTGCTCTAATTGCTAAGTATATATAGATAGTCTATATATTACAAAAGGCAAGTGGAAGTTTTTTTAATCTTGAAAGATGAAATTACAAGATACATAATCTTCTAAAACACACTAGTATATATCATGATGAGGTTAGACATGTATATGATAGACCTCATGATGATGGAATTTTCATTCATAGATCTGCAAGGATATCTCAGATATTTGACTTATATGCCGAGAAGAATATGAGTTACAGGATTATAGTAAACCCGATAATCATTATGATGGATTACCGAATATTGAATTGGGTAAATTACTCATACTATGAATGTTAAAGATGCTGTCCATAAAGGTAATCAATTTTGGAAATTTGGTTTATCTTAATAGTTAGACTAGAGAATGGAAATGAGTTTCTTCAAAGAGATGGAAAACCCTAGTGATTTGAATTTCTATGTAGAAATCATATGGACAAAAATTGTACACATATTTAATGCATGTTTTATGACAAGATTATTAATCATACTTAAGCAATTGATTATGATTGAATATTCTTTTCAAGACACATTAAATATATAAAGATGATAATGGTCATACTTGTTTTCATTAATATGAAATATGACAATGAAATATCAAAACTCTTTCTTGAGAAATTACTTGAGCGAGGACGGTAAGTAATTGAAAGGTTTTTTGAATATATATATAATCTTTGGAAGTGTACGAAGTGCAATAATTCATGAATGGATAAATGCATGCATCTATGAAATTATTCTTATATTTAATTATTAAATCATAGTTTCGATTTATAATTGAAATAAGATAAATTTTAAGTATTCCTGAAAGCTAGTGGGAGTATTATGTTAAGTTTCTTAAATCTTATATGTTGTATAACATATAGTAAGTAACATTCCTTGTAAGCTAAATGTTAAGTCTTAGATTGGAATGAAACTTCACTTGTAAGATTTAAGAATTAAAACATACAACCTTGGAATATATGTTTATTATTAATAAACATGTGCAATAAAATAAATGATTCTAATAAAACATGATATATCATTTAGGAAATTGATAAATATCTTTTGACAAGATAGAACATGAATGAAATCTAAGTTTGACATGAAGATTCATCATGTACATCATGTAGTGTATTTAAATTGTCGTATCATTCTTGAATGATAGATGATTTGACAACATTGATATCTAATTAAAAGTTATTAGATAACTTGTGTAATGAATATTCTAATAGAATTACATCCTCAAACTGGAATTGCTCCTAGATTCTATAGATGAACAATATGTCAAATGTTGTGAAAATTGTCATCAGCTTTAAACTTGAAAGTTAGGAAAGCATCAAACATTACACAATGAGATATTAAAGTTTACGGAGTTTTAATAAGCATATTGTTGTTTGTATTCAATGATGTTGGTTTAATTGAGATGACACTCAATACTAGTCATGGTAAGATTACATCCTTGTTAATGGCCATGTGAACTAGTTGTGCTACTAAGAGCGCAGTTGCATTATACATTAAAAGAATAAGAATACTTTAAACTTTAAAATGTTTGAAAGTTTAAATTGTCATAAATTGGTGATAGAGGATGTCACACACTTTATGAATTACTATGTGGATTGGTGAATGCACACATACAAGGACTTCATTAATTGAATTCTTGAAATAAGTATTCTCAAAATTACTATAGATCAAGTTGGTTGATTTATGCATTGTCAACAAGTATGATTGACATTACTTGAGGCATAATTCATCAACTAGAATGTTCATGCATTGATCTATTTGGTATTTGGATAAGGGATGTTAAACAATTGTTATAATAAATCAAATACTTGGTATGTTTGATTTTATAATATATTGTATCCTATATTTGCATGTTTAATCCGTGAATAAATTTATTTATTCTAAATCGTCCGTTGTCAATTAATGATATGGGAGTATCATTAAACTAAGACAAATCTGAGAGATATGGTAGAATATACTTGAAAGTATATTGATGAGAATGCATACCAATTTCAGATGATATTCAATGAATTGAATATAGGACTTATCCCAACTACATAATTTACTTTGTGGATATTGTTATAAGTAAATTATGAATAGTTATCCTCAGACTTGAGATACCAGATAAGTGTCATGAATGTAGTGCACTTCTGTGGAACAACTTAACGCTATACGTAACTGGTAGTCATAAGGGTTGTTTCCTGAAGTGTTGCAAAGTTCGTGGGTTATTCTCGTAGTCAAGATAGAATTTGTTCCTTCAAATTTATTTTTGGAGTTTAATCTTCTTTGGGCCCCTCGTAGGGTTGACAAGATGTTTGCATGGCCATGCCCAAGTTCTCCCCTGAATATGTTCAGAAGATTTGGTAATCTTGTTCAATCACTAATAACGAGAAACAGAATGGTTGAATAAAGAATGACTTAATTCCATATCTTTATTTAACATGGTATTAGAAACAAAAGGATAATAATAATGAGAAATCATTAAAAGGTTTTCCGGGAGCCTTGCTCGAGTTGTACTAGAGGCATCGAAGTGTTGCTAGACGCTAACCGAATGTGATCACTCTATTAAGATATGTCCAAGTGGGAGCTGTTGGTTTTATGGACAATAAATTAATAGACGTGAGTTAGGATCGAACTCGAGACTATGGGATTGCACACTTTACGTATGAGAATTTAAAGTTAATAATTAAATATAAACGTTATATTTATTTATTTATTAAACGAAATAACTAACGGACGTTAAGTAATTAATGTAATGGATTAACGGTCGTTAAATGTTTATGGAAAAGGATTAAATTGCAAAAGTTGGGAAGGTTCCGGAATCCCTATGGGATATCCTATACCGATCGGCCAAGGATCAAAACAAGGAAAGAAAACCAACTTGTTCACCAAGTTTGCTTGTGTATATATACAAGGCTAGGGGTTTTATTTTTCCATCTCTTGTGCTCATAAGCTAAACCCTAAAATTGTTTTGTGTGTGTTTTGTTCTTAAACCGATCGTACATCCCTTTAGGGTGTCGATCTTCAAACCTTTTCCACATCAAGTTATTTGTTTGATAAAAACTAGCATTACTTTAATTCTGTTTAGTACGTGTGTACAAGAACATAGTAATAACATACTTTTGTTATTATCTTGGATTGAATTACAAAACGGTAAGGGTAATTTATAATCCTATAAACCCTAATTAGGGTTCATCCTAATTGCTAGTTTGTGGAATTGATTCTTGTTCGGCTAGAATCAAGAAAGGTACGCATACTTTATTCTTTAGTTAATTAATTATTCATTATATGTTCCTATACGCTTCCGCACTTACTTTGATGTTTATTGTTTATATTTATGATTAGTCATGTTATATAATTCCAACAGAAATCACTAGATTAGTTTAGTTGATATGTTCATAACATTTCCTTCATCTTTATGCATTGCAGAGGTCTTAAATTGTTCATGTTGAATAGCACCGAACTTTCTACAGAAGTATTAAACTAAAAGGAAACCAATAATGGGAGGGTGCTGCTCTTCATCTCGGAAATTCCAGCTTCATGGAACGCCCGTATATTATTATGTGCGTGTTTCTTTCTCTTTAAGCTTCAAATTACAAATATCTACCATTTTGACTTTGTATGTCAGCATTCCTCCTTTCAACTTGTTTTATATGAACTTGTTAAGAGCTCAAGAAAAAATCAATATCTAGTCACTAAAATTTGCAAATTCTTGGTCTTGATTAAAAAAGACAAAACTTTTTTTTCCCAAAATATTAAATACGGAAGTCAGCAATATTACAAACTTTTAAGCTCTATCAAAGACTAATTTTTGTAGCTCGGTTTGCAGTGTCCACCAGCTTTAGAGGAAAGTGAATCAACAACGCCTCGTGATAGTGTATTTTCCACAAGATTACTAGTTGATGTTAATCTTGACACCTCAATCCCTGACACTTACAGATCTCCTCCAAGGCCTATTCCATTTGATGTAGTTTTAGGAGTTCCACAATCAACAAACGCACCCCTTAATGGGCAAGCGTTTGATGGTCTTGCTTATCAGAAAACAACTCATGTGAAAGTTAAGGAATTAAATTGTGAAGCCGAAGGTGACATCCCTTTTGTTGAGTCCCCGAAGAAGGTTGAGGATGGACTTGAAACTGTGAAAGGTGTTGATAGTTCAAGAATAGAAGACGAGGATGTGTGTCCTACTTGTTTTGAAGGTAACTTGATAGCCATTTTGATTGTTTAAGTCAAACAAGTATTTGGCCCGGGCTATTAAATGGCAGTTCTGAAAAATCAGTGTCAAACTCATATATAGAAAATTCAAGTTTCGTTCCTTTATAAGTTAATACAGTTAATAACTTTTTTATCTGCCAAAGAAATCTTGCTTAATTTACAAGTCAAAATGTCATATGTTTGACTCTTAAATGTCAAACATTGTGCCTAATTTTGGGACAAAGGGTATCTTTTTCAAATTTTGATGTTCATGATTACTGGATTTAAATGTGAACATTGATACATGCAGAGTATGATGCGGATAATCCAAAAATTATAACGAAATGTAACCATCAGTTTCACCTTTCATGCATTCTCGAGTGGAATGAAAGAAGCGACACTTGCCCAATCTGCAGTCAGGTATTTTTTTTTTCTTGCGTGGCAGCGTGGACTTCTGTAATGTGAGGCCTTGTTCAGATTTTTGTTTTGAAAGTCATTGTTTAAGTTATAAATAGTTAAGTAATTTTACATTAGCCTCAAAAAATAGTGCTACTACTAGTCTGACTATTTTGGTTTTGAAGATTTGAAAAACCGAATGTGTATTTAGTTTGGTAGCACATTCAAACACGCTCTAATCGCACTTCACATGACAGATGGAAATAATGACGAGTCTAACAAATATATGCCACCTTCTTGTAACAGGAAATGGACTTTGATGTTCTATGATGCACTCTTCCACTTCCGGAAACAAATGTTAAAAGCAATTCTTCTATAAGATTAAAAGCTGGTCAGAACCATCAAGGATCTGTCTTGAGAAACAATAGATTTCGTCTTTAGGTTATTGTTGTTTCTACCCTTTTGGTAGTGATTAAATAAACGTTTAGTTATAGTATCACAGTGTTAAAGTGGCTATAGACAACGCTTATTTAATCTCTACTTTGTAGATTGGGTTTGTAAATTGATTGATGCAAATTATTGGCTAGCCCGATTGTATGATCGGCTGAATTAATGAAGCTTAAAGATTGAAACATGGGGAGCTCGGAGCTCGGTGTATGTAGAATTGAACATTGTTGATGCTAAAAGTTTCTAGCAGTGGGATTCCTGGTTAATTGTCTTAATTTGGTGCATAAAAGCAACTTATTGCATGATGCACATGTTATTATGGCTTGATTCGAGTGTATCATCTTGATATGACTATTTAGCTTACTAGTAATGTACCTTGTTTTTGGGAAAGCAATAGTTGAAGTATCTTTTTGCTTGGTTGAAATGACATGTGCTGGCGCGGCTCAAGTCATTTGGGGACCTAAAGCGAGGTTTTAATACGGGTCATTTTCTATTAATTTTGTTTGCGCAAATTCAAGCGCAAACCCATTTTTAGGTCACCGGGTTGAGCACGCCCTTAGAAAAGTGATTGTTTTCTCAAATAATTGGATGAATGGAAGGTTTGGTAAAACACCAAAGAGAAAGAAGTGAGTTAACTGAAAATTGAAAAATAAAAGGCAAGAAAGAGAGAATTCTATTTCGATAAACTATAAGTAGGACGGTAAAAATCGAACTCATGTTTGTTTGTTAAGAAGATAAGCTTATTGTGTTTGTTTATTTTTGTTCATCAAGACTTCAACAAAACAAACATAAAACATACTTAAAAATTATTTTCCTATGTGTTCGCTTGTTTATTGGTGCGCCTATTTTATTAAATAGAATATAGAGTATTACTTATACTTATGCATTTTATATACTTTAAAAAAAAGCAAACAAAATGAACAGAACATGCATAAAGCGAACAGATTGCAATACGTTTACGAGCATAAATTGAGTGAATGAGACATTTATTCGTGTTCTATTAATTCAACAAAACAAACACAAAATATTGCTCATATTTATTCGTTCAGTAAACACTTTGTTGAATATTTGGTTCTTTTATAGTCAGATTTAGAAGTTATTAAATCTTGAAGCACTAAATGAGCTCAATCTTTCATTTCTGTTATGCGCGATGAAATGAATGGTCTAGTTTAGTTATTTTTTATTAAAATTATATAATGAGCTTTTTCTTTATGACTAATGATTTGCACATTTTCATTTTTTATTTACACACTTCAAAGTATGCTTTAAGTAGTTGTACATTTATCATATGCTGTTTTTAAAATTTGTATATTAAAACGTGCTAATCAAAAATAAAAATTTGTCAATCAACACAATTTCTATAGTTCTTAGGCCCAATAAATAAATAAATGAGGCCTATGTTGTTTTAGCAGATTTTTTTAGGAAAAAACCCTTAAAATATTAAGGTCTTTAAAAAAAAGCTAAGCTAGCTTCTGAACATGCGACGCGGTGAATATAGTGAACAAGGTTACGGTAAAACCCTTCAACTTATATAAATGTACATTAGTAACCCCATAATATTTTTCTTCCAGCAAGCAACCATCCATGCTGTTTGTTGATTCTCCCACATTTCAGCAGATTCTTTACATTCTATACTAATTTAGCTTTTTTGAAATGAGATATTGGAGATATTTCCTTCTACATTGTGAGTAAAAGGATAGATAGAAAGACATAAAAAAAAAATTAATATAAATTTATTTATTTATTAATGCATGTGAAGTATAATTGATGATTTTATAACGCAGCAAGGCTATATTTATATTTTTGAGCGGCGAGATATTATAAAGAAGAAAACTCTAGCAAAAAAACTAGAGAAACTATAAAAGAAGTTTAACTCAATCTAACCAATTACAAGATTTATCGCCTTTAGACTTTAGCCAAGAAAAAGAGACTAATCGAATGTTATCAAAAATATCGCTTTGCCTCATGAACTGAGAGCTAAAAGCAAATACTATTTCTAATTCGCCATATGAACCAAAGAGTAGTAGCAACAATAACATACAAACGAGATTTTTTTGAAGTACTTGCACGGGCGGAGCTAGAAAATTTTGCTCGAGAGACACATTTTAATAATTTTTAAAAACTACATTACAAATTGATCCTTAGAAGAAGCAAATTAAAAAAATATATATTTTAGAAAAATTACACTATACTTTTTTTAGTTAAAGAGACACATGCCCCTTGTACCCCTCCTTATCTCCGCCCCTGAGAAGTAGATCTCCAGTTATCAATTAGCAATAAGAACCAAAGAATAGTAGCAAGGCTATATTTATTATTCGACTAGTATAGTTTGCATTGGATCAAGCCTGTCTAGCCTTTTAGTATAATGTATTTGTATTTATATTGGAAACACTTTCATTATTCAGTTATCAAATAAACCCTACTTACAATATTTGGTTTTTTAATCTTATACCATTAGTAGTGCTAGACAAAACACACCGGTCGATAGTTAATTGTGACCGTGTCATCCCCCACCCATACCAGATGCGTCTCCTTCTAGCAAAAAATGAAAGATTTGGTCCGTCATTGGACTAAATGAATTAAAAGTATTTGTGAGTATGAGCTTTCTTTTTTTTTAAAGGTGAAAAGTAAAGGCTACACGTGATTTTTCGAACTAGATATGCTTGCAATTTTGAAAATTGCATTAATGCTGATATCTTTCAAATTTGGAACTATATACGTATGATATGACCGATAACTAACAAGTTACCGGGTCACAAACAGCAAAATGCGGACAATGTTCACGTGACTTGCGTTGACTTTCACAGTCATCTCTTGACTTTATTTTTCGGTTAAAAGTTTGTTAATGGTCCTTATGGTCATTAACTTTCGGATTTAGTCCAGTTTTCGTTTTCATCCGTTTTGTCAGTTTTCTTACGTTTTTACGTTTTCTTACGTTTTTATCGGTTTTCATCGTTTTTGCCCTTTTCTTACATTTTTGTCGGTTTATCCGTTTTCTTACTTTTTATCGTTTTGCTTTTTCTTCGTTTTTGCTTTAAAGCGCCGTTTTCATCATTTGTTTTACGTTTTGTTAGTTTTAAATGCGTTTTATCGGTTTTAATTAGATTTTTTCTTTTTGTCCGTTTTTCTTACGTTTTTGTACTATTTCAACATGTTGAAAATTTTTTCCAAAAAGAAAAAAATTTTGGAAAAAAATTTTCCAAAAAATTGGAATTTTTTAAGCAATTTTGAAAAATAAATAGGAAAAAATTCGAAAAATAATTTGAAAAAATTAAAAATTTGAATAAAAAATTTCAAAAATTGAATAAAAAATATTTTTCAAATTTTTTTTTATAAATATTTTTCAAATATATATTTTTATAAAAAAATCTTAAAAATTAAAAAATCTTAAAAAAAAAATTTGAAATTTTTTATTTTCAAAATTTTCAAATATTTTTTTTGAAAGATTTTTTTAAAAAATAATATATTTGAAAATATTTTTTAAAAATATATTTTTCAAATTTTTTTTGAAATTTTTATTTAAATTTTAATTTTTTCAAATTTTTTTGGGAATTTTTTTTCCTATTTATTTTTCCAAAATTGCGAAAAATTCCAATTTTTGGAAAATTTTTCCAAATTTTTCTTTTAGAAAAATTTTCAACATGTTGAAATAACAAAACTAACAAAAAAAAACGGACAAAATGTAAGTAAACGGACAAAACTAATTAAAACCGATAAAACGTAAAAACGAACAAAACGTAAAACATATGAAAACAGGCAAAAACGAAAAGACAGCGTAAGAAAAGCGGATAAGCGGACAAAATGTAACAAAAGGGCAAAAGCGGATGAAAACCGATAAAACGTAACAAAAACGGACAAAACGGATGAAAGGAAAAAGCGGACTAAATCCGAAAGTTAATGACAATAAGGACCACATGAAACTTTTTAACCGAAAATAAAGTCAAGGGATGACTGTGAAAGTCGCACGAGGACCATTTCGTCATTTTGAAAGGTTGTGGTAACAGTTACGGTAAATAATGCGACATTGTTCCAAATTTGAAAGTATATTGCGTACAATGGTAATTTTCAAAATTGCGATTGATATCGTTAGTTCGAAAAATCGTTAGCGTGTCTTTAAACTTTCACTCTTTTTTAATAAGGGTATTTTTTATTTTTATTATTATTTTTTATATAACTACGATCATTTTATTAGAAACATTTGATCTAGCTAAGTTAATAGAGCGATTTAATCAAATTTGTGTTCACCACTACTAGTAGTCTAATACTGTTGGATCAGAGGGACATTGGCCTTGTAATTCACAATAATAAATAAACAAGTCAGACGCATTCTTTTAGGTGAAAAAATTGTATCTATGTACTAAAAAGCGTACAATTTACTGTAGCAAACAACATATCAAATGCAATGTTTCCCAAAAGGTTACTGTAGCAAGCAAAACATTAAATGCAAAGTTTCCCAAGTTGGCAAAAATCACTTGAGGTTTAAGTGTCATTACAAAGTAAGTCCAAACATTAAATGCAAAGTTTCACAACTTGGCAAAAACGATCCCCGAGGTTTAAGTGGCGATGCAAAGTAAGTCCTGTAGCATTAATGGCTATCTATAGCAACTTGGCAAAATTAGTCCCTAACGTTTAAGTGTCGTTACAAAGTAAGTCTTTTAAAGCCAATCATTTGCAGCGGCGGTTTCCACTCGTAGCATTCCATGCTCCTATCACAAGCCAAACATTAAATGCAAAGTTTCCCAAGTTGGCAAAAAGCATCCCACGAGGTTTAAGTGGTATTTTGAAGTAAGTCAAACATTAAATGTGTAGTTTCACAACTTGGCAAAACAGTCCCTAAGGTTTAAGGCGTTGCAATGTAAGTCTGTAGCAAACATCAATTGCAAACTTTCCCAAGTTGGCGAGAAATAGTCCACGATATTTAAGTGAAGCCGTACAAAATAAGTCCTACAACATTAATTGCTATCTATAGCAATCTGGAAAAAATAGTCCCTAAGGTTTAAGCGACGTTGCAAAGTAAGTCTTGTAGAATTAATTGCTAACTATAGCAACTTGGCAAAATTAGTCCCTAGGTTTAAAGTGTACCGCTACAAAGTAAGTCCTTTGAAGCCAATCTCATTGCATCAGCGGGTTCCCTACACTCGTATATACTAAAAGGCGTACATGTTTGTATGCAAAGCAAGCATTAATTGCTAAATTTCACAACTTGGCAAAATAGTCCACGAGGTTTAAGTGTCAAGTTACAAAGTAAGTCTGTAGAGCATTAGCGCTATCTATAGCAATTTGGCAAAAATAGTCCCTAAAGTTTAAGTGACGTTGCAAAGTAAGTCCTGTAGAATTAATTGCTATCTATAGAAACTTGGCAAAATTAGTCCCTAAAGTTTAAGTATCGTTACAAAGTAAGTCCTTTGAAGCCAATCTCGCTGCAACGCGCGGGTTTCCACACTCGTTGAAGCTAATTATTGTATCCCGCTTGACCATTTTTTTTTTACACTCTAGAATTCACTTTCTCATTTAACTTTTTTATTTAATATATTAGACGAATATCTGCGTAAAGCGAGATAAATAGCGGCAAATAATTATACTTACGATGATTTGATCTTTGATGTAAAACTTACGAGTTTAATTTGTAGTCATTGAAAGAAAAAAATTCATGAGATATAAACAAAAAATGTTTATAAGAGTTTATAAATCGTAACAACACTTTACTCACTTTTAAAAGTTGATTTAAGTTGATTAACTTTTAAAAGTTGATTGTGCTGAATTGGTGTAAATGGATTCCTGTCAAATGCAACGTCTTCGCTTGGCGGGCGGGCGGCCTTAGGAGGGATTCCGACTTCGGCATCGCTATTATTGAGGCATGTTCCGGTCGCGGATCCTAAATGTCAGGTTTGTGGGTGTGTGGATGAGTCGGTGGACCATGTTTTTACCTCGTGTCTGGTTGCTTCGGTCGTTTGGCAGGGCATCAGTCAATGGTGTAAGGTTCCCAACATATATGCTTTCTCGTTTGGAGATTTGCTCGAGCTCCACAACTTCGCGGGTTTAAAGGGCACGGCCAAAGAGGTTTTTTGAGGTCTGATTGTCATTGGATGCTGGGCTATTTGGAAGGCGCGGAATGAGCATAGATTCTCAAATATGCAGGTGAATGCTGGTAATATTTTGAGCGAGGTTAAGGCGATAGGTTACTTATGGTTCTCCAATAGAGGTAGGCTTAAGTCGATGTCTTGGGAGAACTGGTGTAAATTTAAATTCATGTAAGTAGCGTTTTTGTTTTCGGGGCCCTGATTTTGGGGTCCTCTCTTCGGTTTCTAATGAAAGTTAAAGTTCAAAAAAAAAAGTTTTCATTTATTAAGCATGTCATTTAAAAAGTTATTATCACGACTGTGTAAGTTAACTAAGTTTCCATTTTATTAAGTGTGACATTTGTAAAAGTATATTAAGGATTATTAAAGGATAATTTAGTCCAAATACTTTACTCATTTTTAAGTAATTTTAAGTTTCAAAATTTGAACATAAACATTTTATAAGTAGTAGAGATGACATTTTAATGCAATCTTACTCAATAAGTGATGACGTATAGCCCGTACAGCATGCCTATTCGGCTCAGCTTGTGATATACGTATTTTGGGGCCAAGCCCAACAACAAAACAATCACAAGTACCGGATTGTTAGTAAGCCCAATAACAAATTGGCTACGGTCCGGACTCAAAGATGAACGCAGAGCACCTAGCGGTCCAGACTCATGGTTGCGGAAGGTGATATGTGTCCGCATTCACAATTACTGCGGAACCTTGCCCGACAAGGGTCCCACTCCGGCCACTAACTTTTATTAAGTTAAAAGTCAGCAGACCCGGTACTCGGAGTGCCCGGGTAAGAAAGTTTGTGAAAATCCCAGAGAAAGAATAAGAGAACATGCCCGAAATAGTAAAGTCGATCCATGAATACATCATTTTTTGAGAAAAATGGTTACAGGGCTGGACCAATGCTTACTGGGATAAACAGAGTATACCTCACACTTTGAAGTCCGACCTCAAAGAAGCTATCAATAAACCGGAACGCTTCATCATTGCTAAAAAGGTAAACCAACAACATAATTAAGGCAAACAAGCAAACGGCTCCATGAAAATGAAGCCTCCGTCAAGATCATGCTATCCAGCCAGCACGGAACAACTTAAAAGATAAGCCTTATCCAAAGACTCAAACAGGAAAAAATCTTGGAAGTACAAATTCGTGTTCCTTCCCAAGCCACTTTATGTCAAATCTAACAGAGCAAGCAGCAGCGGCACGCTTTTAGGCTAAAGCAGACTGAAATTACGGTCAAGGCCACCGCCACACAGGAATAGTAAAACTTCCACTATAAAAACCCGCAATAAAGTGGAAAAGACAGAAAAATAAAAAAGAAAAGGATTACCAATAAACATCAAGGATCACAATAACATGAATCCACAAAAGCGTACAATTTTGCAAAAATTTGTACTAAATCATTACAAAACCACCTTGAAAGGAGCTGAAGATGTTATTCAAAGATCAAGAAGAGTTCTTGAAAAATAGAGCAAGGCCTCTATTCAACAACAAAACGTCATTCATCCATGATCGTTTTTCACAAATTCATGACTTACTCAAGCACCAGCTCCCATACCAAAAGAACCAAAAGATGGTACAAGAGTCAACTGGACCCCTTCATGGTCCATAGCTGCTCTTAAATGACTACTAATAACAATTAATCGCTCTTAAATGACGACTAATAACCCACCACCACACTACACTACAAATCCCTTTCATCTAAATCCCCTTACAAAACATCCTCGAAATAGCCTTTGAGAGCCTGGCAGAGTCTTATTTTACTTATTTAATTAGACTCCCGCCATTGGAAAAAATAAATATTACAAATATTCCCTGGTTAAACTCCATAACCTGAAGAAAGAACGGGAGCTTGGGGGCCTAAGGAGGTGTAATAACGTAATAACGCAGAAAGACATTGCATAAAGCGGCCCCTAATTGACAAGAAGCTTCCCTTACAACGACAAGCAAAAAAAGGATGAAAATGATGCCTTCATTCTATTCTTGTTGTTGCCCAGCTCGTGAGCAAGAAGACGGTCTAGAAATCCAAGAAGATGGTCTCACAAGCCTGGGTTAAAACCAATTACTTGGTGATCGGAAAGGCTACCCTACTAAGCCTCACCATCACTAATTGTAAATCCGATTCGTGATCCCGATTCTTTGGATGGCTCAGTTCATCTGCTGGACCCGTTCCGGCAAAAGGAATCAGCTAGTTCACTTTAGAACGCGAGATGCAAATTAAATATGATAGACAAAGACAAATCAAAGTAAAGAATGCACGAAAAAGTAAAAATTCCGACCAGCATGTTGTTCCGTCATGGAAGCCCTTCAGGGAAAAATACAACTTCCGCAAGAATGATGTTCCGTCATGGAAGCCCATCAGGGAAAAATACAACTTCCGCAAGCACGACCTTTTTTCATGGAAGTCCTTCAGGAAAAAGCACAACTTTCGTAGACATAGAGTATTGGTGACCGCAAAAATATATGCGCAAGATAAAACGGCCGCCCATGTAAATTATGCGGCAAAAGATGTACAATTCATCTTACTTAATCTATTTTGTAATGCCTTTTAAAAGTGTTAAAAAAGAAGAAGGTGAAGACTAGCTACCTTCACCATTTTATTTTACAATTTTCTACTTTCTTATTTTGCATAAGTGCATAAGACGCGCACACACCTGGGCATGACCCAAAGAACGTTATTACGAATAACAAAAGATACACATTATCCCAAGATAATGAAAGGGTGAATAATCAAACAATTTACCCAAAGTATGTAAGTGGTATTGTGATTGTACAATAATTCGTACGACCAGGCCTTCGATGGTGATCGAAGGGTATGAGGGGTGATATGCTTGCGCCAAACTTGTAGCCAATCTGCAATAAGAAATAGTAGACACTTCGTTAAGTGATTGAGCAGGGGTTGGGCCCTCGCGAACCACCTCCCCGTGAGTAAGTATGTGATATGTGTTGTAAATAATATGGAGTATGTGAAATAATCGTGTTGAGTGAACATACCATTGAAATGACTCGTCCAACCTATTTATAGGTGAGAAAATAAGCTTGGAGAGTGTTAGCACACGCGTTTGAGATCATGGGGCGTCCCATGATTTGTGGTAACCGCTAGCTTCATCCCCACTCTCTGCCTTGGCGGGAAGCTAATGAGATAGTGGGAACGCGTGGGGAAGACCAAGTCAAGGTTCTCCTTTGTCTTGGTGTCTTCAAGAGAAGACTCGAAGGCATAGGCCTACGGGCGAATTCCCATCTAGTAACCATATCAATGATGAATGGTTTTACGCCACCAATGACTTATGAAGAAAGACTTGGGTCTTAGTAATGCAAATTGACCGAGGTCGAAGGGGGTCCTTCGACTGACGGAGGGTACGTCATCAAGCCCCCAAATGAAAGTGATATGTACGAACAAGAAATATTGCTTACGACTCAGAAATAGAAACGAAACCTCCCCTTCGTCACAAAAAACGAACGAAGATGAAAAGTCTAGCAACTATTGACCGTAATTAATGCTTGTATTTATCCTAACTACCCCTTTTCCTCGGTAAAATAAAACGTCATTTCAAATTTTAAAAAAGGTTTGAAATCCGGAGGTAATGGGATTACTTAGGACACGTGTAGGGCCGAGATTTAACATATGTGAGGGTATTTAAAGTTAAAAACAGTAAAAACCTAACACCATTTTATCTCACGCCCAATTTTTCACCTACTAAATCCTCTTCCGATCAGGCTTTCGAACAAACAAGTAAAGTACTCCTTCGTATCTGTTACGTTTTCAAATACTTTATTGTCGATTTAGAAGGATCAATGTCTACAAATAAGAAATTTGTAATCAAACAACAAGGTTGCACCGTGACTAGGGAGGAGCTCAAAGTGTTCCTCACCGATTATCCAGTTCCCAAAGAGCATAAAATCATGTTACATGGTAAAATTCAAGGTATTTTTGATGCCCCAGAAAACTATGTAGGCTTACACACCCATGCATTCACTACCTCCAACCTTAGGATACCCTTGCACCCTTTGATCTTAGAACTCCTCCAGTACTATGAAGTACACATATCTAGGTTTAACCCGTTTGGCCTAGCCAAGCTTACGACATATATTGTGATGTGTAAAGCTTATGGGTTTGAACCATCGTTAACTGTGCTTAGAGGTTTTCTGAACTTATAACCTGGAGGAGATTGGTTGACATTAGCTAAGAGGGGTGAAAGGGATGTGCCCATTCTCATAGATAGGCGTTTACAAACATCGAACCGGAAAGGAAAGTTCTTTTACATCCAAAACACCATCATCCCTCCGACTTTCCCTGCATTGTTAAACCCAGAGTTTCAATATGATGAAAAAGGTTCAACGATCCCTTGCCCTATCGTGAGGAGGAATCCTTTGTATCATTGCGTTTGGCTCGTCATCGGTGATTGCCAAACATTCCGTGAGCCAATTCTTTTCATGGTTGGTCTTCTTGAAAGATGGGAGGGATCTCCTTTGGTACCTGAGATTATTTGTGATGGAGAAAGTATGTATTTTTTGATTAAAATAAGAGATAAAAACTTATCTTTCTGATATTCATCTTATTTTCTCCTTTGTGCGAAATGTCATTCAAACTTTGTGGTTGCCTTTGGTGGTGCTAAGGATGTGCCTTTATTCCTAAGGATCCCCAGGAGATGAGCTATGGTGTGGGCTCTCCTTCAGTGTCGGTAAACAGCAATGATGTGGATGCTCAGCCCATCGAACATGTTTCCTCTGCTCCTCCTTCAAAGGAACCCATAGATGTTGAAGACCAGCTTGTGGAGAATGTTGCAGAATCTGATGAACCAGTCTCAGAAGGCCAGTTGGCCATCATAGGACCCTCCGGCATTGGTGAGAGAGTCCGAAGTAGGAAAGGTACCAGTGCAAAAGCTGCTAAATCCGCATCAAAGAGGAAGCTTATCCTTCCTACTCCTCCCTCTCGAACTACCCGGCAAAAGAGTGCCCAGGGTAAGGCTGTGGTGTTTCCAGCCATTGAAGGGCCCAGCGGAGATGATATCCATGGTAAGGTTTCTTTCCTATTACAAAGAATGAGATATAAGTAATAATATATTAACAAGTTTACATATGCTGCAGGACTTCCTGATACAAAGGAGCTTTCCTCTCCCTGTCATGCGCTTGTGGGCGTGTGACCCCACCCAGCTGGAAGGGGGTGATGGACAACATGTCCATGGAAAGGCTCTGTGATCTTCATGATAAGAGTTATGTCGACAATGCATGCCGGACAACCACTCAATACCGTGACAAGGGAGCTGCTCAGTTGTCACCAAGGCTCGAGAAGAAATGGATGTCATGCTTGCTAGGGAGAAGGCTAGGGATAAGAAGTATGCGCACGGAGAAAATGTGAAGATGCACCGAGGACTTTGACAAGAACCCCTTCGCAAGATCTCGAGCCGATGTGGAAAGCTCAAAGGTCAACTAGCGGCAGTTTAAATCAATGCGCAGCTAACTCTCGAAGGCTCGAAGGTCGTAGGCTACAAAGAGCAGATATCCGTTCTTTCGTCCAAGTGTGGAGGCCTTGAAGAAGAGAGAGCTAAGCTGGTGGACCAGGAGATCAAGCTAAGGGAGAAGGTAGATGGATTAAACCTTCGGTTGAAGATGCTTAAGAAGCATAGAGTGGATTTGGTGACCAAGGTCATCCCCTACATCGCCATGGAACTTTACCATAGTGATGATGCGGGGATTGAAATTGGGAACCTGGTGAATGCGGCCATATTTCATGGCAAGTGTACCACTTTGGAGGAGATAGCTGCGACAGAGAAACCGGTGAAGTTGGAAAAAGTTCCATATTACAGGGCAACTCATGAGAAGGAGTATGATGATGCAGGCAATGCCTTAACCGCTTCAGAGTTCCCTTTCCTTGCCGAAGTGTCGAAGGACCCAGCGGCCTCTATTGAGGACCTGTTGGCCAAGAAGCCAAGGAAGGTCCAGCCTCCATCCCCTTCGAAGAAGACTCCATCTCCCAAGGTTCCATCCCCAGGTTCAGTTGATCCGACCTATTCTAAAGTTTGATGAAGGCTACCATGTGGTAGTAATTTGATCCCCAGGGTGGTATGTACCCTGTTTTAAAACAATTTATCTGTGTCCCTTTCCAGGCTATATTCCTGAAAAAAAAATTCACATTTGGTGTTTGTGGTATAGGCTTCGACCTAAGACAATGTTTTGTTTGCTTGGATCGTTAAGGCTACGGCCTGTTTAGACTAGTTAAACTAGTCATTAATTAATATCTACATCAAAGCCACTAGGGCTTGTATTTTGCCATGTGTGATTCTTCTCTTTATATTTTACTTATGCGTAAAAAAAATTTACAACCTAAGGCGTATGGTAGATGCATAGCCTCATTGTGTGTAATTACTTCACCAAGAATATTAGAAATCGTATAATTTGATCACGACAGAGGGTTGCGACCCACTCCATCTTGATCCTTTGGGCAGCGAAAGGCTTAAAATACCTTAAGGCCATATAGGAAAGTTAATGTGAAGTTGAGATGGATGTTATGCATATGAGTAAGACATGTTGTTAGTCTTTGTACATCCCTTCGACATTGAAACTTATAAAAGCGACTTGGTGGACAAATCTTTGTTGTATTGAACGAAACAAGAGATTTGAGGGAAATGCGTTATATCATTAAGTGGGTAGGGAGGATTACATCATTTTAAGAAATGAATACTAGACGCCTACCATTAATGCTTCTTTCCCCAAGTGAGAAGAATGCAAATACATTGATTGAAAGCAAAGTAAAAAATGTCCTTGGACATTGTAAGTTTCATACGTAGAACTTACGAAGGGTAGTGCCATTCCAAGTTCTATCAATAGCGTTTCCATCCAAGGTTTCCGTGATTGTAGGCTCGTTGCCATATGCTTCCTTAATAACGTGAGGGCCCTTCCCATGTAGGCCCTAGTTTACCCCGTACTCAGCTTTTACTTGTGTTGTTGAGTCTGAGGACGTATTCCCTGGCTTGAAGGTCGAAGGCTGAACCCGACTGTTGTAGTACCTTTCAATCTTTTGCTTATGGATAGCCTCCCTGATTGAGGCTATTTCCCTTTGTTCTTCGAGTAGGTCTAGGTTGCTACGGAGTCTTTCTTCGTTGTCTGCTGCTTCAAAGTTCATGACCCTTTCTGTTTCGACACTTACTTTCGAAGGGATGATAGCTTCCGTGCCATATGTCAAGCTAAAAGGCGTTTCCCCATGGCTTGACTTTGTGTGCGTTCTGTGAGCCCAAAGTACTTGAGGTAGTTCATCTACCCAACCGTGGTGATTGTATCCCAGCCTCGTTCTATGCCTTGGATGATATCCATGTTAGTAACTTCCACTTGTCCGTTACCTTGAGGATGGTAGATGGAAGTGAAGGATTGCTTGATGTTCAGGCCTCTGCAAAACACTGGAAATACCCCTTCAGCAAACTGCTTCCCATTATCTGAGATGATGATGTGGGGTACTCCGAACTGGCAGATAATGTGTTCCCATACAAACTTTTCCATGTACCTTCCTGTGATGGATGCCAAAGGCTTAGCTTCCACCCATTTCGTGAAGTAGTCGATGGCTACGACCAAGAACTTTACTCCTCCTGGAGCAATTGGTAGAGGGCCTACGATATCTATTCCCCATTGGCTGAAAGGCCATGCGGACGTCACAGAGGTCATATCTTGTTTTGGTAGCCTCGACACCCTTGAGTGAACTTGACAAGCTTCACACTTCTGGATGATTTCTACTGCGTCCCTGTGCATCGAAGGCCAATAATATCCGATCCACATGATCTTAGAAACAACAGAGCGAGGTCCTGCGTAAAGCCCGCAGGATCCTTCGTGCACTTCTTGAATGATGTTGGCGGCTTGCCTAAGTCCCACACAACGAAGCCATGGAGACAAAATGACCTTCAGTATAGGTAGTTCCCCATGATTCTGTACTGTAGTGCTTTGATGCGGACCTTTCGATCTAGTTAATGATCCTCCGGCATTATACCACTTATCATATATTCTCTTATTAGAGTCATCCAATTTGAGTCTTCCTCCATTATTATGTGAGACACCTCCTTTCGGACGATGGACCTGTCTGCCAACACTTCGACCAGAACCTCCTTAGTTAAATGAGCAAATGCCATCGATGCCAGTTTGCTAAGTGCATCTGCTTTCTTGTTTTGGTTTCTTCGAACATGCTCTATGTTGTAGGATGTAAACCCTTTGAGCATCTCCTTGGCCTTATCCAAGTATTGCTTGATCACAGGTTGTCTCGCTTCGTAGGAGCCTTTTATCTGATTAGCCAACGAAAATAGCCAGTTGGAGGCCTGCTAGTAAGGCTTCGTACTCTGCTTCATTGTTAGTAGCATCGAATTCAAAACGGAGTGCATAAGTATATTCCTTCCCTTCAGGATCAACAAGCATTAGACCTGCGCCAGAACCGTCGGAGCTGGAGGCTCCGTCGGTGTAAAGTTTCCACCCTTCGACCGTCTTAACAGGCTTCTTTTCAGCAACTTTTGTGTCCTGCTTTGGTTCGGAGGGTGTTTCTGCTAAGAAGTCTGCCAATATTTTCCATTTGACCAAGTTTCTACCTTTTTATTCAATTTCGTGCTCTCCTAACTCGATAGCCCACTTAGCTATCCTTCCAGATTTCTCCGGCTTCAAAAGTATCTGCTTAATAGGCTTGTCAGTAAGTACGGTTATGGGATGAGCTTAGAAGTACCTTCGAAGGCGCCTTGCAGCATGGACCAAAGCCAATATTAGCTTCTCCAATGCTGGATAATTTAGCTCAGCTCCCTGTAGAACCCTGCTAATGAAGTAGATAGGGATTTGCTTCTTCTCCTTTTCTGCTAATAACACAGCATTGATGCTTTCGAAGGAGGCTACGATGTACATAAACAACACTTCGCCTTTGATTGGGGCAGTAAGTGTAGGTAGAATAGCCATGAACTCCTTGAGCTTTTGGAAGGCAGCTTCTGCATCTGTACTCCACTGAAACGTCTTTTTATCCATGCATCCTTTGAGTGTCTTGAAAAACGGAAAAGATCTATCTGCACCCTTCGATAAGAATCTGCTGAGGGCTGCTAGCTTTCCGTTCAGACTTTGCACTTCCTTTAGGGACTTAGGAGGCTGCAAATCCGTGATGGCCTTAACCTTCGAAGGATTGGCCTTAATACCTTGCTTGGTGATCAGATGTCCCAAAAATTGTCCTTCTTCCACACCGAAGGAACATTTCTTGGGGTTTAACTTCATGTTGATGGTGCGAAGCTGGTCGAAGGTTTCCTTGATTTCGGAGAGCATATCCTCCTCCGTTCTACTCTTTATAACCATATCGCTCTACGATGCTTCGAGATTCCTACCTATCTGCTTGTGGAAGGCTTTGTCGACTAAATGTTGGTAGGTAGCACTCACATTTTCAAACCAAAAGGCATCTTTTTGTAACAATAAACGCCTTTTCCTGTAAAAAATGCTGTCTTTTCTTCGTCCTCTTCCGCCATTTGTATCTGATGGTAACCCTTATAAGCGTCCGAAAACATTTCACCAAAACCTCGACAAGGATTCTACTTTCCAATCGATTTACGGCAGAGGATAGCATCCTTCCGGACATGCTTTGTTGATATCTGTGAAGTCTACACACATCCGCCACCCTCCGTCATGCTTCTTGACCATCACCGGATTGGCTACCCAAGTTTGATACTTCACCTCCCTGAGTATGCCTGTTGCTACGAGCTCATCCACTTCTTTGCATGCTGCGGCATTTCTTTCAGGAGCCAGGCTTCGATGCATTTGCTTGATAGGTTCAATGTGTTTGAACTCATTAAGCTTGTGTTCAGTGCCGAAGGGCTTTTCTTCTATGGTGAGAGTTCTGGGAACTCCCGTCATGTCATAGTAGGTCCATGCGAAGACATCTGCATTTGCCCGTAGTACCTTTTCCAATTCAGCTTTAAAAAAGGTAGGGAGCTGCTTTCCAATTACCACCGTCTGATCAGGGTAAATATCGTTTACTACAATACGTTCTTTGGCATCAGTACAGCTGAGAACATCTTTCGGAGGCTCTTCCAAGACCTGTTTGACCCTTTTGCCTACTTCCATAGGCTTCTTCATGTTGTAGCTGGAGAAAACCGTTCCAATACCGAAAGGTGTTTGGAATTTGACCGCGGCATGTATAGTGGAGACAACGATGCCCATCTTCTGCATTGTTGTTCTCCCTATCAACAGGTTATAGGGAGATTCAGACCTTACGATCGCGAAAACCAGGGTTTCTGTTCTTTTTAGCCTTCCTTCTCCAATTGTAACCTCTAGAGGGACTTCTCCCAAGGGCCATGAGTGTTCCCCTGAGAACCCTACCAAGGGTACGTTCGAATCTACTCTCTTCGACCTTATCGAAGGCTTGAGCTTTAGAAAGCAATGTTTCTAGATCACTTCGCAAGAGCTACCACAATCTAGGTAGGCTCTATTTACTTCTCTGTTGGAGATCAAGACTTTGATGACCACGGGGTCATTTGAGAGAACTTTGCCTGTGATCGAAGGAAAGGTAACATCTCCTACTCCGCATAATGCTTCCTCTGCTGCTTTCCTTTTTAAACCAGAATCATCCCTGTATACCATGAGGATGGGTGCTTCGACAGGTGTGGTATCTTTCCCCAACTGTGTGTCGGAGACCTTTTCTTTACCTTTCTTTATGCCCTTCACCAAATGTCCTAATTGGCCGGACTTCGCGGCCTCTTCTATCTGTTTCTTGAGCTCTCTGCAATTGTTGGTGTCGTGTCCGTAATCGTCACGGAAATAGCAATATTTGGAAGTATCCCTGGTCCTTCCCCTACTTGCCAAACGAGGCTGAGGATCAAAGGCCTTCGCAGCCTTTTCTGTAGCAAGTATCTCCCTTGGAGATTTGGACAGATTAGCCAAGAGCCCGTGGTTGATGTTTTTGTGGTAGGGCGTAAACATGTCCCTGCCTTTGTGCCTGTTCTTTGACCCTTCCCACGAAGGATGCTTCGGGGCTTTGCTGTGACTTTCTTTATTTTTGACCGAAGCCCCGTTGGTAGACACTTCTTTGGCTTCGATCCAGGTGTAAGCCTTCTCCACTAGGCCCTTATAGGTTGCAGGAAGGTCAGTGGAGAGGAATTCAACCAAACTCCTGTTTCGTAGGCCATGCACGAAACCTGAGATGCGTTGGCCTTCGTGCAAGCCCATTATCTGTAAGGTGTCATCGGTATATCTGGTAATGAAAGCCCTGGTGCTCTCGTTTTCCTTCTGCTTGATGTTGTGCACTGTTAGGTGCGTTCTTGTGAACTTTTTCTGTTGACTGAAATGTGATCTGAACTTGGCCTTGAGATCATCCAAATTCACAATGCTACCTGGTTTTTGCCCGTTCCACCATATACGAGCAGAGTCTCGTAGGGTATATGTAAACATGTGGCAAGCAACGGGCATGACCCACTTCTGCATTCTGATAGCCCCTTCGAACATGTGTAAAAAGTTATCCGGGTCCCCCTTCCCATCATAAGTACCAATATGTGCGGGCATTTTCAACCCATCGGGCAAAGGGTAGTCTTCTATCCATCTTACGAAGGGTGTTGTGGAACCCATGGGCTTTGAATAAAGGCAGTTATAAGGTGGCATGTAGGTAGGGGCAGCATTGTACGGATTATGATTTGGAGGCATTCCAACAGGGTTTTGGTTAACATATTGAGGGTAAGCAGTAGGTATATAAGGTGGGTAACTTCCGACAGGGTACGAAGGGTATACCATAGGTTACCCGTAGGGCATGCTTCCGTATGGTTGAGTAAAACTAGGGTTGCTAGCCTGCCCATTAGGTGGGGGATAGACCCCTTGAGGGTAAGATTGAGCCTGAAAAGGAGGGTACATACCATGAGGAGGAAGATTTCCTCCCCCATTCATTTGAGATGGATTGCCTTCTACGCCGGATGCGTGAGAAGGCTGCAACGGAACCCCTGCCTCATTTCTCCCCAGATGGGCCGCCAATAGTGGTGGCAAGTTAACCTCCGTAGTCTCCCTTCGATGACTCCTTCCATTGGAGCCTTCCATTGTCCCTTCCCTTCTCGTCGGAGCCCTCTCCGGAACATCTTCAAAACCAACCGACCTTCCACTCGGCCTTCGACTGCTCGGAGACCCGATCCTCAGCACTGAGCGTGTAGCCCCAGTAGCCAAGGGCCTAGCCTCCATTTCCAACTCTTCGTCATACTCATCGCTTGAGTATTCCAACTCCCTTCGCATCTCCACATTCCGAGCTTGCCTCCTTCGAGCCCTCAGTAAAGATTCTAGTGCTTCGATGTTAGCTTTGACAAACGCTGGACTGATTACCGGTTCAGGGTTAGCCGAGGTTGAAGCATGGTTGTTTGGAGTTATTTCAGGGTGAGATCGTGTGGTGAAGGTGGATGCGGTTATATTGGGAAGGTTGTTAGGATCATTGACTCGGATCGGTGTCAAGGTTGAGAAACCCGGAGGGGGTGTATCCTCTCTTCCTTGATTCATGCCGTAAAGCTAGTGAGCGTGATTGACTGGGTATAAGTTTGGAATAACGAGACCAATAGTAGCGGGTCCCACGGATGGCGCCACTGATTGTACAATAATTCGTACGACCAGGCCTTCGATGGTGATCGAAGGGTATGAGGGGTGATATGCTTGCGCCAAACTTGTAGCCAATCTGCAATAAGAAATAGTAGACACTTCGTTAAGTGATTGCGCAGGGGTTAGGCCCTGCGAACCACCTCCGGCGTGAGAGTAAGTATGTGATATGTGTTGTAAATGATAACGCTACACGCGTCGTTCGGGGTCAAAGGAACTTCCTTTTCGTCGAGCAAGTTTTTCAACACCCTAGGCAGTGAACCTAATCGTTGTAGTGTAGTATTAAGGTAAGCCACGGGAATTGATATCGTTCTCTAGGGGAATAGGAATTCTAGTGAGGAGTTACTACGCTAAGGTTGGGGTTGAGGAAGATTATTTTTTGTGCTTTTTATATTTTTTAGGAAATGGAAATGTACGAATCTCGGGGTTTGGATTTGGGGGGTTGGTATTTCTACCGATTACTCTATTATCTAATTATCTAGTTAACTAAGGTGAGGGTAGTCTATGTCTAATTAATGTGTGTTCGTATGATAGTTTAAGAATGTGTTTACTTAGGTTGTATTACTCCTTAATTATCTCCTATTGATGGTTGAATTTGTTAGGGTTTAGTAAATCCATGTATTAAAGTGTCGGTTAGCAAGCTCGTAGTCATAGTTATTTAATGTTAAGTAGTATTTAGTTTAGTAATACCGTGGAGGACGGACGGGTCTTTACCCACTGTATGCCTGATCCACAGCCCGTTAGGTGGCGATTTGTATTAAGACTATAAATACTCTCTACCTCCCAAGGTAGAGAGTTGGAGCTCATAATAAGATTTTTCTTTCTCTCACTAAAGTTCCCAAACCTCTAACTTTCTCTCTCTAGAAGATCATCTTATACGCCTACTTGTGTTTGTGTTATGATGTGTATGTGAAATCCAATATGACATAAATGGTATCAAGAGCCATGGTTAGATCATCTCTTACATATCCTTGGATTTCTAGTGGTTTTAGATGGTTTTTGAGGTTGAAAAAGTTTAGTGGTTTTTGCATCATTTGGATCATTTCTAGTGTTAAAGCTTGGATTTTGATTGTACTTTTGTGTTTAGGATCATCATAAGTGTTTAGGTTTTGATTTGGTAGGCTTGAATCATCGTGGTTGGCTTGTTTTGGATTGAAAAGTGGTGTTTTTGAGATTTTCTTGCTAGCGACTTGAGTCACGGATTTTTATTCTTGGTAGCGACTTGCTTTGTAAGTTTGTAGCGAGTTGTAGTTGAAGTGGTAGCGATTTGAGCTTAGCGACTTGTCTATTGAGACAAGCCGACAAACAGTACACTTAGTGGATTCTCCACTACGGGTAGCGACTTGGTGAAGGTAGCGATTTGCTTTCAATTTTGTTAGCGACTTGTACTTAAGTTTTCTTAGCAACTTGGTGTTAGCGACTTGAACCTTAGCGAGTTGCTATTTAGCGACTTGAAGACTTAGCGACTTGGTGCTTTGCGACTTGCTGTCAAAATTTGTAGCGACTTGGTGCTTAGCGACTTGTTGTCATAATTCTCAGCGACTTGGTATTAGCGACTTGGATCTTAGCGAGTTGTTAATTTAGAAACTTGATTGTGTCTTAGCGACTTGGAATTATAGCGACTTGATTTCAGAATACTTAGCAACTTGGTGCTTAGCGACTTGGTTCAAGGTTTCTTAGCGACTTGGTTGAACTTTTGGTTGTAATACGGTTTTCTCTTGATTTAGTAAAATCCCGTGAAAGAATCTATTTCCCGGTTTAATCATAGAGTTTTAAAATCCCGTGTAATCTGTTATCATGTATACCAACGTACCTACAATCATCTCCACTGTTGCTGAGGATGTTCAAGCAGCTGGTTCAGATACTCGTCCACCTATGCTTGACAGAACTGACTACGACTCTTGGGCACAATGAATCAGATTGTACTGTCTTGGAAAGGAAAACTGAGTCAACATTCTCAAGTCTATTGATGAAGGACCTTATCAGATTGAGACTACAAGAGACTTAATTGATACAGCTGCAGATGGAACAATGATCTATGGAATAGATAGACCAAAGACGTATGATGAGCTCAATGATAAGGAGAAAAAGAGGTTCGATGCTGATATCAGGGCCTCAAACATCATACTACAGGGTCTTCCAAAAGACATCTACAAGCTGATCAATCACAACACTGAAGCCAGGGCAGTTTGGGATAATGTCAAGATGCTTCTCTCAGGTTCTGAATTAACCAATGAAGACAGAGAATCACAACTGTATGATGAGTTTGAGCACTTCAAGATGAAGCCTGATGAGAGTGTCTATGAGTACTACGTGAGATTTCATAAGCTTGTGAATGACATGAGGAACATCAAAATGACCATGCCAAACATTCAGCTGAATTCAAAGTTTGTTAACAACATGAATCCCGAGTGGCACAAATTTGTCACCTCTGTGAAGCTAACCAAAGGACTAAAGAATACAAACTATGAGCAATTGTATGCCTTCCTTCTTCAAAATGAGAGGCATGCAATGTTTGAAAAAAGGATTCTGAATCAGTTCAACACCAATCAGGGAGAAACAAGCTCACCAAATGATTCTACAGCCTTCAACACCAATGTTGGTATTACCACCAAAGCTTCTCAAGTTATTCCCATGGGTGATGGTAATCACAAACTCATCCCGGATCCAGCATATAAGCTACCAGACCCAAACACATTCATGGAAAACTTCATCAATCAACTGTCTCTCATGGTCAGTCAAAACATGAACTCTCTTCCACACACCAACAATAACCTCAAAACAGCATCCAATCCACACAATCAAACAACTGTCAGAGATGGGAAGGTTATGGTGCAACTAGTTCAAGAAAGGCAGTATGAACAGGGAAGAGGTGGAGCTGGTAGAAGTTATGCTGCTAATCAAAATCGGGGAAGGATTGGGAATCAAGGTCAAGCAAAGCCAATCAAATGCTACAACTGCGGTGGTGAGGGACATATTGCAAGGAACTGTACATCTCCAAAACGTCCTCAGAATGCAGAATACTTCAGAGACAAGATGCTGCTTGTGCAAGCTCAGGACAACGGAGCAACTTTGGATGAAGAGGAGTTGTTGTTTCTTTCTGAAGGGAATGCTAAGACATATGATGCTGATGTAGATGAGCAGCCAGTACAGGGTATGGGTCAGAACAATCCAAATGCATTTCAAGTAGTTGATTGTGATGCTTATGATTCGGATGTGGATGATGAACCAACTGCCCAGTCAATCTTCATGGCTAGCATCTCTCCCATGGTCTCTCCTAAGGTTCCTTCACCACAACAGGCTGGTCCATCCAAAGAATCAATCATCTCAGAGGTATTAAAATTGTACGATAAGGTTGATGAGCAAAAAATACATAATGAAGTACAATCTCTTGAAACTTATGATTCAGATGTTGAAAATATAGGAAATAGTAATATTGTCCCATATGATCAACATGTGGCTCAAAGTGAAAGTAAGTTTGTACCAAGTGATGTATCTTCTGCACTCAATAATGATTGTGTTTTGGATGAATACACTGCATGTGCCCCTGATGATTCTGCTACCTCTGAACTCAATGCCTATAAGGAACAAGTTGCTATCCATGAACAACGTGCTAAGTTTGAGTTAACTACCCGTGAGCAGGAAATGGATGACCAAATGCGTGCAATAATTAGAAAAAGTAATTTTAGAGAAGAAGTATTAAAACAAGAGTTAAACTCCTTACAAAAAAAGCTTTCTAAAACTGCTAAGCAAAAACAAGAACTTCAAGAAAATGTTAAAATGCTTAAGCAAGAATTTAGTGCTAAGGAATCAAAACTTTTGAATGATTTTTCTAATCTAAAGACTTTGAAAAACAAGCTTGAAAATAAGTTGTACGTACAAGGAAACACCATTCAGACTGCTCACATGATCACTAAGCATAGAGTTCTAAGTGACAAACATAGTGTTGCCTTAGTTGATGAACCAAACCCTAAGGCTTGTAAAAAGGCTTGTAAAAAGGCTAGAGAAGCTCATAAGGTACTGTATGATGGTAATGAGATCCTCAAGCCTAGGCAGAAACCTAGTTGCGCTGAGAACACTGAGGAAGATAGGCAGCTAGAAGAAGTCACTAAAATGAAGTTGGATGGAAAACTTAAGAGCCCTTTGTGCATAGAAAAGAAAATCAGCTATAAAACACCCAATTATGCTAAGGACAATTGGATTGCCTTTAACAAGTTTAGACCTCAAACACAGCTGACCCCGGAACAAGTGTTATGGAAAAAGGATATGGACATGAAAAAAGCTGATGAGTTTGTTGCACAGAACCCCCCATGTAGAAGAATGCCTCCTGCCACTATTTATCCCCCCAATACTCCAATGCATTTAGTCCCTAGATCTATTCCGACTAAGAGCAAGACCTTAATCAGTCAGTATGTCATTTATCAACTATTTGCTGATTTTGAGGAAACTTGTAAGAAAAGGATCACACCCACTGGGATTACTGAAGGGGAAAGGGGTTTTGAACAAACTAAAGAATGCTATTTAACTGAGGTCATGCCTTTCTTTAAACAATTAAAAGGTCAATTTGAAAGTCTTCAAAATGGGATAAAATTGAATATTAAAGAAATGGAAAAGGAATTTGATGCAATGATAGTTGAGGTTAGTGAGTATGAGCGAGAATTAAAATATAATGAGATTGAGAGGAAGAACTTGCATACCTTGAATGAGAATCTGACTTCTGAATGTATTACTCAAGATGTGTTTTACACTGCTACGAATTGTTCAATTAATGCTTCTCAATTTCATGAATTATCTATTGCTTTGAAAGTCTCCCATGATTGTGTCATTGAGCTTGAAAAAACTAACTCTAAACTGCATGATAAAGTTGAACAGGATGATCATGATAACCTGGTAAAACAGTTTTCTAAATTGGAAGTTGAGCATCTTGCTTTGCAATTAAAATATCAACATCTTAAAGAAAATGTTAAAACCTCAAATATCAAGACATCCTTGGATGTTCCTGAATTTGATGCAGTTTTTGAAATTAGCAAACGTGATGAACAGATTCGAGCTCATTGTAACACGATCAGAAAGTTGAAAGCCCAAATCTCTCAATTAAAGGGTGAAAAGAACAATGTGACTGGATCCCAAATGCCTCCTCCTTTAAATTCACATTATTCTCAAACTTTTCATCTTCAAAACTTAGTTAATGCCTTACAAAAGGAAAACGAGAGTTTTCTAGAAGAAAATGAAAAGGTTAAACGACACTTTAAAGAGTTATATGATTCAATGAAAGTCACTCGTGACCAAAACAATGAAAAAATAACGTCTTTACAAAAGGAAATTGAGAATCTGAGGAGTCAGGAAAATGGGAAACTGCCACTTGTTTTTAATGAGAATGTTGCATCAAAGTCATCCTCAGACTGCAAATACACTGTGACTGTTAAATACTTTCCTCCTCATCTTAGGAATAATGAACCTGTGTTTCATGACTATTGTGCTCACCTTAAGGATAGTCTAGAATGTCTCCGTGAGATTGTTGAAGAGGATTTCATTAATAAACCTCTTGATAGAGAAATTAGGTTTGCTTGCATTCAGGCCAAACGATCTCAAGAGCTGCTAGAATGTGTAATTGCAACATGTCCTAAATCCTTAGGTGCAAAAGGCAAAGCTGTGATGCCTTGTTCTATGCCTAGTGCCAAGCATACAAACCATTCTATGCCCAGTGTCAAGAAAGTGAACACTAATGTGCCTTCAAGTAGTTCAGATCCCTGCACATCTAGTTCAGGAATGCAAAAAGTAGATCAACCAACTAATGTTCCCATAATTCCCTCTACAGGAGTAATCAGTGACATTAAAGCAAGCGGGTCAAAGCCTCCAGGCAATACCAAGCAAGATAGGACCTCGCAAGCTAAGAGTGTGCATTGGAAGAGTGTAGAAGATCACCCTAGGAATATTAAGTTTGAGTTGAATAAAACGAATCGTGTTGATTCTAGTATTAGCTATAAGCGTACTGTAATTAATTTGAATTCTGCTACTATTCGCAAACCATGTAATGATGATTGTTTGAATTCTGTTACTAATCTTGAATGTGGTGTGAATGATTTGATGAATGCCATTAAATGCCCTGTTAAAACTATTAATGCAAAAAATCAAGCTAAGAAGGCTAAATGGCAATGGCGAAAGAAAGTTAGAAAACATTGGAAACCCACAGGAAGGAAATTTAGTAATATAGGTTATCAATGGATACCTACTGGGCGTAAGGTTAATGAGTTGTGCCCAAAAAATGCTAAGCCAATGCCCACTAGAAAATGGATGCCTACTGGTAGAACTATTCCCTTAAGAAGTGAACATACTTTGAATAGGACAAATATGAGCACTAGCACTGCATCTATTTCTAATGATTCCATTGTTTCTACTTCTGATGTGGGTGTTCCAATCACTGTTATTAACCAAGTGGAACCCATTCTTGCATGGGGATCCAATTATCCAGTTATCCATTCTTGTCTGTGTTCAACTACAGATCGTTCAAATCGTTCTGTGGTACCTGGACTCAGGCTGTTCCAAGCATATGACTGGAGACCGGTCGCGGCTCATGAACTTCGTGAGTAAATTCATCGGAACAATGAGATTTGGAAATGATCATTTTGGTGCTATTATAGGTTATGGAGATTACGTGGTTGGAGATAGTGTGATTTCCAAGGTATATTATGTTGAAGGACTTGGACATAATCTATTTTCTGTTGGACAGTTTTGTGACTCTGACTTAGAAGTGGCCTTCAGAAAACATACTTGCTTTGTTAGAGATCTTGATGGTGTGGAACTTCTCAGAGGAACTCGTGGTTCAAACCTATACACCATCTCTATCGAAGACATGATGAAAGCTTCACCCATCTGCCTGTTGTCAAAGGCTTCTAAAACTAAGTCATGGCTATGGCACCGTCGTCTCAATCACTTGAACTTTGGTACCATAAACAATCTTTCCAGAAAGGACTTAGTAAGAGGACTACCTAGACTTAAGTATGAAAAAGATCATCTTTGTTCAGCATGTCAATTGGGAAAAAGCAAGAAGTATGCCCATAAACCCAAACCTACAAATTCTGTTATGGAAGTTGTACATACCATTCACATGGATTTATGTGGACCCATGAGAGTGCAAACGATTAATGGGAAGAAATATGTATTAGTTGTGGTTGATGACTACTCCCGATTCACTTGGGTTAAGTTTTTGAGAACAAAAGATGAAACTCTAGATGCCATCATTAAACTTATTAAACAACTGCAGGTCCGACTTAACAAAATGGTTAGAATCGTCCGATCAGACAATGGAACTGAGTTTGTTAATAAAGAACTCAATGAATTTTATGAAAGTATTGGAATCAGTCCTCAAAGAAGTGTTCCACAATCTCCTCAACAGAACGGTGTAGTTGAAAGACGAAATCGAACTCTTGTGGAAGCCGCAAGAACAATGCTGATTTACTCAAAGGTTCCAATGTTTCTATGGGCTGAAGCTATTGCCACAGCATGCTACACTCAAAATCGATCCCTAATCCACACATCTCATGGAAAGACTCCGTATGAACTAGTCCACAATCGAAAACCTGATCTATCATACCTTCGTGTGTTTGGTGCATTATGTTACCCAACTAATGACGGTCAAGATTTAGGTAAACTGAAAGCTAAAGCAGATATTGGAGTATTTGTAGGATATGCACCACACAGAAAAGGTTACCGAATCTACAACAAGAGAACCCGAAATATCATGGAAACAATTCACGTTACGTTCGATGAGCTGACCGGTCAAATGGCTCCTGAACAATCCAGTTCTGGACCCGCACTTCAAAAAAGTCCCATTGGTTCATCCCTTGTACCTAATTCCTCTCCAGCAACTCCATATGTACCTCCATCTGAAGATGATTTGAAGAAATTGTTTGATCCAATGTTTGATGAACATTATGAGCCAAATGCCAATGATCTGTCAATTCCAACAACAGAGGTTGCTTCTAGCCCTGTCAATGAAGTTAACCCTTCAGTTTCGATGTCATTAAGTCAAGAAGCGCCTGCTGTTGATTACTCCGTCTCATCAACAAACCTTCAATCATCAAGTGTACATCATGGAATTGTGTCTGGCACCCTGGATGAAGTTAATCCCTTTGCTACTCCCGAAGATGCTCCATTCGAAAACATATTTTCTCCTGAATCATCATCAGAACCATCTTCATCAGGAGATATCGACTCTGCTACTTCAGTTCCACAACAACAACCACATGAACACCTCAGAAAATGGACACATGATCATCCATTAGACAACATCATTTGAAACCCCTCTCGTCCAGTATCCACACGGAAACAACTTGCAACCGATGCCTTATGGTGCTTCTTCAACTCCGTACTCTCTAAGATCAAACCAAAAGATGTTAAAACCGCCATGAATGAAGATAGCTGGTTCTATGTCATGCAAGAAGAAATTCATGAGTTTGATCGACTTGATGTATGGGAATTAGTACCTGCTCAGATTGTGCTATGATCATTGCTCTAAAATGGATCTTCAAAGTGAAACTTGATGAGCATGGTGATGTTTTAAAGAACAAGGCTCGATTGGTTGCCAAAGGATACCATCAAGAGGAGGGTATTGACTTTGAAGAATCATTTGCTCCTGTTGCTCGTATCGAGGCAATCAGAATCTTCTTGGCTAATGCTGCTAGCAAGAATATGGTTGTATATCAGATGGATGTGAAAACCGCCTTTCTGAATGGAGATTTGAAAGAGGTGGTTTACGTCAGCCAGCCAGAGGGTTTTGTGAATCCAGAGCATCCTACTCATGTCTATCGCTTGAAAAAGGCCCTTTACGGTTTGAAGCAAGCTCCTAGAGCATGGTATGATATGCTATCAAAGTTTCTTCTATCTTCTGGATTCAGCAAAGGAGCAGTTGATCCGACATTGTTCACCAGAAAGTCAGGAAAACATTTAATTCATTTTCAAATATATGTTGATGATATTATCTTTGCCTCGACTGACCCTAATGAGTGTGACCGTTTTTCAAATGAAATGGGTTCTAAATTTCAAATGTCAATGATGGGACAAATGTCATTTTTCTTGGGATTACAAATTTCACAAAGTCCCGGAGGCATTTTTATTAATCAATCTAAATATGCAAATGAGATTTTAAAGAAATTTGGATTTGATTCTTATGACCCTGTTGACACTCCCATGATTGAACGTACTAAACTGGATGAGGACCACGCAGGGATCATGGTAGACCAAACAAAATATCGTAGTATGATTGGATCCCTATGTACCTCACACTAGTGGACCAGACATCTTGTTCGCCGTTTGCATGTGTGCTAGATACCAGGCAAAGCCTACCAAAAAGCACCATGCAGCGGTTAAACGGGTCTTTCGGTATCTCCAAGGAACCATCAACATGGGACTTTGGTACCCGAAGGACACCGGTATGTCACTAACAGCCTATGCAGATGCTGATCATGCAGGATGTCAAGATACACGTCGAAATACGTCTGGAGGTGCTCAGTTTTTGGGTGATAAGCTTGTGAGCTGGTCTTCAAAGAAGCAAATGAGTACTTCTATTTCCTCTACAGAGGCTGAATACATAGCCATGTCATCTTGTTGTGCTCAAATCCTATGGATGAGATCCCAATTATCTGACTATGGCTTTGAATTCAACAAAATCCCTATGTACTGTGACAGTAAAAGTGTTATTGCTCTCTCATGCAACAACGTACAACACTCAAGAGCAAAGCACATCGACATTCGACATCATTTCATCAGGGAGCAAGTTGAAAACGGTGTGGTGGAACTATACTTTGTGAGGACTGAATACCAGTTAGCAGACATCTTCACTAAAGCTCTTCCTAGAAAACGTTTTGAGTTTATCCTTCCACGACTTGGTCTTAAGAGCCTACAACCGGAAACACTCAAACGTCTTCAAGAGGAAGAAGAGGAGTAAAAGGTTTTCCTTCATCTATCTCTTGTAAATATCTATTCGAAAAACAAAATACAAAATTACAAAACCTTCAAAAAGCAAATAAAAAAATAGAAAACTTTCAAAAAATCCAAAAATATTGTCCTTTTGTCATGTTTTCCTCGATTAGATTATATCTACGGTCTTTGTGATGTCATTCAAAGAATGACACGGGACTTTAGATGTTATTCGAATGTTAAAAAAAAATTGAGAGAAAGAAATTTTTTTAAGAAAGTAAAACCATGGTTTATTGTCATTTCAGCATAACCGCTCTTCAATGAAAGAACAGAGCCATGCTTTATCTTGGTTTTCAAATCTCTTGCTCTGATTCTATAAACAATAACTTACTATCTAATGAAAACTAATTGCTTTGAAAAATAACTCAGACTCTATTTTTGAAAATCATCTGGACTTAACATTTGTAAAAAAATATATATCTCTCAATCAACAACTTATGTCATTGATTGAGGGGGAGAATGATTTCAATTAAATCAAAAAGGTTATTTGTCATACAATTGTTTGTCAAAAGATAATCATGCATGTTTAATCAATGGAGTTTAAAGTCTCAAAATCCGATCCGTATAAGTTAAAACGTTTTCATAATCAAGTCACAATTCTCCTTAAAAGCTTTCAAAATCAATTTAAATCCATAGAGATCACAAATCTCAAATGATTTGATAATTGTGATCGGGGGAGAATTTGTTATTTAAATTGAATTTAACGATAATTCGGTAAATGGTTTTATAAGGATGTACATGCTCTCCTTCCCACATGTGCCAAACGATTTCAAATTTCCATGCACATGTTGAGGGGGAGCATCTATCTTAAACCACTAAGATTTGAAACGTGATCAATTTATTTCAATGTGCAGTCTTTTCCTAATATGTGCAAAACATCTTCAAATTTTCATGCACATATTGAGGGGAGCAACTATTTTGAAAACCACATTCTTCATATAACTACTCTTAGATGCAAGTCAATCCCTCAAAGATGAAAATTATTTCCATTACAAAATGATGCGTGATGCACATGTTGAGGGGGAGCTCTGCTTCAAAAATTATCAAAAACAATTCAGGTACAAAATGCTTTGATAATATATCACAAGTATCTGGATTGATTTTCAAATGGTTTTAAATTGGTTCCAATGGCAGATGAACAATACCAAATAGACCGACCAAATTTACTTTATGTATGGTGATATAAGGTTGATAAGGTTAGGTATTTGTTCCCATGATCCGCCAGAACCGGAGGGATCTACCCAGGGACAATCCACTAGATAGTGTAGAAGTCTTTAGGTATGATGAAAAAAGGAGAAAAGTGAGATATGGGAAGAGTGCGGACTGAGATAGAGCTAGAACTGGAATAAACCCAACAAGGTTCTAGTTATGAAGTCTCGGTAAGCACTGAAGGGGTTGAAGAATGAAAAAGAAATAGAATGAGAAAAGGGTGAAAATAAATAGCCCTCCAATAATTCAACCTTAGGGCAGTAACCGGGTTCAATACATATGCTACTGGTAGTTACCAAGGTAACGCCGGTGTTGAAGACAAGACGTCATGGACCCAGTGACTCACTGCACTACAACTTCCCAAACCACTCAAGTTCCTCTTAAAAGGACTTGTTTCATTCTCACGGGGAACCGACATAATCTATCGACTTTCTCTTAAAGATAGTTGGTATTGAAGAAGGAGACCCTTTCCCTAGTCTCCGGCATAGGAACCAAATATGCACAATTGAGTCTAGAGCCACGAGATCATCAATAAATCTCATTAGGACACTTTCAATGAAGACTCTCTGTTTCACACAATGTGGAAAGAGAGATTATATCCTATGAGTCCTACGCATTATCCTTGTGGTATTGCCAGAACATCTGAGTGATATGCATACATATTCACCATGAAGATGGAAAGCCTTCTGGAGCCAACATCAAACAAGATCCTGGTGGGTGGCATGTGAGATCTATCTAATAGATCAACCATGTGACAACTGAACAGAAACAATGGGGCGATTCAATCTTTTGAATCAATCCTGGTTCAGGTTATGGATTGACGGATACCTTTGAAAAATCGGTCGTTGTGCTTAAAAACTCTTTTCTTTAGCACATCGACTGTGTACAAATATTTCAAAGTAAAAGGTGTTTATGATTGATAATTTGTAGGATCGAATATTTATTGTGTTGATGATTCAGGTGGTCTTGGATGATCAAAATACATGTTATCCATTAGAGAGAGAAAGTAGAGAGAGAGGGAGTTTCTTGGTAGAGACGTGTAGAACAAAATATTGAAAGGTTAGATTGAAAGCTCCACCCCTTCCATGGATGGAAGGGGTATTTATAGTTACACAATACACGACCTCCTATCGGCCTGTGGATCAGGTATACAGTGGGTAAAGACCATTATTGGGGTGACCGACACTTTAACATGGAATTTCCAATTCCTAACAATCTCCCCCTAAGGGAGGTCACCCCATGAAATACATTTTGCTTCCTAGCATTCAATCTTTGACTTCGTTCTTGAGCTCGTAGACTTGAATTCTTCATTTCCGCAATCTTTGTGCTTTAGTAGCGAAACTTCAACGTCCGCATAGTATTGTACTTTTAGCGAAACTTCAACGTCCGCATAGTATTGTACTTCGAGCTTTCTTTGAGATCATCAGCCACAATAAATCTCTGGATCACCCTTTATTGTGTTGCCATCATGTGAAGTTGTGACTTTTGGACCGACATGCTCACACTTTCTGGATCATGACATCTTTTCATCAGAGTAGCGGAAGCTTTTCTGGTTCATGATATTTGCAGCAGCATAGCAGAAGCATAGTATAGAAATATCAGAGCCAGGTTATGTAGATATGCACCAGTCATGATTTCTTCAATTAAGTGTGGATGCTGTGAGCATGCGGCTTTGGATTGACTCCTCAATTTTGATCAGCTGCAACCATTCAAATGTACCTGCAAACAACAGTTAGCAATAAAACACACGAAAGTGTCTTTGATCACTTTCGTTGAATTGATGTACACGGCCCACGGTTCCCCGTTGATCAGTACAAGTACTGCCTGTGATCAGGTATAATTCCGAAGAATCTCCTTGACAGGGTTTCGCAACTTTTCTAGCCGTTCTCAAACCGGAACGTCTCAAAGAAGACAACACAGAGTGAGTGAACCAGCAAATTGAGATTTACTTATTGATAGAAAATGATTTGAAAACAATCGCGTATTTCTTGAAGAAAGAGTTTTGCAATACGATGAAGGTTTTATAAGAAAGATCAATGTTCAATCAAAAATACTTTTTGTATTTGAAAAGAGTACACATTCGACGTGCTAGAGAAAAGAATATTTGCACATCGAACGGTTTTTCCAAAAGTATTTTTTCAATCAGAGATACTTTTTGTGTTTGAAAATGAATACACATTCGACGTGCTAGAGAAAAGAAGATTTGCACATCGAACGGTTTTTCCAAAAGTATTCTTCAATTCCTTTCCTGGACCAAGGTTGATTCACGAGTGAATCTCCCCATCGTTTCTATCCAGTTGTCACAAGCTTGATCTTACGAGAAGATCTCACATGTCACCCACCAAGAGCTTGTTTGATGTTGGCTCTAGAAGGATTTCCATCTTCATCGTGAATATTTCCATATCACTCGGATGTTCTGGCAATACCACAAGGATAAAGCGTAGGACTCTTAATATATACTTACTTTCCACATTGTGTGAAATAGCAAGTCTTCATTAATTTTGTGTCCTAATGAGATATTGTGGATGATCTCTTGGCTCTAGACTCAATAGTGCACATTTGGTTCCTATGCCGGAGACTAGGGAGAGGGTCTCCTTCTTCAATATCAACAATCTCTAAGAGAAAGTCGATAGATAATGTCGGTTCCCCGTGAGAATGAAACAAGCCCTTTTAAGAGGAACTTGAGTATCTTGGGAAGTTTAGTGCAGTGCATCACTGGGTCCATGACGTCTTGTCTTCAATACCAGTGTTACCTTGGTAAACACCAGTAGCATATGTATTGAACTCGGTTTCTGCCCTAAGGTTGAATTATTGGAGGGCTATTTCTTTTCACCCTTTTTCACGTTCATTTCTTTTTCATTCTTCAACCCCTTCAATGCTTACCGAGACTTCATAACTAGAACCTTGTTGGGTTTATTCCAGTACTAGCTCTGTCTCAGTCCGCACTCTTCCTATATTATCATTTTTCTCCTTTTTTCATCATACCTAAGGACTTCTACACTATCTTGTGGATTGTCCCTGGGTAGATCCCTCCGGCTCTGGCGGGATCGTGGGAACGAATACCTAACCTAACCATCCTTATAACTCCATGCATAAATTAAATTGGTCTATCTTTTGGTATTGTTCAATCTTCCTTGAAACCAATTGAAAAATCATTTGGAAAAACAATCAAGGTACTTGTGATACGAGATCAAAGCATTTTGTACCTTAATAGTTTTGATCATTTAGAAAACCTCCCCCTCAACATGTGCATATGATTTAGAAATTGTTTATCACATAGAGGCAAGAGGACTTTGAAATATTTTCTTTGATCACAATTTTCATAGAAAAAGCCATTTGATTTTCTTGGTAAATTCTCCCCCTCAATATGTGCTTAGGATAAGAGAAATCATTTTAACACATACAGGCAAGAGTTCTTTTGAAGCACATCCACGAACACAAAAGCCATTTAAGAAACCATTCGCTCCCCCTCAATATGTGCTTCGAGATTCGAAAGCGTTTAGCACATATGAGAGAGCAGCCTGCACAATTGAATCAAAATGATCACTTTTTATCAGATTTCATTATTAAATCACAAATTCTCCCCCGATCAAAAATATCAAACCCTTTGAGATTTTGGATCCCAAGTGATTTAATAAGGTTTAGAAAACATGGGAGAATATGTGCCTTGTTTAAATACTCATCTTGTTTTTGGATAAATGCTCCTCCTCAACGTGTGCATTGTGTATTTCAAATCGTTTGGCACATGGAGGCAGGAGTGCCTTTGAAGGACTAAAACCAATTCCATTAAAACAGATTTGAGATTTAAATCACGATCTCTCCCCCGATCAAAAATATCAAACCATTTGAGATTTGTGATCCCATCTGATTTAAATCATTTAGAAAATTTTGGGGAAAGACGTGGCAAGATCTAATCTTGAAAAATGACTGATAGAGGACCAACTCTAGACATTAAAGATTGTTAGTGTCAGGTATGATGGTTTTTTAAACGATCTTTAAGTAAAATAAAACAATTTCACAATCAAACAAGAATAGAAAAAATTTCATTTTGTAAGATCTTTGAGTTTTAAAGAAAATCATACCATGACATAACATTAAATCTTTAGATCACCACTTATTATTGTACAAACGGACTTTTATGAAGCAATATTGTTTGAAAATATTTTGTTTTAAATCACTCTCCCCCTCAATCGATGCCCGTAGTCGTTGATTGAGTGACTTAGGTTTTGTTAAATATGAAGTCCGGTGATATTCAAAATTAAGTCCAATTTATTTTCAAAACAATATTTTCCCATTTTCAAAACAATTTTATCAAGTTTGTTTTAAGAAAAATGGTATCATCCACTACTTTTTCCTACACAAGATACGTTAGGTGGTTGAGAAGCTTATGTTGTTGCTGTAGGGCTTGGAAGAAAAACCGTCTGCTGATGCAGTGGCATTTTAATGCCAACTGAGGTCAAATTAAGCTCCGTTTCTTCAATCACTTAGAAGAAAACTATCTGCTGATGCAGTAAGACCTCTTACGTTGAATTTATGCCAACTCTCCATGGAAGTCCAATTAAGCTCCGTTTCTTCATTTGTCGACCCAAGATACAGTTACCCTTTCCTTTCGGCATCCAATCATCTTAAGTTGTGGGATCCGGATCGAGAACATTCTTATATACCAATATACCTGCATACGTTAGTGAACACACATACATATATATGGTGGTCGACATCACCCAAACAACAATCGACTAATTCAAGTCAATTCAACATATCAATCAGTTCATATAAGGTATGGGAATAATGTGTTCATCAAACTATAATCATCTAATCCTAACAATCACATCCTAGAAACCTAGTCCTTCAACATAGGCAATTATATATTTTAATTAAGCACGTAGGATAATTAAGAAAGTCCGTTAGATGATGTAAATTTGAAAACATTCTTCCCCTCAATCAATGACTCATTTTATGAAAAGATTAAAAGCGCTGAAGTCATTGATTTAGTTTGCAAATTTATGAAAACTCCGATATTGATTGAATTTCAAGCAACTCATTTACCACCATTAAGTTAAAACAAATATTTTTCTGAAGAATTTTAGACGGAAAAATATTTGAGTAGGAACAGCAGTCCTTCGACATACTTTCCTCAATATGATTTAGGATAAGTGCACGAAATTTTTGAAAATTGTTTAAGCGTAGCACTTTCCTTCTTTGAAGAACGGGTTGCTATCTGAAATAATAGCAAACCATGGTTTAAGCACGGGTTATAGTCAGAAGTAACTGCAAGCCATATTTTGAGACATGTTTAGAAAGAAATATTTACACCTCCTGCTCGAACTTCATCTAAGGTCCTGTGCCATTATTGAATGACATTTCTAAGACCGCGGATGTTATCGATACCAGAACACATGTCTTGAGAAAACATATTTTTGGAATTTTTAAATTTTCTGATTTTTATGGATTTTTGTTGATTTTATATTTTTCTATTTTGTTTTTGTGGGTTTTATATTTTTGTATTTTGTTTTTCGAAAATATATACATAGATAGAGTAGATGATATAGTTTAAGAAGATGATGATACGAGTACCGAGATAAGGATATCGAGCAGCCCCATTGTAGAAGATAGAAGTCATCATCCCTAAAACTTTCACCACCAAAGCTTCCGAGGCTCTTGCATTGAAGAAAGAAATTGAGCCTTTGAGAAAAAGAGACTTTGGCAGCTTCCCCCTAAACCGAAAATCCTTTAGCTGAGCAGATTTAAAGCTTTCTTTCAAGCTTCCATTAGCCAGGTGCAAAAAGAAGCACACCATTATCATCGATCTTGTTGCTACTTTTATGAATAATCACCGTGATTCTTCGTTCGAGGTTATATCATCCAATAGAAGAACAGCAACGTATCATCCCACATTTAAATAATCTTTTCAAATTTCCTTTCCACTGAAGTCTAAAACGATCCATTCCAAAAGGTGTCAAGAGAACACTTCCCCCATGTAGTTGAAATGATGCAGTCCGTCTCTTAGTATAATGCTCAAGAACTCTCCCGAATACACTTCATGAGGGGAATGAAGAATACCTTCCCATGTTCACATTTTTCTTCCCTGATGAACGTGTATGAAGCTCAAGAACCCGAAGTACACCACTATCCAAGAACTCTCCCGTATACACATCATGAGGGTAATGAAGAACACCTCCCCTATGTTCACATCTTTCATCCCTGATGAATGTGTATGAAGCTCAAGAATCCGAAGTACACACATTCCCAACGAGAGAATAACTGACAACACCTCCCTCATGTTACACATTTTTCTCCCTTGAATATGTCATACTTGTGTATCTCTTTTATCTTCAGAAACTTTCTCTAACATCTCTTCCCCCACATAGTTGGAATTAGAACACTAAACGCCTTGATGAGTAAAACCTTGAGTTTCTCTGCGGTCATGACATTTGTTTTCCCGGGATATCTTCAATCACTTAGAAGAATTAAGTTCATCAAGTTTACTCGCCATGAGTCAAACCTTGAGTTTCTCTGCGGTAATAACATTTGTCTTCCCGGAATATCTTCAATTACTTAGAAGTATTAAGTTCATCAAGTTTACTCGCGTTTAGATGCGTGTCTCCTTCCCCCTTGCTGGTTTTGATACTTCAGAATCAGCAACTCTTTGAAAGCCCAAATACTAGAAATCTGTTGAGAAGAACGCTTGAAGTCTTTGTGAGAATCAACATGCTGAATAATGTGAGCAAGTCTAATTGGGGATTAAATTTGACATTTCACCCTTCCCCAATTAGTGCTCTCCCCTAAACTGACAATGCCCGAAATATGAAGAAGTCTTTGGATAATCAAATGCAACTCGTCTTTAGTCTTCTAACATGCAGCAGAAAATGTAGAACAGACTGTAGACTCGACCTTCTTCAAGATTGTGCAGTTGGGGAATAGATAGTTAACATCTTCAACTCACCAAAAAATAAGAACATCACCAAAAAGCATCCCAATTAACTTACATCTAGCAAGTCCCCTTAACTAAAATCTCTCCCAATCAAACAAGAACAGAAAGATGTTCATCAAGTAAATCAGCAATCAGGCCACAACGAACACACAAGATGGTAACACCAAACTACCAATCACATTAAACAAGAACAGAAGGTTGTTCGGAATCATCATGTTGATGTGCACGTGAAGCATTAACCGGAAGCACTTTGTGAATAAACTCATATCAGCTTGTGAAGATGTCAACTAACGGCCCTTAGAAGAAACACCATGTAAAGATGACCCGATAAGAAGAAGCTCGGTTCTTACATGAGTTTGGAGCCGTTTGACCATTTATTCTTAAATATCAATCAACCATGCAGAATGATCATACTTCTTCTCCCCCTCAAGAATTGCATACGGAGATGCCATTCTTGATTAAACAAGTGATTATCATCTAAATGTATTCTTATTCACACTTCTCCCCCGCAAAATAGCACAGGATGTCGCCATCGTCATTATAGTTGAGCAAGCGGAATAAGAAAACAATCAATAGTAGCCCGGTTCACTTGATGTTTGAAAGCGCATGGAAAAAGCATGAAGCATGTTGATGAGAATGGTCATTAATGATAAGATTTCTCTTCTTCTGAAGATAAAGCGCACTGACACGTACACTTTTCTTTTCTTTGAGGAACGAGGCATGAACTGTAGTGTTCATACGTCATAATATCTCTCTTTTCAATCTCTCTTAGCATAGCATGTAATCATCACCATTATCATTCAGTAGGCTCTTTGTAGTGACAGCTGATGGAGAAAACCCGATATAATGAATTTGACCCTGAAGTAAACTACCCCGAACTCGTGCCTTAAACTTGCACATGTGTAACAAAGAGCGGTGTCGAGAATTCATGCCCATTTGAATCTCTAAGTACTCTATACTCTTCAACCAACCAACCATCAAGTATAAGACGTACATCACCTCTTGAAAATCCACAATTGAATGTGACACTGAGCACTACAACGTAACTCCTTAAAGTGATAGTTATTTTGTAGTGGTAAGAGCCCTATTCCCCTAAGTGGTAAAAGAAAAGGTAAAAGACACCCAACAATAACTAGATTTCCAAGTCTTCGTTTTTGATAATAAGCTTGAACAAGGATCTTGAAGAATCTTCATCCAACCATCCCGATACCTTCAGATACTAAGTACACTTGCCCGTGATATTTCACTTCAACCTCAAATAAATAATATTGAATTAACACCGTTGTCACATCTTCTGGTTAAAAACTCAACTCTAGCCTCCTTTGACGTTTTAAGTGAACTATGATAATGGTTTTCATCCCGACCATGGTTAAAAGCACATCACCCCGTAAAACCATGTAATAACCAAACTGCCATGACAAATATCCAAACACGCATCCAATTTATGAAGCACACCCTTTTATCCCTTCTTCGAAGCAGAAACCATAGCACCAGCATCAGAAGATCCCGAAATACGCTTTCCTTCCTCCAGGATGAATCCATAAATACGGGATTTTACAATTCTATAGTTTAAACCGAGAAATAGTTTCTTTCATGGGATTTTACAAAACCAAGAATAAACCGTAAGATAGATCCGGAAATGCACCTTACTATTACCAGGATGTTTCCATTGTCACGGGATTTTACAAGTCTATAATTTAAACCGAGAAATAGATTCTTTCGCGGGATTTTACAAAATCAAGACAAAACCGTAAACAATGTCAGCTTGAATTTATTATGGCAATTTTGGTTTCGGTGAATATCTATTTTAGGGGAACATGTGGCAGTACATCAATGGTTTATTATCCAACATCATCAACATCAACAACCATCCAATAAACCCTTTGGTAAACACATCATTCACGCATTCTGTCGGCAGTTGCTGTGACCACTTGGTGAAGTAAACCCGATATGTCAAACTTGATCATGAAGTGAACTTCCTCAGATTTGTTACTTAAACTTGTACTAATCCTTGTGAAGAAGAAATGGTGTACCCAATGTACAAAACCTCTTGACTTATCCTCAACTGCGTGAGACACCGAAAGTGTAGCTACTTTGTGGGTTAAGCGAGAAAGAATCACAACCGTAATTAAATAGCCAAGTCTCTATCACACTCAATAAACGTCCAAACAAGTCATCTTCGCGGAAGGGTAGAAAGAAAGAAGACGAAATAAGTAAACTTGCCCGAAAAGCCTCACTTCAAATCCAAATAAGAAATACCGTCCAAACAACCCCGTAGTCAACATTTTCTAATATCAATTAAAGCCGTGACATATTGTTCTCCGTGAAGAATGTATATACCAAAGTACCAAACCACATAACCCATTGAATCAGATCATCACACCAAATCTCATCATTAAATCGCTTCAACAAATCTCATCGTCAAGTCTCTTGAATACAATCCAATATTGAGAAGCCCAACCGCAACTTTGAACCCGATCCAAAAAAATGACGAAGCCTGATTAATTTAAGATTTAGAGGGCCCATGTCCAATTATGCTCATATTAAGGTTCAAAAATTAGCGCAAGTCTAAATAATGGTTCATGGCCCATTGAACAACTCTCACTCAACAATGATCTTGTTAAAGTCAATATATCAAATTTTCAAATGATACTAATTTGCCACAAACTCACGTCCAACACAAAGCAACAATAATCATAACGTGCAAGCCCAATCAATTGTATCGACCAAAAAGCATGACTCGGCCCCAAGTCCATTATCCACTCTTAATCGAAAGTCCAATATACCCAAGCAAGCCCAAAGAACCAAATGGTTAGGTCAAATCTGTTAATACTCTCAACCGAGTGAACCCTAATAGTCCGGGTATATAACGCCTACATAACACATAACATTCCCCTAATCTTTCTCAATCAAACCCTAAGTATTCTCTCAAAGATAGTCCGCCTCCTCTTATTCTGCCTCTTCCAACTCACGATCCTAATCACACTAAAAACAACGCATCACAAATTATTATCTCAGGCAAGTCCCACTCACACGTCAATCCAAATATTTCTCCTTACACCTCAGTTTCATTATACCCAAAACGTTGTCAAGAACACTCGTACCACATGATATACATTCATTCGCATCTTGCCACAGGGATGGTAAAAGATGAAGACATGGAGACAGCCACGGGTTTAATACATAATTGTTCAAGGTAGGTTTTGTTTAGTTCCTTTATGTGATTGAGTCTTAAACGAACCAGGGAAGTGATTTAACATACTTATTATAAGTCATTTCTTACAAGTTTCGGATAATAATAACAAAAGCTTAGAGATCTATGATAGATGTTATTTTTTCGTGTGACATGTTTCTCAAAAACTAATCTTGACATGATATTAATGTACACGAACAAAACACTGAGGTCATGAGTCCATTCGTTTATGAGATTGAGATGAGTCTTGGATCATGAATGTGTTTGACGGATAAAAGGTATTTGTTGACTGATGATGAATAAGTAAAACTGAGGTCAAGTCGTCTGGTATTTGGAATTATTGTAGAGGTCGTGTCATAGTTGATTCATCTTCTTCATCTTTTCATGTCAAGTCGCTAGCGTTTTGACAAGTCGCTAGATCTGAACAACACAAGTCGCTAGGTCTTTTAAACCATACAAGTCGCTATTGACTAAATAATCAATAGCCAAGTCAAGTCGCTACCAGTATTTTACCTTAACAAGTCGCTAGCTTTGCATTTTTAACACAAGTCGCTACTTGTTAAAAAACAAGTCGCTACATCATTACTCGAGTCGCTACAAAGAGCATACCAACTCGCTAAGATGAACCCAGAAAAAATGACAAGAAAAACAGCTTCTTTTGACCCACGAATATGACCAGATGCACGTATTAAACATTTAAGACCATGTTAGTACCAAAAAGTCTAAACAAAAACTGCTTAAATATTTGTAAACGTTTAAGACCATGTTAGTACCAAAAAGTCTAAACAAAAACTGCTTAAATATTTGTAAACGTTTAAGACCATGTTAGTACCAAAAAGTCTAAATAAGAACTGTTTCAATATTTGACCAGATGACACAAAAGCTGTTTATGACCAGATGACACAAAGACACTTTACAAATTTGACCAAAACCAAATACACAAAGTCTGTTTACCAAAATAATGTAAAAACACTTTTTGAACCAAAAGGTGATGCAAACACAGTTAACACGGGAATCAAACACCACAATAAATCATCAAAACACAAAAACCTTGGCTCTGATACCATTTGTAGGATCGAATATTTATTGTGTTGATGATTCAGGTGGTCTTGGATGATCAAAATACATGTTATCCATTAGAGAGAGAAAGTAGAGAGAGAGGGAGTTTCTTGGTAGAAACTTGTAGAACAAAATATTGAAAGGCTAAATTGAAAGCTCCACCCCTTCCATGGATGGAAGGGGTATTTATAGTTACACAATACACGACCTCCTATCGGCCTGTGGATCAGGTATACAGTGGGTAAAGACCTGTCCTTCCTCCAAGGTGTTACACTAGACTAAGCTACGCTACAAACTAACTAATAAACTGCTAAATAACGTAAACAATGACAAATCTACGAGCTAACATATGCTAGACCATTATTGGGGTGACCGACACTTTAACATGGAATTTCCAATTCCTAACATAATTGATTTTCATTAAAACCTTCGTTGTATTGCAAAAACAATTTCTATTGAGCGATACACGATTGTTTTTCAAATCTCTTTTTATCAATCAGTGAATCTCAATTCGTTGGTTCACTCGCTCCGTGTTGTCTTCTTTGAGACATTTCGGTTTGAGAACGGCTAGAGCAGCTGCGAAACCCTGTCAAGGAAATTCTTTGGAATTATACCTGATCACAAGCAGTACTTGTACTGATCAACGGGGAACCATGGGCCGTGTACCTCAATTCAACAAAAGTGATCAAAGACACTCTTGTGTGCTTTATTGCTAACTGTTTTATGCAGAAACACCCGACGTTTGCAGCTGATCAGAATGAAGCAGTCAATCCATAGCCGCATGCTCACACAACACATTCATATCTAAAGAAATCATGATTAGTTCATCAGTGACTCTGATATTTTCACTCCATGCTTCTGCTACGCTGCTACCAATATCATGAATCAACGAAAGCTTCCGCTATTCTGATGAAAATACAACATGATCCAGAATGTGAGCATGTCGGTCCAAAAGTCACAACATCACATAATATCAACACACAAAGGATGAGTCAGAGATTTAATGTGGCTGATGATCTCAAAGCTGGCTCAAAACTCAGTATCACGTGGATCAGTCAAAGACCTCCACTCAGATTATCCAAACATGCAATAAATGAAGAATCAAAGACTACGAGCTACAGAACAAAGAACATGAACAAGAATCCAAGAACAATCTCAATGTAATATATGTTTGTATTCTATGTAATTTGAGGTGACCTCCCTTAGGGGGAGATTGTTAGGATTTAGTAAATCCAGGTATTAAAGTGTCGGTCACCTCAAGTATTTGTAATCTTTAGAAAGCTCGTAGTCATAGTTATTTAATGTTAAGTAGTATTTAGTTTAGTAATACCGTGGAGGACGGACGGGTCTTTACCCACTGTATGCCTGATCCACAGCCCGTTAGGTGGCGATTTGTATTAAGACTATAAATACTCTCTACCTCCCAAGGTAGAGAGTTGGAGCTCATAATAAGATTTTTCTTTCTCTCACTAAAGTTCCCAAACCTCTAACTTTCTCTCTCTAGAAGATCATCTTATACGCCTACTTGTGTTTGTGTTATGATGTGTATGTGAAATCCAATATGTCACAGAATTGTCACGTCCTTATTCCTAATCGCGTTGTGTATCTAAGGTCGTAGGGTATGCGTTTATCCCTAACTCTTTGAAACTACCAAAGGGTCTCGTCTACAAAATCTCTAGGATCTATAAACTCTAACTCTAAGGTACTCTTTGGATGGTTTAGCATACAACTACTCTAGGTGTTATAGTCTAAGGTTCGCAAAGATTAATCAAGCATTAACTACACAAAGAATGACCTATCGCATTACTAGATCATTAACAATTAAGATAAGAGACAACCAATCAATATTCAATAGTTAAGTTTCATATTCCCTAAGCAAACACACAAGTAAATTAGCCGGACATGGAGAACATGCAAGCATACACACAAATAATTGAAGACATTGTTAATACAAATAAGCCGTAAAAACGTTTATTTATATTTTACGATCTTCTAATGTTTTTTCGATAACAAACGTAAAATCATATTAACGAAACAAATAAAATACGTAAATGGTTTGAACTAATAGTTTCTAACATATTCACATTTTCACATAAAACACTAAAACAAGTATAACTGATTTTATGATTTAGTAATACATATGTACAACAACTAATGTTTACATATTTGGATAAAATATACACATAACTAGTATGTAGTATATTGGGTAATATAAATGGGTAGAAACTTAAGTATCACAACCCATTGGGCAAATACATTGAATGTAGTTGGGTACAACCCAAAGCCCATAACCCATGGATCTTGACTCATAACCCATTGCATGACATCATGCTTATATCACATATGGATAATACCCATAACCCATGGATCAACTCATACCCAAGTGACTAAGTGCATTGCACTCAAAGATACATTGTATCTAGCCAAAGATCCATGGTTCAACCCATGACCCATAACCAAAATACCCATGGGTAAAGAGGAGCGTTCCACGGATCCCTAGCTTTGTGCTAGCCGGATCCCAAGTGGAAGGGATCCGTGGGATCCGGGGAACAGTAGGATTTTTCCTCTATAAATAGTGAGCTATTTCTTCATTATTGATGATCCCTTTTCTAACACACTTTCCCCCCTGAGTAAAATCTCACTAACCTTCGATCCAAGAGATCAATGTTTGTAGTTTTGTTTTTGTGTGATCTTTTAGGTTCCTCTTAAAGGGAAGATCACCACCTTTGAAGTCAAGCAAGCTCAAGTCCATGATTTGCCATGCTTCCTCATCATCAAGGCTACTGAAGTTTTCTTGTTGATGATTCCGTTCTTTTCTCAAAGAAGTGTAGTGTTGAAGACATTAGTGAAAGATGTCTCAAGTGTTAAGACGAAGATATTAGTGAAGGGTATATATCTTCTATTGCATAAGCACTTGTGGTAGGTGCTTAGAAGTCAAGACAAAGAAGCATTAGTGAAAGGTGCTTAGAAGTCAAGACAAAGAAGCATTAGTGAAAGGTGCTTAGAAGCGAAGACACAAGACATTAGTGAAAGGTGTCTTGTAGATCTAGTCAAAGGCATTAGTGAAAGGTGCCTTAGATGTACATTCGATATGGTGTGTTTCGATGTACAAGATAGACTAGTATTAGATCCAAGGATATTGATATCCTTGATGATGTTGTAAAGGAGTAGATCTCCTTTGGGATTAGTCGTTGGTGTAGTGTGGTAGTAGTTCCTCCATTGCAATGGAACTAGGTGCTTAGCCTAGTACCTAATAAAAGGGTAGGCGACGTTGTGAAGGTGTAGTTCACCTTGGAGTGAAAGAACTAGGTACTTAGCCTAGTACCTTATAAAGGGTAGGCGACGTTGTGTAGGTGTGGTTCACCTTGGAGTGAAAGAACCCGGTGGTTAGCCTAGCACAAGAAAAAGAAGGAGATTGGTGTAGTGATTACGAACTCTCGAGTAGGTGACTCGGGGAGTGGAGTAGGGCAAGGAAGGTGTCCTTGTAGCCGAACCACTATAAATACTCGTGTTGTGGTTTTGTGCTTCTTACTCTTATCTTTTCATTACTTACCTTTATATGCTTGTTTATCAACATCCAACACACACATCCAAATAGATTGACATAAGTCAATCTAAATAGATCAAAAGGAAGTTTTAATTGGCAAAACTATTCAACCCCCCCTTGTAGTTTTCCACAATTGGCATCAGAGCTTCGTTACCAAGTTTCTTGAAGTATATTGTACTTTAAAAACTTGATACGATCCATAGTTAATTGAAAACTACAAAGAAGGTTTTTCATAAAAAAACAAACACCATGTCTTTTAAAACTATATGTTTGGATGTTGATTTGATAACAACAGTTTTCTTATTTACCTTTTCATTTAATTGCACTAATCTTCTTTGTCATGTTGATTAGTCAAAGCTCAAACCCACCAAGCTTTAGATCGCTGGTAACAAGAATACCTTCCTTAAGAAGGTATCTTGATCGCAAAGGAGTTGGAATCGTCTAAGTGACATTTGTTGTGTCATTTGTAAAGACATTCCTAAGTGCGCTAGAGGTATGATTTTCTTTTTATTTTGCTTGATAATTAAGTATACCTATTTAGGTATTTATATGAATATTTTTTTTGTGTGCTTATACATGTTTTACATGAAGCTTCATTAGGAAGCCTTTTTCTCACATACGTGTTTTACTTCTCGTGTAAAGTCATGGTATATAAAACTTATGTTTTGTCTCTTTTTAAATCCAATAATAAAACAAAACATGAATTTCAAAAATTCCTCCTTCCCTATAAAACTCCACCGTCGACCACTCTACCAAACTCTCACTTTTTCAAATCCTCCAATTTCAAAATTTTCTCTTATTCAAAAACTTCATCTTCCTCTTCATTTCATCTCAACCGAAACCAAGAAGATCCGTCATCAACATGGTTTACATCGCACTCGTGCTCATCGCCCTAACACTCATCGCACTTGTGTTCCCTATGATGAAGTTCACATATGGAGACATTTACTTTGTGTTGTTAATCTACATTGGGATCATATACCCAATCCTTTGTATCATCCTTAGTATTGAAATGCAATATTATTAATAATCTAGTTTATCTAGGTTATTTTTATCATAATGTGTTTGTCACTTATTTTGATTTATATGTTTTATATTCTTTCGTGATACATTAGAAGTCATGTATGCATGCTAAAAGAAAATGTAGGATAAAACATATTTCGTGGTATAAAAATTGTAAAACTTATGTTTTTATCAAAATCATTTACTTTTCTGAGATCCACGGATCCCGGAAGTTATACTAGCTGGATCCCTTTTGTAAAAGAACCATGGGATCCGTCCCTACTTTGGAAAAGCATCTTCATGCAAGATTAAAAACCAATATCTTTCTAAATGTAATAATCCACTAGAAAGTCAAAACCTTGAGTATGTTAAAGTGTTAAATACCATTGTTAATAAAAATCTAGTAAAAACATTATATTATCATAAGTTGACCACAAACATCTCTTTTTATTAACTTATCATTTTTATAGGATCAACTATGACGCATGAATATGAGTTTGATTTTTCACTCACTAGCGTCTACACTCCGAACATCTCTCTCAAACCTAACACACCCGGCACTCATGTCCGTGGGTTCAATAATCTCGAAAACCGTCACTTCCATGAAGGACGTATTGTAGACACCTCTCTACAATTCGAAGAAGGTATCAATACCTCCTTCCGAGCCATAGGACTAGAATGCCTTCTTGAAATCAACGAGAAGATATGTCCAAGGTTCATAATGGAATTCTTTCGTCAAGTCGAACTCGTTCGTAACGAGGATCGCTCTCTATCTCTTTGGTTTATATCAAAAACCAAAAGTTCACTCTAACCCTTGGGAATTTTGCTCACATCCTCCGGATTCCAAATCATGGACAATGTGCCTTCACCGAAGATTGGTCTCTTGATTCTCTCTTCAACTTTCGTGAAGAAAATAGTCCATATTGTTCACACATACCCTCTCAGGAAGATTTAAATCGCATAATATGCAAACCTCGACCATATTACCTCGATCCAAACATTATCTTTACAAGGGATATCCGAGAAGAGTACAAGCCTCTTGCACTCATCCTCGTGAAAATGTTTGGAGTCTTAGGGGAAATCGAGAAATTCTTCCCGCTTGTTGTGCTCACATGTTGTACTATTTGCTAACACAACAACCATATAATCTCGCTTACTTCTTCGCAAGGCGAATTGAAAATCTTCAAGGCTCCAAGAATAAACTCATCCTTTATGGAATGTTCTTGACACGCCTCTATCATAATGTTATGCACTTGCATCCTAAATTTCAAAGTCCGTTATACGTACTTGTGAACAAGATGATGGAACCGCTAAACATATCTCTCATGAAGACTTTCTTCATTCTTGATTCCACCAACACTCATCAATCACATAATGATCCTCCTAGCAAAAACACTCAAGGAAACCAATAGTATTCCAAAATAGGATTGTAGAACCTTAGATATATCAACCTTATCACTTTATCAAGCAAACCCAACACACGTAACCCAAGTTACGCGTATAAAACGTGAAACACAAACACAAACAAAGCTTAGAAATAAGATGAGAAAGATGGTGATTTGAGGTTATATAAACCGTGTATGTTGTGAGAGAAGGATGAAACAATATGATGTTTATTTCAAAGGAAAACACACACACACACACTTTCAAGCACACCCCTCAAATGACCATTTGAGGGGTATTTATAGTCCAAGGGACATGATGCCCTAAAGGCTTTCTTATGGGCTTTTCGTGGGCTTGGACATGGGTTGGATTGGATAAAAGGCAAGCCTTACATAACTAGTACCCATTTAGCTTAGTCCAATCCACGAGCCCGTTGACTATTCTATCACGATATCTAACACACGTTACAAAGTTCCTAAATGTGAATGACCATCACTTCTAATAAAACTATTAAGGCTAACAATCTCCCCTAAGGGGTGGTCATTCAAAAGATGCTCCACTTGATTAGATCTTTACTTTCCTTGAGCTTGAACTTTGTGTGTAGATATAGAATAGTCTTGATTCTTTGTTCCTTCATGCTTTGTGATCAGATAATGTGGTTGTATGCGCGTTGTCAACCGTTGGTTAGGTGTCTCCACGTCTTTCTCCACCATGCTCACACTTCTATTTGACTTTTGGTTACCAATGATGTAGTTCTTGAGTCTTTAAACTTTGTGTAGCCTTTGATTGTGATGAGAACTTTCATGTGTCGTTGGTATGAGCATGTGGCGAGTCTGCACGATCCATCCGCTTCAGAGCTTCCATAAGAAGAAAACATAAAACAGGTTAGTAATAAGCGGATTCCTGCACTTACAAGTTTGAATTTGAGGGTGTTAACGGACATAGTGTGAAAACACATCTCTAATTCTCACAAAGGCCGTTCACGAAGCTGAGTCCCACAAGTGAGATAACGCGATATACCGAAGTACATCTGATTCGGATGAGTGAGGTACACGAAGCATCACCCCACGCAGACCGTTTGAGACACACTAAAGCGTAATCCACAATTACGAAGTGACACTGTGTCGGTACGCTTGATGTTGACCACTGGCGAGTTTCCATTCAATCACTGAAGATCACAGATGTGAAACTTCTCATAAATGTTCTGGCGGATTGCTAAGATCTGCGTAGGACTCTAGAATATATCACTTGTGTCCTTATTGATGAACAACAAGCGTGTCATGTCATGTGTTCCTATGAGATCTTTTGATGAATCTCGTGGCTCTAGACTCAATTAGTGCATTTTGGTTTTCCTAAGCGGAGACTAGGGAGAGGGTCTCCTTCTTCAATACCAACGATCTCTAAGAGAAAGTCGATAGATTATGTAGGGTTCCCGGTGAGAATGAAACAAATCCTTTTAAGAGGAATTGAGTGGCTAGAAGGTTTAGTGCAGTCGTCCTTTGGGTCCATGACGTCTTTGTCTTCAATACCGGTGTCATCTAGTGACAACCAGTAGCATATGTATTGAACCGGTTTTACGCCCTAAGGTTGAATATGGAGGGCTATTTCTTTTCACCCTTTTCATTACATTTCTTTTTAATTCTTCAACCCCTTCTTTCTCCTTTCTCACATTACTCCTTTTTCAATCATACCTAAGGACTTCTAATACTAACTATGGGTGATGTCCTTGGGTAGATCCCTCCGGTTCTGGCGGATCATAGGGCGAAGTTTCCTATCCTTAGTCACCTTATAACTCCATGATTGTCCTATTGTTGCCATAAAACCATTTTCTTGAAAATCTCTCAAAGTGTTTATGAATGAAAACATGTTTGAGAACACTCGAGAGTTTTATATTTTGAAACACTCCCCTTCACATGTGCTTATAAGTTTTGGCAAATCGCACATAGAGGGTAGAGTTTGCACTTTTTGAATTGATCGGCTCATGATAGACAATCCCCACGAGACACGTTCACGTTGCCTAGTTAAAGAGTTCCATTGTCAGTTTTTAGGTGACAACTAGCTCTAATAACTAACTTGAAGTTGTAAACACTCCTTGAAAAGGAGGTTAGAACCATGAAGGTGCATATCTATCACAAGTTTCTCGAGATGGTACATTTCTTGACTTTGATTCCGTCAATTCATTGGTTTCGTCTGAGTCGAGCTCATTTTGAGATTCAAACAACGATCATTAAAATTTTTGATCACATTTTAATCACGTCTCCTCCCCTCAAAAATAGCATATTCGTGATATTTTTGATATCAACAGATTAAACAACATTTTAGAATCTTTTGGGGAGACAAGCGGATTTGATTTAAGCATGAATTTGGAACATTTTAGTTTTATACTCCCCTTTAATAAAGCATAATCAATTAAAGGGTTTTAGAGGAGTTATCTTGAGCACAAAATATTTTGAAAGATTTTGAAAATCTTTTTGAACAATCTTGAAAAGGTGCTCAAGATGATGATGATTTCTCACCATTTTTAAATGTAGTGCACAGAAGCGTACACTTGATTTTTCTATAAAAGCACGAGTTTTGATTTGAAAAATAATCAAATGTCATCATTTTAGTCGGGTTTAAATCTTGAAGTATCACGAAAGCCATTATTTGAAGAAATTTTGAGAAGCGACATGTTTTAGAAAACATTAAAGAACTCTCGCTCAAGCATCTGTACATACCCGTATCATTGTTGAATGACATTTCTAGAAATGTACAGAATATCGATTATACACGAGACATGTCGTGAGAAGAATATTTTTGGATTTTTGATTTTATATTGTTTTTGTATTTTTGAAAGTTTTATATTTTTATATTTTGCTTTTGTTGGTTTTTCAAATTTTGTATTTTGATTTTTTTCAAAAATATTTCTGTGAAGCTTTTGGAAAATCATTTTCAAGAAGATTAGAAGGACGTTCTAACTCCTCGGGGGTTAGGCTTAGCATTCAATTCGTCGAACTAAATAGTCAAACCTTTCTTTTGGAAGGGCTTTAGTTAATAGATCGGCGAGTTGGTAATCTGTCTTCAAGAAGAATAATTCAACGATACCATTTTCGGCGTACTCTTTGATGAAGTGATAGCGGACACGGATATGCTTAGTCTTTGAGTGATGAAGAGGATTGCATGATATGGCTATGGCACTTTTCGAGTCACAATACATAGGTATTTTATCGAAAGTAAAGCCATAATCTTTGAGTTGTGTTCTCATCCATAGAACTTGAGCACAACACGTAGATAGAGACACATACTCAAACGGTTGAAAGTGCAGTGCAATCTTGTTTCTTTGAAGACCGGCTTACTAACTTTTCACCCAAAAATTGTGCTCCTCCGGATGTACTTTTTCTTGTAACTTGATCACTGCGTGGTGCGCATGCGAAAAGGCAATTAGATCAAATCCGGATTCCTCCGGATACCAAAGTCCCATGTGAATGGATGTCTTCAGGTACCGAAAGATCCGTTTAACCTCTTTGAGGTGTAATTCGGTAGGCTTTGCACGAAACCGTGCTAATAAGCAAACACAAAATGAATATCAGTGGACTAGCGGTAAGATACATGAGAGAACCAATCATGCTCCGATATTTCTTTGGATCAATAGGTTTCCCAAACAAATCGGCTCCAATTTTTGGTGATGTTACCATTGGTGTTCGACGAGTCACAATTATCCATACCATGATTTTTCAAAATCTCGGTTGTGTATTTAGCTTGATTTATAAAAATTCCACGAGGGGATTGATGTATTTGTAAACCAAGAAAGAATTTTAGTTCCCCATCATGGACATTTCAAATTTACTTTTCATGAGATTTTCAAAATGTTTTGAAAGATTTGGATTAGTGGACCCAAAGATGATGTCGTCCACATAAATCTGAACAATCAAAATGTCGTTTTGCATTTTTGTGTAAACAAGGTAGGATCAACTGTTCCTTTGGTGAAATTATTTTGGATAAGGAAGAGAGGCGGTTCATCATACCACGCTCTCGGAGCTTGTTTCAAACCATAGATTGCCTTTTTGAGTTTGTAGGCGTAGTGCGGATGTTCCATGTCTATGAAGCCTTACGGTGACTCCGCGTACACTTCTTCTTCTGAGTTCCATTCAAGAACGGTCTTAATGTCCATCGATAAACCGTGATGTTTTTGTGGCGTAGGCTAAGAAAATCTGAATGCCCCTTCTAGTCTAGCTACCAGCGTGAATGACTCTTCAAAGTCTATCCCTTCCTCTTGTCTGTATCCTTTGGCCACAAGGCGAGCTTTGTTGCGAATGACAGTCATTTCTTCATCCCGTTTGTTCTTCCATAACCATTTGAGATCAATGGCCAATGTCAATTGGTCTTGGAACCATATCCCAAGAGTCATGTAGGCGGTATTGGAGAAGTTCCTCCTGCATTGCTTCTATCCATGCGGGTTCTGCCATTGCCTCATGAATGTTCTTTGGCTCTATATTGCTAATTGAGCAAAGGTAAATGCATAAGTCGCAATCGGTGGCAAGTTGGCGTCTCGTCCGAATTGGCCTTGAAGGTTCACCAATAACTTGTTCAATTGGATGGTCTTTTAGTCCACTTGAGTAGAAGGATACCGTTGGTTAAGCGTATGCGAGTTAGATGGTTCTCGTAAGCGAAGAATGATTCGGTGATTCCGTAGCAAACGGGTTTTCAAATAAGTCTTCATCTAACGTTGCATCGTTATGGCTTTGGTTTTGCTCATCAAGCTGCGGTAGAACGGGTGCAATAAGCGTAGTAGATGTAGATGATGTTGATGGAGTTGGTGCATTGGTTTCGACCGTTGTAGATGCATCTTATGTTGGTGGTGGAGGATGATTTTGGCGGGTCTGTGGAATGATGGTTTGATGCATTTGTCGAAGTTCCACCATAGTATTCATCGAACATTAACTCGAAGAAATTCTCCCATTCTTGTTCTTTAGGATTGTCAAGCGAAGTTGATTGAGCTTTTTGAGGTACGAGTCACGGCGATGTGTCGGAAGTCATCGGTTTAGTGCGGGTTCTAGGCGAGTCTCTCGAAGCCATATGTGAAAGTTCGTCAAACTTCACATTCATCGTCTCCATGATCCTCCTAGTTCTTCTGTTATACACCCAGAATGCCCTCGAGTTATCTGAATATCCAATGAAGATTCCAATATCACCTTTTGCTTTCAGTTTACCTAGATCTTCTCTGTCATTCGTAGGATAGCACAAAGCGCCAAACACGTGAAAGTAAGAGATATCCGGTTTTCTATTGTTCACAAGCTCATATGGGGTTTTATTGAATCTAGGATGGATTAGGGATCGGTTCCGAGTGAAACAAGCGTTGCAACATCAACCCATAGAAATAACGGTGCACTAGAATAGATTAGCATTGTGCGAGCGGCTTCCACAAGAGTTCTATTTCTTCTTTCAACTACCCCATTCTGCTGTGGAGTTCTAACAAGCGATGTCGATGTGTGATTCCAACATCTTCAAAATAAGCTCTTAACTCCTGATTAGTGAATTACGTGCGTTGTGCTGTTCTTACAACCCTTACTGGAGTTTGAAGAAGTACTTGAATTCGTTTGAGAAAGGTGATGATGATGCTTGGTGCTTCGTCTTTTGATCTCAGAAACTTAACCCATGTATATCTTGAATAATCATCGGCGATAACAAGAATATACTTTTTCCCATTAATGCTTTCAACTCTCATTGGGCCACATAAGTCCATGTGCAACATATGCAACTTTGCTTCCGAACTAGGTGCGGTTTGGGTTTATATGATGCTCTTTTGCTTTTCCTTGTTCGCATGATGGACATAAGTGATCCTTGGTGTATTTGAACTTTGGAAGTCCGTTGGCGATGTTGTCTTTGGCAATTTTGTTGATGGTGTCGAAATTGAGATGGGATAACCTTCTATGCCACAACCGGATTTGTGTTCGGATGCTCGTGTCATAAGACATATTGGTGATGAAGAGGCCATTTGATTGATGTCGATAGCATACAAGTTTGTATCACGATTCCCAGTTAAGAGATCGGTGCCATCCAAGTTTCTAACGAAGCAAGCATTTCTCCTAAAAGCAACCTCTAAATGCATCCGCGCCCCGAAAACAAATTGTGTCCCAACCCTTCGACACAGTAAAACCGAGTGATCAAATAATTTCCAAAGGTAGATCTCCATAACCCATGATAGCTGCTACATGATCATTTCCAAAGCATACGGTTCCCATGAATTTCCAGACGAAATTGATCAGCAGACTTCAGATTCTCATGTGCTTGGAGCAACCCGAGTCGACGATCCAAAGACAAATTTCGATAACCTGCCGAATGAAAAGAATATTGTGGAAACCGTTTTGATTTTGGTTCCTTTGGGTTAGAGGTAAAATCCTGATCACATTCAGAGAGGTTTTCTCTGAGGAAGTCACGGTTTATCACTCATTGTTCCATTCAGGAGTGTGAAAGTTCTACCTGTGGGTTTCCAAATATCATCCCTAAAGTATACACTATAGTTCTGTCAGTAGTGTAAAGCCTAAGTTTTGCAACTAGTCTTCCTACTCTTTTAGTAATTACTTTTTGGGACGTTCTTCTTAACAGGCTTATCATTCACATTCTTAGAAACACAATCATCTTGAACATTTAAAGATTTCTTGCAAGTTAAACAAAGAGATTCAACACATTCATTAGACTTAGCAAGTTTCATAGGTTCAGTACATTCGGATGAAATGTCTTTCTTATTCAAAAGCGGTAAATTCCTAGGGTGTTCTTCTACTTTCTTCTCTTTATTCAAGCTACTACTCCTAGAGGCATGCGAGACTCTATTGTTCCTTGTATTGCTCTTAGGCTTTAGTCTGCTGCTCCTAGAGGTGCTTTCTAGTTCTGTAGAAGGTAAGGCACACGCATTAGGATTCACATTTTTATGAAGGGAGGTGGTTTCAGCTTTCCTAGTCTCTTTAGAGTGCTTTTCTAAACTTATGTCGTTTGTTCCATATGTTTTAGATGTGGAGGCAGACGCATTAGTGGTACTCATCTTAAAAGGCCAGGTGCTAAAACTTTTGGTTTCTCGATAACCGCTTTTCCTTTATCAACATTTTGTTTAGGTAGAGGGGTGGAGTGGTGGTTTTGATGAAACATTTTTCTCATTGACTTTTGGAGGAGGCATAGAAAGCAGACATTTTGGTTTTGAAACGGTTTGGGAACATTTGCTTTCTCCGCATGATCAATGGTTTTTAATCCACGGTATCCACTTGCCTTTCCTTTTTGACTTTCCGTTTGAGCCCTCAAAAGATCATTTTTTGCTTTCATGTCATTGTAGGCACGCTCATACGACAATTTGTCATACTTGCATTCCTCGGTTTTTCGATCAAGTTGTTTAAAATATGACACATTTTCTTTTTCAAGTTTTTCAAGAGCTTTTTCATATTTTGAAACAATTTCGGAGGTCTCATCTTGGAGTCTTTCATGATCTTCAACAGAATATGTTTGCAAAATGATGGACATAATATCATAGTCGAGAACATCTTGAAGAGTGAATCATTTAGATTTTCCAAAACTTTGATGTGTTCAACACTTTCATTAGCTTGCTTTACCAGGGATTTATGGTCCTTGACAAAGTCAGCTGTTTCTTTCAAAAGGCTTGTTCAAAATGAATTACCCTTGAGTTGATGTTAGTCAGGTGAGGGGCAATTTGAGTTTCAAAAAACTTTTTCTGTTCAATATCAAAACTATTAAACCGGATGTTTGTTGTAATATTGGTTTTAGTTTTAACGGTCTCTTGAAGATCTGCAATTCTCATTTTCACATTTTCCAAAATACTTCTCGCATCACTTGTGTTAAAAGGATTGTTTGAAGACATTTGTTCAATGTTAGAAAGAGATTTGGAGACAACAACTGGTTTTGGCTGATTTTGAAAGTGTTGACACTTTGTTTGAAACACTTGGTTTGGTGGAAAGCGTTGATTGAGAAACAAACGAAATACCATTAATTTTGTTCCATGTGTTATAATCAATTGGTTTGATTTCCGGATGTTTTTGTTTCATTTTTGATCTACTCTCCTCGGATAGTTCCAACGTTTCAAGAGAATCATGCACAATTATGGGTTCATGCAAAGGTTGTCTATTGTTCAACACATTCGAGATTTCGAGCTTTCTTGAGGAAACGGGAGGTGAGTTACCAAGAGCCATTTTATTTGTAGTATGAAAAATCGGATTTACTTGATTAGAAAGCATCTTGATTGTCTTAGCGGAATGACCCGTTGTAAGAAGCAAATTATCCAATTTTTTGATTTTTTCCGTTTTATCGAGAATTTCATCAAGAAGAGAATCTTCTCGTTTTGCAAAATCAGCAATCAACTGTTTCTTCTCTTTTTCAAGATCAGAAAGCAGTGCTTTTTGTTTAGAAAGTTGGTCATTTAGATCAGAAATTTCCTTGTTTAAAGATTTGATTTTCAAATTCTGATTCACATCAAGTGTGTCATACTTGAGTTGCAAATCTTTTTCTCTAAAAGCAGAATCTCGATAACCAATTTCTAATTCGGACATTTTGTTTGTATGAAATTCATAGGCTTTGACGTGCTCCTTGTAACTCTCAAGCTCAGTGGTCAATTTAGCATTAGCGGCCTTAACTTCGCGATTGACCGTTCTAACTTTCTCAATTTCAATGCCACATTGATTGATTAATGATTCAAAATAAGCACGTGTTTCCTCATCGGTCTCAGTATTTTGTGCCACACGCGGCCTCCACTTAGGATCCACATGGAGTTTGAGTTAGTATTGCTACAACTTCGGATTGTCCATGTATGTATCATAAGTAGGTCTTGGCGTCCTGAGAATCTTGTTGCGTCATGAGTAAACACATCAAATATGACATTGTTATAGCATGGATCAATGATTGGTACCTCGGGATCTTGCGTTGGCGTCATAGACGAGGAGGTGAGTCATTCGATGTCATACTTAGTCTCACGAAGATTTGCCATGAAGATGCAATTAGCATTGAGTTCCTCGAGGTCTTCCAATTCATCCACAATAGCGAAAAAATCAATTTCCTCCCTCAATTTGTAACCCGCTTCTTGCTTATTTCAAGCTAACAGCGGCTTTCGAAGAAAATCACCATTCTTCTTGTGTGGCTTAGTGGGACAATTCCTTGCCATGTGACCCATTCCTTGGCGGTTATAACACTTAACACGATTACCACGATTCACATTTCCATAATTCCCAACGACCGGAGCGCAACATACCCATTCGATTACCTTTGCTCTATTCCCAACATTACTGTCCAATCGATTTCCAACATTGATCCCCGATTACCACGATCACGGAACCGTGATTACCCATGCGAAATCCGGTAGCATATCCCTGCTGATTCCCAATAACTCCAACCATTTGTCCTTGATTACTCATATTCACACCCGGTTGCAATTTGCTATTGCGAGTGTTTGATGATATCCTTTGGTTGTTGTTAGTAGGTGTGGAATAGCGACCTTTGATTACTTTTCCCAAGAGATAAAGTATTTGGGACATAGGGTCTTCTTGATCATTTAGGATCTGTGATTCCTTGTTCCGGTATTGTGGATCTGTTGTTGAAAGACTTGTTGTTCTTGGATAGAATTGTTGTTGTGGTTGTGGAATGTATTGTTGCAAGTTGTTGTTGTTGGAAGATGATGAAGCTTGTTGTTGTGTATTCATTGAAGGTTGAGTCTTTGCAATGAGTGCCAATGGATCATGATTCTTTGCCAATCTTTCTTTCCTGACTTCATTCACTTCAGCTTGGTTTTGTTTAAGAAAATCATTTAGTTGATCAAAGTTCACCCGATGTAAGTCTTTTGTTTGGTTGACAATAGTGACATATCGTCCCCATTCTTATGGAAGATTGTTAAGGAACTTGATGTTTTGAGCGATAGTTACGGGTGTCAACTTGTTTACGATTAGCTCATTCATCAAAGTGCAAAACCTTCCATAGTAGGATTCAATGGATTCTCACAGGTGTAGATGTAACTTTTCCCATTGATTAGCAACTTGTTCTCCATGTCTTGATGACCAATTTACGTTTCCATGACAAAGTCGTCTAACACGTTCCCACATATCAGCGGTTTCTGGCTGTCTACCGCGGCAAAGATGTCTATTGGTAAACCCGGTTGGATAATATGAATTGCCATGTCATCGCTTCGACTTGTTTGATCCTCTGCGGTGTATTGATTCGTATTGAAGGCGAGAAGATGGTGGGGTGGGAGGTGTTGCATCTGCATTTCGGTACATGAACTTGTCGAGGCTTGAAGGGTCCATCTGAATGGATTTAATCATGAGTTTCCCATTAGGTTTGGTCTTGATGTAGCGAAGCATTCGACTTGTCCATTGAAGATAACCACCTTTTGCCAACATAGGAGGGCGGTTTTCGCACCGGCATGAATGTCTTGTTGAGTTGCCATTGATGAAGGTATGATCGATAAAAGTTGATGTAGGATCGATTCAACGATAAAGGAGTTGTGGTTGATGAAGATTTAACTCGGTTGAGGTGTTACGAAAGTCGTACTCGTAACCTTGGTTCTTAAAAAATTTCTCCCAAAATTTGAAATTCACTATAAAAATCAATTCTAAGGACGTATGAAAAATTTGAGTTATGACAATTTTGACGCCAAATTTGACCCGAAAATTTTGAATTTAGGCCCAAAAATTGGAATTTTTGACCAAAATTTTCACAGTTAAACCAAAATTTGAATTCGTAAAATTGAGCGTTTAGTCTCCTCAAAAATTAAATTTTACTCAAGTTTTCCCTTTAAAAAGAGCGGAAAAAGCGAGAGAGTTCTAGTAGGAGAAATGGTTCTGAGAGTAGGATGCTTAGAAGCGTAGGATCTTATGCGTAGGATCTTAGGCGTAGGAAGTTCCAGGAACCTTAGAAAGTATCTTATGGCGTAAGTTTAAGAGTATCGTAGACAAAAACTTGAAATTAAGTAAAACCTTAAGGCGTAAGTGTGATCTTATCGTCGTAGAGTTCTACTCCGTAAGTTTATGTTATCGTAAACTTAGGGTTTTGCCCAAAATCCTTTACACTATCCGCGTAAGGGATATCCAAAAGTCGAGTGTTCCACAAACTTATCCAAGTGAGGGAAGCTAGTGAGTAACCTTTAAGCTCGAAGATTCTTCACCAAAAGTTATGAGTAGAACTAGGGTTTTGACTTTTGACTTCTACTTAGTTTTAGAAATTTCCAATGATTCAACGATGTCTCTTGCATGAATAGCCTTAAAACACTCCAATAACACAAATCTTTTGACCTTTTTCACCCAAAGTGCTTATAAAAGTTACGAGTAGAAATGACCAATGAACCAAAACGAGTTAAAATGATTTAAAAACACGTAAAGTTTGAACTTTTTGCAAAACTAGAAACTTTAGCACCAAATAAACCTTAAACCACAAGAATCTTGAAGTTTTAAGTGAAAAAATTAAAGCTTTAAAGCGTGACACTTTGAGAACGAACTCACGTAACACCACAAAAAACTTCAACCAAAACACTCCTAAACCATTGTTAGGCGATTGATACCAATTGTAGGACCTCTTGACCCATATCAACCTTATCACTTTACCAAGCAAACCCAACACACATAACCTAAGTTATGCGTTATAAAAGCGTGAAACAAACACAAACAAATGCGTAAAAGAAAGAAAAGATAAAGATGAGAAAGATGGTGACTTGAATGATATAGAATAAAATGTATGCTATGAGTATAAGATGAAACACAATAAGTTGTATATTCAGGAAAATACACATACACACACACACTTTCAAGCACACCCCTCAAATGACCATTTGAGGGGTATTTATAGTACAAGTGACTTGATGCCCTAAGGCTTTCTTATGGGCTTCGTGGGCTTGGACATGGGTTGGATTGGATAAAGGCAAGCCTTACATAACTAGTACCCATTTAGCTTAGTCCAATCCACGAGCCCGTTGACTATTCTATCACGATATCTAACACCTGTTACAAAGTTCCTAAATGTGAATGACCATCACTTCTAATATAAACTATTAAGGCTAACAGGTCTCTTTGTCCTAAAAATAAATTTGTTAAATTCACATATTAAATAACAAGTAAATAAGTATAATGCATAATAATATTACATAAATTGGGTGGGGCATTGATCTTCTACCGGGATGAGTCGGGTCCAAGAGGTTTAATACTACACGGTAATGGTTTTGGACATTATGAGTGTGTAGCATTGATGTAAGTATTCAAAGGCTTTGATTGGATGGAAGTAGAGAAATGAGTGAGAGCCATTGTTTTATTTCACCCAATGAGTAAACTTGGCCTTTTTCTAGTAGAGTGACATCAAATTTGGCGGGAAGTATACTTTGTGAATGTGGGAAAGTTTAAGAATTTTATATTGGCGACTAAAGGTCCTCTTTTCAGCGATTTTTTGGGTTTTATTGTTTCGTAGAATCCCGAACTCAAATCGAACACAATCCCATAAAAATGACGGCTAATTCCCCAAAATTCCATTCAAACTTTATTTGGATTTTGAGATCAATTAGAGTGGAGTTTTACTTCCGATTAACATACCTACCTACATCGATTACCTATCTACACTACAACAAATATCAGTTAAAGATAAGATCTGGGTTTATACTACATAATAAACTTCAAACCAAAATTGATGTAATTGGCGATGATGATGTTTCTTTCTTCGTTCCTGAAATATCTTTGTAGCGAGAACGTGATCAGTACTATACATCAAACTTATGGGCAATCTTCGAGGTAAAGCCGTCTACTTCTTCTAAGACTCTTGATATTCATCTTAATGTTCCTTTGTTGCCTCAAGAATTTGATTTTCAAACATCAAAAGTTGAAGATCATAATACGAGAGTGCGGTATAGCGTTAATGTAGATGTGCAGCCTAGTTGGCGAGAAAACCACATTTCTAAATATCCACTGATCCACCCGGTTAATTTGATCCCAAAATTAATAAGCTAAGTAACCATAAACACCACGTAGTATCTAAATTAAGGTGGGTAGTCGGTTTTGATGATAAGCAAGGATCGTTTATGCAATAGGAATAAAAGTTTGGTTGATATGTTTTAGTATAAAGTTACTAGCTCATCTAAGACAAGGTCTGGGGTAGCTTGTTTTGTAGAAAGGTTACAAGCGGTACATGCGCCGCAAAGTGTTGTGTAAAATACTTCTATGTTACTTCCATTAATAGTAGTCATCATGTTCAGAACAAAAATTCATCTAATCCTTCAATGCTACGAAAATTAGTAGGTGCATACTTGTTGATAAATTGAGGAATTGCAAAGAGGTCTATCTGGTCTTGGACATAAAAAAGATTTTAATGTTGATTGGAAAGTAGACATTTCTTACTCTGAGCTTGGGGTGGGAAAACCATTGCATTCTGATTGTTGAGCGGTTGTCCTAGGGAGTCTTTTTGGCGGTTGCCATTATTCTTGCTATAACTTAAAGTTGCAAAATGAGGGCGATACTTACACATTGAGAGCGATGAGACATATCGGTTTAAGATGGTATTCATTGGTTTTGGTGTTCTTTGTAAGTTTTTCATAAAATTCTATTATCTTTTATTTCTAATTAATACCTTCATTATTAATAATACTAATTAAGCAATTTCTCATTGATTTAAAATAGATTCGAGACTTCTTACGTTTTATGGACCATTGCTAATCATTGATGCGCGCATCTTAAAGGGGATACCGGTAGAATAAGTTTGTTGGGATGGGCGGCAACAACGGATTATACCTATTGCATTGTGTTTCTCAAGGTGAGACCAATGAATCATGGACTTTGGTTTTAGAGCAAACTTAAGAATGCATTGGTGAAAGTAAAGATTTGGCCATCATCTGCGACAAACATCGGCAATTTCATGCAGTAGTTACCGTTTTCCCAACGCGTTATGGTTTTGTTGTCGTCATTTAATGTTGAACTGCAATTTGAAAACTAGAAAGTGGAAGGCTATATATTGGAGTACATGCAAAGCTTACCAGAAGCGGGAGTTTGATGCTTCAATTTAGAGATTCAATCATTAAAACATGATGTGTATAAAAACTAAAAGATGAAGGCTGGATTTGATAAATGGTCGCGTCTTTGCGCCGCAAACAGTACAATTACATGACCTCAAATAGTGTTGAATCAATAAACTGGAAACCAAAGATGTTAGGAAGATTCCAATAACCCAGCTAATGGAGTACTAGCGAAGGCTTCTACAAAAATGGTATTTTGAACGTCGAGCAAAATACAAAAGGTAACTTTAAAAAGCTGTCTAATATAATTGGTTTATTACATATTTGGCACATGTAAACCGAAAATGTATTATTATTTCTTTATTTGGATGCTCCAACGGATGAACTTACCAGAATGGGCAAATGCAAAAGTAAACAATAGAATGGCAAAAGAGTGCTAACGGGTTGTTACTGAAATTGAGATCCACAAGATTTACCAAGTTCTTGATCCGAAACATGTTTCATATTGTTGATTTTGACAACAAAGAATTCACTTGCGCAAATGGCAGCTATACTCGAGGTCTACCTTGTGGTCATGTTTGTGCTGTGTCTAGAGTTGAAGGATAATGACACTAGCGGTTTAGGCGATGGATTGGTTTAAGAAAACGTCACTAAAAATACATACGAAGCAAGGGTTTATCCTTTAAAAGATGTATCCTTGTGGCATACTCGATGACGCACAACCGTAAAACCCACTGCTATGGATAGCGACAACTGGAAGACCCAAGAAAAACACGTGTAGATCACGGGGAAAGGAGAAAGCAAAACTTTGTGGCAGTGTGGAAAGCGGAGACACACAAGAGCGATCATGTCTTGAACCGTTGATGACAACAAGGCAAGTGTGTTTCTATATTTTGTTTCAATGTATATAATTTTGTATGTATTCGCATATGGTTGTTTGAACTAATGTCACATCTCGAAGCGTAAAAGAAACTCACAATCGTGCACCCCTACAACTAACGAAGCGGTGGAACAAGAGCGACAGGAGGAGACGGAGGGCGTGTAGAGGTCGAATTCTGGAGAATCAAGTGCTCAATCAAACAATGATTTCGTATGGAAATGTGAATCATCTACTCGAAAACAACGTTCTAACAACATTGATCACACCTGGCTGGCGAAAATGTTCATTTGGACGATTTATAGTTGTTATTTCAATTTAAACTTTTACACAATGGAAGCACAACTTATCCCGTCATCTAGGATTTTCAATGTTTGTTACTTGAATAATAATAGCTGAGTGGCTTGCTTTTGGTATTATTTTTTTTTTTTTATGTTACTTTGAAGAATTTTACAATCAATTGTTGTACATGTGCATATTTTTTGTTCTTTTCTATAAAACATATAGGAGTCGGGCAGCATATGGTATAGCGTCAATGGTATGCATGTGACTATTTATTTACCTTTCAATTTGTCTATTTAAGATCAAACTTGCAAGTATATTTTCACACAACATCATTCCATAAATAAGTAAAGCAAAAACAATGTCAGTGCGCTAAATGTGATGAGATAAGAGAACAGCTTTAACACTAACAGCTGGGCGGAACATGATGATTTCACTGCTAGCAGTACGGCTGTCGAAGATGTTCAATTGGCAAGAAAGGTGAACATCTAACTAAAAATTGGCTAGACTTAATGGTAAAGAAGAAATTTGGCGTTATTCAAGAGATATGGCAAGCGTGCGAAAGAAGGTGCCACAAAAAGCGTGTGAGTTTAAAGCGAGGAGCAAGCCCTTAGTGAACACAATGTGATGCAAATGAATATATTGGCAGGTGACTGGTGAGGTCTTTCGAAACAAAATTTCTTTATTCATAAGCTTGAGATGCGTTGCAGCTATAACCCATCAGGATATCACGAAGTACTAATTGTTATATCGGTATGTGATCTCTAGTAACAAGGTAGTATATGCCCCTAGTAAGTAGTTAGTGTTATAATGTACGATTTCCAAGTACTTAGTGTTATATAAATGCGTGCTTTTCTAGTAACCTACTTTATTCAATAAAGTTTCCTAGTAAGTAGGAGTTTTACTACCTTTTTCTTGTCTTCAATAGTTGGATGGTCTTGAATCTTTACGTCTTAATACATCTGGCCATGGAATCTATGGGATTATGTTTAAAATGAGGAGTTCTTGAAAATAACAAAGAACAATCGAAGACATTAACTTAACATTGTTAATAGTATCGTCGACCTTTTTCATCCTTTTCTTGGTTTCATTTTTGCGCCTAATCGTTTATACTTCACACTGTAGCGGTCTAACATGTGGATTCAATCTTCTACTTGATGGTTTAATTACCTCTGGCAGTGGTTCATGTATGTGCAATCTTCTCTATCTTTTTGAAGCGATTGGATCAATTATAGGATGTGTCTCCTTTGTTCCTCTTGGCTGAGTTTGCTACTGAAACTTTTATCTTGCCACATTCTTAGATAAAGGATATCCCTATGAACAAACAGAAAAACCTTTCCTTTTTTATTGTTTTTCAAGCATGAACCTTGCAGATATGAGTACAATAGCCATTCAGCCACCTCACAATCATTAATATTCACATCAAGATCGGGTTCAAACGTGTTCTTCTGGCCCATACAAACTTAGCTAACTCTCCATTTGGACCTAAATTCCCATATATGAACTTCATTACTTTCCACAAGCGGTCTAAATCACTCTTGGTCAAACAATCCATTAAGATCCCAAAATTGAAATAAGTGGATTTGCTTCCATCACCTCTTGTAATCTCAACTACTTCTCTACCTCTTTCTATAACAATCTGCCCATCCATAATAGGATGAGCTTGCTTTTTAAAGGAAATAGGATTAATAGGTTCATGATTGGGGTTATCAGTCTCCTTTAATCTTGTTTAGTTCTTTCTCTTTTTCAACTCTTGTCCACCTTTTTCTTTTAGAAGCGGATTGCTTCTTTAACCATTGTGCTTCTTTTCTCGAGAATTCATGGTTAAAATCATCATTAACTCTCATACACATCGGACAAGCTCCTTCATCCTCTCAATGAACATGTTCTTAGATCTTGAGTAACATGTATGCACAATTCTTGTCTTCATGTATGTATTTCTCATCTCGCTCTTTTTAGGAGGTTTCTTTCTTTTGACTTGCTTTTTCTCTTTGCTGATCCTTGTTGTCCATTCACCCATGATTCTTGCTCTTTGATTATTAGAACAACGGTTCCCAGCTTGTGGAGTGTACTCATTCTTAATATTAGAAGCTTCAAGATAGGATTGTGTATCCTCCAAACATCTAACCATCTCACGATAGCTTCCTCCTCTTCTAGCTTTTTCCTTTCTATTTCGCTTTTCTTACTTCTATTCTACCAAAAGTCATGATCATAAGCAAACAATAACTTCTTTATTCTTAAATATCTCGGGTTGACAATACCTTTTCCCTTTCCAATTTCACGGTAGAGCCACCTTCTTCTTCAAGTCTCACCAATAGTCAAACTTTTTGTCAAGGTTTAGGTCAGTTGGTTTTAAGAAATAGGCGGTGCAATGGTAGGTGTAGGGTTTGATGAACTTTTGCTTAAATTTATGATTAATGCTTGTGACCTCCTCTCAACTTCTTTTGATTTAGGTGGTGAAGCAGATGTAGTTGTGACAATTGTAGATGTGGTAGTAATAGCAGTGTGTGAGACTAACATATACAGATGGGTGTGGTTACCTCGGTTGAATTGTAGCGTGGGTTCACGGTAACTAGCAGTGGTTCTGAAACACTAGCGGTGGATGTGTCTGAACCACCTCATTCTCTTTAACTTCTACAGCGGTGGGTGTGGTTACCTCGGTTGAAGTTGTAGCGATGGAGTTGAGTAACTAGCGTGGTTCAGAAACATTAGCGATCGATGTGTCTGCACCACCTCATTCTCTTTAACTTCTACAACATGGGTGTAGTTTACCTCAGTTGAAGTTGTATGATGGATTTTTGAGTAACTAGCCGTGGTTAGAAACATTAGCAGTCGATGTGCACCGCACCATTCTCTTTAACTACCTAGCAGTGGGTGTGATTACCTCTGTTGAAGTTGTAGCATGGTTACGAAACACTAGCGGTCGATGTGTCTTCTCTGATCTTCAAGGTTTAAGTCACGACTTCATTCCCATCTTTGTCAGAACCGCGACATCTGCCCTCCATGATCTACACTATCCACATCTCCTCATCCATATACAACAGCGGCCTCCCTGAATCAAATCTTGATCCTCCCTACTTTTTTTGGTCCTCCAAACCACATCTTGAGAGCTCACCTTCTTATTCGCTTCCTGCTCTTCTAACTTTTAACACTAAGCCATGTCTCCTAACTTTCTCCATCACAAACATCACATTAGCTTCAATTGTACGATGGTATTCTCCATTTTGTACATTTAACCGTCAATTCATTTAATCGTTCAAGATTTTCATCACCAACTTCGACACATGTGCGAGGTGGTTCATTGGAAAAAGTCATAAATATACATGATCATTATCCAAATCCATTCATGTTGATGTTCCAGCTACCCTCATCACTTCATTTTGTGTGTGGGCGGGGGTGAATTATTGGGTAAGTAATCATAGCATGAGGGTTGAGTGTGGTGAGATTCTGAGTTGTACCATGATGGAGTGCAACTAGGTGGCGATGGGTTCAGGTTCGATCAATTGGGGTTAGGTTACATCATCAAACTCCCGAATGACGGGTAAATTAATCATATGAGGAACAATGAACAATTGGGATTGTTAAATTAGGATTTTGGTTTCTCATATGAGCAAAAATATAAGGAAGCATATAAATGCAACTCATACTTTGTATTATGTTCAACGAGGTTACGCTATTTGGCTATCAACAATAAGTTGAACAAACCTAGGATACAAGTAATATTTACCTTTCTTAATAATGCATAAACCCTTCAAAAATCATGCTAGACGATTGATTCCCTCCCTTGAATGACAAATTAAAGCGGTTGCAATTTTTGGAGAAATTTATTAACCCGTGAGCTTATTACTCAGACACATCAGCAAGGTGTGAATTAAAAACTTCCATTGGGAAGAAAACATACTGTTAGTGCAAATATTATGATATTTAATCTATACATTCTCATTTGTTTTGTTGATGACAAACATGTAACTTGTAATACATAACGTAAAATGTATAAGTTACTTGTAGTTATCTTGTCTCAACATACTCTCAACACCTCTCGACGACTCAAGTCCTTGTATGCTACAACAGAGGTTCGTACATGTTTGTTATATTTGCATTATGATCAAACCCCTAACAAACCAATAAACATGTTTAATATGTATAACAACTAGTGTTTACATATTGGGTAAATATATACATAACTAGTATGTATTATAATGGGTAATATAAATGGGTAGAAACTTAAGTATTAGACCCATTGACCAAATACATTGAATGTAGTTGGGTAAAACACAAAGTCCATGACCCATACCCATTGCATGACATCATGCATAAGTCATATATGGATAATATCCATGACCCATGGTATTGACCCATACCCATATGACTAGATACATTGTACTCATTAGATACATTGTATCTAAAGGAATACCCATGGACCAACTCAAAACCATGACCCATAACCCATGGTTTTAACCCATAAACTATGGGTAAAGAGGGCGTCTGCGGATCCCCGGATGACCCATGGATCCTTTGGATTTACAAAGCGGGATCCCTCCAGAAGGGATCCTTGGGGAAGTGAGAACATGGTTTTGGTCTTTTTTCCTATAAATAGCAAACCACTTCTTACCATTTCTTCACACCTTCACACATAGTTTCTCTCCACCAATCTAGGATATTTAGATCATTAGGAAACATGTAAAACCACCCTCATCTCATATGATCATAATGCTTCTAACTCTCATTTGTTGTAAGTATACTCCCGAAGTGATCCTCCAAAGCAAGCTTAGAGATCTTGCTTCCTTACCTTCTGAAGTGATCACCCATCACAAGATACAAGCACATGAAGATCTTATACAACAAGCTTGGGAAACTTGTCATCTTCATTCATAGAAGACTAACTACATCATGCTTTGGGTTCTTGATGTTTAGTGTAGGAGTTTATATCCATTAAACACATTGTCTTGGATATTGTCTAGTATCATATTCTTGTATCTATGACTAGACTAGATGGTTTATGTGTTTGTACCATAAAACACAAGGTTTGTTATGTTGGTCCACAAAACATAACGAGTGTCATAGATGTGTCAAAGGCATTAGTGAAGAGTTCCGAAGATCCGTGTTGAAGGCATTAGTGAAGGTCTTTGAAGGATCGTGTAAATGGCATTAGTGAAGAATGCCTAGGTCGTATAATCGATGAGGTGCATCGTTATACATATAGTATTTGTTTAGATCTAAGGATGGTGATATCCTTGATGGTGTTGTAACAAGTGGATCTCTCTTAAGATTAGGTGTTGTTTTGTGAAGGGTAGTAGTTCCTCCATAGTAATGGAACTAGGTGCTTAGCCTAGTACCTAATAAAGGGTAAGCGACGTTGTGAAGGATTAGTTCTCCTAAGGTGTGAAAGAACTTGGGTACTTAGCCTAGTACCTTATAAAGGGTGGCGACGTTGTGAAGGATTAGTTCTCCTAAGGTGTAGAACTGGTGGTTAGCCTAGCACATTATAAAGGGTAAGCGTTGTGTTAGGTGTGGTTGCCTTGGTGTGAAAGAACTTCGGTATTTAGCTTTGTACGGAAAAAGGTTAAGACGTTGTGAAGGCTTCTCCGCATAGGAGTTGGTGTAGTGATTCGAACTCGAGTAGGTGACTTCGGGGAGTGGAGTAAGAACAGGAAGGTGACCTTGTAGCCGAACCACTATAAATCCTCGTGTTGGTTTGTCTATCCTTTTACTTATCGCTTTACTTTTATTCTTGCATTACTTTGTTTATTTTCTATGTGGTTGATGTCTATGTTTGTGATGCATACTTGGTCTTTCATATAGTCACAAACTATATTTAACACTTTACATATTATGACACGCTTGATCAAGAAAAAGCAACCGGACAAATAATGGTGAAACTTGATTTATAATGAACCATTAATCTTGCGGAATCTTATGTGATGTCAAGGGGTTGGCCTTACATGCCATAATTCGTTAAATGCATCCTCGCGTCGAGATTAGCAAATGCAATGGTTTATACTATATTTGATTCAAAAGTTTTAAGTTTGAAGCGGAAGCGTATTCACCCCCTCGTTTTCTGGTGGTATCAGAGAGGGTTGGCTCTAGTTTTAAAACAAATGGTTTTCAAAGCAGTAAGGTCCTGTATCAAATTCTTGGTGAAGTCAAGCATAATATGAAAAGTGTTTTGTTGATTTTTTTCTCTTTGAAGTTTTGTTGTTAGAAATCTTGTTTATCAAGCTTGAATAAAGGTAAAATGGATAATATAACTTCACTAAAAAGTCTACAAAGGTTAAACCTTTTCGTCGGGTCAAAGCGTGCATTTTTTAATTCAGTATCAGATCAGGGATCCCTCGAGGTTTACAGCGGGCCGGATCCCTCAAGCAAGGGATCCGTGGGATCCGTGAATACAGAGAGCAGATTTTTGTGCGAATTTCAAAAATTCATAACTTTTTAACCGTAAGGAGTTAGAAGTCGTGCCACCTATCGTTTTAAAGGTATTTAAGTCTACTTTCATTTAAAAATGATTTCATAAACTGATTCAAAACAAAAATTTACAGAATCATTGATTTATAATAGAAAGTCATTTTTCGGTCATAACTTTTGCACAACTTTTGATCTAATTGGAGACGGGTGTTTTCATCTTTGAATAACAATGTGTCATCTTTTGAAATTAAGGTTTTGATCATATTTATAAAGGAAACTAATCAAGCTTGGTATACATGTTTAACACAAAGCGATGAAAAAAACTTTCGTATGCTATGCTAAATGATAAATTGTTTCCCTTGCATTACTTGATTATTTGCTTATCTCAAATAGCTTTTGTGCTTGTTTGATTGATTAACATATGTGGTTTCCTTACCTTGCTATTCGTTCTCTTGCTTGTCGATTTAGTAATTTTCTACTAATCAATGTGCTACTTGATGGAGTGTTTGGGATAACATCTAGTTGTGTCAAAAATGTTAGTTTTATAAGTTGAAAAAATGTTTAAAACATATAACACACTAAAATGTTTTTATTTTATTTTATTGAGTTTGTCATGTGTGCAACATAAATGTTTTATGTGCATATATGATTTCTTGATTTCATATTTTCTTGTATCGTTTTCTAAAAACAACAAGAATGTACATCGGATCATAACCTACACTTGTGTTGATGATGTACTCTCGTTTTTCTTTTTCATGATCGCTCTCCAAGCTTCATAGTAGGATTGACAACTTGATTATTTCATCTGATATACTTAAGTAAATTATTTTTGCACTAAATATAATTGTTCATATCCGAAAGTCAAACTCGAGCTCTCCAACAACATATGTTGAACTATCATCCAACATTTTTTTGTTCACCATATGGACAACTTTTAATATTTTGACACCTTCATCACCTTAGTTGTTTCAAGTATAATATTAATTTAAACGAAGCAAAGTATCATCATTGTTACTCTTCGATAGGCCATTGTAGGAATATAAATTTTCCTAACTTGAGAATGAATATTGGAGAACTTATTGCACTAGAAACTCAATTTGGCCTAACGGTTGAATTGCTTCCTTGATAGAAGTTGGGTATGTGGAATGCATAGTAAAATGGTCGTGTTTAGCGTAATTGAGCACGCTAGTAATAGTCTCATATTCATTCTCTCACACGAGAAATTTATAATCCTATGTTTTCCTAAAGTAAGTTTACAATGGAAATACTTTGCATTGTCTTAGGATTACTAATCAAACAAGTTGTAAAATTAATTTTTCTTTTAATTAATCACAACCACTTGCCTCATCAAGCGATTATCTTGCTTTGATCGAGAAGAGCTACATGACTTCATGGGTGAAAGCTCATTGTATGCTAACCGCCATCCGTAATGACTAGATTGTCCTAAACTAGCACCTCACAACTCTTTTGTCTTGAACACCATCTTGTGCTCTTTTATTTCTAAACACATACCTTGAATGTCATTGTTAGTGTAAATGATTTACTAATCTAGACCGTAAATGTGTTTTGGGCTTTTTGAATAGTGCTTGTTAAGTTTGCTAAACCTTTGTGTTATTTGTGAGCTCGATCTCATTTGATTGCCTATATGTTATCTCGACATGCTCTCCTTGCTTTGCTTAATGTGTATACATGTATACTTCTTTGTAGAAATCATTAGTTTCATAATTGAAACATAGAGTAAAATTATGCAACTATTACGTTAGAAAATGTCTCGGCCCGGATCCTTAGATATAACTAGGCGGATCCCTCAAGTGAAGGATCCGTGGGATTCGGGTGAGACAGTTCCTAGTAGCCTCCTTGCATCAATCAATATTTTAGACCTTATTGGATTAGTTAAACATACTTAAAACCTCCACTTAGCTCATTGATCTCACATTCACTCATGGATGACTTAGGATCACATTGAAGTATTTTTGATTTTCATTAGTTTAAAACTCACCATCTTTTCGCTCCAATGTTTACACATTGTTCCTCTCATCTCAAAACACCTAGTTTGATATTTCTCTCAATTTTAGCAAATTGATTTGAGCCATCCTTACCTCAAAATAGGCCAAAAACTAATTTTTAATTTCTTAAGATTTTTTTAGGAATTTTCCAAATCTCTCTCAAGTCATCATCGATCTCTAGGATCATTTAACACCACTTGACACTCTCAAATTTCTTAGTGTCATCTTTGATCATCCACTGGTGCTCATAAAGCCCCATTTCTTTCCATAAATGGCAATCATTAGCTACCATCACTCATTGCTCTTGATCATTTAAGTACTCTTTTATTTAAGACACTTAAGAAGACTAAAACACTCAAGAAGGTATAGGCGTTAGACCTTACAAACATCATTTTTATTCTTTCCTAGGCTGGCGAGAGCCGGATCCTAGGATTAGCCTAGACGGATCCCTCATTGGAGGGAACCGTGGGATCCGGGTGACTGATTCATGTCAACTCTAGCTAAAACGATCATTTAAGTCCATCTTCATATAAGACACTTAATAGATTAAGTAACTTAGAATATGTAGGTGCTAGACCTTGCTAGAACCCCATCACCTCATTTTCACCTCATGTGGAACAATAGGTACATTATCTCTTTAGATAATCATTTCAAATTTCCTTTTCCACACAAGCACTTGCTCAACACTTAGGATTATCATTTTTGTATATGTTTATAAATGAGTTGCATTTATATGATTCTACACGTGTTATTTCTTTTAGTTTAATGATTTTATGTGAACAATTTATCCATTTATATAAATGTTTTCCTTTTGTACTAACTCTTTTGGATTCTTGTAGGATGACAGTGAATTCGATTTCACCATCAAGTCAAGTTGTGCTTATTTGCACATTTCTTTATATATTCCTAATCTTGCATCATCCTAACCATTTTACTCCACTTTTATCACCACTCACAAAGTCATCATGTCTACCACCTCTAATGAGTCATCAACCAAGTCAAAGATTCACCTTGATACCTTTCATCACAACTTCCATACCTCTAAGTCATAATGATAATTTCTATCACTATCACCGTGTCCAAGGTCTAGTTCATGAACTACGTGATGAAGTATGTCTCATGTTCTACCACATCCTACTTGTGTCAACCACAACCTCAAACAACAAGCTACTTGTGTCAACCACATCCTACAAGTGTCTCACTACCACTACAATTCATGGTTGCTCAACCATCCTTCACAAACATCTATGTTGTCAAAAATCAAGTGAATTTCGTAATGAAATGCGTCTCATCCCTAAGCACATTTTTTCTTAACTTGAACAAACCTTACAACCTCTAAACCAACCATGATGATGCAAGTAGTAGGATCATTTTCTTTTTAACATTTTTTTTGTAGGTTCTTATTGGCCCTCGAGCTAGAGCTTCAGTCGAGCATTTATAAAGTGCAACATATGACTTACTCGTCCAAGGACGAATATAATTTTGCACTAACTTTTTGTTTTGTATATTTTCAAAACATACTAGGAGAACTTGACGATCTCAATAAAGGGGATTTTTAAGTCAAAACAATAACATTGCAAATTTTCAAAATTTTGTCTTAGCTTTCCTAAAATACTTGGCGCCCTTAACAAGGGGAGCAATCGTCAAGGGGGAGCATACACACAAGGGATGATGCAAACTCACCATTCTTGGGAGAAATTAAGTTTAAAGGACACACCCTTTTTGTTTCGACAAAAGGGGAGAAAAGAGTGTAAGCGAAGAAGGTAATGTATAGGAAGTGCGGACACAAGTAACTTTGACATTTTACCTATCTATTACGTTTACATATATTTTGTCATCAACAAAAAGAGGGAGATTGTTAGTGCAAATATTACGATATTTAATCTATACATTCTCATTTGTTTTGTTGATGACAAACATGTAACTTGTAATACATAACGTAAAATGTATAAGTTACTTGTAGTTATCTTGTCTCAACATACACTCAACACCTCTCGACGACTCAAGTCCTTGTATGCTACAACACAGGTTCGTACAAGTTTGTTATGTTGCATTATGATCAAACCCCTAACAAACCAATAAACATGTTTAATATGTATAACAACTAGTGTTTACATATTGGGTAAATATATACATAACTAGTATGTATTATAATGGGTAATATAAATGGGTAGAAACTTAAGTATTTGACCCATTGACTAAATACATTGAATGTAGTTGGGTAAAACCCAAAGTCCATGACCCATACCCATTGCATGACATCATGCATAAGTCATATATGGATAATATCCATGACCCATGGTATTGACCCATACCCATATGACTAGATACATTGTACTCATTAGATACATTGTATCTAAAGGAATACCCATGGACCAACTCAAAACCATGACCCATAACCCATGGTTTCAACCTATAAACTATGGGTAAAGAGGCGTGCGGATCCTCAGATGACCCACGGATCCCTTGGATTTACAAAGCCGGATCCCTCCAGAAGGGATCCTTGGGGCAGAACATGGTTTTGGTCTTTTTTCCTATAAATAGCAAACCACTTCTTACCATTTCTTCACACATTCACACATAGTTTCTCTCCACCAAATCTAGGATATTTAGATCATTAGGAAACATGTAAACCACCCTCATCTCATATGATCATAATGCTTCTAACTCTCATTTGTTGTAAGCATACTCCCGCAGTGATCCTCCAAAGCAAGCTTAGAGATCTTGCTTCCTTACCTACTGAAGTGATCACCCATCACAAGATACAAGCACATGAAGATCTTATACAACAAGCTTGGGAAACTTGTCATCTTCATTCATAGAAGACTAACTACATCATGCTTTGGGTTCTTGATGTTTAGTGTAGGAGTTTATATCCATTAGACACATTGTCTTGGATATTGTCTAGTATCATATTCTTGTATCTATGACTAGACTAGATGGTTTATGTGTTTGTACCATAAAACACAAGGTTTGTTATGTTGGGCCACAAAACATAACGAGTGTCATAGATGTGTCACAGGCATTAGTGAAGAGTTAGAAGATCCGTGTTGAAGGCATTAGTGAAAGGTGTTGAAGGATCGTGTAAATGGCATTAGTTAAGAATGCCTAGGTCATTATGTCGATGAGGTGCATCGTTATACATATAGTATTTGTTTAGATCTAAGGATGGTGATATCCTTGATGGTGTTGTAACAAGGAGTGGATCTCCTTAAGATTAGGTGTTGTGTCGTGAAGGGTAGTAGTTCCTCCATAGTAATGGAACTAGGTGCTTAGCCTAGTACCTAATAAAGGGTAGGCGACGTTGTGAAGGATTAGTTCTCCTAAGGTGTGAAAGAACTAGGTACTTAGCCTAGTACCTTATAAAGGGTAGGCGACATTGTGAAGGATTAGTTCTCCTAAGGTGTGAAAGAACTCGGTGGTTAGCCTACCACCGTATAAAGGGTAGGCGACGTTGTGTTAGGTGTGGTTCGCCTTGGTGTGAAAGAACTCGGTATTTAGCTTTGTACCGGAAAAAGGTTAAGCGACGTTGTGAAGGCTTCTCCGCCATAAGGAGTTGGTGTAGTGATTACGAACTCTCGAGTAGGTGACTCGGGGAATGGAGTAGGGCAAGGAAGGTGACCTTGTAACCGAACCACTATAAATCCTCGTGTTGGTTTGTCTATCCTTTTACTTATCGCTTTACTTTTATTCTTGCATTACTTTGTTTATTTTCTATGTGGTTGATGTCTATGTTTGTGATGCATACTTGGTCTTTCATATAGTCACAAACTATATTCAACACTTTACGTATTATGACACGCTTGATCAAGAAAAAGCAACAGGACTAATAATGGTGAAACTTGATTTATAATGAACCATTAATCTTGCAGAATCTTATGTGATGTCAAGGGTTTGGCCTTACATGCCATAATCGTTAAATGCATCCTCGCGTCGAGATTAGCAAATGCAATGGTTTATACTATATTTGATACAAAAGTTTTAAGTTTGAAACGGAAACGTATTCACCCCCTCTATGTTTTCACACATACATTTCAAAAATTTACATACTGTCTCCCTTTTTGTATAACCTAACCTTTCTAAACCTTGAAATATATCATTATCAGAAAGATTAACTAGTCCATTAGCATCATCGAACATCAAAGTACCTCTAATGACTTCCTCATCCACCAAAATCTCATTATCATCCACCACAGTCCTAAACACCTCTTTTCCATCTCGCTCACGTATCTCGGCATTACCCCAAAAATCATGTATATAGTCTTTAATAATTGTGGGTGCTACATTTAATGCAAAGTGAATTTTTCAGTGGTTGATAAAATCAATCATGCCATGAAAACCATCTGATTGATTATTTTTGATTAAGTAAGCAACTAGGTTATGGGTGTTGGAATACTTCGACGGCATTGTGACTTGTTATGGAATATGATGTGGGATTGTGAAATTAGCAGTTTGGAGTGGTTAGGGATTATGTTGAGCGTCAATTGGAAGTGATTTGAAGGTCAATTAATTCAACTGGCGAGGATTTGGGGAAAAAATACGTTTGCACCAAATTTACAAAAGCAGCCCTTCAAGTATCCATTACCATGAACACCTTGCTAGTGGATTTCAAACCACTAGCGGTGGTTTGATAGACTCTAGCGGTGGATACATCCAATTTACAAAACAACCCCCAAGTATACATTATCGGGAAAACCACTAGCGGTGGTTTGATAGCACTAGCAGTGGTTTGATAGGCGATAGCGATGGATACATCAAATTTACAAAAAGCCCCTCAAGTGATACATTATCGGAAAACAACTAGCGGTGGTTTGAAAACCACTAGCTTGATGGTTTGATAGACGCTAGCATGGATCACGGTTGTACTAGCAGTTGGTGTTTGGGAAAACCCATTTTGACTTATAAGGTCAACATAAACCAAATTATTAGAGGATACCAAACGGAATTGTTAGTTTTTAAAATCTCACTTGTTTGACTTATAAAGTCAACAGATTCAAATTGTAACCAAAATTCAATTATTATAACAAAAGAAGCACACACATATCAGTTAAAGCTACATTTAGACTGAAAGACAACATAACATTTCTTGTTAGGAATTCACTGCGATAAATGACTAGTAGGTGATCCATTTGGATGCTTGCTGGTTGGTTCAACTGGTGTTTGTCTCGGCGTTCTCTATTTGCTCTTTTGATTCTGAGGTGCTTCACGTGGTGTTTGGCAGGCTCTCCACTTGCTATTTCGGTTGTAGGTGGTTCACTTTGTTCTTCATCACAGCCAAGGATGCACCAACACTAGTAGGTGCGAAATATGTAGACCCATCACATATCCACCACTATCTCATGTGGTTGTGTTTTCCTTTGTAACACCATCTCTACGGTATAAGATGTGTTTCCCCAATCTCAAGGCACATCGGACAAACATACCACATGAAAGCTCTATAAGGTGGACGCCTTGTAAAAAAAGTCAATCCAGCCTTGTTTTCCCTTTGAAGCCAACAGTCAATGCATACCATTTGACAACCATTTTCGACATCCATGGTGATAATATGGTGGTATGATAAACAATTGCTGACTTACGATGTATTATAAAAGTAGATGGGAGTTGTGGTTGTTGAACAAGTAGATAAGGAGTTAAGACAACATAAATTCTTACAAGCTAGTCAACTTATAAAGTCAACAAAAAAAAACAAAAACATGTTCAAACATAATATTGTCGATATTACAAAGTGCTTGCTACAAGTTAATGCAAGACAGCACAGGATAGGGGACTAAAACCTGTGTCCCCTACACTCTAAATCTGTTTGACCAAGGACCATAGTTCCACCAACACCCAATACAATCAAAACCATATAACAACTCTCTTAGATGAATACAACAATTAACAACATAATTAACGAATTAAAACACTAGAACATAACATATAGATTCATTAACTCCATTACAAACACTAGATTCAATTAATTCAACTGGCAGTGATTTGGGGGAAAAAATACGTTTGCACCACTAGCAGTGGTTTGATAGACTCTAGCAGTGGATACATCCAATTTTGAGCCCCAGTATACATTATCAGGAAAACCACTAGCAGTGGTTTGAAAACTGCTAGCAGTGGTTTGATAGACGATAGCAGTGGGTACATCAAATTTACAAAACAGCCCCTCAAGTGATACATTATTAGGAAAACAACTAGTAGTGGTTTGAAAACCACTAGCAGTGGTTTGATAGATGCTTGATGGATACATCAAATTTACAATACTGACCCCCAAGTATACATTATCAGGTCAACTCCAAGTCATTCATCCAGCCACCAAAGTCAACCACTTAATTTACTCCTCAACAACTTATACCTTCCCCACATTAATTTTCTGATTCCATCATAACTTCTATTTAAGAACCTATAACTCACATACTACCCATATCACACATAACGAAAGTTATTAACCTCAACTGCTTTCACCTCACCTCCTTCATCTTCATCACTGCACCACCTTCACCACCACTACATCATAGCCAGCCGCCCTCCGCCCATACCACTACATCACCGCGGGTATCGTTTACTAATTTTTATAAATACTCTTGGTATTTGTAAAAAGCTTCATGGGTTTTGTTTATGTTACCGAATTGATTGAAAAGCTTAGGTATTGTGGTTTGTAAGTGATTATAATAACTTTCGTATTGTTTATAAAAAAACTTCATTAAACCTTCAACAACATTGTTATCGGTTTTGATCTTATCTTGAGCAAAATATATTATATTTGTTGAAATTGATTAGGTGTCACTGTGCCAATCCGAGGCCAAGCAGCGACCACGGTCGAGGCCAAAGGTAAGATATTTAAGTTGCGTATTTTAAGTAGCTTAGGGTTTTAGGTAATGAGAACTATCAAGCATCGTCTATCAAAAGACCCTTTAAACCATTAAGGTTGAGTTGGTCATTTTAACAATTAGGGTAAGGAGGGTAGGATTTTGGTACATAAACCAAGTTCTTGGCAGGGTGTTGGGGTCCACCCTCTTTCATGTGTAATAGCACTTTAACTAGGTTAATGAGATCATGTTGTGTTCATATGCTTGTGATACAAAAGATTTAATCGTGTTTGGACGACTATTTGAGCAGTGTGTCTATGGTTGAGGTTCTTTGAAAACAAAAGAATGTTGTTAGTTTGTATAGTTAAAGTGATATTATACCATTTGCCCAACACCATTTCATTATCCTTTTTACAATGATCTTCCCAAAAACTCACCAACAATTCTCTCATGTATTATCAAACAACAAAATTGTAGTCAAAAGGCCACGACGCGTTGCTTCTCGATGGTTTTGACGAGGAGGTACGGTTTCTTGGTGGTGAATCGCGTAAAGTGTAAAGCCATTTCTTGCTACGGTATGTTATTGTTACACGATGATGAGGGTTGAATCTTGAAGAGTAGAAAGGTGGTGCAAAAGGGTTTAGCTTGCTTTGAGATTGTTTAAGCGAGTGTGTGTTTTTAGTGTGTGTTTTTGGTGAGAAGGTCTATGTTTATGTGTGCAGAGAGAGATCGAGAGATGATAACAAGAGAGATGAAAGTGTTTGTAATGATAGATATATAATGGTGGCGAGAGATATGAAAGGGTTTGTACGGGTGCCTCATTAACTCCACATCACTCGCCATCATTATCATTACAAACCCCTGTCATCTATTTCTTATAATCTCGACATTTCTTTGTCATAAAGAAACATGGAATTTGTCACCAAAAACACACACTAAAACATACACACACATTTATGAACTCTCAATGCATGGCTAAACCACTTTGCACCACCTTTCTACCCTTCAAACAACTCTCATCATCGGTAACCATAACAACCGTAACAAGAAATGTGTTGTACTTTCACGTATCTTGGACCAAGAAACCGTGTATTCGCAACATCAAAGAACGTGTCACCGACAAACTTCAATTTTGTTGGTTCATAATATATGAGATAATTGTTGGTGAGTTTTAGTGATCATTGTTAAAAGAATAAGGATAATGGTGTAAGAAATGGTATAATATCACTTTAAGTAGACACACTAACATCATTCCTTTGTTTTCGGAACCTCAACCATATACACACTGCTTCAACACGCTCATCAAATCTTTTGTATCACAAGCATATGAACACAACATGATCTCATTATCCTAGTTAAAGTGTTATTACATGAAAGGGGTGGACAACACTCGCCAAGAACTTTTTATGTCAAAATCCACCATCTACCCTCCTACCCTAATTGTTAAAATGACCAACTCAACCTTAATGGTTATTTTGATAACCCGGATAGTTCTCATTACCTAAAACCCTAAGCTATTTAAAACTTCGAGGTTAGCTTTGGCCAAACTCGAAGCGAAGATATCGGAAGTCAACGACAAAACCGTAGTTAACTTGATTTATTTGTAGAGAATAACATGGTTAGGATTAGCTAAATGGATTATACGTTATAGTTTTGGACCATTTAGTATAGGTAGCTAATGTATAGTTTTGGACCATTGGCGATTTTGGAAACACATTTTATGTTATCGATTGATGGTTATATATGAAATTATGTTTAGCGAATTTGTGTTGTTGTCACAAAACAAAAAACGGATAAAAAATTGTTCTTTTTTTGAAAATACAATTTTAATATCAAAAATTAAAAAAAAACTTTGCGGAAAAACACCTTTGTTTTCTACAAAATATTTTGTGAAAAAACAAGGAAAATTACAAAACAAATTTTAGTTGTTTTCCTAGTTTTCCTTTGTAATCCCCAACCCTCCTTCTTCTTCTTCAAAATAGAAAATACAAATATCGATTAAACGCATTTTTTATGTTTTACAAAACTAGACATAGAAAACAAGGGAATTTTTACTCCAACTAAACGCACCCTTAATGTTTATCCTTTATCATAAATATGTCCTCCAAATCCAACCATATATATGAACACCTTTTCCCATGAGAAATGAGCATCAAAACATATATGAGAAACATCCATCATGTTTAAAAAAATGAGGATAACTTCTAAACAATATACATTTTACACTTCTATTTTAAAACTACTAAATGACAAAACATTTTGTGCTTAACACTCTATGTTTCCACTCTATTTAATCCGCTCTAACAACCCCTATCACAACTACCAACACATTTTGTGCTTAACACTCACTATTTCCAGTACTTGCTATCTCTAAAAAAAAAACTTATCTCAACCAACAATAACAATGGCCAACCCCCGTCTTCCCCTCTTGGATCAACTATTCCGTACAGCAAACTCTCGAACTGTCAAATCTATGATGATTGTGGAATATTGGGGAGAAGTTAGGGATACTATTCGGGATGAATTAGATCTGCAGAGAAGATTGGACGAGCTAACCGCTCGTGTACAACGTAAGGGATGTGCTTATTAGAGAGTTTGGTTGTTGGTCCAACTAACTCATCATTTGCGACATTGTCACACATGAGAAGGATGCAAATTGAAGTTAGGGCTGAGATTGGAAGGCGGCAGACCTCCATCTTAGAAAGGCGTGCTCGCGTTTCTTCTTTGTTATCCTTCATTGAACATCTTGAGTCAATGGTCCTTTGACTTTGTGAAGCCTTCATGTTAGGTTTATGTTTGTTTAGGTTATGTAAAGCTTTGATTTAGGTTAGTTTATGGTTATGAAGGTAGGGTTATGTGTTGATGCAGGTTGATGGTAAAAGTTGACTAGTACCTAGGGTTGATGTACTAGTTAAGTGTATTTACTTTTGTTTATGTCGTCATCAATCTTAATAATATTTGTCTTTGTGTTTTAGTAAACAAACTACATTGACGTTGAATTACAAAAAAAATATATAGCAACCACATAAATCTTTGTATCCAATTTTTGGTTAGTAAAACATAATATGTTTGTCTAGTCGGTCTAAGTTGCTAAGATGAAAATGGCACATTTAAAAAGTCGCATTTCGAATACATCGGTTTATGGGAAAGTACTTTACATGATACATTGGTTTATGTGATAATACTTTACACTTTTCTTATTGTGTGTGAGTCAACAAAAAGATTTGCATTTGCATTGTAACTAAATTTAGAATTGAAATCACCTAGAGTTCTTGTCAGAGGTTGGTGTGAAAGTGGCCATAAAAGCGCTAAGAAGGAAAAGCGCTATTAAAAAAGTCCTTTCGAGAATATATCGGTTTACGTGATACTACTATTAAACACGTGTCTTATTGTATTTTTATCAAACATGTCTTATTGTATATAAAGACCATACTTTCTTGTAGATACTTGGGTGATATACATGCTAAAAATATTTTGAATTACGACAAAGTTTATTGCTTAAAAAATATCGCTTAAAAAAGTTGTTTAAAAAACAAGGTTAATTTTGTTCGATTAACAATTTAAAAGAAAGGGAACTAAATAGAGAGATAAATTTTGGGCACCTAAATACAATTGTCGAATATACAATTTAGCTTTCAAAAAAAAGCTATACAAGTATTCCGAGTCCATGCACGTTTGCAATATATTTAAACCCGTCTTCTAATGTCACGATTACTGTAAGGCATGGAAACCTGTCAAATTAAATAAAAAAAAAAGGTTCAAAGCGGCAATCAAGTAAACAAATTCATCAAGTAGTCTACTCTAGTTATTTTGGTTCAAGTTGCCTATCAAATCAAAAGGGCTTATAAGTCAAAAGGCCATAATTACTATGTGTGGCTATCAAATGAAAACAGCTTATAACTCATAAACACACATATAAACCAAAGGAAAATTTTAAGCTGTTTTTGTTTAAAAAAAGAAAATAACAAAAGAAGAAAATGATGGACGAACCAGATTTAACTACAAAGATGCCTTTCTGCGAGGAGTTAGGTTAGCTGCTTTGGTTCTAGTCTCATTAGAACATGATGGTGGAGAAGTTTGGGAGGGAGGTTCATCACTAGGGTGGGACGGCGAATTAACTAAAAAGCCCAAGATATTAGGGCTCGTATTCTTGAGAGGGATTTCGTGATTTCAGAGTTGGAGCTTTTGTATCCCTTTGATTCAGGTGTGAAAAGTATTTCCGCAGTTGAATATTTTGCAAAATGAGGATTTGAGAGACATTGCAAACATGTTGGTGAAGGTTGTGAACAAGCGAGAAGCGAACAACGGAGCTAATGTCATTCATTGAGAAGCTCAAGTCTATGGTGTCTTGATCTGGTTTCTTAAGTGTTTTTCATATGTCTTTTGGGTTTAATATATGGCTAGGGTTGTGGGGTTTAAGGAATGTATAAAGTTTATGTTTATGCTTATGGGTGTTTATTAAACCTAGTAAGGTTAATTTTGTTGGATATTTTAATATATGCACTTACTTATTTATGTTTGTCTAAGTACTTTTGTTGGAACATACACGTGTTATAACTTGCTCCTTGATATGCACTTGCAGCGTAGTGTTGAAAACATAACCTACATCATTAAAATAAGGGGCCCCTTAAAATAATGTATAATCGATATGGATACGTGTCCTGTGGTAAGTGTCATATGAGTTAATTGGTAACTTAGCGCACAGGTAAAATAAGGTATGCTATAAAAAAAAGAAAAAAACGGCGATATTCTTTGAGAACATTAAATGCTACTTTGTGACACATATATCTCCTGGTTTATTAGATTTATGTGTCACAAAGTAGCATCTAACTCGAAATAGCGTTGCTTTTTTATCGATGCTGCAAAGGCTTTATCTTGCTCTTCAATGAAAACCAACTTACGCTTAACCTTAGGAAGCAACTACATCCGTATGGCTAACAGAGACATATCGACATCAACGATAATAAAAGCTTTCGCTTCTTCTTCGGCCCAGGAAATAAGCTCATCATATGTCATATTGCTTGCATCTTTTAATCTTCTTCCATGTATAATGAATTTAGTTGTATAATCATCTTTAGAATCATAAAAGTTAAGATTTTGATAATAAAAATCAAATAAGTTTTGGGGATTATGTGCCATATACATCATTAACTTCCCATATCGATCAGAAAGGTCATACATGGCGACATCCCTATCACACTCTATTAGTTTCAAGCCTACCTCTAATTGACATTGTGGTAAGCGAGAAAAACAAAGAATGGAAATTTAGCTCGGTATGTTCTTTAAGATCTTTGGCACATACTACTATAGTCCACCTTCCTATCCTTGGACACACTCCAATAAAATACACCCCCATTTTCATACCTCACGGTTGGAAATAAACAGCGCCCAAAACATGAACGTCAAACAGTGTCCGAGGATCGAAGTCCACTAGGTGCCATCTGTTACAAGAACACATAAGATACAATACTTTAAAATATATATATATAATTTTAAATGTAAACCCTAATTAAGATGCGAATATCGAAACATTAAATAGAGACAAATTTGATATGGGGGACCATGACAATAAAGTATCACAAACCTTTCGCACAATTCAATTTTAATAATTGAGCAACGACACTTGAATTAGATTATTAAGCGTGTAGGGTTAAGTGGGAAGGAAGTGAATGTGGCCACAAAAAGATAAAAGATAAAGTATTAGGTGTATCATAAATGCAAAATTGAAAAAATACGCTTTTAAAAGTTGCTCGAATATTTTGGTTTATGTGATAGTACTTTACAGTTGTCGATTAAAAAAAATTGCTTTAATATTTACCTAAAAGCGTCGCTAATCACTTTCATGCCTTTTCACACGAAAAGTTGCTTAGCGGTGATTACAATATACTAACATTGGTTACACAACACTACTAGCGATTGGTTTAACTTTCGAGTAGTGGATTCATTATGTCGGCGGTGGTTTCATCAACTCTAGCAGTGGTTTGAAATGCCCTAGCAGTGGATACACCAACCACACTCCAATCTGTTGACAAAGATTACATCAACCAAACTGTAAGATATTGGTTTTCACATACACATCAAACCATAACACAAGGTTGGCGTTAAGTGGAATTCTAGAGAGAGAAAGTTAGAGGTTTAGGGAAATTTAGTGAGAGAAAGAAAATTCTTATTATAAGCTCCAACTCTCTACCTTGGAAGGTAGAGAGTATTTATAGTCTTACAATAAAAGCACACAACGGGTACGTGGATCAGGGCATACGATGGGTAAAGACCGTCCAGTCCTCCACGGTGTTACAAAACTAAATACTACTTAACATAAAAGTACTATGACTACGAGCTTTCTATCGATTACATATACTTGAGGTGACCGACTCTTTAATACCCGGAATTTCTAATTCCTAACAATCTCCCCCTAAAGGAGGTCACCTCAAACATATACTAAAATGACATTGAATACAATGAGATATTACATTAACAATTGATCTTGCATTCTTGATGTAGTACTTTGCTCAAACTTCGTAGTCATTGATTCCACTCATTGCATGTTTGGTTAATCCAAGTGGAGGTCTTTTCCTGATCCACGTGATAATAATGTTGAGCGACTTTTGAGATCATCGGCTAATAGAAAATCTCCGATACATCCATTGTGGTGTTGGTATTATGTGATGTTGTGACTTTCGGACCGACATGCTCACATTATGGATCATGATATCTTCTCATCAGAGTAGCGGAAGCTTTCGTTGATTCATGATATTGGCGGCGTAGCGAAGCATGGAGTTAGAATATCAGAGTCATTGATGCACCAATCATGATTTCTTTTCGATATGAATGTGTTGTGTGAGCATGCGGCTATGGATTGACCGCTCCATTACGATCGGTACAAAGCGTCGGGTGTACGCATAAGGCAGTTAGCAATAAAGCGCGCGAAAGTGTCTTTGATCACTTTCGATGAATTGAGGTACACGGCCCACGGTTCCCGTTGATCGATACAAATGCTTTGTGATCGTATAATTCGAAGAATTTCCTTGCGGGGTTTTTGCGGCTGCTCTAGCTGTTCTCAAACCGGAACGTCTCAAAGAAGACAACACGGAATGAGTGAACCAACGAATTTAAGTCCAGCGATTGATGAAAAGAGATTTGAAAAACAATGGTGTATTGCTCAATAGAAATTGTTTTTGCAATATAACGAAGGTTTTAATGAAAATCAATTATCAATCATAAAACACCTTTTGATTTTGAAAAATTAGTACGGTCGGTGCTAATGAAAAGAGTTTTAAAGCACAAAGACCGGTTATTCAAAGGTATCCGTCAATCCATAACTTTGAACGGGATTGATTCAAAAGATTGAATCGCCCCATTGTTTCTGTTCGGTTGTCACATGGTTGATCTATTGGATAGATCTCACATGCCACCTACCGGGAGCTTGTTTGATGTTGGCTCCAGAAGGCTTTCCATCTTCATTGTGAATTTGTTAGCATATCACTTTCGGATGTTACGGCAATACCACAAGGATAATCGTAGGACTCAAGATATAATCTCTCTTTCCACATTGTGTAAAGCAGAGAGTCTTCATTGAAAGTGTCCTAATGAGATTTATTGATGATCTCGTGGCTCTAGACTCAATTATTGCATATTTGGTTCCTATATGGGAGACTAGGGAGAGGGTCTCCTTCTTCAATATCAACAATCTCTAAGAGAAAGTCGATAGATGATGTCGGTTCCCAGTGAGAATGAAACAAGTCCTTTTAAGAGGAACTTGAGTGGTTTGGGAAGTTGAAGTGCGGCGTCCTTTGGGTCCATGGCGTCTTGTCTTCAATACCGATGTTACCATCAGTAGCATATGAATTGAACCGGTTTACGCCCTAAGGTTGAATAAATGGAGGGCTATTTCTTTTTACCCTTTTCTCATTCAATTCTTTTTCATTCTTCAACCCCTTGATTAACTAGAGACTTCATAGCAAGAACCTTGTTGGGTTTATTCAGATTACTACTCATCTCAGTCGCACTCTTCCCATATCTCATTTTTCTCCTTTTATCATCATACCTAAGAACTCTACACTAACTAGTGGATAGTTCTTGGGTAGATCCCTCCGTTACAGCGGATCATGGGAACAAATACCTAACCTTATCATCCTTATATCACCATACATAAAGTAAAGTTGGTCGGTCTATTTGGTATTGTTCATCTGCCATTGGAACCAATTGAAAACCATTTGAAAATCAATCCGGATACTTGTGATATATTATCAAAGCATTTTGTACTTGAATTGTTTTTGATATTTTTAGAATAAGAGCTCCCCTCAACATGTGCATCAAGTGTTTGAAATCGTTTTGCACACGGAGGCAAGAGAAAGAATTAACTTCTTTGAATTCCATTTTCTAAAAGATATCAACATCACTTTCCTAATCAAATCAAGTAGATAAAGCATTTTGGGGAAGGATGAGGTTTTCAAGTTTTGCTCCCCTCAATATGTGCCTCGAGGTTTGAAAAGAGTTTTGCACATACTAGAGGAAGACTGCACATTGAGATAAATGATCACGTTTCAAATCATTGTGGTTTAAGATAGATGCTCCCCCTCAACATGTGCATGGAAAATTTGAAATCGTTTGTCACATGTGGGAAGGAGAGCTTGTACAACCTTATAAAACCATTTACCGAATTATCGGTTTAAATCCAATTTAAATCACACATTCTCCCCGATCACAATTATCAAATCATTTGAGATTTGTGATCTCTTATAGATTTAAATTGATTTTGAAAGCTTTTAAGGAGAAGTTTGTGACTTGATTATGGCGTTTTAAGCGATAAGGATCGGTTTTAAGACTTTAAACTCCATTGATAAAACATGCATGAATATCTTTTGAAAACAATTGAATGACAAATAACTTTTTAATTTAATTGAAATCATTCTCCCCTCAATCAATGACATAGGTTGTTGATTGAGAGATAGATATTTTGACAAATAAGTCGAGATGATTATCAAAAATAGAGTCCGAGTTATTTTTCAAAGCAGTTAGTTTTCAGATAAATGTTTAAAGAATCGAGCATGGAATTTTGAAAACATGATAAATTATGGCTCTGTTTTTCTTTGAAAAGCGGGTTCTTGCACAAATGACAATAAACCATTGTTTCTCTTTCTCCCAATTTTTTTTTTAAATTGAACAACATCTAAAGTCCGTGTCATTCTTTGAATGACAGCACAAAGACCGTAGATATAATCGAACCGAGAAAAACATGACAAAATGACAATTTTTTTTTTTTTTTGAAGATTTTTGAATTTTTTGATTTTATGGATTTTGAAAGTTTTATAATTTTGTATTTTGTTTTTGAATAAATATTTACAAGAGATAGATGAAGAAAGACCTTTACTCCTCGTCTTCCTCACGAAGGCGTTTGAGTGTTCTCGGTTGAAGGCTTTTCAAGCCTAGTCGTGGAAGTATGAACTCAAATCGTTCTCTTGGAAGAGCTTTGGTGAAGATGTACGCTAAGCTGTATTCGGACCTTACAAAATAGAGTTCCACCACACCTTTTTCCACTTGTTCCCTGATGAAATGATGTCGAATGTCGATATGCTTTGCTCTTGAGTGTTGAGCGTTGTTGCATGAGAGAGCAATAGCACTTTTATTATCACAAAGAGAGGATTTTGTTGAATTCAAAGCCATAGTCGGATAATTGAGATCTCATCCATAAGATTTGAGCACAACAAGATGACATGGCTATGTATTCAACCTCTGTAGAGGAAATAGAAGTACTCATTTGCTTCTTTGAAGACCAACTCACAATCTTATCACCCAAAAAGCGAGCACCTCGGGCGTGCCGGACGAGTATCTTGACACCTGCATGATCAGCATCTGCATAGTCATTGTTAGAGACATACCGGTGTCCTTCGGGTACCAAAGTCCCATATTGATGGTTCCTTGGAGATACCGAAATACCCGTTTAACCGCTTCAAGGTGATTTTTAGTAGGCTTAGCACGGTATCTAGCACACATGCAACCGAACAAGATATGCGGTCTACTAGCAGTGAGGTACATCGGGGATCCAATCATACTACGATATTTTGTTTGGTCAATCATGATCCTGAGTGGTCCTCATCTAGTTTGGTTCGATCAATCATGGGAGTGTCAACAGGTCACTTGAATCAAATCCAAATTTCTTTAAGATCTCAGTTGCATATTTAGATTGATTTATGAAAATGCCTCCGGGACTTTGTGAAATTTGTAATCCCAAGAAAAATGACATTTGTCCCATCATTGACATTTGAAATTGAACTCATTTCATTTGAAAAACGATCACATTCCATTGGGTCTGTCGAGGCAAAAATGATATCATCAACATAAATTTGAACATGAATTAAATGTTTGCACGACTTCACGGTGAACAATGTTGGATCAGCTGCTCCTTTGCTAAATCCGGTAGATAGAAGAAACTTTGATAGCGTATCATACCATGCCCTTGGAGCTTGCTTTAAACCGTAAAGAGCCTTCTTCAAGCGATAAACGTGAGTAGGATGCTCTTGATTCACAAATCCTTCGGTTGGTGGACGTAGAAGACTTCTTTAAGATCTCCGTTCGAAATGCCGTCTTTACATCCATCGATAGACTACCATGTTCTTACTAGCGGCATTAGCCAAAAGATTCACGATTGCCTCGATTCGAGCAACTGGAGCAAAAGATTCTTCAAAGTCAATACCCTCCTCTTGGCGGTATCCTTTAGCAACTAATCGAGCCTTGTTCTTCAACACATCACCATGCTCATCAAGTTTCACTTTGAAGATCCATTTTAGAGCAATAATCATAGCACAATCTGGAGCCGGTACTAACTCCCATACATCAAGTCGATCAAACTCATGAATTTCATCTTGCATAGCATTGAACCGGTGTCTTCATTCATGGCGGTTTTAACATCCTTTGGTTCGATCTTTGAGAGTGCGGAGTTGAAGAAGCACCATAAGGCATCGGTTGCATGTTGTTTCCGTGTGGATCTGGGCGAGAGGATTTCCAATGATGTTGTCTAATGGATGATCGTGAGTCCATTTTATGAGGTGTTCATGCGGTAGTTGTTGAGGGATTTGAAGTAGCGAGTCGATGTCTCACGAAGAAGATGGTTCGATGAAGATTCGAGAGCAAATATGTTTTCAAATGGAGCATCTTCGGGAGTAGCAAAGGGATTAACTTCATCATTGATGCCAGAAGCATTTCCATGATGTACATTTGAAGAATGATGATTTGTTGATGAGGCGGAAGGATCGGCGCTTCTTGACTTAATGATATTGAGGCAAGGATTGACTTCAATTCAGCGGGAATATGAGCGACCTCTGTTGTAGGAATCGATACCTCATTAGTACTTGGCTCATAAAGTTCATCAAACATAGGATCAAACAATTTCTTTAAATCATCTTCAGATGGAGGTACATATGGAGTTTCTTGAGAAGAATTTGGAACAAGGGATGAACCAATTGGACTGTTTTGAAGTGCGGGTCTGAATTGGATTGTCCAGAGCCATTTGACCGGTCAACTCATCAAACGTAACGTGAATTGTTTCCATGATATTTCGGGTTCTTTTGTTGTAGATTCGGTATCCCTTTTTGTTTGGTGCATACCCTACAAATACTCCAATGTCTGCTTTAGCTCTAAGTTTGCCTAAGTCTTGTCCCTCATTAGTTGGATAACACAATGCACCAAATACATGAAGGAAAGAGAGATTAGGTTTTCTGTTGTGGACAAGTTCATATGGAGTTTTTCCATGAGCGGTGTGAATCAAGGCGATTTTGTGTGTAGCATCACGGTGGCAATAGCTTCACCCGAGAAACATTGGAACCTTTGAGTAAATCGGCATTGTTCTAGCGGCTTCTACAAGAGTTGATTTCGATCTTTCAACTACATCGTTGAGGAGTTAGTGGAACACTTCTTTGATGGCTGATTCCAATGCCTTCATAAAATTAACTAAGTTGTTTGTTAACAAACCTAGTTCCATTGTCTTCCGGATAATTACCGGTTTTGTTAAGTCGGACCTACAGCTGTTTGATGAGTTTGATGATGATATCAGGAGTTTCATCCTTTGTCCTTAAGAACTTGACCCCGGTGAATCTAGAGTAATCATCAACCACAACTAACACATATTTCTTCCCAAAGATATTATTCACTCTCATTGGTCCACATAAATCCATATGAATTGTATGAAGAACTTCGTGGACAGAGTTAGTAGGTTTGGGTTTATGGGCATACTTCTTACTTTTCCCAATTGACATCTTGAACAAAGATGATCCTTTTCATACTTGAGTCTAGGTAAACTACAACTAAGTCCTTTAGGAGAGATCATTGATGGTGCGAAGTTCAAGTGATTGAGGCGCGATGCCATAACCATGACTTTGTTTTAGAAGCCTTTGACACAAGCAAATTGGAAGACTTCATCATATCATCGATAGAGATGGTGTATAGATTTGACCCACGTGAACCTCTTAAAAGCTCCTTACCATCAAGTTCTCTAATGAAACAGTGTGTTTTAGAAGGCTACTTCTAGATCGAGAATCGTGAATTGACCAGAGAGAACAAGTTATGACCAAGACCTTCTACATAGTAAACCATGGAGATAACACTTTTGCCAACAACATAATCTCCATAACCCATAATAGCACCGAAATGATCATTCCCGAATCTAACTGGGTCGATGAATTTGCTCCATGAAGTTCATGAGCGCGACCGGTCTCCGGTCATATGCTTGGTTGACGAGTCCGTACCACAGGCGATTTGAGCGATCTGCCGGTTGAACCTGAACAAGAATGGATAAGCTGGATAATTGGGATCCCCATGCCAGAATGGGTTCCACTTGGTTAGTAACAGTAATTGGAACACCCACATCAGAAATAGAAACATCCATATCAGAAGTAGAAGCAATGGAATCATTGGTAATAGATGCAATGCTGGTGTCTCTAATTTATCCTCTTCAACAATCTCATGTAGACATTCTAGACAATCCTTAAGGGATGAGAAATATGTTTGAATAGCAAGTTTGTTATTCCTGAGATGAGGGGGGACATATTTCACAGACAAAGCATATTTATTACAAGAGTGAACCTTTGATACACCATTCTCCCCATTGTTCATTGGCATTTTCCTTTTACGACTCTTGATTCTCAATTTCCTTTTGCAATGAAGCTATTTGTTCGTTATTTTTGTTACAAGTGACCTTTATTGATTCAAATAACTCATTGAAATGACGTTTAACCTTTTCATTTTCTTCTAGAAAACTTTCGTTTTCCTTTTGTAATGCATTTACCAAGTTTTGAAGATGAAACGTTTGAGAATTCTGAGAATCTAAAGGAGGAGGCATTTGGGAGCTTGTCATATTGTTCTTTTGACCCTTTAATTGAGAGATTTGGGCTTTCAACTTTCTGATCGTGTTGCAATGAGCTTGAATATGTTCATCACGTTTGTTAATTTGAAAAGCGCATCAAACTCTGGAGCATCTGAGGATGTCTTGATATTTGAAGTTTTGACATTTTCTTTAAGATGTTGATATTTTAGTTGTAAATTAAAATGCTCAACCTCTAGTTTAGACAAATGTTTAACCAAATTGTCGTGATCATCCAGTTCAATTTTCTCGTTTAGTTTAGAATTAGTTTTTCAAGCTCAATGACACGATCATGGGAGATTTTCGTGGCAACCTTGATAATTCATGAAATTGGGAAGCATTAATGGAACAATTTGTAGCATGAAAACACATCTTGAGCAACACATTAGAAATCATATTCTCATTCAGAGTATGCAAGTTCTTCCTTTCAATCTCATTATATTTTAATGCTCGCTCATAATCACTAACCTCAACTATCGTTGCATCAAATTCCTTTTCCATTTCTTTAATATCTCAATTCATTCCCTTTTTAAGACTCTCAAAGTGATCTTTTAGTTGTTTAAAGAAAGGCATGACTTCAGTTAAATAACATTATTTAGTTTGCTCAAAACCTCTTTCTCCTTCAGTTATACCAGTGGGTGTGATCCTTTTCTTGCAAGTTTTCTCAAAATCAACAAATAGTTGAAAAATAACATATTGACTGATTAAGGTCTTGCCTTTAGTGGCAATTGTTCTAGGAACAAGATGCATTGGTGTATTAGGAGGATACACAGTCGCTCTAGGCATTTTCCTAAAGGGGGGTTTGGTTTCAACAATATTTTGACTTTACGCTTATCTAAATCCATTTTCCGAACACTTGTTCGGGAGTTAACAATGTCGAGGCTTAAACTTGTTTAAGGCAATCCAATCTCCTTTTGTAATCATGGGGTGTGATGATTACTTTCTTTTCTTTACATTTTGGATCATCTAGTTTCTTGTTTAACTTTTCCCTAGTGATTTCATCTGATTTTTATCTTCCTTAGTGCACTCAACGCAACTAGGTTTAATCTAGGTTTAAGGATTTCCATGCCATCATAAAGAACCTTATGAGCATTTCTAGCCTTTTTAATGACCTCTGGATTTAGTTCCTCAATAAGGGAAATGTTATGCTTATCGCTTAAGACTCTATGCTTAGTGATCATGTGGCGATCGAATGGTGTTCCCTTGTATGTACAACTTGTTTTCAAGTTTGTTTTCAAAGTTTTCAGATTAGAAAAATCTTTCAAGAGTTTTGATTCCTTTGCATTAAATTCTTGCTTAAGCATTTTCACATTTTCTTGAAGTTCTTGTTTTTGCTTAGCGGTTTTAGAAAGCTTTTCTTGCAAGGAATTTAACTCTTGTTTTAATACTTCTTCTCTAAAATGACTTTTTCTAATGATTATGCATGCTTGGTCATCCATTTCCTGCTCACGAGTGGTCAACTCAAATTTTGCACGTTGTTCATAAATAGCAACACGTTATTTATAGGCATTTAGTTGAAACTGAGAATCATCAGAGGCACATCGCGATTGAATTCATCAAAAACATAATCATTGTTATTTGCAGAAGATGCATCACTTGGTACAACTTCACTTTCACTTTGTTTCACATATTGATCATATGGGACAACATTGATACTATCCATATTTTCAATATTTGATTCAATAGTTTCAGTTGATTGTACTTTTTCATGCATCTTTTGCATCAGATCATCGTATAGTTTAATACCTCTGAGATGAGTTTGTCTTTGGATGGGCCAGCTTGTGGTGAAGATGAGACCTTGGGAGAAACCATTGGAGGAATGCTAGCCATAAAATTATGTGTGCGATGAGGTCCATCATCCACATCGAGTCGTATGCATCACAATCGGCTGACTTGAAAGGCATTCGATGATTGTGACCTATCTCTGAATTGGTGCTCATCCACATCTGCATCATAGGTCTTGGCATTGCCCTCGGCAGAAACAACTCCTCTTCATCCAAAGCAACACCATTATCACGAGCTTGTACAAGCAAGCATCTTATCTCTGAGTAATCGGCATTCGAGGCGTTTTGGCGATGTGCAGTTCCTTGCAATGTGTCCTTCACCTCCACAATTGTAACATTTGATTGGCTTTGCTTGACCCTAATTTCCATTCCTTCCTATTCGATTTGCGGGATAACCTCTACCGACTCCATCTTGCTTGTTCAATGCTTGTCGTTCTTGAACTGGCTTGATTATGTGGGTTAGGCGGTTCGAGATTGTTGTTGGTGTGTGGAAGAGAGTTCATGTTTTGACTAATCGAAGAGCAGTTGATTAATGATGTTTCCCGCGTGTGCATCGGATCGGCTTGTTTGAACATAGGATCGGGAATGAGTTTGTGATTACCATTACCCATGGGTATGACTTGTGATGCTTTGGTTGTGATTTCGATGTTTGAGTAAAATGCAGTTGAATCATTTAATGAGCTTGTTTCACCTGGTTGGTTTTGGCGATTAAGAATCATTTTTCAAACATAGCATGTCTCTCATTTTGGAGAAGAAAGGCATAGAGTTGCTCATAGTTTGTATTCTTCAATCCTTTAGTGAGCTTCACAGAGGTGACAAACTTGTGCCATTCGGGATTCATGTTGTTCACAAATTTTGAGTTCAAATGAATGTTAGGCATAGTCATTCTGATGTTCCTCATATCATTAACAAGCTTGTGGAATCTCACATAGTACTCATAAACACTCTCATCCGGTTTCATCTTGAAGTGTTCAAATTCATCATAGAGTTGTGATTCTCAGTCTTCCATAGTTAATTCGAGAACCGAGAGAAGCATCTTGACATTATCCCACACTGCCTTGGCTTGGTGTTGTGATTGATCGGCTTGTAGATATCTTTTGGAAGACCTTGAAGAACATGATGTTAGAAGCCACGATATCGACATCGAATCTCTTTTCTCCTTATCATCGAGCTCATCATATGTCTTTTGTGTCATCCATTCCATAGATCATTTGTTCCATCTTCTTGTATCAATTAAGTCTCTAGTTGTCTCAACCCGATATGGTCCTTCATCAATGGATTTGAGAATGTTGCCTCCATTTTCCTTTCCAAGCGAGTACAATCGATTCGTTGAGCCCAAGAGTCGTAAGTCATTCTATCAAGCATGGGTGGACGAGTATCGAACCGGTGCTTGAACATCCTCGCAGCGTGGAGATGATTGTAGGAGCGTTGGTAGACATGATGACAAATTAAACGGGATTTTATAACTCTATGATTAAACCGGAAATAGATTCTTTCACGGGATTTTACTAAATCAAGAGAAAACCGTAAAAATCACCCAAGTCGCTAGAAAATTATGCACCAAGTAAGCTAACTACTAATTAAGCTATTCCACCAAGTAAGCTAAAGTCCCAAGTAAGCTAAACAAAAGACAAGTAAGCTAAATAGCAACTTCGCTAAGCCTCTAGTCGCTAGCAAAATTTTGGCGACAATTAAGCTAAGATACAAGTCGCTAAAGAATCAAGTAAGCTAAATAGCAACTTCGCTACTTACCAAGTCGCTAACACCAAGTCGCTACCGTAGTGGAGAATCCACTACTTGTCTTGATAGTCGCTAAGTCTAAGTAAGCTAACTCCAAACCCAACTCGCTACAAAAATGTAAAGCAAGTCGCTACAAGAAAAGTAATCACGTGAGGTCAAGTCGCTAGCAAGAAAACTTCACAAACATCACTTTTCAATCCAAAACAACCCAACCAAGATGATTCAAGCTTACCAAATGAAAACCTAAACACTTGTGATGATTCTAAACAAAAAGTACTAACAAAATCCAAGCTTTAACACCAGAAATCAACCAAATGATGCACAAACCACTAAACTTTTTCAAACTCAAAAACCACCTAAAAACCACTAGAAATCCAAAGATGTGCAAGACATGATCTAACCATGGCTCTTGATACCAATTGTAAGATATTGGTTTTCACATACACATCAAACCATAACACAAGGTTGGCGTATAAGTGGAATTCTAGAGAGAGAAAGTTAGAGGTTTAGGGAACTTTAGTGAGAGAAAGAAAATTCTTATTATAAGCTCCAACTCTCTACCTTGGAAGGTAGAGAGTATTTATAGTCTTACAATAAAACGCCACACAACGGGCTGTGGATCAGGCATACAGTGGGTAAAGACCCGTCCGTCCTCCACGGTGTTACAAAACTAAATACTACTTAACATAAAAGTACTATGACTACGAGCTTTCTATCGATTACATATACTTGAGGTGACCGACTCTTTAATACCTGGAATTTCTAATTCCTAACACAAACCTAGGCAAAAAATAGTGATATTATGCACTAATATGAAGGATTACAACATAATGGTTGTGTTGAAAATATATATGTGAAAAAATGTTATTGAAATGGTTTATTTTTTTTGTGTTGGTAATGAAACTCCTCACGTATAAAGGGTTTGACCGCCTAACCGTTATACGCGCATAAAGTGGCCATGTTGAAAAGTACTTACCTTCAACTGTTAAAATTTGTAATACTCTAAAGCAGTCAATCGAATACAAGTATATACACACCCACCACTGAAAGTTTGTTCATGTAACCAAATAAAATAAAAATTAAAATGTACATACATGAACTTAAACCGATTTCCTAACAAATATGGAAAACAGGATACTCCAAATCATCATAACAATCTACATACATGAACTTAAACCTTATCATCTTTCCATGCTCAAACTCACAATCTTCAAAAAGTGGGTCCGGTCACCTAGTGCATTCACATGATCGACCCGGTATGGATTATCTCTATGATAGTCAATCTGAATTCGCATCGTGTATTCGACTGCATCATTCCTAAAAAGTGCATTTTGAAAAAATGCATAGGATGATTGTGAAGAAAATGGTCCGGAATATCACGGTGTTTAACATTTACAAAATTATATAAAATTATATAAATGCATAGAAAAAAGTACACACAAAACTCAAACTTACAAGTCTACATAATGGAAGAATATCAGTAGACCTTCGTAAAAGACATCGGTTCAGCTCACCAAAATGATCAAGGTGACCAAACCATTGGCAAATGTGTTGCATTCGCTCATCACCTGTTTCAAAATAAATCTTAAAGATAAATGTTATGAAATTACTGAATATGATTATGAGATTTCAAGCCTACCTCCATCTTCATTATCAAGATCATTTTGTGGAAAAAACAATTGCGTCACACCAAGAAACTGGCCTGTATCTTTGCCCTACCATCGAAACCAAACACGGTTATATTCAAGCTATTGTTCTCCAATTTAGTAAAAACAATAACATCACCAAATTCAATATCGGAATATTGAAGAGCGTTCGACCACATTTCATCATCCATAACATACAAAGGACGAGGATCAGGACCTCTTTCATAGCCCCAAGTAACATCCACATTAAACTCCATTCCTTCAACAACAACAACAACAGTACCTTGCAACCCAATACCATCTAGAAAATTACCGGGCAATGTCTGAGACAACAACATGATTGACAATTATAACATATACAGTAATAAAATACACTTATTTTTAAACAAAACGTAAACAAAAAAATTAATTCTTATAAATAACCTGTGGACTATGAGGGTATGGCAGCCGATAACTCTGAAACCTTATATGACGACTTTCTATACCAGCATATTCCTCAACTTCCAACCCATTAGAATCATATCCATAGCGTATAAAGAGTCATCACCTTCTTGAACAAAGTGTAACATATGAACATCCGTATACATGTTTTCATGAACAAATTCTACCCATTTGTTACCTACAATCCTAATGGGACCTCCTAACCGAGCAACAATCCTTACTTTCTTCCGTTGTCTTTGAATTCCAGTTAAATATAAATGCCGATTCCCATTAAAATCACGTTGAGCAAATTGAGGAAGCTCAAGAAACCAGGGTAAAAGCTATGTTTGGTCGCACCACAAACTCGATTGCCATGATTACCTTATAAACAATTACAATAATGTAAAGTTAAGTTAATGTGGCCAAAAATTTTGATATGAATATTGAAACATAAAATACAGTCAATATTGATATGGGGACCATGACAATAAAGGTTCACGAACCTTTTGAGAAATTCAATTTTAATAATTGAACGAAAATGACAGTTGCACGAAAAAAGCTAGGGTTATGGTAGGTAGAAATTGGATGTGGCCAGAAATAGTTAAAAGATAAGGTTTTAGTGTATCATAAATCTCTATAAAAAAGTCGCCGGACTATATCGATAAAAATATCGCTTTCTTATCTAGTTTCCCGCCAAAAAAAATTCCCGCCTAAACACAACTCAACAAAATAAGCATAAATACACTGAATTCTATAGAACATATACAACAACCCATAATGGCTTTGAACTTGTCAGGAAAAGGTAATTATGAACAAGTGCCAAACAGGAAAGAGGATGCGGCAGTTCGATAGTACACATACAACAATCCACAATGGCTTCGGACTTATCTGTGAAGAAAAAGCTACATGGTGATGTTACGGATAAGGAGAACCAAGATGGGATTACACCAGAAAAAGTTAAGGCATTGGCAAAAAGGATTAAAGATCTGGAAGAATTCTTTGAAAAACTCAAGGAAAGGAAAGCAACTGAAGAAGGATGTGGTTCTAGAAGTACTTTTTGAATGAATATAATGGTTGAATAATGAATGATATGAATGTAGCGGTTGAGAATGTAATGGTTGTGTTGAAAATCTTATCTATGAAATAAGATGATTGTTGTAGTTTTGTTATCATCCATGGTTGTGCTGATAGAACCAAGTCATGACTGAAATAGACATCAGCATATTTAATCAAAATGATTGCTATGTAACATACACATGGTAGCAGAACCATCATCACATAGTAGTTTGTAACATACACTAACTAGCCTTCACCATAGACTGAAAATAAATTGTT
>OU343217.1:124943021-125040299 GCA_910596185.1 Chrysanthemum makinoi | reverse complement strand
TTCTTTCAGATTTTTGATCAATTGTGGCAACACTCTGTTTGTATAGAGGTTTGGAGTCTGGGTTGATATTTAACGTGAGCTCTTCGTTGTCAACCCGTATGGTCAACTCTTCAGCAAACACATCAATCAGAGCATGACTCGTTCTTAAGAAAGCTCTCCCTAAGATAAGGGGAACTCTAGGATCTGCATCGAAGTCTACTACAACAAAGTCAGTATGAAAGTGAAACTTTCCCACTTTCATCACTAGATCCTCGGCTATCCACGTGGGACGAGTTACGGTCGGTCCGCTAGCTCGAGTGTCATACGAGTGGATGAAAGTTCCGGAAGAGACAGTTTCTTCCATACTGAGAGTGGCATGAGGTTAATGCTAGCGCCAAGATCGGCCATGGCGGAGCATTGAAACATCCCCAAGAAATCACACGGGATTAAAACCGGCCGGATCTTCAAGCTTTTCTGGAAGCTTATTAAGAATGGCCGCTGAGCATTGCTCATTTAGAGGGGTTTTCGCCATCTCTGATAACTTATCTTTGTTGGTGAGTAAGCCTTTAAGCGTGGATGCAAATTTAGGCATTAGAACGAGAGCATCAACGAAGCTTATATCAAAGTGAAGCTCATTGAAGATTTGGAAATTTTTTTCCATTTGCTCTTTGTTTTTGTCTTTGAGCTTCTCATCATTCATTCTTGATGGGTAAGGAAGCTGACTAGACTTTTGAGCCGGAATGGAAGTGTTTTCTGGCTCAGGATTTTTCCTCGAACATCGGGTTCGGACTTAAAGCTTGGACTACCGAAGGTGGGACGTGTGCGGTACTTCATGGGCTTGAATAATGCACCTTGTCCGTTGTCTCCTTGGTAACTTGACTAAATGCCACAGGAGGTGGGGGCATAGGAGTCGAGGTCCATTGTGCGTCTTACCACTACGAGTGGTGACGGCTTTCAACTCGGCATTGGGATTGGGAATAGTATTGCTTGGGAGTCCTCCAGAAGATGATGAGGCTTTGTTCATATTCATGTTCATAAAACTGCTCATCATATTCTTTAACTCATTTTTCTGCCGAGATAATGTGGTATCAATTTCCCTTTTTAGCTCACCTCTCATGTTATTGATCCGAGTTTGCATTGAACGCATGTTTGACTCAGTCATTTTCATGAAGTCATTTGGTATGGGAGCTTGAGGAGGTTGTTGATAACTTTGATGATTAGGAGCTTGATAAGGTTGGTTGAAATTGTTCCGGTTTTGATTGAAATTTTGAGAGTTATTGAAATTTTGTCCTTGATTCGGAACAAAGCGATTTTGATTGCCATGGTTTTGCATGCCATGGTTTTGCACAGGAGGAAACCAGGTGGTGTCATACCGCTAGGTGCACGGTAGTGAGGATCAGCTTGTGGTCGGTATTGATTGTGGTTTACAGCAGCTACGGGAGCTTGGTAAAAAGAAGCATCGGTTGCTTGACAATCATAATAGGCGTGTGGACCACTACAAATTTCACACACCTTGTTTATGGCTTTGATTGGTTCCGGCTTATGAATTTCGCTTTTGATTTCCTTTACCTCTTTTATCATACAATGGCTCATGTCCGTTAGAGCTGCTATCGAGCTGCTAACTTCAGAAGAGTTACCGGATGTAGAAGCAGGAGTGTTCGGAACATTGACTTTGTTTCGAGAAATAGGAACTTTTGATTTACTCTCGCAAATTTCAAGCACATCTTTAGGTCTACGATTCAAGATATTGCCACCCGCGGATGCGTTCAAAGAATCTTGATCGTTACAGTTCAACCCATTATAAAAGATATTGACTTGTTGAAGCTCCGTGAATTCATGATGGGGGCATTTTCTGAGGAGATCTTTGAATCTCTCCCATGCCTCTCCAAAGTTTTCATCGAAATTTTGACGAAATCCTTTCATTTTTAAGATTAGTCGTCTTTGATGGAGGGAAAAAGTAATTAACAAACTTTTGAACAAGATCCTCCCAAGTTTCGATGGATCGAGGGGTTCTTTTCCGACCAAATCCGGGCTGCCCCTCAAGTGAGAATGGAAATAGCATCAACTTGATCACTTTTTGTGGCACATCCTTGAAATTGATAGTTGCGGTCAACTTGTTAAACCAACGGATGTGTGCATACGGGTCTTCTCGATCAGACCCGCGAATTGATTTGTGACACAAGTTGGATCAAATGTGTCTTCAATTCGAAGTGATCAGAGTTGATTACTGGTAAAACAATGGCATCTCCATAACCCTCGGTGGGTGCACTGGAGCATTTCGCCATAGTACGTTCGTCTGCCATATTGTTGCTTGAAATAGTACGAATCTCGGGTTCGACTATTTGGGCAGCACGTCTACGAGAACGTCGTCTAGGAATTGCTGCTAGATCACGCAAAGGACTCAATGATCTAGAAGAACGAGATGCATTCTAGAGTTAACTCTAAGAGACTCTCAGAGTTAAGGAGAGAAATGGAATTATGAAGATATTTCAGATGAGAATGAGAATTATGAAGACGTTTTATAAAAATGGGGTGAAGAGAATCTTTATGGGTTTTCCGGTTCAAAGCGTCGATATCACAACAAAATCAATTAACACAAAATCGAGGCAAAACAACAATGAACTTAACCAATAATCCAAGATGAATGGCTTCTTTGAAAAAGGTACACCAATCACAAGGACACAAAGGCAAGTTTTTTTAAATCTTTAGTTCGGGAACTTATTATGGTCGCACCCCCAGTTAGTTAGTGCACTGCCTTGGTTTGCGGTGGTAATCTTTTAAGTTGTTATTATTAAAGAAAACGACGAATATTTTTGTATTTTTTTTTATATTTGATACATATATATAAACAAAAGAAAAATATTTTTGTGTTTTATACGTTTTTGGATGTTTTTGGGTTTTTGGATTTTTTAAGAAAATATGGATATATATATAGATAGATGGATGATATGAACAAATGAGTGAGTATTCAAACAACTAATCTACTAGACGGAAGACAATTAGCACAGACTCCCGGCGGTAAAAATTTGATGCGTGCCAAACAGTCAAGCTAAATCACACAAGCTCGCCACTTGTGAATGGCGGACCGTAACCACTAAAATTTTAAAACTGCCTAAGCACGAATGCAATGAAGATCTGAGGAGTATAGGGTTTCCACGGGTCGTTATGTCCCGGTGAAGTTGTGCAATGGATTATCAAACGTTTAGTGATCGAGGAATTTGAACAGAAAAGGGATTTGTGATAATATTATAACTACAGAAAAAGCCAATAAATAACAACGGCTTAAATGCAAATTAAAGGAAATTAAAAAGATAAAATCTATTAAATAAACGCTATCACTATAATTAAAATGATGTTTTTGTTTTTATGTTTTTATAAAACTGAAATTAAAATCTACGCGACGTACAAATAAAAACGTGAAATTTACACAATATTAACCCTAAAAATATGAAAATGATATTTTAACAATCCTAATGATAAAAGAAAATATTTAGAAAAAGAAAATTATTTTTATAACTAATATTCTAATTATTATTAATTAAAAACTATTTTTAACTATTAAATAATTACCTAAAATACAAGAAATTAGGAAATAAAGCTAGAAAAATAAAATTATGAAATGGAAAAGTCTAAAATAACAAACTAGAATTTTCAAAACTATTTTTGTATTTTTATGATTATTTTTATATTTTCTATGAATTTTAAACTATTAAAAACTAATTAAATTATTAAAAATTATAAAATAAACTATGAAAAATATGGAAAATTACTTTTTTTACTTTTTATATTTATCTAAACCTAAGAAAATTGAAAAATTATTTTTTTGAAGCTTTTCTTAATTTTTTGTATTAAAAGCTAATTAAAAATGATTAAAAACTAATTTAAATTAAGAAAAATAGCAAAACAACTTGGAAAAATCTGAAAATTTCAGGAAAAGTCTACAATTATATTTGGAATCTAGGAAAATTGGAAAAACAAGTGCTTATGTAGATGAATTTGAAACTGCTATGGAAGTGCTTATTGAAATAAGCACTTGATAAGCCAAAAGCTCACCAAAAGCTACCAAACTGATACACAAGCTATGATAAGCTAAAATAACTAAAATGAAACAAGTTACAACAAGCTAAACCTACTGGATTACAAGTCTAACAGATTTGATGTTTAGAACTTATAAGCCAAAACAGATTCTGAGCTACCCACTTTAAGCTTATGCACAAGCTTCACAATAAGCCCAATGGGAAAAATACCAATTGGAACTTGGAACAGACCTGGTTGAGAGTATTTGAAAGAAGAGCTTGTTTGAAGCCTAAAATTAGACCATGATAAAGCTCTTTATGAGTTCATCCTTGCACTTGAGCACTTTTATTTGAAGAGAAAAACCTCAGTGTACACAATGTTATAAACTTCTAAACATAAAATACTGATTTTGCAATTCTATAATCTCAGCGATTAGTGACAATTGAGATGGATTAAAAGGAACTTTTGACTTTTGTGGTAGCTAGTACATTTTCATTGGATGATGGGTGAACTCAAATGAAATTGGCTGTCAATAAGCATGAGCTAGCAGGTTCTAACCAATGAATAAGCCTAAAAGGCCGGAGATATAATTAACAGATCCAAACACCCTATATTACACCGATATGAGTTCAACCGATCCAAACAATGATCCAATCGACAACAATGATCAAACTAAGCTCTTTGTAACTTAAATACAACTATTGGAACAGATTTTAACTAGTTTAAACTACAAATACTGAGTATGCATAAAAACTTGAAAATAACTTACAAAAGTCCAAAGCTGCTTTAGCTTGAAATCATGAACTATGAACCACTAACCTATTTAATATCACCCCAAATGAATCCAAAACAACCCAATCCACCTCTGCATCAACCCATTTCATTCTGCATTCCCATTTTTGACCCTGTTTGACTTTTGTTGACCAAGGATCATAATGAGTTGAAACTTGAATGTGAGCTTGTATAAGGCTTTCACAAGCTCATTTAAGCTTATTGAAGCTGATAGATGAGATTTATAAAGCTTTTAAATGAGATTTTAACTTTGGAAATTTCAACAGTGACATAAACTGAGGATTATAACATTAAACTGAAATTGGTACTTGGAATCAGTTTCAATACATTCAAATACTTAAAGTTAATACACTTTAACAAAACATTACAAGTTTTACACTAAATTGAAAGATTAAACATAAAAACGACCTAAGTGAAAGATGAAAAACTAGAAGACTCCCTTATTTGCTCCAATTGCTATCTTTTTATAATCCAATCTCATTTTCTCTCACTTCTGAACAAATCCCATCAATCTAAGCCATTGGATTTGCTCAAAATGATCTCAACCATTCAAAAAAAAAGATTTTGGCGCCATTTTTCTTCTCTGCCAATTGGGGGTTGAGTGAGGGGTTAGGGATGCAATAAATGTAGTTTGGATGTTAGTTGTGGAGTGGGGGAACATGGTGGAAGTGGAATGGAGGAGGGGGATGGGTGTTACGAGTTGAGAGAAAGCGATTGAGATGGTGGACTTTTGGCGGGTTGAAGTTTTTTACCAGATTTGACCCAAGTGGTGTTAATAATAGGGGGGTTCACAATTCAGTTTGACAGGGGTCCAGAATAGTATCAAAGGTCCAAATTGGTTTGAAAGGGTTTAATAATCCAAGGGCCTTGGTGTAAATTCTGAAACTTGAGGGGCCTAAGCTGCCAATTCATCAAACTTGTTTCAAGGGACCAAAAGTGACAATCTCACAAAGTACAAGGATCAAACTTGCCATTCTCCAATTTCCAGGGACCAATTTTGCCAAATTTCAAAGTTGAAGGACCACTTTTGCAATTTTCTCAAACTTTTTATATTTTTCACCAAAGGACTAAATTTGACAACTTTTGATTTTAAAAGGACCTTTGGTGACTTTACTTCTGAAATTATGTGCTCAGGGACTGTTTTTGACAACTTTAGAAACTTGGGGGACTAAAACTGCAATTTTTGCAAATTTGATATGTTTTTCATCTGATTTTGATCTTTTTGCATTTAAAATACATAAAACACTGATTTGTGATATTTTCATCATTTTGATGCATTTTTGAGTGTTTTCAGATGTTTTTGCAGTTTATATTGTACAAAAATGATGAGTATTTAGACACTCATCAATAGGCAATTAGATGAGGTCACTAGGGAGAAACTGTATATGAAGCTAAAAGATCCTGAGTGTAAAAAGCAAAACATAACATACAAACCCCATGATTACACTAAAGAAAATTAGATTTCCCTGAACAGATTTAAGCCTCAAACTCTATTAACCGCAGAACAAGTTTTTTGGAAAAAGGACATAGATATGCAAAAAGCTAATGCACTTGTTAAAGAAAACACTCCCCTTAGAGGAAAATGCCTCCCGGTGTATCCTCGAATACACCCATGCATTTAGTTCCTAGATCTATTCCCACTAAGAGAAAGACCTTAATCAGCCTATATGTTGTTTATCTACTATTTGTTGATTTTGAGAAGACATGTAAGAAAAGGATCACACCTCTTTTGCAGGATAATCAAGGGGAAAGGGGTTTTGAGCAAACTAAAGAATGCTATTTAATTGAGGTCATGCCTTTCTTTAAACAATTAAAAGGTCAATTTGAAAGTCTTCAAAAAGGAATAAAACCGGATATTAAAGAAATGGAAAAGGAATTTGATGCAATGATTGTTGAGGTCAATGACTATGAACGGGAATTCAAATATAATGAAATTGAAAAGAAAAATCTGCATATCTTAAATGAGAACTTAGTATTGAGTTGTGTGGCTCAAGATGTGTTTTATGCTGTTACTAAGCACTCTATTACTGCTTCTCAATTTCATGAATTATTTATTGCTTTGAAAGTTTCCCATGATCGTGTCATTGAGCTTGAAAGAGCAAATTCAAAAATGCATGATAAAATTGAAAATGATGATCATGATAACTTGGTCAAACATTTTTCTAAATTGGAAGTTAAACATTTTACTTTGCAATTAAAATATCAATATCTCAAAGAAAATGTTAAAACCTCAAATATCAAGACATCCTCAGATGCTCCTGAATTTGATGCAGTTTTTGAAATAAACAAACGTGACGAACAAATTCAAGCTCATTGTAACACGATCAGAAAGTTGAAAGCCCAAATTTCATAATTAAAGGGTGAAAAGAACAATGTGACTGGCTCCAAAATACCCTCTCCTTTAGATTCTTAGTGTTCTCAAACTTTTCATCTTCAAAACTTGGTTAATGCTTTACAAAATGTAAAACCCTAAAATCTCAAACGCGTGAAATGACAATTTTGCCCTTAAACTTAAAATTTTACAAACTCGGAAAACACGTCAACATAGTTTAACAAGTTATGTCATTAATAATATTCACACATTATGAAGTAATTGACTTATGATATAAATTAAAAGAACATAAATGATTTAACTCTAATACACATATCAAATGTACACAATTAACCTAGACTACAAACAAGACTATATACATGATGAAGAGATAAACTTGGAAAGTCTAAGAATTGGTCTTGTTTTCCCTTGATGGCCGGTTATGATAAGCTCCCCATAATCACCCAAATCAATTTTATTAACTCTCATTTACACATTACCATTTCATTTCAAAAACACAAGAAAAAAACCCTAGCTCTCTCTCTTTCTCAATAGTGGCGGCATCAATTTTATTTCATCATTCTCCATCCGAAAATCATACAAACAAAGGTTCCTAGGAGGCTCGTGATCGTGTGTAATCGATTGGTGGACGTGGTGATCGTGTTTGTTTCGAAAATAAGCTTGGACGTGGGTTTGGTTTGGCCGTGGGTTTGATAAAGCCAAGGAAGGCTTGGTTTGATTGTGGTGGTTTGATTCTTGTTTCTTTGTCACGTACACGCTACTAGGGTAACGTATCATCATCTCAAATCTTTTCCTCCTTGTTTCCTTGTTCAATTCGTGGCTATGATGTCTTTTCTAGGGTTTGTTATTCGAAATATGAAACACATAAAATCATGAATATGTTTGTCACATGAAATGATAAAACAAGAATACATAAAACCTTGAATCTTAATCTCTATAATTCGAATGATATAAGGCATGTAATATGAATATGAAACTTATTTTGAGTCTTTCATTTAGTCGACATATATGGGACATATTAAAGGGATTAAATGAGCTTATGAACTATGTGATTCGTTATGTGATAATGGAATCGATAACGAATGATTTACGAGTGTGTTTTGATTGCAATAAGGGGTGTACAAATTGATTTTGGGGGAGGGATGTCTCAATTAAAATGATATCACATAAGGATGTCATGTAATCTTGTAGTAATCGAGCTAAAATGGTTTAGAACGGATACGTTAACTATAACCTAAAAACTAGGGTTTATAATGTTTATTTCGATTTAATAAAATGAAGGGGTTGTTTTGTAAATGGTGAAACTTGATAGATTAACTTGTTAATATTGTAACTAAATGGATTAAATGAGTAAAATGAGTAAACTTACTATATTTACACTTTTAACCCTATACTTTGCATTATTGACATTTTAAACCCTAAACTTTTGTAACTTGTCATAAATGATCCTTAAATCATAATAACACTCATTTTCATTATTTAACTTTAGATAAGTAACTAAACTTACTAAATATGGAAACCTGCTAATTATGGAAAGTTACTAAAAATAGAAACCTGCCTAAAATAGAAAGTACCTAAAATGGGAAACTTGCTAAAAAGGGAAAGCCGTCTTATACAAGTGATTCTGATTCTTATAGAACGTTATCTAATTCATATAGGTTCCGGGCGACGCGATTGATCTCCTTTCTTGACTTTACTTTCATTGTTGATTGCTTCGAATAAGGTACAGATATTCTGACCTTTCTCATAAGGTTTCTCATGATCTCTTTGCATCTATGATCTCTTGCCAATTTGATATTGAACCTTTGCTCTGCTATTGAACTATTGATATTGAATCTTTGCTATTGACCCCTTTTGCTATTGAACCTTTGATATTGATCCTTTGCTACTGGACCTTTGATAATTGAACCATTGATATTGGACTATTGATTTGATTTGTGAACTGCTAATATTGGACCTTGGATATTGATTGACCTCTATACTGTACACTTTGACCTGTCAGTTGATACCCGAGCCATTAACTAGGCATGGGGGTTCCATGTCCGTGTCATTGATGCACCAATGGCATGACTCCAGTGTGGATGAGTGATGTTCCACACCGTCCCCATATTTGTATTGATTAATGCGCGCTTCAGATATATGTATTGGATTGGCCACTATTTGTTTTGCAGGGGGCGTATGGATGCATCCTAGATTTGTTTTGATTTGTATTTGATATGATATGATATGTTTGGTGATGCGGTGCGTGTGTGCATTACACCCCCTCACATTTTGGGAGCTGATCACTCCATTGGCTACTTGAGGTCTCCCCTCCTATTGATTTGGTATTCCGAGGTCACCCCTCCGAATACAATGGTTACTACAGGCTACTATGGATATATGATTTGATTTGATTTGTTTTGTTGGCTCGTGGTGGATAACTGACCCCCTTTTCTTTTGTTTCATCTACCTACCCTATATTGCTTCATATCATTCTTATCATATTTATCTGGCCTTCGGTTCCATTATTTGCTTTTGTATTGCTATATCTGTTCACTGGGCTTTTTAAGCTCAGTCGCGTTCTTTTCCTGCGGCAGGTTATTAAGCTAGGAGCTGGGGATTTTCTTGGGATTGAGAGTAGGATGCTATTGTGGATTTGCCTTAGTCATCTTAGACTTTGATTACTATTGTTATCCCTTTTGGAGATTAGACATTTTATCGTTTCATTTCTGTTGAACCTTTGGGAACTTTTGTATTGTTCAAGTCGTGTTGACTTGTTACCCTTTTGATTATTATTATAAGACTTCCGCTTGCATGGTTTATATGTATTGTTCTGATTTGGCACCATAAATGTGATACTTCTACCCTTATCGGGTTGGGGTGTTACAATTATGGTATCAGAGCCCAGGTTTACGACTTGTAGTCAGGACCTGTGACATATGGACCCTAAGCGTTAACCCGTATAGCTTAAGATTTGATTGGTGAGGTTTGGGTAGATTCTAGGTTCATTATCATCATTTCCGTTCATGATCTTCATCCTATTTCCTAACCTTGCTAATCGTTTAATGAACTCTTCAGATGGTCCAAACTCGAAGGAACGGCGACGACAACGGGATGGACATCCTAACTGAAGCTGATTGACGCACGCGCTAAAGCTGGCCACCTGCTATGCCCGAGATCGTTGCTACCATCACTAATAACGTCCGAAATGGCGCTAGCTCCTCCGGCGTAAATGATGGTGGGGGTGCCAACCCACCTACACCCATTCATGTTTGGATCGAACGCTTCAACAAACTTAAGCCACTCCTTTTTCGCTTGGCAGTCTCACCTAATGATGCAGAGGACTGGATAACGCACATGGAGAAGCTATTCAATGTGCTGGGTTGTGGTGACGAGGTGAAAACCTGACTAGCGACCTTCAAACTAGAGGGTGATGACCTCAACTGGTGGAAGGCCTATCTCTTGTCCAGGGAAGAGAAATTTTTAGATACTTGTGCTTGGAATACCTTTAGGGATATCTTCTATAAACAGTATTTTCCTGAATCGAACAGCAATGATATGAAAGAGAGTACAACGCCATACATCACCGATAGGGAAAGTTCCCATGAGTACATGCAACGGTTTATGAGGTTGGTTGGGTTCGTAGGTGATATTGCTGGAGATGCACATCGTCAGGCTCGGAAGTTCAAATGGGGGTTGAAGAAATGGGTGTTGGACAGGGTGATTAATAACGAGTACACTGAGGTGGCTGCAGTTGCGGATGCTGCCCGCAACATTGAGTTGCTACATGAGGACCAGGGCTTCAACAAGAGGAACAGGGACGGTGATCGTATTTATCCTCGGGTTCGACAGGACCATACTCAGGAGTTTAGGGGTCACACACGACCGTGGGCGTCGGACACACGAGCCACGAGGGTTCTGAGAGATATGACGGTCGAAACGACCGTCGTGAGATCCGTGATGCTTGGGGGGTCAGCGTCAGGTTCGAGATCAATCTTATCGTGGTGGTGGCGGGGTATTAGCTTCGGCTCTTCGTATCATAAGCGGTTTGAGATTTTACCTCCTCCTCCTCCAAAGTGTGTTACGTGTGGTAAGCCTCACCTGTGTGTCTGTCGTAAGCTTACCGGAGGTTGTTATCATTGTGGGGAGACAGATCATAGGGTGAAGGACTGCCCCAAACAGGCATCGGTTGCTCCTTCGAGCTACATCAAACCACCTCCCACCACTGGACGAGTGTATTCAGTCACTCGAGATCAGGAAGACAAGGCGTCAGGTACTATTACTGGCACTATTTATTTTGGTGATTCCACTGCTTTTGTTTTGTTTGATACTGGCGCGACACATTCTATCGTATCGATAAACTTTGCTAAGAAGCTCAAATTATCTCCAACACCGCTAATGAATCATTTATCTATATCAACCCCTATGAAAAATCATGTACTTATTGACCATGAATATGTGAACTGTCCCCTACGTTTCGATGATGGTATTCGTTCGGCTAATCTTCTTCCTCTGGATATGTTTGATTTCGATATTATTCTGGGTATGGATTGGTTGGCCTTGCATAGGGCTACCATTGATTGTCATGCTCGTAATGTTATCTTCGGTAATGTTCATCATCCTGATTTTGTATACCATGGTGCTCAACCACCCAAGTCAGTTAAGATCATCTCGGCTATGAAAGCCCGCACTCTCATTTCTCATGGTTGCCTTGGTTTTCTGGCATCCATCAAAGATACTTCTTTGGAAGTTCCGACTATTGAAAGTCTTTCTGTTGTGCGCGAATTCTCTGATGTTTTTCCTGATGAACTTCCTGGCATTCCTCCGGCTAGGGAAGTTGAATTTGGCATTGATTTGATTCCTGGTGCCGAACCTATATCTAAAGCTCCTTATCGTATGGCACCGATTGAATTGAAAGAGTTGAAAGAACAGTTGCAAGAACTTTTGGAGAATGGCTTTATTAGACCCAGTGTTTCACCTTGGGGTGCACCTGTATTATTTGTTAAGAAGAAGGATGGGAGTATGAGATTGTGTATTGACTACCGCGAGCTGAACCGTATCACTATTCGTAACCGTTATCCTCTTCCGCGCATCGATGACTTGTTTGATCAGTTGCAAGGTGCAAAATTTTTCTCTAAGATTGATTTGAGGTCTGTTTATCATCAATTCGTGTGAAGGAGCAAGATGTTCCTAAAACCGCGCATTACTCGTTATGGCCATTATGAGTTTCTGGTTATGCCATTTGGTTTGACTAATGCGCCTGCCGTCTTTATGGATCTTATGAATCGTGTTTTCCACGAGTACCTCGATAAATTTGTAATCGTCTTCATCGATGACATCCTTGTGTATTCTAGGAGTGAGGCCGAGCACGAGCAGCACCTTCATATTGTATTGGAGATTCTTCGACAGCAGAAGTTGTATGCAAAATTTTCTAAGTGTGAATTCTGGCTGAGCCAAGTTGCTTTCCTTGGTCACGTGGTGTCTGCTGATGGTATCAAGATGGACACATCTAAAGTAGAGGCTATCACAAAATGGTCGAGACCTACTACTGTGACGGAGATTAGAGTTTTCTGGGCTTCTTGGTGGTTATTACCGTCGTTTTTGTTGAAGGTTTCTCGATTGGCGTTACCTTTGACGCAATTGATGAGGAAAGGGGAAAAGTTTGAACGGACGGAGGAGCGTGAAGAAGAGTTTTGAGGAGTTGAAACGGAGGTTGGATTCTTATGCGCTGTTTTGACACTTCCATCGGGTTCGGAGGTTTTCAGATTTATAGCGACAGCGTCGAAAGAAGGTTTGGGTTGTGTGTTGATGCAGCATGGTAAGGTAATCGCCTATGCTTCAAGGCAATTGAAATCGTATGAGGAGAATTATCCTACACATGATTTAGAATTGGTGCGGTTGTTTTGCCCTTAAGATTTGGAGACATTACTTGTATGGTGAATCGTGTGATATCTTTACTGACCATAAAAGTTTAAAGTATATATTCACACAAAAGGAGCTCAATATGAGACAGCGGAGATGGCTAGAGCTTCTTAAGGATTACGACACGAACATCCAGTATGACCCGGGTAAGGCTAATGTAGTTCTTGTCGCTAGGAAGTCGGGTATGATTGCTAGTTTAGAGATTGAACCCATGGTTCTTCACGATCTTGAGCTTATGGATGTGGAATTTTGTTTTCGGGGTTATGATGGTTATTGGGCTAGTATGAAGGTGGAGTCCAACATCATTTTTGGATCAAGGAAGCTCAGAAGGATGACGGTGAGCTTTGGTCTATTGTTCAGAACATTGAGGAATGGAAACAATCGGAGTTTCGGGTTGATAGCTCTGGTGTGGTATGGTTTGGTGACCGGCTTTGTGTTCCGCATGATCCTGATTTGCGTGAGACGGTGTTGTCTGAAGCTCACAGTTCTCCATTCACTATTCATCCGGGTTCTACTAAGATGTACCGAGATCTTAAGCAGCATTTCTGGTGGAATGGCATGAAACAGGATGTGGCTTTGTATGTTTCTAAGTGTATGACATGTCAGCAGGTCAAGATAGAGCATCAACGGGCTAGTGGTCTACTTCAGCCATTGGAGATTCCTACTTGGAAGTGGGAAGAGATTTCTATGGATTTTGTCACCGGTTTGCCTCTCACTCGTAAAAGACATGATGCGATTTGGGTGGTCGTTGATCGGCTAACCAAGTCTGCTCATTTCTTACCCATCCGTACCGGAGATAGTGTTAGTAAGTTGGCAGAGATCTTTCAGCAAGAAATCGTTCGACTCCATGGTACCCCAACAGCAGCGTTGTGATGTGTCGATAGAGATCCTCGTTTCACGTCTCGTTTTTGGAAGAGTTTACATAAGGCCTGGGGCACTCGTCATAAGTTCAGTACGGCGTTTCATCCTCAGACAGATGGTCAGTTGGAGAGGACCATCCAGACATTGGAAGATATGGTGCGGGCATGTGCCTTAGAGTGGACCGGGAGTTGGGATGAGTATTTATGCTTGGTGGAGTTTGCCTACAACAATAGTTGGCATGCTAGCATCAAGGCTGCACCTTATGAACTGTTATATGGGAGGAAATGTAGAGCACCTATTTGTTGGGATGAAGTAGGTGAGCGTTTGATTGAGGGACCTGAGATTATTGAGATCACTAATGAGAAGGTGGCAGTTGCTAGGGAGAAGTTGAATGAGGCTCGTACGCGGCAAAAGAGTTATGCAGATAAACATCGTCGTGATTTGGAGTTTCAGATTGGTGATCGGGTATTTCTGAAAGTGTCGCCTTTTCGGGGTGTTAAACGTTTTGGAATTAAAGGGAAACTCAGTCCTCGTTTTATTGGGCCGTTTGAGATTCTCGAGCGCATCGGAGAGATTTCTTATCGTTTGGCTCTTCATACGGTTATCGCATGTACACGACGTTTTTCATGTATCTCTTTTGAGGGGATACAACTACCATCCTTTGAATGTAGCATCATATCCATTTGATCAGATTCAGCCTGATATGTCTCTTTCGGAGGAACCCGAAGCTATTTTGGATCGGCAAGATCGAGTCATGAGAAACAAAGTAATTCCGTTTGTTAAGATTCTTTGGAAGAATCACCCAGAGCGTGAAGCTACCTGGGAGACCGAGGCATCTATGCAAGCTAGTTATCCACATTTCTTTTCATCATCAGGTATGTCTTTGTTTATTGCTTCGTTTCCTTTCCAATTTTCGAGGACGAAAATTTTCTTTTTAGAGGGGAAGAGTTGTAAAACCCTAAAATCTCAAACGCGTGAAATGACAATTTTGCCGTTAAACTTAAAATTTTACAAACTCGGAAAACACGTCAACATAGTTTAACAAGTTATGTCATTAATAATATTCACACATTATGAAGTAATTGACTTATGATATAAATTAAAAGAACATAAATGATTTAACTCTAATACACATATCAAATGTACACAATTAACCTAGACTACAAACAAGACTATATACATGATGAAGAGATAAACTTGGAAAGTCTAAGAATTGGTCTTGTTTTTCCCTTGATGGCCGGTTATGATAAGCTACCCATAATCACCCAAATCAATTTTATTAACTCTCATTTACACATTACCATTTCATTTCAAAAACACAAGAAAAAAACCCTAGCTCTCTCTCTTTCTCAATAGTGGCGGCATCAATTTTATTTCATCATTCTCCATCCGAAAATCATACAAACAAAGGTTCCTAGGAGGCTCGTGATCGTGTGTAATCGATTGGTGGACGTGGTGATCGTGTTTGTTTCGAAAATAAGCTTGGACGTGGGTATGGTTTCTTGGCCGTGGGTTTTGATAAAGCCAAGGAAGGCTTGGTTTGATTGTGGTGGTTTGATTCTTGTTTCTTTGTCACGTACACGCTACTAGGGTAACGTATCATCATCTCAAATCTTTTCCTCCTTGTTTCCTTGTTCAATTCTTGGCTATGATGTCTTTTCTAGGGTTTGTTATTCGAAATATGAAACACATAAAATCATGAATATGTTTGTCACATGAAATGATAAAGCAAGAATACATAAAACCTTGAATTTTAATCTCTATAATTCGAATGATATAAGGCATGTAATATGAATATGAAACTTATTTTGAGTCTTTCATTTAGTCGACATATATGGGACATATTAAAGGGATTAAATGAGCTTATGAACTATGTGATTACGTACGTGATAATGGAATCGAGCAATCGAATGATTTACGAGTGTGTTTTGATTGCAATAAGGCGCATACAAATTGATTTTTGGGGAGGGATGTCTCGAATTAAAAATGATATCACATAAGGATGTCATGTAATCTTGTAGTAATCGAGCTAAAATGGTTTAGAACGGATACGTTAACTATAACCTAAAAACTAGGGTTTATAATGTTTATTTCGATTTAATAAAATGAAGGGGTTGTTTTGTAAATGGTGAAACTTGATGGATTAACTTGTTAATATAGTAACTAAATGGATTAAATGAGTAAAATGAGTAAACTTACTATATTTACACTTTTAACCCTATACTTTGCATTATTGACATTTTAAACCCTAAACTTTTGTAACTTGTCATAAATGATCCTTAATCATAATAACACTCATTTTCATTATTTAACTTTAGATAAGTAACTAAACTTACTAAATATGGAAACCTGCTAATTATGGAAAGTTACTAAAAATAGAAACTGCATAAAATAGAAAGTACCTAAAATGGGAAACTTGCTAAAAAAGCCGTCTTATACAAGTGATTCTGATTCTTATTGAACGTTATCTAATTCATATAGGTTCCGGGCGACGCGATTGATCTCCTTTCTTGACTTTACTTTCATTGTTGATTGCTTCGAATAAGGTACAGATATTCTGACCTTTCTCATAAGGTTTCTCATGATCTCTTTGCATCTTTGATCTCTTGCCAATTTGATATTGAACCTTTGCTCTGCTATTGAACTATTGATATTGAATCTTTGCTATTGACCCTTTTTGCTATTGAACCTTTGATATTGATCCTTTGCTACTGGAACTTTGATAATTGAACCATTGATATTGGACTATTGATTTGATTTGTGAACTGCTAATATTGGACCTTGGATATTGATTGACCTCTATACTGTACACTTTGACCTGCAGTTGATACGAGCCATTAACTAGGCATGGGGGGTTCCATGTCCGTGTCATTGATGCACCAATGGCATGACTCCGTGTGGATGAAGTGATGTTCCACACCGTCCCCATATTTGTATTGATTAATCGCGCTTAGATATATGTATTGGATTGGCCACTATTTGTTTTGCGAGGCTTATGGATGCATCCTAGATTTGTTTTGATTTGTATTTGATATGATATGATATGTTTGGTGATGCGGTGGGTATGTGCATTACACCCCCTCACATTTTGGGAGCTGATCACTCCATTGGCTACTTGAGGTCTCCCCTCCTATTGATTTGGTATTCCGAGGTCACCCCTCCGAATACAATGGTTACTACAGGCTACTATGGATATATGATTTGATTTGATTTGTTTTGTTGGCTCGTGGTGGATAACTGACCCCCTTTTCTTTTGTTTCATCTACCTACCCTATATTGCTTCATATCATTCTTATCGTATTTATCTGGCCTTCGGTTCCATTATTTGCTTTTGTATTGCTATATCTGTTCACTTGGCTTTTTAAGCTCAGCCGCGTTTCTTTTCCTGCGGCAGGTTATTAAGCTAGGAGCTGGGGATTTTCTTGGGATTGAGAGTAGGATGCTATTGTGGATTTGCCTTAGTCATCTTAGACTTTGATTACTATTTTTATCCCTTTTGGAGATTAGACATTTTATCGTTTCATTTCTGTTGAACCTTTGGGAACTTTTGTATTGTTCAAGTCGTGTTGACTTGTTACCCTTTTGATTATTATTATAAGACTTCCGCTTGCATGGTTTATATGTATTGTTCTGATTTGGCACCATAAATGTGATACTTCTACCCTTATCGGGTTGGGGTGTTACACAAAAGGAAAATGAGAGTTTTCTAGAAGAAAATGAAAAAGTTAAATGACATTTTAAAGAGTTATATGATTCAATGAAAGTCACTCATGACAAGAACAACGAAAAAATAACATCTTTACAAAAGAAAATTGAGAATCTGAGGAGTTAGGTAAAAGGGAAAATGCCACTTGTCTTTGTGGAAAACTAGAAGGGGGGGTTGAATAGTTTTGCCGATTTTAAATTGATTTCAAAAACTTTAGATTCGATATTATGTGAAATCGTATGGATGTTGAGAGCGTATAGATCTAATGATAATGCAATCAAATAAATAAAGTTAAGGGATAGAAAAGACACAACCGATTTATAGTGGTTCGGCTACAAGGTCACCTTCCTTGCCCTACTCCACTCCCCGAGTCACCTACTCGAGAGTTCAAGCACTATGTCAACAAACTCCTTCACTTGGCGGAGAAGCCTTCATAACGTTGCTTACACTTTTTCGGTACAAAGCTAGATACCGAGTCCGTAGCACGGTGGACCAAACCAACACAACTATTACACAACAAATATGTGAAATTTCAAATACAAGATCTTCTCGCTATTTCATGAAATCTTGTGGGTGACAAATCAATCAAGGACCCCTTGCTTGGATGACTTGTAGAATGCTCGTGATCTCGCCTTAGAGAAGGACCTATATGAGGATCACAAATAGAAAGAAAGAAGAACAACTCTCTAGATCAAGTGATCTATATGTTAGAAGAGAATGAGAGTGTATGAGAGATTTAGTAAGAAGAGGGTGAGTTAGAATGAAGAAATGGCTCTCTATTTATAGGCAAATTTCTTCTCTGTTCCACGGATCCCACGGATCCCTCCCACTTGGGATCCGTCTAGTGTAATCCTAGGGATCCGTGGTCCGCTCCTCTTTGCCCATGGGTTTTTGGTTATGGGTCATGGGTTATGGGTTGGTCCATGGGTTTTCTTTAGATTCAATGTATCTAAGTATACATTGTATCTAGCCAACTTGGTATTGGGTTATGATCCATAGGTTATGGTCCATGGGTTATGGTTTTACCCATCCTAATAAACTATTACAACAAATGCTTAATTATTACATTTTTGTATTTAAATGGCTATATGTAAATGCTTTACAAAAATAACATGTATCCTTATAATTATACTTAAGATAACATTACATTTGTTATCAACAAAACACAAAGAGATCGCAAAATATTAATAAACGTTTTTACGGTTTATTTGTATTAACAATCTCTCCCCTTTTGTTGATGACAAAACATAATGTTATGATGAGTAAAACTTAAGAATAGATGCAAGTTTTGAAAGCCCCTAAGTTTTACTTCTTCTCCCCCTTTTTGTCGAAACAAAAGTTAACCCTTGGAAGAAATAAACAAACTTCTAACTCCCCCTTGACGGTAGCTCCCCTTGTTTGGGGCGTCAAGAGAAGAAAAATAAAAATCCTACAAAAAGAAAGGTTAGTAACATGCTTATATAATCTTGTGGTTGCCGAGAATCAAGATTGGGAGCCAAGGTATGTAAACAAGGCCTTGTAATAAAACAACAAATTGTAGTGGTATGTATGCCACTTACAAGCATGTAAAAATAAGAACAAGACTTGTTCTTGAAAATGACTTCAAAAGAAAAATAATACTAAAAGTTAAAAATAGTAGTAGTGATTCCTTCCATGCTTGCATAAGGTTATGGATGGAGGTTTTTATGAGTAATGGTATTGATGCGATCAAGGATGAGGTTGAGTATGAAACGCATTTCTTCCCTAACTTCTATTGCAATTTCCCTAGTGGATTGGCAATGTTCACAATGTAAATGATGTGGGTAATGAGTGCGGAAGTTTTCGGGTTGTTTTGATTTGAGTTATGCGGAAGTTGTGGTGGAAAAATAGGAAAATATGGATCAATATTCGGAATGTTTGTAAATGGTGGTGGAAAAGAACCTAGATGTTCTTGTAATGTGATGGGAGCTAATGGTGGTGATGTTTCAAGATCTTGAAATATAGTATTTGGAGATGTGGGTGGTGTTGAAAAGACTATTCTTTTTCTTTAGGTTGGTTAGATCTTGTTGGAGTCTTAAGGAGTTCCAAAAGAGTTATTTTAGGTGGTGATGAAGTTGGTGTACTTGTTGGTGATGAGGGTGGTGCTATAATGGAAGCATCTTGTGGTGAGTTATTTGTTGAGGATGAACCATTTGAGGTTGGTTTTGCTAAACAACAAGATCGGATACTAATCCGTGCGGATATCCTAGCATTTGATTGTGGTATTTTGGATGGTGGAAGTACAAAGGTTTGGATATCATGATTGTTTGTACAAGATGATTCTCCTAAAGGGTTTTTGGATGACATGATGAAGTGTGTTTGTGAGAAGGAGATGGATTATGCAAGCATTTTGGGAGTTATATATATAGAAAAACAAAGCATTGTAAATCTAATGATTAGATATGAATCTAAGGCATGTGATCATGAGAACACAAGCATTAAAGGGCATACTCCCAAAAATGAAACAAATGTGGATTTTTCATCCAAAGTGAAAAAAATAGAAGTTGAAAAGCTTCTTTTTACGGATCCCACGGATCCTTCCCTTGAGGGATCCGGCCCCATAAAGGCTGGGATCCGTGGGTGTGTTTCAGCAGCACAAAATTTTCCTTTTTGGAAACATTTTGCCTAGTGTGTGCCTATATGCAAACTATTTGGAGTTTCGGTTATCTCGACTCCTAAAAAGAAGAAAAAATAAACTAGAAGTATAAAACCATCCTATTGAGATAACCCGAAAACACATATTTAGTACATGAGTACGTAATTTTGTGTTATCAATGCTCCTAATTCATTGTTGCTTAAATGAATGTACCCGAAAACACATATTAGTTATGTGTCCCCTTTAGCATTCAAAAGACATGAGATGCAATGAAAGCGGGTTTTTACTTTGTATTAATAATGAAAAGCGATTTGTCCTAGACGTGAGAAATTGCTTTTGTGAAATTGATACGGGAAGGTATCATCTTTTTAGAAAACATTGTGAAAGTAGGTTTTAAAAAAAAATAAGAAGACTATAAGTTGAAAAACTCATCTTGGGTTTTGAAAATTCCCGTATTGTTTGTGAGTTGTGTGTGAAATAGAAATCCTAGACTCAGAAAAAAGAAGGCTAGTGTTTACATACCTTGTAGTGTCAAATAAGTTACAATGTTTGTTCCATTAGACCAAGACGAAGTAGGTTGAATTGTTCCCGCTTCAACGGTTTGGTGAGGACGTCGGCTATGTTGTCTTCGGATGCTACCTTCTCAATAGAGATGTTCCCCTTTTGAACATTGTCTCTTAGGAAGTGATGACGAATCTCTATATGCTTTGTGCGAGAATGCAATAACGGATTCTTGCTTAAGTCGATGGCACCTTTGTTGTCACATAGGATGGCTATGTCGCTTAGATGGATGTCGTAGTCTACTAACGCTTGTTTCATCCATAGTGCTTTTTGGCATGCTTTGCCCGGCGGAGGCGTGCTATCGGCTTCGTTGTTGATATTGCAAGTGCCGTTTTTTCTTAGAAAACCATGATGTTAAACAACATCCCATAAAAGTACATACCCACTTGTACTTTTTCTATCAACGTAATCACCGCATGGTCGAATCTGCATATACAATTGTTTCTACTCCCGTGCCCTTAGGATACCATAATCCTAATTGTGTTGTACCCTTAATATATCTAAATATCCTTTTACGGCTTCTAGGTGTGATATTTTAGGGTCTTCTTGAAACCTAGCACATAAGCAAACACTAAACATGATATCCCGCCTACTTGCCGTGAGGTAGAGAAGGCTACCTATCATGCCACGATATTTAGTATTATCTTCGGATTCTCCGTCTTCATCTTTTGTGAGTTTGGTGTCGGATGACATTGGAGTCCTAATTGGTTTTGACTCTTCTAGACCGAATTTCTTTAACATCTCCTTGATGTATTTAGATTGATTGAAGAAGATACCATCTTCTACTTGTTTTATTTGTAGACCAAGAAAGAAACTAAGTTCTCCCATCATACTCATCTCGAACTCGTCATGCATGATTTTAGAGAAATCATCACACATGTCTTGACAAGTGGATCCGAATATAATATCATCTACATATATTTGTACTATGATTATATGTGACTCTCTTTTCTTAGTAAAAGTGTGTTGTCAACTAACCCCATGGTGTAGTTGTGTTTAACTAGAAATGACTTGAGTCTATCATACCAAGCTTTTGGAGCTTGTTTAAGACCATAAAGGGCTTTCTTTAATTTATACACATGTTTGGGTTTTTCAAAATCAATGAAGCCGGAGGTTGAGCTACATATACTTCTTCATTTATGAAACCATTTAGAAAAGCGCTTTTGACATCCATTTGATAAAGCTTTAGATCATTAGCACAAGCATACGCAAGAAGTATTCTTATAGACTCTAATCTAGCCACGGGGCGTAGGTCTCATCAAAGTCTATTCCCTCTTGTTGGTTATACCCTTGAGCAACGAGTCTAGCCTTGTTCCTAGACACTACTCCGTTTGCATCTAATTTGTTTTTATAAACCCATTTGGTTCCTATTATGGTTTGATTACTAGGTGGAGGGACAAGTGTCCAAACATCATTAGAAACAAATTGATTTAGTTCTTCTTGCATAGCCATTACCCAACTTTCATCTTTTATGGCTTCTTGTGTATTCTTAGGTTCTAAGGTTGAAACGAAACAAAACAAGCTACTTTGGTTTTGAACTTGAGACCTTAATGTTCGTTCGTTTAGTTTTCCTATGACTTTATCTACGGGGTGATCTTTGGACTCTTTAATGTTTATTATTTCATCACTTAGAGGTTCTTCTTCTTCACTTATCTTTTTCTTTATTACTATAGCTTCACTTTCTATAATCTCGTCATCGACAAGAGGTGGAGAGGGTTTGGGTGGACTTTCATCAAATTTTATATTTAATGACTCTTCTACCTTCATTGTTTCTTTGTTTAATATGACGTAAGCTTTGCTATTTGGCGAGTAACCTAAAAAGATACCTTCGGTTGATTTAGGATCAAATTTTGTAAGGTAATCTTTAGTGTTAAGAATAAAACATTTACTACCAAAGACTCTAAAGTGATTTAACGTAGGCTTTTTGCCTCCAAGTAACTCATATGGAGTTTTTCCTAAGATTGGTCTAATCAAGACTCGATTGAGTATATACGTTGAAGTATCAACGGCATTACACCAAAATTTTTGAGGTATGGATTGTTCATTAAGCATGGTTCGACTCATTTCTTGTAGAGTTCTATTCTTTCTTTCTACTACCCATTCGATTGTGGATGCGTGGAGCCGAAGTTGTGAGTAATACCATTAGCGTCACAAAAGCTCCAAATTGCACTTCATTATCGAATTCCCTACCATGATCCGTCCTAATAGACACTATGGGACTTCCTAGTTGTCTTTGGATCTTTTTGCTTAATATTTCAAAATAGTTAAAGGTTTCCGTTTTGTTCTTTAAAAATTTTGTCCATGTATACCTAGAGTAGTCATCCACTATTACCAAAGTGTAGTAGTTGCCTCCATAACTTTGGATAGCGGATGGACCAAATAAATCCATATGTAGTAATTCTAGACACCTAGTTGTGGACACCATGTTTTTAGCTTTATGACTCGAATGAGCTTGTTTTCCTACATTACAAGCATCACAAAAATGATGTTCATATTTTAACTTAGGTAGATCTCTTACTAGATCTTTGGATGATAGCGATTGAAGAAGTCGCATGTTGGCGTGACCCAATCTTCGATGCCATAAGGTCGAAGTATCATCCATAGAGGTAAGACATAGTTTGTCTTTAGGTTCATTACCGATTTTAATGACATAGACTCCATGTTTCCTAATTCCTCTTCCTATGGTTATGCCATTTTTAAGTATCTTACTACCGGTTTTGGTAAAAAGTACATTGCACTTTTTATCACATATTTGTCCTATACTTAAGAGATTAAAGTTTAGGTTTTCTACGTGACACACATCGTTAATGGTTAGAGATTTGTTAGAAATCGTACCTTTACCGATGATTCTACTTTTGCTATTTCCAAACACCACATTACCTCCATTAATGGATTCATATGTGGAGAATAGATCCCTATTGCCGGTCATGTGCCTCGTGCACCCGCTATCCTTGACCCATTCATCGGGGTCTAGGTCGACCTTTAAGCACACCTAAAACAATAATAAACTCAAAAGTTTGGTCCCCATTTGTTCATGGGTCCATTAGTGTTAAACATTCCATTCATGTTAGACATGTATGGATAAGATGAGTATGCATTCCATGGAGCAAAGTTTTGAAAAGGAAAACCGTTTTGCATGTTTTGATTCCATCCCATTTGATGGTTACTTTTCTGGTAAACGTTATTAGGTCTCCTAAATGAATTAGGTTTTGAAAAGATGGAGCTTTGTTTCTTGCAAAAGTAGGATTATATTTTGGAGGTGGTTGTCTAGTGGTGACATGATTTGGTTTCTTCCTATTAACTATAACAAACTCAGTTCTAGATGAAGAAGCTACGTTATTGCTATTGTTTGCTACAGCAGATCCACGGATCCTTTTCTGTACACTAGCCGGTTCCTTTTTGGGGATCCGTGGGATCCGCCACAACAGTGGCTGGTTTTTCTAGTTCCTTAACAAATTTTGTTTCTTTACTTTCACTAGTTGATGGATCAAGTTGTTGACTACCTAGACCCTTTTGATTGTTACCGGTTTTAACACTATCTAGTATTGTATCTAAAGTGTTTGTGCTCATTCTAGCAATTTTAGAATCTAAGTGATCCACTAGTGTTTGAAGTTGAACATAAAGTTCACATTCACCACTTGCTATTTTACCCTTTTCTAAACGTTTTAGTTTTGCTTTTAATTCTATGACTTCTTTATCTAAACGTTGATTTTGACTCTTTAAAAGCTTGTTTTTGTTAATTAGTTTTAAGCTAATATTGCATAGTTTGTCATATTCATTATGCAATGAGTCGTCATCAAGTGATGAACTACTATAGTATTCGTGACATACCTCGTCATTTGCCATGAGACAAATTTCTTCGCCCTCCTTCGCCGCTCATTCCCCATGTGCCGCCCACGAACGCCTTTTGATCATCCCGTTTGGGACACTTACTAATAAAGTGGTTTGGGTCCCCACATTTAAAGCAAGTACGATCATCCTTGGCTTCGTCCTCTTTGCTTTTTCGAAAGCCTTTCTTATCGTCATACGGTTGTTTGACGATCTTCCCTTTCTTCTAAAGAACTTTTTAAAGTCCCTTACCGCCATAGCGTACTCTTCATCGTCACTACTCGAAGATGAGTTCTCCTCATCGCTTGAAGCCTTTTTGGCTTTAAGGGCAAGAGATTTGTGTTTCTCTTTCTCTTTTGAGGCTTCGAATCTTTAGCAAGGACAAGCTCGTAGACTTTTAGGTTGCCTATGAGTTCATCGAGGGTGAGGATTGTCAAATCTTTTGACTCTTCGATTGCCGTCACCTTGGATCTCCACTTGGATGGAAGTGCCCTTAGATATCTCCTAACATGGTTACGGCTAGAAAAAGATTCATCAAGTGCTTGTAAAGATGTAATAATAGTATTAAAGTTAGCAAATGAATGATCTATAGTTTCCTCATCCGATATTGAAAATTGTTCATATTGTTGAACAAATAAATCAATTTTATTATTTTTAACTTGTTGGTTGCCTTGATGAGTTACAACTAAAGAATTCCAAATTTCTTTAGAGGTTTTAAGCATAGAAATTCTTTCAATTCCTTTTCGTAAAGCATTATATAAAACCATTTTTGCTTCACTATTTTAGAAAGCTTTTTCTTCATTTCATCGTTTAGTTTATCATGAGGTATGTGAACTAAATTTCCTTTATCATCATTTGAGGTAGCCTCAAAATCACCTTCAACAATAATGTACCAAAGATCAATATCTTTAGACTTCACATATGTTTCGAATCTATTTTTCCAATATATAAAACCATTAGTTTCAAGTAGTGGTGGTCGTTGCATAGATTGCCCTTCCTTATAATTTTCAAAACCCATAGTGATCGAAAAGTTTTTAAAATACAATTTTATTTTAAAACTTTTATAAACTTAGCTCTTGATGCCAATTGTGGAAAACTAGAAGGGGGTTGAATAGTTTTGCCGATTTTAAGTTGATTTCAAAAACTTTAGATTCGATATTATTTGAAATCGTATGGATGGAGAAGCGTATAGATCTAATGATAATGCAAGCAAATAAATAAAGTTTAGGGATAGAAAAGACACAACCGATTTATAGTGGTTCGGCTACAAGGTCACCTTCCTTGCCCTACTCCACTCCCGAGTCACCTACTCGAGAGTTCAAGCACTATGTCAACAAACTCCTTCACTTGGCGGAGAAGCCTTCACAACGTTGCTTACACTTTTTCCGGTACAAAGCAAAATACCGAGTCCGTAATGTGGACCAAACCAACACAACTATTACACAACAAATATGTGAAATATCAAATACAAGATCTTCGCTACAGAAATCTTGCTGAATGACAAATCAATCAAGGACCCCTTGCTTGGATGACTTGTAGAATGCTCGTGATCTCGCCTTAGAGAAGGACCTATATGAGGATCACAAATAGAAAGAAAGAAGAACAACTCTCTAGATCAAGTGATCTATATGTTAGAAGAGAATGAGAGTGTATGAGAGATTTAGTAAGAAGAGGGGTGAGTTAGAATGAAGAAATAGATCTCTATTTATAGGACAAATTTCTTTCTCTGTTCCATGGATCCCACGGATCCCTTCCACTTGGGATCCGTCTAGTGTAATCCTAGGGATCCGTGGTACGCCCTCTTGCCCATGGGTTTTTGGTTATGGGTCATGGGTTATGGGTTGGTCCATGGGTTTTCTTTAGATTCAATGTATCTAAGTATACATTGTATCAAGTCTTCTTTGGTATGGGTTATGATCCATGGGTTATGGTCCATGGGTTATGGTTTTACCCATCCTAATAAACTATTACAACAAATGCTTAATTATTACATTTTGTATTTAAATGGCTATATGTAAATGCTTTACAAAAATAACATGTATCCTTATAATTATACTTAAGATAACATTACATTTGTTATCAACAAAACACAAAGAGATCGCAAAATATTAATAAACGCTTTTATGATTTATTTGTATTAACAGCTTTGAGTAATGATCTGTCAAGGGTGGTTCTTCGAGAGGATTTAATTCAAGATCTCTCATTCTGAGTTATTTCTTCAAAGTTTCTTTTCCTCTTCCTGTTATCTCTTCTCAATTCCATTTCATGAAATCATCAACTTTTGTCAAAAGTTTTTTGTTTCATTGATTTTTTCGGTAGTCATGAATGATCTGATTCGCTGGTAATGTATCCACTTTTTCATTTCTTATCATTAATGATCGATATTGAAACAAGTGTCACAATGAATGTGATAGCGACGCTTATCGATTAGAAAGGTGATTCCATCTTCCAACTCCAAGGTTGAGTTCTTCACTTTGATGATTGCATCGCTGGGTATTTAGGAAAGGTCTTCCTAAGATGAGTGGGACTTTACTATCTTCTTCCATTTCTAATATTACAAAGTCCACGGTAATGAATTTATCGACTTGAATAAGCATATTCTCGGCAATACCACAAGTGATATTGATAAGAATGATTTGCTAATCAATGCTCTTTTTGTTGGTTTTAGGTTGTTGTTGCATAACTTGGAATACAAATAATAAGCCATCAAATTGATACTTGGCGCCAAGATCGCTAAAGCATCGCGATTTAATATTATTCCAAAAGTACATGGAATAATAAAGCTCCCTGTGATCACCGAGCTTTGGTGGGATCTTTGTTTTGGACAATGGCCGAAAGCATTCTTCGCTAATGAAAGTAGTGATATTTGCTCTAGCTTGCTTTTGTTATTAAGAAGTTCTTTCAATAATTTCCCGTAATTGGGCATTCCGACTAAGACATCAACTTGAGGAACATTGAGTCTAACCTAATTGATTATTTCAATGAACTTCTTATAACGTTCTTCTATTTTTTCCTTCTTAAGGCGTTGAGGATAAGGAATTTTTGGTATACGCCGTGACGATGGTGTTTCTTTTGATGGTTTGAGTTGTGTTGGTTTCCTCGGCTTCCTCCTCACTATCTTCGGTGAAAGGAGTATTTTTGTTGGGATTCGTGGTGGATCGTGACGAGAGACCACTTCTTTGTGAAGACAGATTGATATGCTCATTTCAAGCCATGTGGACTCGGTGACGCCTAATCATTTGATGGTTTTGGGTTGATCGGGTGTTACTGGCAACGAACCGTGATGGTCGAGAGGAATGTTGGTCAGAAAATCTTCCAAACTTGTTTTCAAGATCTTGGATAGATGCTTGATGATTTTTCTCGTTCGCCAACTTGGCTTTGAGATTGAAAATTGATTTTTGATAAAATCATTTGTCGATTTTGAGCGTGCCACCTAATTCTCTCATGGTTTTCTCGAATTTGGTTTCTTCCATCTTTTTCGGAGTTTCGTGGTGGGGATTGTCGGGCCGTGGTTGAGAATCACGATTGTCATCCCTTTGGTCGCGGTTCTTGCCAATTTCCAATTTCGACGCAGTATTACATTACAACGCATACCCTCCTCCATATATCCTCCTGGACATAATTTTCTTCTCCTTCGTTAGGTCCACCCATAGGCTTATCGTCGCACTCGGATGATGGATGATTTCCTCCACAATTGTTGCATCCGTCTCGCATTCCTTCACTTCATCCTTGATATCTTTGTATTGCGAGTGATTTTGAGGTTAGGCTTCCATTTTCTCCATGAGTTTTGAGGTATCGGTGTTTTCGACAAAAGCAACGGTTTTTAGAAGAGGTTTGGTTTTGGAATCTTTAGACCAATCTAGTTTGAGAAGTTCTGATCCTCGAAAGTAATTGGTGTGCATCATTAGGAGTCTTATAGAGAAAATTCTCCAAAGATCAAGGATGCCTTGAGATTTCGTCTGGTCCATGGTAAAAGATTTGGATAATGGTTCCTTTCGATAATCCATGTCCATGACAACTACGAAGCAAATCTTTCATCCGCCAAGCTCGGCTGCGATTCGCTGGGATTTGTGTGAAAGCATCTAATTTCTCCCATTAATCGACAAACATGGCAGGAAAGAATCGCCACAAAGGCTTTGCCTCATCTCCTCCCAACCGCTGATAATCAGGGTATTAATTCATCGTACCATACTTTAGCATCTCCGCGGTGATGATGGAAAAATTTTGAGCTTAATGGCATTAACATCGGTGTCACCATAACGGAACATGCCACAAATTTCATGAATTCAAGAATGTGTTTATGCGGATCGGCCCGCACACCGCCATCGACCGACGTCTTTGATCATGGAAAGATGATGACCCTTCACGGAGAAGTTGTCACCAAGGTCGATAACAATAGCACTCCCGGGGTTGGTGCTACGCTCTGTTAGTTCCCACATGGGTTGATCGTCCGCCATGGGAAAAGGTAAATTGGTGAAAGGGTTATAAACAACTTTGGCTTCTACGAGGTTATCAAACATGGTTTGGTACTCTTGGTACACGCATTTTCCAAAGGTATGAAAAGTGTTCTTCTTCTTCTCGAATCAAACGCTCGTTGGTAAGAGGTGTAATTGGTTCTATTCCCACTGCACGAGTGTTCATACAATGTCCTAGAGAATCCAGGCAATATCTAAACACACCGACAAACAACGAAAAACAGCTTTATGGGACAGGCGGGTAACCAATCGGCCATAAGAGCTTAACGATCGGTTAGATCAGTTTGGTATGGTTTAAAGCATGAACCTGGATTGTAAGGCAATCGGATCGGCTGAAGAATCTCGAAAAAAATTTGGAGTGAATCAATCGATGGGGATTCAAAACTTAATGAAACACAATCAAACCGAAGCTACCAAAAACTCGATGTGCTACGCGTGTACAAGTTTTAAATTTATAAAAGGTGAATTATAATATTACCAATAACACATACGAGTAAGTGTACTCGTCCGTTATTGCAAGATTATGAATGTAAGTCGAGATCGTTCGCAGGGATTTGAGTGAATCTAATAACAAGTATGAATCAACAGAGTCTATCCAAAACATATAACAAAGCAAATAGATATAATGAAATTCAGATGATTAAAAACTACACTTGCTTAAACTAGTTTCATATCCTAGATTAATGTGATTGTGTTAACCTCTTAACATGTTGGTTGTGACAATTAGTTGGTGTACTAATCTATTGTTCTTACAAGTTAAACCTTCGTCAAGATTTTAGTTCATAAAAACAAGCAATAAGTTTAACCAATCAATTCAAGATCAATTCAAGTTTCATAAGTTTACTTTCATAACTTAAACACAAAAACATCCACTTGGTTCATCAAATTGCTTAAGAAATGGTCAATACAAAAGGTAACCGATTATAGACAAAAGGATACAATTGATTCTCAACAACTAATCCGAACCTTTAGATGTTTCCAATCAATCCAATTTGATAATCAAAAAGCGTTTTTATTACAACCACACCTTAGTTCCTTTGTTTAATCAAGAGTAATAGGTAAAAACAATCATCCATAGACAAAATGATTATAACTAGTTGAATAACAATAAGTTCTTTCGACCTCTACGATTACTATCAACTAGTCAAACTTGGTTAACAAATGCCACTATGAAACTTTAGCACAACTGGATCTTAGAATCAACTTGAAATTGAATTAAAACATGTTAACACAGTCACTAACTAATCATATGATAATATACATCATTGAAGCAAGTGCATAAAGAAACTAGCCACTCATAGCAAACATAAACATAAACTCATAACTTTGAAAATTAGAAAACATGATTAAAAGTCTTACAATGCTTGGAATAAGATTACAAATGGTGAAGTAATGACTCCCAAGGTATTTGGGGTAGACTTCTTGGTGATTTGGCCTCCAAATGTGGAACTTCTGGAACTCCAAACTTTCCTGAACTTCTAAGGACGAATTTGAGAGCTTAAGAGCTTTGTTTGATGAGTAGAGAGATGTGTATTGAAGTGTGTGTCTCATATGCTTACAAAAGGCCTCTATTTCTACTAGTTCCAAGGCCTAGGTATTAATTGTCGAACTTGGCCTCCAAGGAGTTAGGAAGGGACTAGAATGCACCAAGAGAAAGACCTAGAATCGTTTGGATGCAAAGGGAAAACTTAGTGATGAAGATTTGGCAGATACAGGTGATGAGTGTGTAAATACTCATCATTTTTAGTCAAATCGAATCAAGCAAAACGCCTAAAATGCTCAAATGCATCAAAACACTGAAAATATTCCAAAATTGCATTTTATATGTTTCAGATGCAAAAAGATCAAAATCAGATGAAAAACGTAGCAAATTTGCAAAATTGGCAGTTTCAGTCCCCCAAGTTTCTAAAATTGTCAAAAATAGTCCCTGAGTCAAAATTTCAGAAGAAAAGTCACCAAAGGTCCTTTTTAAATCATAACTTGTCAAATTTAGTCCTTTGGTGAAAAATATCAAAAGTTTGAGAAAATTACAAAATGGTCCTTCAAGTTTCAAAATTGGCAAAATTGGTCCCTGAAAAATGTGAAATGGCAACTTTGGTCCTTGTAATATTAACACTTGTCAATTTCAGTCCTTGGATCAACTTTGAGATATTGTGCTCTAGGTCCCTACAGCCGTAAATTACAAGTTAGGTCCTTGTATTCTAAACCCTTTAATACTCCACTTGGACTAATCAAATTGCAAATGACCCCGCCTTTACTCTCTGACCTCGCTCACTAATACTTTTGACCCCTCGCTATTATTAAAACCAAGTCAAAACACCCCTTGATCGCCTTCTCTCCCTCACGAGATAACCATTTCCATCATCACCAATCCTGCATCTTCCTCGCTAACACTCCATCCACTCCACCATCATCACTTTCACCCTCCTCCAAACACAAGAAGCCAAGAAATCATTAAATGCCTCTAAACCTAACACTCAATCACCCCCTAGTCCGTTAAAACCAAAATTGGCTTCAATGCTTTAAACGGCCAAGATCACATTTATCAATCCAAGGGCCCTCAATTGTTGGTGGAACTATTCAAAGAGGAGAGACACTTTGGGTGTATAAAAGGCCAAGAGAAGCAAAAGTGGAGTTAGTTTTTAGTTTTTCTAGCAATGTATGTCGCTTTATAATTCCTTAGTCTAAAACGATGAGTAGTTGTATTTTCAAGTTCTCGTTGTACTCAAGTAAACCTTTTCAAGTATTTTAACTTGATTCAAGTATTAATTTCGCTTTATGTTCAATTTCCATCATTATTGTTAACTGTTGAAATTTCAAGTTTCAAACTCATTTGTCAAAGCTTTAAGCAACTCAATTTCACTTCAAACAAGCTCATATAAGCTCTTAATAGCTTTTCTCAGAAGCCTCTAATCAAGTTTTAAGCAAAATTGAAACTTGGTCAACAAAAAGTCAAAATGGATCAAAGGTGATGCAGAGAAATGGTTAGTTAAAGATGGAAATGGGTTGAATTATAGCTTATCGATCGGGTTTGATAGATTAGTGGTACTTGGTTCACATTTTGCTAGCCATTGTGGCTTTGGACATTTGTAAGTCAAGTTCAAGCTCATTTCTTTGCATAACTGCTTTAGTGGTTAACAATAGTTGTAACCTGTTTCAATAGTAATATTTAGGTTAATTAAAGTTAGTTTGATCATAACAATAAGTTGAATCATTGTTTAGACACTTTTACTTGTTAATTAGTATAATAAGGAGTGTTTGGTTCCTTATATTTCGCTTTAAGCTTATGCAAGTTGTTCATTTCTATTAGCTCATGTTTGTTAAGTAAAATTGAACTCATTTGAGTCAAAAGATTGGGTCTCAGAAGCTAGAAGTCAAATTTCCTTTCAATCCATCTCACTGTCAACTCGTTGTAATTTTTGGAAGTGCAGCACTTGATTTGTGTTTAGAATCATCAAACATTGCTTGCAGTGTCTTTAGTTTATCATATAACATTAATCTCACCACAAAAATTGATTCAAAGTTCAAATTGGTCAAACTTCATCACTTTTGTCAAAAGTCAAATTGTGTAAACTCGTTTTAGCTCAACTAGACGTAATTTTCATGGACTCATTATTGGGTCATCTTTAGTGAAATTTGTTGCTTTAAAATCTTCTAATCGGTCTAATTGCTTATAGTGATTTTTTGAATTTTGCTAATTTTTATGAGTCTTATAATCACTGCTCAAATGGCCAATATGCCCTTCCATCGATCTGTTATGGAACCGAAGTTTTCTCGCTTTGTCTAGAGTTGCACAGGCTCATTTGAGCTCACCTGTGTCTCCTTTTTGGTACACTTGTCTCACCAGTGTCTTTTCCAAGTCCTAATTCATAGTTTTCACTTTGAGCTTATTTATAAGTGTGCTTGTGCTTAAAGTAAGCACTCTAAAATCTTTCGTAAAAAATCTCATGTACATCAAATCAGGCAAATTGTGATTCAGTGGTTAAAAATAGTTAGGATCTGTTGTATTTTAGTTATTTTAGTAGTTTAGAACTTTGGTAAACAGTTGGTAGCTTATCTTGTCCATTTGGCTTATTCTAGGAGGCTTAATATTAAGCACTTCCACATCGCTTCCTAAATCTACACATAAGTGCTTGTTTTCCATTTTTCTCATATTCCTCATATTAATTTAGACTTTTCCTGAAATTTTCAGATTTTTCCAAGTTGTTTTGCTATTTTTCCTAATTTAAATTAGTTTTTAAGCATTTTTAAATAGCATTTAATATAAAAAATTCAGAAAAGGTTCAAAAAATTAATTTTTCAATTTTATTAGGTTTAGATAAATATAAAAAGTGAAAAAGTAATTTTCCAGATTTTTCATAGTTTATTTTGTAATTTTAGTAATTTAATTAGTTTTTAATAGTTTAAAATTCATAAAAAATAGAAAAATAATCAAAAAAATACAAAAATAGTTTTGAAAATTCTAGTTTGATATTTTAGACTTTTCCATTTCATTATTTTATTTTTCTAGCTTTATTTCCTAATTTCTTGTATTTTAGGTAATTATTAAATAGTTAAAATAGTTTTTAATTAATAATAATTAATTAAATAGTTGTAAAAATAATTTTCTTTTTCTAAAACTTTTCTTTTATCATTAGGATTGTAAAAATATCATTTTCATATTTTTAGGTTTAATATTGTGTAAGTTTCACTTTTTAATTCAGACGTCGTAGATTTTAATTTCATTTATAAAACATAAAACAAAACATCATTTTAATTATAGTGATAGCGTTTATTTAATAGATTTTATCTTTTTAACTTTCCTTTAATTTGCATTTAAGCCGTTGTTATTTGTTGGCTATTCCGTAGTTATAATCATAACCAAATCCTTTTTCCGCTCAAACTCCTCATCACTAAACGCTGATAATTCATCGCATACTTCGACATAACGACCCGGGGAGACCCTAAACTCCTCAGATCTTCATTGCATTCGTGCCAAACAGTCAAGCTATTTAGTTTTCAAGCATTTTTAATTAGCATTAAATACAAAAAATTAAGAAAAGGTTCAAAAAAATAATTTTTCAATTTTCTTAAGTTTAGATAAATATAAAAAGAGAAAAATATATTTTTTAGATTTTCTTAGTTAAATTTGTATTTTTAAATAATTTAATTAGTTTTAAATAGTTTAAAATTCCTAGAAAATAGAAAATAATCGTAAATACAAAAATAGTTTTGAAAATTCTAGTTTGTTATTTTAGACTTTTCCAATTCATAATTTTATTTTTCTAGCTTTATTTCCTATTTTCTTGTATTTTAGGTAATTATTAAATAGTTAAAAATAGTTTTTAATTAATAATAATTAGATAATTAGTTATAAAAATAGTTTTCTTTTTCTAAATATTTTCTTTTATTATTAGGATTGTAAAAATGTATTTTTCATATCCATAGGTATTTTCCTTCTTTATTTTTACGTTTTATTTTGTACGTTAACGTAGTTTTTAATTTAAACGTAAGTTTTTTGTTTTAAACGTTCATCACTTTAAATATAGTGATAGCGTTTATTTAATATTTTTTTTTATCTTCTTACTTTTCTTTAATTTGCATTTAGGCCCTTGTAGTTTATGTCATTTTCCTTAGTTATTAATCTCATCTCTTTTTTCCGCTCAAATCTCCCGATCACTATACGCTTGATAATCCATTGTGATAGCTCACTGGGACATAACGAATTTAGACCCTATGCTCCTCGATCTTCATTGAGTGTTCACCAAAAACGCGGTCGAGCTCAAAGCTTTGAAAATTACCCCTGGTTCAAACAAATGGTTTGAAAGTTGTACCAGCGAAGTCAAGAGTGTTCTTGATGATGATGATGATGATCTAGAATCGGAGACTTCATCTAAGTGGTGGAAACTGCTAGCTCTAAGAGCACACCACTTGTCCCACCTCCGAATCGCTTGTCGCATCGAGTTTGTTAACTCGTGGATGAAACCAAACTCTTCAGCTTCATCCGATTGATGATGATGATTGTGATCCAATGGGAGACATTCTTCCCATTGAAGAATTTCTCAAAATTGATCCATCATCTCCTAGTCTTATTAATTCTAACTCTTCCACCCTCTCTTACTCCGCTTGAGGAAAGTGATTTCATCTTGGAAGAGATTGAAGCATACTTGTCTAGTGATTCTGTTCCATGGGAAATTGATCACGCTCCCATTGACATCGAGGGAGATATTCTTCTCATTGAGAAGTTGCTTAATAATGATCCATTATCACTCCCTCCCATCGAGCTTCATATCAAGGAAGTCAAGTCAGCTTGAGAAAACCAAGAATTTCCCGAGGTTGAACTTAAGGACTTACCACCTCATCTCGAGTATGCATTTCTTGAAGGTGATGATAAATTACCCGCCATTATTGCTCGAGATTTGAGTAAAGATGAAAAGACTGCTCTCATAAAGGTCTTGAAGTCACACAAGCAAGCAATTGCTTGGAACCTCCCGACATTAATGGTACAACCCCGAAGTTTTGTACTCACAAAATCTTAATGGAGGATGACTTTAAACCAGAGTAGCCAACATCGAGACGAGTGAACCAAAAATCCATGATGTTATCAAACAAGAGGTTCTCAAACTTGATGATTGATTTTACCCTATCTCTCGATAGTCCTGGGTGAGCCCCGCTCATCATTGTGTACCCAAAAGGGTGGTATAACCGTTGTTGAAAATGATGAAACGAAGTTGATTCCTACTCGATTGGTTACGGATGGCGTGGTTTGCATTGACTATCGAAAGTTAAATGAAGCCACCGAAGATCCACTTTCCTTACCCTTCATGGACCGATGCAGAGAGATTAAGGAAACTAATACTATTGCTTTCTATGGTCTCTCAGTTACTCCAAATTCACTGATCCACAAGATCAAGAAAAGACCACATTCACATGTCCTTATGGAACATTTGCTTACCGACGCATGCCTTTTGGCTTATGCAATGCTCCCGGTACATTCCAAAGGTGTATGATTGCCAAAATTTTGATCCGGCCAAGCAGTAAGCCAAATCACTCAAGCTCGCCACTTGTGAAATGGGAATCGTAATCAACTTTAAAACCGCCAAACACTAATGCAATGAAGATCGAGAGTATAGTGTTTCGTGTCGCGTTTCCCGCCGAAGCTGTGCGAGAATAGTCAAACGTAGTGATCGAGAGATTTATCTGAAAGATTTTATGGGACATCTATACCTAAAGAGAAAGCCCATAAAATACTGGGATTAAATGCAAATTAAAGAAAGTTAAAAGATAAGAAATATTAAATAAACGCTATCACTATTTTTAAAATGATGAACGTTTAAAACTTAAAACTAAAACTTACGCTTAAATAAAATTACGTAAACGCAAAAATAAAAAGTGAAACTTACACAATATTAACCCTAAAAAATATGAAAAATACATTTTTACAAACCTAATGATATGAGAAAATTTATAGAAAAAGAAATTTATTTTTATAACTATTTAATTAATTATTATTAATTAAAAACTATTTTAACTATTAAATAATTACCTAAAATACAAGAAATTATGAAATAAAGCTAGAAAAATAAAATTAAGACTTAGAAAAGTCTAAAATATCAAAATAGACTTTTCAAAACTATTTTGTATTTTTATGATTATTTTTCTATTTTCTAGGAATTAAATACTATTTAAAACTATTTAAATTACTTAAAAATATAAATTTAACTAAGAAAATCTAGAAAATATTTTTTTTTCTTTTATATTTATCTTAACTTAAGAAAAATGAAAAATTATTTTTTTGAACCTTTTCTTAATTTTTTGTATTAAAAGCTATTTAAAAATGCTTAAAAACTAATTTAAATAAAGAAAAATAGCTAAACAACTTGGAAAAATCTGAAAATTTCAGGAAAACTCTAAAATAATATAAGGAATATAAGAAAAATAGAAAAACAGGAGGTTGTTAATAGGAATAAGCAATCGATGAGGAAGTGCTTATTGAAATAAGCACTTCAATAAGCAAATGGAATCCAAAGGCTACCAAACCAAAAGAGAAGCTCTAATAAGCTAAAGTGACAGAAATGGAACAAGTTTCAACAATCCCTAACCACTGATAAGCTAGATGCAAAGATTTGAGTTTATGAGATTTGGCTTAAAACAAGAAAGGGCGGCAAGTCTGAGCTATGAATAAGCTAACCAATAAGACAAAACTTAAAACCAGAACTTGGGATCTACACTAGACCTGGTTGAGAACCAATAGAATGTAAACTAGACCTAGAGGAGCTCGTGAGCCAACTGCAAGCTCGCAATACTCAGAATCCTGCAGCAGCCTTGATGCCCTGACAGGGAATGGCACCATTTGAGAAGCTATTTTGAGCTTTTAGAAAGAATTGCAAAAATCCACTAAATTAGACATAAGGAAATAGACCAAGAATACTTACTAAAACCACAAGTTTTATAGGTAATGACTCATAAATGAGTTCAATAAAAATCACTCTAGATGGCCAAAAACTTAGCTTTTGAATTTTGATTTTATGCAAAACTAAAAGTTTGACTTTCTTTGAGTTTTAATCTAGATTTGTGAACTCAAACTCGATACATTATGATGAATTAAGACTGAAGCAAGCTTTATCTATGACTTTCAAACACAAATTGAGCTTTTGCAAACCCAAATCCACAACAGTTAAGAACATAGAACAGCTTGGATGTGAAATTGACTTTGTTGTTTTAAGTTCCAAACAAGGCCTAGAATGAGCATAAGAAAGATACACAAGCATGAACTAGCAAGCTCTAACAACCGAAAGGCATCTAATTGCCTAAACCACTTGAACCAAAACACACTTGTTATACTTGATATGAACTTAAACATACATCCACTAACAACCAACAAGGAATAAGGATCAAACTAGGTTTAGATATCTTTAATACAACTAAATAAACAAATCAAAACAGATTATGATCAAGAATCACTTTAGCAAAATATGCAACCGACTTGAAAATTTGAAAATGAGATTCTTGCTCACCAATGTCCAAATTGATATGTAGGCCAAAACCAAACCCATTACTACACTAAATGAACCTAATTCAACCCATTTCAGAGGTCCTCAACACCAAGAACCATTTCCAATTCCAATTTGAGCCTAATGTTTGACTTTTGTTGACTATGGATCAAATTTACTTAAAAATGATTCAAAAGCTTTTCAAAAGCTATAAATGATTTATAAACTTGTTTAAGCTTTCAAAGAAGCAAATTTGAATCTTAAACATAGGTATTTAAAACCAAATTTGTAATAAGTGGAATTTTGAACATCAAATTTAATTGAAGCCTTGAAATAGAACTGGAAACGATTATATTGATACAATAACTTAAGTTTAATACATGCAGTAGAATTAAAGTTTTCAAACTAAACCAAGACATTTAGGTAAAACGACATTAAGGAAAAAAAAGAAATAAAACTAACTACTACTTTGTTTCCTCTTTCTTCTTCTTCTTTTATACTTCAAAACTTCCACGCTGCCCTCTAGAGTGTTTCCACCACCCTTGTTAGCCAATGGTTGAACTTTGAGCGAAGGTCTCCTGCTTTAATCATTTTGGCGGGAAACAAGGGGTTTGACTTTGTGCTCAAACAGCAAGTAGGGGGGCGTGGCTAGGTGATACTGAATGAAGGTGATAAGCGTGAGGCAGGATAAGATGGGAAGTAAGGGTGGATATAGGCAACTTGAGAGAAAGTGAGGAGGGTTGCAAACAGCTAGTTTGACTGGGCTGACCAGTGGTCCAAAATGCAATTGACAGTGGGTCACAAAGGGTAATATATGGTGGGTTCATAATTATTTTGACAAGGCTAGCTTTTAGTTTAATGCAAGGACCAAACCTAATTACTTCAATCTTGAGGGACCAATCCTGCCATTTCTCCAAAGTTAACACAAGGACCAAAATTGACAAACTTCAATAGTACAAGGACTAGTTCTGACAATTTCAAATTTTCCAGGGACCAAACTTGACAATTTTAAAAGTTCAGTGGACCTTTCTTGCCATTTAAAAAAAGATTTATTCAAGGACCATTTTGACAAATTAGAATATTTCGTGGACCTTGAATAACATTTTTCTTATTTAGATTTACCAGTGGACTGCTTTGACAACTTTGAAACTGGGGACTAAACCGCCAATTATGCAAATTTTATAATTTTCACAGATTTTGATATTTTTGCATTTAAAACACATAAAACACTTATTTGTGATATTTGTATTATTTTGATGCATTTCGAGTGTTTTCGTGATGTTTTTGCGCTTAAATGAGTACAAAATGATGAGTATGACACTCATCAATGGCCATTTTCCATGACATGATCTAAAAATATGGAATTTTTATGGATGATTTTTCGGTCTTTGGGGATTCTTTCCAACGTTCTATCCCATTTAGAAAAGATGCTTGAACGCTGTAAAAACACCTAATCTTAGTCTAAATTAGGAGAAATGTCACTTTATGGTTAAAGAAGGAATTGTCCTTGGCCATAAAATTTCTAAGAGCGGGATTGAGGTTGACAAAGCTAAAGTCGATGTTATTTCAAAATTACCTCCTCCCACAACCGTTAAAGGAGTTAGAAGCTTGGTCATGCCGGATTTTATCGCCGCTTCATTCACGACTTTTCAAAAATATCCCGCCTATGACCCTTCTAAAAAAGACACTGCTCATCTTCTAGTGAGTGCTGCTGAAGCTTTTCAAACTCTTAAGAAAAAGCTCACTAAGCACCAATTCTAGTTGCCTCGATTGGGACCTACCATTTGAGCTTATGTGCGATGCAAGTGATTTCGCCATAGGTGCGCTTTTGGGCAACGAAAATCAAACATTTCCATTCCTATACACTATGCTAGCAAAACTTTGATCAAGCTCAGCACATTACACCACTACGGAGAAAGAATTACTAGCCGGTGTATGCCGGTGAAGTCGCCATACTTGATCTTGTCCAAAAGCATAGTGTATACGGATCACCGGCCCTCAAATATCTTTTGCTAAGCAAGATGCAAAACCGAGATTGATCCGATGGGTTCTCCTCCTACAAGAATTTGATATCACCATCCGTGATAAAAAAGGAGCAGAGAACCTAGCCGACCATCTTTCCTGCCTTGAAAATCCTCATCAAGGTGTGCTCGAGAAAAAGGAGATAAGCTTAAACATTTCCTCCGAGACACTTAATGGTATCTCATCATGGAGATTCTAGTACCCCATGGTTTGCCGACTTTGCAAACTATCATGTGGGTAACTTTGTTGTGAAAGGGATGTCGTCCCAACAAAAGAACAAGTTTTTCAAATATGTTAAGCATTACTCGGACGCACTTCACTTGTTTAAAACTGCGGCGGATCAAGTCATCCGACCGGTGTTCATCGCCGCCAGAAGCCGATGAAATTCTCAAGGCTTGTCATCATGGACCCACTGGGACATAATGGCCCGAACTACACCGCCAAGAAGGTGTTTGATTCTCGGTTTCTATTGGCCCACATACAAAGATGCCTATGACCTCACAAATCTTATGTACTCTTGCCAACGCCATGGTAACATCTCTAAAAGAGATGAAATGCCTCAAAATGCCATTCAAGTGTGCGTAGATATTTGACGATGGGGCATTGACTTTATGGGGCCGCCCCGCCTTCTCGAGGAACAAGTATATACTCGCTGTCGACATTTGTCTAAATGGGTGGAGGCTAAAGCGCTACTTACCAACGACGCTCAGTAGTGTGAAGTTTTAAAGTCTCTTGCCCGCTTTGGAACTCCGCGCTATCATTAGTGATCGCACACACTTTGCAATGACCACCCGCAGTAATGCTTAAGTACTTGTCACCCAATCGCCTTCCATCAAGATCACCCACAAACTAGTGGGCAAGTGGAAGTTTCAAACCGTGGTTTGAAAAGAATCTTGGAGAGGACCGTAGGCTTAAAATCGTGCCTCTTGGTCGCATTAAATTAGAAGATGCACTTTGGGCCTTCCGCATCGCTTATAAAACACCCATCGGTGTACTCCTTACAAGCTCGGTATGGAAATCATCTCCCGACAATCGCTTGAGCACAAAGCCTATTGGCCTGAAGCATGCAAATTTCGACTCAAGTCGGGTGATCATCGGAAAGTTCAATTCAACGAATTAAATGAACCTCGCGGATCAAGCTTCCACGAACTTTTGATCTACAAAGAAAAGACAAAAAAGATCCATGACTCAAAGATTAAGAACCGCGCTTTCAAACATTGGTGACCGAAGTCCTTCTTTTAATTCTAGATTGAAGATCTTCTTGGAAACTTAAGACTATTGGATCGGGTCCATTCACTATTACCAAAGTGTTTCCATATGGCACCGCTGAATTATCTCAAATAGACGGCCAAACTTCAAAGTGAATGGACATAGATTGAAGCACTATTTGGAGAGGACATTCCCCGTGGTTGTCCCGATTTACAAACTTTCCCCATGAACCAATGAATGCGGGATCGAATAAGCTAGCTTACTCGAATCAAAACAAGAGTATGCCATATGGGTTTTCACCCATATTTCTAACTTCTTTCTATCTTTCTACCACCCTAGTGTGGGGGGGTTGCCCACATGTTTAAAAAAAAAAAAAAAACTTTCTAAATAATGGCAACGTATATTTCCCTTTACGCTTCTTTTGTTTCGATAACCGCCGCACTTTGAATATTGAGGGCAATATTCATTTCTAAGTGTGGGGAATTCTCGCTAATTTTATCATGTAATTATCAACCCAACCCCCGCTTTTAAAAAATTTTTGGAGTAAGTGTTTTACACTTTCTCATCTTGGTTATCAACCGCCATGTTCAGAAACTAAAGGATTGGCATCCAGAGCAAACGCTTTGGTAAAGATTTATCAAATCCGCTTATATGGCTTGGTAATTTGCTCCAAAATTGTATGGTATTCAACTCACCATATCCTAAAAGTGAAGAGTTGGCTAGCCCGCAAGATTATGGCTTGTGGTAAAGGCAATGGAAAAACCATAATTGGTAATCACCACCAAAGATAATTCGAGCACTTATCTAAGAGTTGGCTAGTCCGTATGGCACGGCTTCCGTGCAAAGACAAAATCAAACCGCTGAAAGTCGGGTTTGCTCAAAATCACATGGTTATCTGCGGTACCATGGTTCTTACTTGAACTAAAACATTTGGCTACCCGTAAGAATGGCTGGTAAAGAGTTTCAAATCCATTATGTTTTTTCAAAAGATTGCTAGGACTAGCAATAGTTTAGTGTGATTGATGATGAGTAGAATACTATCATTTTTAGTCAAATCGAATCGCAAAACGCCTAAAAATGCTCGTGAATGCATCAAAACACTGAAAATATTCCAAAATTGCATTTTATATGTTTCGATGCAAAGATCAAAATCGATGAAAACGTGAGCAAATTTGCAAAATTGGTAGCCAGCCCCCAAGTTTCTAAAATTGTCAAAATAGTCCCCGAGTCAAAATTTAAGAAAAGTCACCAAAGGTCCTTTTTAAATCATAACTTGTCAAATTTAGTCCTTTGGTGAAAAATATCAAAAGTTTGAGAAAATTACAAAATGGTCCTTCAAGTTTCAAAATTGGCAAAATTGGTCCCTGAAAAATGTGAAAATGGCAACTTTGGTCCTTGTAATATTAACACTTGTAAATTTCAGTCCTTGGAGCAACTTTGAGATATTGGCAGCCTAGGTCCCTACAGCCGTAAATTACAAGTTAGGTCCTTGTATTCTAAACCCTTTAATACTCCACTTGAACTAATCAAATTGCAAATGACCCCGCTTTTTACTCTTGGACCCTGTCACTAATACTTTGGACTCCCTATTATTAAAACCCAAGTCAAACACCTTCGCTTTTCTCCCTCACGATAACCATTTCCATCATCACCAATCTCTAATCCTCTCGCTAACACTCCATCCACTCCACCATCATCACTTTCACCCTCCTCCAAAACACAAGAAGCCAAGAAAGCATTAAATGCCTCTAAACCTAACACTCAATCACTCCCTAGTCGTAAAACCAAAATTACCAAAATGCTTTAAACGCCAAGATCACATTTATCAATCCAAGTGGCCTCAATTGTTGGTGGAACTATTCGTAAAGAGGAGAGAGACACTTTGGGTGTATAAAAAGGCCAAGAGAAGCAACAAGCAAGGAGTTAGTTTTAGTTTTTCTAGCAATGTATGTCGTTTTATAATTCCTTAGTCTAAATCAGATTTATAGTTGTATTTTCAAGTTCATTAGTACCAAGTAAACCTTTTCAGTATTTTAACTTGATTCAAGTATTAATTTCAGCTTTATGTTCAATTTCCATCATTATTGTTAATCGTTGAAATTTCAAGTTTCAAACTCATTTGTCAAAGCTTTAAGCAACTCAATTTCAATTTCAAACAAGCTCATATAAGCTCTTAATAGCTTTCTCAGAAGCCTCTAATCAAGTTTTAAGCAAAATTGAAACTTGGTCAACAAAAAGTCAAAATGGATCAAAGGTGATGCAGAAAGGAAATGGGTTAAAGCAGATATGGAAATGGGTTGAATTATAGCTTATTGATCGGGTTTGATAGATTAGTGGTACTTGGTTCACATTTTGCTGCCAGCCATTGTGGCTTTGACATGTAAGTCGTTCAAGCTCATTTCTTTGCATAATCTGCTTAGTGGTTAACAATAGTTGTAACTCGCTTCAATAGTAATATTTAGGTTAATTAAAGTTAGTTTGATCATAACAATAAGTTGAATCATTGTTTAGATCGCTTTTTTTGTTAATTAGTATAATAAGGAGTGTTTGGTTCTCATGAGGTTATTTTGCTTATGCAGTTTGTTCATTTCTATTAGCTCATGTTTGTTAAGTAAAATTGAACTCATTTGAGTCAAAAGATTTGGTCTGTTAGAAGTCAAATTTTCAATCCATCTCACTGCCAACCGTTGTAATTTTTGGAAGTCACAGTAATTCTTGATTTGTGTTTAGAATCATCAAACATTGCTTTGTTTCTTTAGTTTATATCATATAACATTAATCTCACCACAAAATTGGATTCAAAGTTCAAATTGGTCAAACTTCATCACTTTTGTCAAAAGTCAAATTGTGTAAACCTTTTTAAGCTCAACTAGACGTAATTTTCATGGACTCATTATTGGGTCATCTTTAGTGAAATTTGTTGCTTTAAAATCTTCTAACGGTCTAATTGCTTATAGTGATTTTTGTGGAATTTTGCTAATTTTTTATGAGTCTTATAATCACTGTTCAAAATGGCCAATATGCCCCGCCCAATCGACCGCTCGGAACCGAAGTTTTCTCAGCTTTGTCTAGAGTTGCACAGGCTCATTTGAGCTCACCCGTGTCCGCTTTTTGGTACACTTGGTCTCACCCAGGTCTTTCCAAGTCCTAATTCATAGTTTTGGAGCTTATTTATAAGTTCGCTTGTGCTTAAAGTAAGCACCGTAAAATCGCTTTGAGCAAAATTCTCAGACATCAAATCTGCGCAAATTGTGATTCAGTGGTTAAAAATAGTTAGGATCTGTTGCATATTAGTTATTTTAGTAGTTTAGAACTTGGTAAACAAAGTTGGTAGCTTATTTTGTCCATTTGGCTTATTCGAGTGCTTAATATTTAAGCACTTCCACATCAGCCTAATTTCTACACATAAGTGCTTGTTTTTCTATTTTTCATATTTATATTTTTAGACTTTTTCCTGATATTTTGATTTTTCCAAGTTGTTTGCTATTTTTCCTAATTTAAATTAGTTTTAAGCATTTTTAAATAGCATTTAATATAAAATTCAGAAAAGATTCAAAAAATAATTTTTCAATTTTCTTAGGTTTAGATAAATATAAAAGTGAAAAAGTAATTTCCAGATTTTTCATAGTTTATTTTGTAATTTTAGTAATTTAATTAGTTTTTAATAGTTTAAAATTCATAAAAAATAGAAAAATAATCAAAAAAATACAAAAATAGTTTTGAAAATTCTAGTTTGATATTTTAGACTTTTCCATTTCATAATTTTATTTTTCTAGCTTTATTTCCTAATTTCTTGTATTTTAGGTAATTATTAAATAGTTAAAAATAGTTTTTAATTAATAATAATTAATTAAATAGCTGTAAAAATAATTTTCTTTTTCTAAAACTTTTCTTTTATCATTAGGATTGTAAAATATCATTTTCATATTTTTAGGGTTAATATTGTGTAAGTTTCACTTTTTAATTTGTATGTCGTCGCTAGATTTTAATTTTCATATAAAACATAAAACAAAAACATCATTTTAATTATAGTGATAGCGCTATTTAATAGATTTTATCTTTTAACTTTCCTTTAATTTGCATTTAAAGCCTGTTATTTGTTGGCTATTCCCGTAGTTATAATCATAACCAAATCCTTTTTCCGCTCAAACTCCTCGATCACTAAACGCTTGATAATTCATCGCGATAGCTCGCCGGGACATAACGACTGGGAGACCCTAAACTCCTCGTGATCTTCAATGCATTCGCGGCTTAAGCAGCTTTTAAGCTGGTTACGGTCCGCCATTCACAAGTGGCGGGCTTGTGTGATTTAGCTTGATCTTGGCACGATCAATGTCTTCCAACCGGATCGGTTATATGACCAACCGACCGCTGGTCTTCTAAGGGACCAACCATTTTCGGGTTTGGGCGGCGATCGAACGGTTGGGACGGGCGCCTATGGCACTCTTTGGTCGGGCCAACCGATCCGCTGGATTTCCCAATTACGTAAAATTGATCTTTACTTCTTTGTCTTGTAGAACTTGGTTCTTCAATCACTATGGTCTTCAAAGGTACTTGAGATAATTACGATTTGTGCTTGACATGCTTTATCAAACGGGAATCTTCTATTTGTTGAACATTACTTTACTTTTTCCTTCCGCTTTCCCTCGCACTTGGTTATAAACACTAGACAAACATCTTTTGATGCGACACTAATCAAATCACGCAAATATAACCAAATAACATATACAAAAGCACACATAACGCTACTAGAAACATGTACAATCTGATTGTTATCATAGAGTGAGTCACATAAGGGTGCAAAGTAGTGGACAATTAATACAGATATGGTGCTACGGGGAAATACAAAAGGTATAATGTAGGTATGTCAATAGTGTAAGGCTTGTCGAATCCATCCCGAGCCAACAATACAATACAATACAATCAATAGTGGCATTAGCGCCCCCAATATCCAATAGTAGCCATTGTATTCCGAAGGGTGACCTTGGAATACCAAACCAATAGGAGGGAGACCTCAAGAACCAATGGAGTAGCTAGCTCCCAGATCATGTAGGGTGTATTGCACACACACACCACATCACCAATACAATATCAATATCAATCCAATACAATACAAATCTAGGATGCATCCATATGCCCCCGCAATACAATAGTGGCCAATACAATATATCCGGCTCGCAATAATAAATACAATAATGGGGACGGGTGAAACATCACTCATCCACACCGAGTCATGCCATTGGTGCATCAATGCACGGACATGGAACCCCATGCCTAGTTAATGGCTCGGTCTCAATGACGTGTCAAGGCAAAAGTTCAAAGTGTAGCAATGTATATGTCTTCATAAGCAAAGGTACAATATCAATAGTTCACAATTAAGAGGTTCATAACAATAGTTCAATATCAAGGTCCAATATCAATATTTTAATATCAAAGGTTCAATAGCCCATATTCAATACGGACAGTCAATAGCAAACCTTCTTAAGAGCAAAGGTTCAAGAGCAAAGGGTTCAATAACGAAGTTCAAGAATAGTGGATCAACGTAGGGTCAATGGCAAAGCAAAGATTCAATAGCAATGGTCAATAGAAAACGGTCAATAGCAAAGGATCGATATCAACGGTTCAATATCAATGGGTCAATATCAAAGAGTCATTAGCAAAGAAATATCATAAGCGAACAAAGTCAAAGGATCACAAAGTCATGAGAAACCCCTATCAAAAAGGGATAGAATTTCTGTACCTCAATCGAAGCAAGCAAAATAGAAACGTAAGTCATACGATGCATCAATCCCGCCGTCCGGAACCTATATGAAGTTGGATAACACTTAATAAAGTCGGATTACTCATTTTAGAAGGCTTTCCATTTTTAGCAGGTTCTCACTTTTAGTAACTTTTCATTTTAGGTAGCTTTCTATTTTAGGCAGGTTTCCATAAATAGCAGGTTTCTATAAATAGTAACTTTCTAAAAATAGCAGGTTTCAGATAAGCAGATTTAGTCATAAGTGATATATAATCCAAGTCATATTAGGTTAAAATAGCGAAAACAAGTGTTACCATACTTTAAAGATCATTTATGCCGAGTTTTCCAAGTTTAGGGTTTAAACCGTCATTATTACAAAGTATAGGGTCTTAAGTGTAAATATATCAGGTTTACCCATTTTACAAATCAATCCTTTATTAAAACGTACATGTATACAAATGAGCCATAGTTTTTAAATCATAACTTTCTATTCGCGTTGTTAACCATTTAGGCTTGATTAGTACAATATTACACGAATCCCTTGGTGATCTCCATCTAATTTCGAGACACCCTCAACACACTAGAATTTGGTACGCCCCAAGAATCAATCAAACGAACCCTAATTCCATAATTATTGTCTACACCCATTTAATCCATGCATAAACCTAAGTGTTTTATCTCTTTCAATCTTGACTTAAATCAAAGAAAGTATGGAAGTCGCGGTGATTTCGTGTTACAACAGCATTCCATGCCATTATATTATGCTCAATTTCATGCGACATACCTAGTACCAACATCATGATTTCATGCGACAAAGACAAATATTTCATGTGAACAAGGTTTTAAATCATGAGCATGCACTCGAAGGGGGAAAGGTCCAAACGATTTAAACAAAGCATGGGGTCTACATATATTTTACCCTTTCAAAACTTTCATGTGGCCTTGTTATACCTTTTCTCAGGATGTTATATTAGTGTATAGACCCATAAGCATGGTGGACCACACACACGACCAAAGCAGGAAACAAAACAAAAAAAAAAGACACAAGATGGTGCTTGATACCTTGTAGTGTGAAAGAGGAAGAAAACAAGATTACTACGAAAACAATCAACCCCCTTTGGCCCTGGAAAACAATGACCAACAAGAGCTCCCAAATGATCACCCTTCGAACCCAATGAGTCATGATCTATACCCACATCGCAGCCTCCTTTAGACACCATTTTCTCCTTGGTTCCTTGAATTTCGGACGGAGGAGAAAGGACCTCCTGCCGTCACTTTTGGTAGAAGAAGCTAGGGTTTTCTTGTGTTTATTTTAGAGAGAAATATGAGGAAATCAATTGGGATATGAATGAGATTATATGGGGTAATATATTGATATGTGAGGCATTTTTCTTGGCCGACCAAATGGGGAGGGGGGGGTTTAATATGGAAGACAAAGAATCAATTTATTCACTTGCCAAAATAAAATTTTACATTTAATTTAAATAGTCATTAGACTTAATATTGTGTTACATTTATTTTGTTGTGTAAGTTATCATTAATATCAATGTCTTGAATAAATCATTTAAAAATTTCATAATTAACGTACTTAACGAGCTTACATTATTTGACGGATTATCAAGTGAAGGGTATAATAGTCTTTTCATACGTTTTAAATTTTTAAGGTTTTACAACCGCAACCCAAAAAGGAAACAACATCACCACAAATGAAAATAAACCCAAGGAAACATCTAAGCCTCAAGAACACCAACAACAATATCAACTCCAAGGCACGGTAATCTCGGTACCCGTGTCGGCTACTCAAACAACCAACACCACCACTATCGTACGGTGTACGACCCAAAACAACGCCACAAATATCAAAAACTCATCCGTTCCACAAGGACCCAAGCAAACACCATGAAAACCATGGCTAACAACCATAAAAACACAAGATGAGCATCGGTCTACGCTGCGGATAGCCACGGTAGAACATGCACGACAAAACCCCAAAAGAACCAAATCTAAAACTTAGATCTAGGCGGCCGTCGGTGAGATACCACGCGCATTCTAGGTCAAAATGATCACCTTTTCACGATCTATCGATTGGTATAAGGGGTGTAAAATTCCGGTGGTAGGTGGCCAGAATAATGGCCGGAGAAGACGCCGGAAAATTTTTCGGTCGCCGGAGGTGTAGAGAGAGAAGAGAGAAAGAAATGTATGAAAAAGTGAGTGTGTCCCCTGGGGTTTATACCCCAGGAGGGACCAAAGGTGCAATATTCCAAAACTAAGGGTGCGTTTGGTATTATTTGTGATGGGCCGGTTGCGCCATTTGCCCAAACTTCCACGATAATGCTTCTCGAGCTCGTTTCGACCCTCAAATGTTGTCAAAATTTTACGAAAGTTACGCCGTTAGTCTTAAAATTGTTTTTTCACACAAAATGACTAAATGCGACTATTTTTTAGAAGACGATAAATGTATATATAAAATATATGATAGGCTCGTGCCGGTCCGCGTTGTGCTAATATCTCACATGATCCAAGATGACCTCTCGTTTCTCAACCAATTAAGTTTTGAAAAATACTCAAAATTACCAAAACAATGACCCAAGTACGATGTGGTATAAAACAAATTACAAAATTTACCAGTGGCATCTCATTTTGTGGTATGGCTATGCATGAAGTGGCATAATAATATGTAGCTACTAATAACATATAACGAGTTTTTGAAACACATTTTATAGTCATGTTGGTATCGTACATCATTTCTCTAAATACTTGACATTAACAAAAATCGGACAAGGGATATATGTCGCTTAGGATCGAGCCTAAAAATCGTTTTTGGACATGTACAACATGGGGCAAAGGGCCCAACTCATTTCTTTATAGGCCTAGCTAATAAGATTTACCAATAAGCCAGCCTAATAAGCTCTTATAATGCCTTTTTGAACTCGAAAGCTTAGCGCGTTTAAACCCGTTTCTAAATACTTAAAATTCACTTATTGGGCCTTAAGGCCCAATAAGCCAAAATAAACTCAATTTAACTTAATAAGCTGCCATATAAGCTTATATAAGCTACTAGAAGTATATTTTATAAACAAAAATGATAAACTTTTAAAAGACATGATTTTTGGACTAACTTTGCAAAATATACGAAATTTGGGTTAGAAATGTAACTTTTTGGAACTTTATAAACTGCCAAATCTGGATTCTGGGGATGGAAATTGATTTTATAGATACTTTTGGGTATAATATGTAATATTGGAAAGGTTTGGACCTAAAATGCAAAGAAATATAACTTTAGGACTAAATTTGCAAATGTTTTACCGTTATAATTAAAAGTGTAAATTTTATATAACTTGAACGTTTGTTCAGGAATTTTATTATTATATTAACCATTTTATTATTTATATATCTTCAGAAAACATTTAGACATTACGTAAAAACTATTTAAATGACGTTACGTATATAAATATATATATATATATAACAAAAGCTTTTTAACGTATAACATAACTTATCATCAACTAACTTTTGAAGAACGATATTTACCGACACTAAGTACATAAAAACATGATAATATTATATATAATATTATTTTTGAACTTTAAACATTTTAAGCATTCAAGCCACCTTTGCCACAAAAACCATTTTGGCACTCGACACTGTTCCAAATCATTATTCGCTATAAGTCAAACTTAAGTTATCAAAATCATAGACTTCCTTATTATTCAGGTCGTCTGTTGAAGACATTCCCATTCTGCATTAGACATTACCTTACACTATCAACCATACCACTAAGGTGAGTTTCATAGCCCCTACTTTTATACGTTTGAATTACTTTTGAAGGAGATACATGCTTAAACTATTTACTTTTACTTTTACAAGTATTCAAAGACAACTTTACTTATATGCTACGCTATACTTTTATACTTTTGAAGCATTATGTGTAGTTTTATTACGATATGCGCCTCAATGTGTTCAATTTATTCTATACGCTATACACTTTAACCACTATTTTACTCCTGGATGGAGCCGATGGAGAGGTATTGATAGTACTATCGGGTTGATGCCCCCACTCTTGGTCCCAAATTCATGGCCTTGGGTGAATATAATCCACTATGCTATATTCTTGATTATACTTGTCACGAGGTTCAGTTGGTTGTTAAACTTTACATTAATTGCATGCATTATCGTATACACACATGTCTTACTCTTATTATACTTTAGTAGTGGGTTGTAAACACACATGTTGCAAGTTTTGTATGGGCGGGATTTGCAACTGAGCGGATTTATAATGCCTTTGTTGTGAAAACATTCTTTTATACACCTATGTCTTACTCATACTATACTTTAGCAGTGGGTTGTAAACACACAGGTTGCAAGTTTTATATGGGCGGGATTTGCAACTGAGCGGATTTACAATGCCTTTGTTGTGGGAAACATTCTCTAAAAAAAATTCGACTGCTTTAAAAACAAACTCTATGAACTCACCAACCTTTGTGTTGACACTTTTAGCATGTTTATCTCAGGTTAATAAGGCGATAGCGGATGCTTGGATCATAGAGTCATTTGCATGCTTTGGAGAGTTGTGCATTTATCCTTACCATTCGACACCTTTTAAAACCTTTATGTAATCTTATACTCTGGGACCTACTATAATAACTCTGATTTTAATAATTCGAATGGTAACTTTTCAAAACGTCTCATTTAGAGGTCGTTTTCTATACCTTAAAATTTGTACTTTGAAGTAGCACCCCAGTGACACTATTGTTCCGCTGCGATATTTTGAGGGTGTTAGAGTTTGTCTTTTAATAAATGGTTATTTGGATAATGAATATGTGTAAAATTTACCTTGTCAGAACAGTGTCAATATTCCATGGGAAATATTCGTCCGAGGTTCATGAGCAATCAGTCTGTAAACCGATAGCCATATCAGTCTTAAATATTCAATGTAGTCAGATTTTTGGATGGTAAAAAAATTTCTCACACACCTTATTCTAACGGTACAAATCGGATGGAGATCCATCTAAAACAATTTTTTCCCATAAATTTCACACAAATTTGCTAGCAGAAAAGAAAATGCGGCTGAGCTTTAAAAGCCCAGTGAACATATATATAATAACAACGAATAAACAAAACATATCTAAGTACAAAGAAGAGAAACATAAGCTTTTGCTGAAACGAATATCATCTGTCAAAAGAATGAGAGATCAAGGATTAACCGAACAAATATCATAAGTCAAATGAGTCAAACGAAATGAGAGATCAAACGATAATCCGAATACGAGAATCATAAGGAATATGAGTCAACAAGAATAAGAAATCAAGATCATACGAATCGGATAATCATAAGGTAAATGAATCAACAAGAATAAGAAATCAAGATCATACGAATCAGATAATCATAAGGTAAAAGAATGAACAAGAATAAGAAATCAAGGTCATACGAATTAGATAATCATAAGGTAAATGAATCAACAAGAATAAGAAATCAAGGTCATACGAATCCGATAATCATAAGGTAAGTGAATCAATGTGAATCATAAAGGAATATTTCCATGAGCGCATAACCTAACGTCCAACATGATACATGAAGGACACTACATACATACATACATATCCGTCAATTCATAAGTGTACAAGGAGCTGCAGACTCGCAACGTACCATAAGTGTGAGAGGGTGCAAGGCACGCACAGCCAAACGCCATAAACATATCATAATATCATAAGCCTAGATGCAGACAACAACATACTATCACTTTAACCACAAAGAACAAAGAACAAAAGAACAAAGATAAAGATGACGTCAAAGCTGAACTGCTCAAAGAAAACTATCTCTCTACACTGGGAAGATTGTTCGAATCAAGACAATTCTTCTCACAAGAAAGAAGAATGTCGGAAGACGTCAAAGCTACTATTACACTTTGCACCTTCATCGTTTATTCATCACTAACACTTAGGGGGAGATTGTTGGAATCACTCCTAAACCTTAATCAAGTGTTAGTAATTCATATGTAATAGTTAGCTTAATTATGGCCTTTATGTTTGTTATTTAGCCTTAAGCTTATGTAGAAGGCCCATGAGCTTAGGCTTAGGCCCAATAAGAAAAGGATTGGAACTAGGAGTGTTGCCCTAGCTTCCCACCTATAAATACTCATGTATAACCCTCACTTGAGGGTTGGTTGTTCAAGTTATTCTCTTCATTACACTCTACGCCTAACCGACCTAGTATATCGTGTGTGTGTGTGTGTGAATCTTGTTCAATCGCCTCTCTATTTCTTTCTATTAAGCTTGTGTTGTAAATCTAGTGACCTAACAGTGGTATCAATTGCCAACTAGTTGGGTAATGTTTTGTTTTGAAGTGCGTTTTGGTCATAACGTAAAGGTAACGAGTTCTTGGTTTGCTTAAAACACGTTTTTACACTTTTAATCCAAGATTCTTGTACTTTCAATGTTTTAAGGTGTTAAAATAACTGTCTTTGGCAAAAAGTTTCAAACTTTATCGTGGATTTACGCTTTTTAAGCTTGTTTTTGTTTCGTGGGTGTCGTTCTAGCGTAACTGTTTAGCCGTTTTGACTCATCAAGTTTCACACTTTTGTGTTATTTTGGTGATATTGAAGCTATTCCATAACAAAAATCTGGTTTAGAAACAACTTTGGGCAAAATCACTTTTAAGAGTAAGCTACGCGTAACCAAAACCCTAAAATTACGCGTAACTTTATCCGTGGTTTGATCTTCGCCATTTTAAGAAGTTTACTCCGTGTTTTCTTCTTGGATAAGCCAAAATACGCCGACTTTGGATATCTTTTGCACTGTGATAGTGTAAAAGATCATTTGGGCAAAACCCTAAACTTACGCATAAGCATTAAGCTTACGCGTAGAAATCCTACGCATAAGATTAATCTTACGCCTAAGCCTTGTCTTACGCATAAGGTAATCCTACGCATAAGTTTCTACGCCTAACTTTGTGTCTACGCATAACTTTAGTGCCTTTACCCTACTTATACGTAAGCTAAATCTACGCTGTAACTTTGGTGTTTTTACGGATAAGTTCTACTTGGTTTCTTGTGATTTCTACGCCTAAGGACACTTCATCAACAAAGGTTCATTCAACTACAAAGATCCATTTTTACCAACACAAGTTTTCAACATGTCACAACCACCATACTCTAACTATTTCCCTTACACTTATTCTCAACGCCAACAACAACTAAGTCCACAACATCAACAATGGAATCAACAACAAGCAATTTATCAACAACAATTTAATCAACAACATACTCCACAACTTGGAGCAATTCAACCTCAAATGGTTCAAACACCATCAAGTCTTCAAGTTCAACCCTACACAAACGATTTCAATCAACATCCATCAAGGAACACTATGAAGGAACCCACTTGGTTTGCAAAGATGTGTGAAGCTTTAAGCGGACAACAATCAATTCATGAGGTCGATCACTTGATAGACCTCCAATGCTCACTCCAGAAACTACGATCAATGGGTGATTAGGTTCTTTAGGTTTTGTGATCTAAAGAAGCCACATGGAAAGTTCTTAAAGAATGTTATCTTGGAAGGTCCATTTCAGATGCCTACTGTCATTGTACCCGACGATCCAAATGCTAATCCACCAAGAGATGAACAATCCAACATTGCTAATGTTGCCGACCTAAATGCAGAGGAACTTCTACACTATGAAGCCGATGAGCTTGCAATGGAATATATCCTTTAGGATTACCTAACCAAATTCTTCGAAGTGTTGATGCTCAAAAGACTGCAAAGGAAATGTGGGAACATATTCATGTTCTTATAGTAGGATCTCGCACTCAATCGAGGACATAGAATCCAAAATTTACTTGGCTTATGAACAATTCATGATTGAACCTGGAGAGACACTTGAGTCTTATCATCATCGATTCTCAGACATCATAAATGATTTAGATAAAAAACAACATCATCATGCCAAGAATTGCCTATAATACTAAGTTCCTGAGTAGTCTTGGTCCCAATGGGAGAAATATGTCATTTTTATCCGCTCAAGCGTTTAAGAACATGCATCATTCTACATACGGATTGTTGTACGATTACTTGAAGCCTCATGAAAAGGAAGTTGATAGAGAAAGGATTCTCCGTGCTCAAATGTCTTCACCTTCACAACCGAAAATCAACAACTTGCCTTATATGCTCAAAACAGTTATTCTCCTCAACCAACAACTCAACCAACTGCTACAATCACACCATATGATCCTTCACAACCTCAATCTCAACAAACTCAATTGGTTCCATACAACAACAACAATGCTCAAGCACTTGTCGATGAAGCTAATGAGGAATCGATCCATTCAAGCATTGCAACAAGGATTTGCTATGATTGCTAATGCTTTAGCGTTATACTAACAAATCCAACAATCAGATTCGCTCCTCATCTAACACAAGGAATCAAGTTGTTGTGAACAATGGACGAGTTGAAGTTCAGAATCGTGGTTGTGGTCGTCAGATGGGCGGTGGTCAAGGGTTTAATGCTATGGGTAGGAATAACAATAGAGCTCAAGTGGTGGAACAAGGGAATGCTCAGAATGGGTTGAATGGTCTTTAATGCTACAACTGCAATGAGAAGGGACACCTGGCTAATGCATGCCCAAAGCCGAGGACTAGGGCAGTGCTTATCACAAAGAGGCTCTTCTTTTGGCTCTTAAGGATGAAGCCGGTGCAACTCTCACGCACAAAGAACGAGCTTTATGGCAAATGCATATTCAGATGATGATATAGAGGATTTGCAGGCCAATTCAGCTGTTATGTTGATGGCTAATATGCATGAATTGCACATGAGTGACACAGACCAGTGTATGACACTCGATGGCTTGTTTCTCAGTACCAACAAACCATGTTTATCTCTCGATCTCATATCTCCGCCAACATCTAATCCGCAAGGCTCAGAATGTTCAAAATGAGTCATCCACATCTCATTCCGACGATTTTAAATTAGACCCCGTAGTTATCACATTTGACCGATCAAGATGACCATTATGGTGTCCCTTGATACTCAAATTGACTCCGTGGTTATACTTGAGGATCTAAGTAATGATCATGTTGTGACTCACGTTGAAAACGCCGAACTTTTGCCTCATCCAGATTTTGCTCGCTTAATACAAGACCAACAAACCATAGTGGAAGAATGTCGTGCAATTAATCAGGATTTGAAAAGTAAAAATGCACTGATAACCAAGGATTTTGAATGTTTACAAAAGCAACTCAACTTTTTCAAAACTCAAGAAAAACGTGAAAAGGTTTTGAAGCAGCCTTTGCTAAATCTCATCAAAATGAAAAATATTTAGAGAGACAGATGTGTGATCTAGCCGCCGAAGAATGCTTTGTTGTCTGGAAATAGAACAAGCAAACATGAACATAAAAGCAAATTAACGCTCTCACCTTGGAAAATCAAAAAGCTAAGGCGGAGTTGTTAACTTGTCAAAAATAGTTCTCTGCATACAAAAAGCATTCAACGAAACGAATAGATGATCATCTTGAAGAAATCATCGGCTTGCAAAACAAACTTAAAGAGTTTAAAACTGTTGTTTACAAACATGTCGAGTCGGTCACAGCCTATTGAAAAGTTTACTTTAAAACCAAATCCAAATGGCTATGGACCAAATCTTGCCGATTACAAACCTAAGCTTTCAACCAAAGCATTCAAACCAAATCTTGAAGTTTCAAGTGCAGAATATAAAATTGATAATTTTGTTATGAGTGTTGTTGAATATCATCGTCAAGAGGAATTAGATGCAGAAGGCGAGAGTCGATCAAAATTAGAAAATGTTGTTTACAACAAACCTTTTAACTATTCAAAAGCGGTCACTTCGTCACACCAACGGATTCTTCTAACACACCAAGGATTATCATAAAAACGTATGAGTCTTCTAATGTTAATCCCAAACAAGATTATGCACAAACTTATGGTCCTTTACCTTCCATCAGTGAAGTAAACTCAAACCCTGAAAATCGCAAAATTCTTAGATATTTTGACCTTTTCATGGCTGACCTCAAACTTTACAACATGAGATAGAATATCATTCCCGAAATCAAAGTTCAACATTTTCAATCGCCTGCGAGAACAAAGAGACATTTTCGTGAAAAAATCTTTTACCAAATGTTAAAAATTTGAAAAGTTGTGCATTGTCTTGGGAAAGGGACTTTCATAAGGAACTTTGATTGATGAAGGTCGTTTTCGAGAAAACAGAAACATCTATTTCTAATACCTAACGTAAAAAGAAAATGTTGAGAAAAGATGTTGATCGACTCTTGGAAGATGTCATCTGTACTGATGTCCATAATGTTGTGCTATTGAATTCTTTGTCATATGCATTTGATTATATCTGGCGATATTGTTGATTCTGTGGTAAATGTTGAGAACACTGATAATGTGCTTCAGATCGAGTCCTTAAAAGTTGAAAATAAACGATTGTCAAACGAACTTTCAAATGCAATATGTCGTCTTAATTGGTGTCAAAAAGATATTCACGATCAACAACTTGTTTTTCAACACAAAATCGCCGCAAGTGACAAAACTTCGATCCAAAATTGAGCAACTGGATGATCAAAACGTGTCTTTTTAGTGTCAAATCTCAAAATATGAACAAGAACTTGTAAAAGTTAAAAAGGAATATGGTGTCATATTTGATTTACTCAAAAAACTCGTGATGAAGCATCAAATGAACTTGATCATTATCTTGCACACACTAAAGAAGTTATGCATTTTGCTCGAAATATTCGGTCTGAAAATCAAGATCCGATTCACACTATCTTCAAGTTAAGAGAAATGTTAGGAAAGTATGAACAACTTCCACCTACCGTGATTAAGAGAATAGCCCCAGTAACACTTAGTAACCGTGAACCTAGAATCTCAACGCCAAATCACAAGTTGCTAACGGCTTCCTTCTAATGAAACAGAATAGTTGCGTCTTTTCCAAACGTCCGCACTTCACGTTCCTAGAGCACTACATCGAAGAATAGGAAGTTGCGACCTAAGAAAGATCAATAAAGAATGCTAAAGTAGAAGAACACCCTAGGACTATGAATAAGACTCATGTTGTTTCCACTATAGATATTAAGGCGTCGGCAAATGTAATAAAAATAGTGATGTAACGAATGCTAAACCTTTAAGCACTTTTGATATTCAGTCCGATGCACCTTGTGTTATTTGTCGTAAAAGTATGAATTCTGATTGTCATGATAAATGTGTTGCTAAAGCTATCATCTCGTTTAAGGAATCCTAAGAACCGGAATACCTCTAGGACCACTAATTTTTCTAAGTCTGTGCTTGGTAGACCGCCCTCTTTAGATTCTAAGAAATTCTTTGTCCCCTCAGTAGCTCCAGCCACCTCCTAGGAATGTAGTACCACCTAGTGCATTCACTAAAACTAAAGCAAATACTATTTGGAGATGGCATAAATGGATATATAACACACTAGGATTTAAGTGGATACCTAAAGCTATTAATTTGTGTATATCTACTATTATTCCGAACCCTCTAACATTTCGGTTCCACATCTACTTCTATTCCATCTGTCGTCGCCTGTGTAATGCGGTGATACATATCATTTTCTCGATTGTTGATAGCGGATGTTCCGACACATGACAGCAACCTTAAATGTTATCAAAATTTATTGCAAAGTTCATTGGCACCGCCGATTCGAATGATCACTTCGCAGCTATCATGGGCTACGGAGACTATATCAATGGGAACATCGAAATTAGCAGGTTTTATTATGTGGAAGGCCTCGGTCACAATCTGCTTTAGGTCAGTTCTGTGATGGAGATTTGGAAGTTGCTTTCAGGGAGAAATCTTGTTTCATTCGTGATCTACAAGGAAACGACCTTATGTCCGGCTCAAGCGTAATTCAGTCTTTATACTATCTCTATGCAAGACATGGTTGCTTCATCTCCCATTTGCTTACTTTCAAAGGCAACATCAACAAAATCCTGGCTATGGCACCGTCGTCTCTCACATCTAAACTTTCAAACCATCACCAACCTTGCTCGACACAAACTAGTTGAAGGACTCCCACGATTTCGGTATTCAAAAGATCACCTTTGCTCAGCTTGTGAACAAGGCAAAAGCACTCGTGCTCATTTTCCTTCAAAGGTGGAACACAGCTCTCAGGATGTGCTTCATCTTCTTCACATGGATTTGTGTGGCCCGATGCGCGTGCAAACAATCAATGGCAAACGCTACATCTTAGTAATTGTTGATGACTATTCACGCTGGACTTGGGTCTACTTTATTCGAAGCAAAGATCAAGCTCCACGGATGATCATCACCTTTCTCACGAAAATACAAGTTCAGCTAATAAACACCGCTCGACAAATCAATCGCAGAGGCAATCAATTTGTTAACCAAACTCTTCGTGAATTTTATGAGAAAGGGATTTCAAAGATCGACATCTATTGCACGCACACCAAAACAAACGGAGTTGTTGAAAGACTAAACCTAAGCTAGTGGAAGCCGCAAGAACAATGTTAATCAATGCTAAACTTCCAGATTACTTATGGGCGCTGTATCCATCTGCATGCTATACTCAAAACCGCTCTATGATTACAAAACCACAACAAAACACCTTCGAGCTTGTCCACAAAGTAAAACCGAATCTCAAACACTTTCATGTATTTAGATCTCTTTGCTATCCGAATAATGATCGTGATGACTTTGGAAAGCTCAAAGCCAAAGCTGACATTGGAGTCTTTATTGATATTGTGATAATTCTAAAGGTTTCGAACGGAATCGTCGAACAAAGGAAGTTATGGAAACGCTTCATGCTCATTTTGATGAACTCACGGAAATGGCTTCGAGTATAATGACTTGCAACCCGGTCACAACCGCTAAAACTTCCCCAAACCCATCATCACCGGAACAAAGCCCTACCACTCGCACAACAAATGGAAGCGACTATTTGCTCCTTTCGCGTGACGATATTGATGAACGTGCTCGGGTGTATCCGCACGCCGCTCAACCTCCGATAATACTCTTATACATGATACACTCTGCTACAACAACTCTGTTGAAGAAGCACCACCACTTGACTCCAACACAACAGTTGAACAAACCGCTTCCAACAATGATGAACCGGCTGATGATGTTCTAAATGAAGTACCCCCACCCGCAGATTTTGATCCAAATGCGTTCTTTAACCCGTTTGCTAATGAAACTGCTGCACCTGATGTCGCAGAATCTTCAACAAGCCATTTGAATCCTCAAACAATCGCACAATGTATACCAACATCAACCCTCCACACATAGATGGACAAAAGACCATCCTCTGGAAAATATTATTGGCAACCGAATCAACCGGCCGTTACGAGACAACGCTCTTCACTCAGGATGGTGAACATTGCATTTATGCACTCACCATGCCCCGCCAATCTAAACCTAAAAACATCAAAGACGCAATGACAAAAGACAACTGGATTGAATCCATGCAAGAAGAACTCAACCAATTCAAACGTCTTGCAGTATGGGAACTGGTTGAAAGACCAACAGGAGTCTACATCATTGGTCTCAAATGGATTTGGAAAAACAAATTGATGTCAAGGAAACGTGAATCGAAATAAGTCACGCCTCATGGCTAAGGGTTATCGTCGAAGAGGGTATAGACTTTGAAGAATCTTTTCTCCGGTTGCTACTCGTCTTGAGGTCGCTCGATATTTCTAGCGTTCGCGGCTCATATGAATATGACGGTCTTTCGATGGATGTCAAAACTGCGTTTCTAAATGGACAACTAAAAGAAACGGTTTATGTCACCAACCGATGGATTCGTTGATCCCGTTCCCGAACCATGTCTACAAACCCGAACAAAGCTCTCAGATGGTCTCAAACAAGCTCCTCGGGCATGATACGATAAGCTATCATCTTTCCTAATTGCCAATAATTTCACCAAAGGTTCGGTTGACCTTACTCTTTTCATACAATATCACGGGCACATATCTTAATTGTTCAAATTTACGTGGATGACATCATTTTGGGTCTACACATAAAAAGTACTCAATCGCTTTTGCAAAACTAATGAAGAAAAATTTTGAAATGTCCATGATGGGTGAACTTACGCTCTTTCTAGGATTACAAGTTCATCAATCACCCCGTGGTATTTTCTTGAGTCACTCCAAATATGCCCTTGAATTGTTAAACAAATTTGGAATGAATACATGTGACACTTATGCCACACCAATGGCTCATACCAAGAAGCTAGACGATGATTTACATGGGAAATTAGTGGACCCTACAAAATACCGTAGTATTATTAGGTCTCTCATGTATCTAACGATAGCGACTGGATATTGTCTTTGTCGTATATCTTTGCTCCCGCTATCGGTCGCGACCAAGCTGAAACCCACCTCTCTCGAGGCTAAAAGAATCCTCCGATACATCAAGGGAACCATTAATTTGGGGATCCGTATCCAAAGGATTCGGTTTTGAACTAATCGCTTTTTCAGACGCTGACCACGCAGATGCTTAGATTCACGGAAAAGTACTTCAGGAGCTTTACAATTTCTTGGTGATAAAGTGGTGTCATGGCAATCGAAGAAGCAGGATTGTACATCAGTCCTCAACCGAAGGGTAATATGTAGCCATGTCGGCGTGTTGTGCTCAAGTCATTTGGATGAGAACACAACTCAAAGACTATGTTACGTATTTGACAAGCATCCGATGTATCAAGCGACAATCGGAGTGCCATTGCGATCTCGTGCAACTCGCCAAAGACTGAAATCAAAGCACATCGATCTTCGATATCATTTCATCAAGGACCACGTGGAGCAATGGTATCTTGTTGAATTATATTTTGTGGGTACAGAATATCAATTGGCAGATCTACTCACCAAAGCCTTGCCTCCCGCTAGGTTTAATGAGTTGGTCCACCGGATTGGTATGCGGTGTTTGACTCAAGAGAAATTGGATGACCTCCTAAAACAGTCTTAAAACCCTGTCAAACACCAAAATAAGCTTTTGTAAATAATTTTTTCAAAAACAAAATACAAAAATATAAAACCTGATAAAACAACAAAAAATATTCTTCTATCTATTTTTCTTTCAACATGGCAAGTACATTTCATCCATCAACACTCTAATCTTTCAAAATTCAGTATTTTTTCCGATCAAGTGTTGAGGGGAGAAAATATATACTTAATCTTTCAAAACATCCGTGTACTTGCATGTTACTCTTTTCTGGTTGTATCTTTTATCAATGGTGGTAAACTTTTACTGTTAAACTGACACTCCTCGGACTAAAATTTATAACCTTTCATCATTTTCTTAAGTCGAGGGGGAGTATCGTCAAAGTTATTTCCTAAAATCTTTTGTTTGGTAACCAAAATGGAAGTTAAAAGGCTTTAAATGAAAATGGAAAAGGTGGAGGGACCAAAACTGCCAAAAGGTTAAAGTCATTTTAATAAAAACACCCCACCTAAAATTTCACTTCACATTTATTACTCCTAACTCAACAAATCCTACGCACAAAATTCATTCTTCAAATCTGTGTTTCTGATCATCAATTTGTAAGTTGTTTCATGATCTTAACGTGTTTACAAACATTGGTTTTGATTTTTACACGAATCCAACGGTCAAATTTTTGCATATGATTGATTTGGTGTTCTACGCATAAGCGTATGAACACATAATCAAGAATGATGTGTTTGTTATTTAAAAATAGTGTTAAAATGTTCTTCTTACATCAATGATACTCATTTTCATCACTCAAAGCGAACCACGAACACGAATTGATGAATTTCAAATTTAGGGTTTATGCGTAGTTTTGGGTGTTTTCAAATGTGATTGTATTTGGTCAAAAGATTGTTGTGTGATGTTAATATCATGTTGAATTAATGATTTCCAGGCCTTATAACAACCCAGAAACACTAATTGATTAAAAATTGGTATTTTTGGTTTAATGTTCTTAGGTTTGGGTATTTTTGATTCACTGAGATTTGGATGTTAAAACTTGGTTATTACACTCTCACAACATCTAAGACTTACCATAAAACGTTTGGTGCAATTCCCATGGCTAGAAAACATATGTGTAATTCATAAACTTTAGGGTTTTGACTTACGCGTATGACTTTCTACGCGTAAACTGTAAAATGAGTTTCATGCCATGATCTGTCTTAAATGTGTTAAGATTGATGATATGATGATTTTATTTCAGGCTTGCTACGCATAAAACTCAGAATCAAGGTCTTTGTAACTCTACGCATAAGGATCACCTTACGCGTAGAAAGTTATCCGTAAGAGAAATCTTACGCGTAAGCGTTAGCGTAAAGTTCTACAAAGGGACTACGCGTATCTGTGAAGGATATGCGTAAGCTTGAGTGACTTCTACGCATAAGGTTTACTCTTACGAGTAATCCTTGCAGCGTAAGGTTTTTATCGCGCCTACGCGTAAGCTCTCGCATAAGGTCCCCTTTTTTCCTACGCAGTAATATTTCTTAGCGTAAGTAAGGATCCTACGCGATAAGCTTGCGTCTACTGCTGCGTATATCTTCTCATGTTTACGCATAAGCTACTATTCCTACGCATAAGCCTTGATCAAACCTTCATTATGAATTGTTACGCGTACAAACTTGTAAATAAATGAATCATAACGTCACGAAACCAATACTGTCACTAATAAGCTTAAATGTATAATGTGTTGTGAAAATATGTGATAACATAAACTTTAAAACTTAAAGTTAACTAACTCACGAAACGTTTCACGATGTCATTGAACTATTGGACATACAAGTGACTTAGGACTCGTAACAATCATTGACACACGGTACATTCAATAATTAGACAATAAAACCTTCTGTTGACTAACATTATGTCTTTTGATATGTTGGTTCTTTTGGCTAATGTTATTTCAGATCACGACATGGTTGATCAAATGAATGTGGATGCACGGAAGTTCTCACAATTGCTGATATCTTCCCTAATGGCTATCCAAGAAAGATTGGAAGAACAATCTCGAGTTGACTTTGAAACCCTCACATGCTCGTAATCTTCTTGCTTGATTGTCTTTGTGGATATTCTAAAGAATCATCCCTACCGAGAACATGCTCTCACACTCGCACTGCTTCACGATCTGGGAGATCTACATACAACAATTTCGGAATTCAATGCAAAGGATCAAAGGTCAAAGTCGGTGACGTGATGGCGTTAAATCACAAACAAATCACCATCACACATGCAGATTCGAATCGGGCTGTTCTTCTTATTCTGATGTCGAGCCAACCGACAATTTCTATGCCCACCTCAAGAGAGTTGCAATTCTGATGGATATTGGCTATGATGAAGCTTCGGGAATTATCACTAAGCATTCTCATGTGGAGCTTAAGAACATTCCTCAACCGTGGAGAACCCTCTACATTATCATCACCAAGTCAGGTCTACGGTGGCGTGGCCGGTGGCTATGAGCATCCCAAGCTCATGGGTACGCAAATATTTTGGTCATTAATCAACAAGAAGGACATGAAATTGAAGCTCGATATGGGATGACATGATGTCATTCTCAAAAGCTTGGCTCAAAGATTCCCTATATCGGATACACAAAGTTGTTGATCGAGGAGCCTTGGACTTCATCATGATATTCCCAAGGCTCAATGACCCGACAATCCACGACATGTTGAATGAACCCATCCTATCGGTCAGTAATCAAGGAATCGTCAACAAAGAAACAAGGGTGCCGTGCTTTGCACGATCACCTTGACAAATGAAATAAAAAAGCTTGAAACATACAAAAGGTATCTTGTAGCAGTAAGAGAAGGCAAAGTTGGTTATTTCGATGAGAAGTCTTCGGAACACCTACCAGGAGAACCGAGAAGAGGCAGTGCGAGAAGTGCTGCAAGTATGAAAGTCGAGGATAATCCCCAAGAGGAATCCTCCCCAATAAAAAGGATTGTTCCGACTAAGGAAGCTACTCTATTCCCATTCGATGCGAGCCGAACCGCAAAGAAAGCTGTGGACGAAAGCTCGAAGATACACCGATCAGGGCGAAGAGATCTTTCTACTGACGAATCTGCAACGAAGCACACTCCTTCAAAGCGGCTAAACCTCCAAGTCCACCGCGGTGACAAAGGAAAGGAAGACTCATACTTGTGCCTTATGAAGAAAGCTCAGATGAAGAAGAAGAGCAACTGGATACTTCATACAGGAAAAAGTTCAAATTCCTTAGACTCCAACACGTGGCAAAAGAATTTGCAAAAGATCAAATGGGTGGCCGAGGAGGTCAAATTAGTGCAGCTCAACCTTCACCGGATCGATGCGGTTAATCGACCGATAAGGGATCTGTGTCACCACTGAGCAACAACAAAAGCCGTGGAAGAAACTATTGAGCATGACTTTGAGGAACCTTTGATAAAGAAAAGTCCAGAAAGATGAGGGTGACAAAGAAAAGCGAGGCAGATAAGGCGAAGAGAAAGAAAATTCGGAGATGATACGTTGAGTAGTTGATAGGCTAGACAGTCCTGCTTTCGCTTAGAGGAGAGAAAACCTCTGCACCTCCAAAGGATCAGAGTCTCCTCATGTATCTTCATCATCAGTTATCGTATTCTCATTCTTCACCACCACCATCAAAAAGATCAACCAAATCAACATCCAAATCAGTTAAGAAGCCACCTCGATCTTGGATTTCTCATACTCATAAAAGAATTGTTGCGTCAAACGGGTTAGAAAGAAAGGCATGCTTTACAAAAGCTAAATTTTATTCTTGACCAGCGTAACTACCTTCATGATGAAATTACAAGAGAATAGCAAGAAAGGGAGTACATGCGTAAGTGGTGAAACAAGATCTACAAGGGGAATTGAACAAAATGATCGAAGGGTACACTCACAAACACCTTCTTGACATTGTTCCTAAAGTTACAAAGAGGTTATTCACCAAACGGATAACTCTATCGAATCTACTTCATCTGGCTAAGAAAACCATGAAATCAACTCCAATGCATGTTAACATCAATCCAGTTGATCCCATAATCTTTTCGATCTTGAATTAGTTGACCGGCTGGTGGCTCAAATGTCCAAACGATCTGCGATCGCACTTGCTTCTCCAAAAGCAAATTGTTGGAAGCATTGCTGGAATACCAACTCAAATGCATGCAGAGAAGAAGGCGAAAGGCCAAAGCGTCCAAGGCGATGATGACAAGGATAAGGATAAGGACAACGAGCCCCAAACGCCCGAAGAAGTCGGTGAATCATCTTCAATGCAACCTCCACCCCAAAGACTCGGCTAACAAAGACCTCCTCTTCGTTCTTCTACTTGAAAAACCTGGGATTTCGAGACACCACACCGGACTCGAGAAAACCGGTGACCACTTTGAGTATCTGGTGGTGGCGATGAGGAATACCATGAGCCAACAACAACCCGCCTCTCCGACAAAGTACTGAAACCAGAATCCTCATCTAGGCCTAAGAAAAGAAGAAGAAGCGCCCAAGGGCGGCGTCCTATCATGGCTAGATGAAGATAACACAGAGGAATTTGAATGGTTTTCTACTCTTGTTAATTCCACTCACCTACCAGCTGAAGGTCAAGAGGTTACAGAATGTAGTACATTGGAGCATGCGAAATTTCTACAAGAAAATTTCCGTGTGAAGAAAATGACGAAATCCGAGTTGAAGTAAATCAAGAGTGAAGCATTTCAACTTCTAAAAGTAGCTCTTAAAGTGCCATCGGGTCGAATATCACCTTGATAATATTGCACGAGCCATGTCTAACAACATGGATTGGCTCAAACCAGAAGCAAACATCGACTTCACTCAACGGGACAATCCTCCATATTACACTGACTGGTCTAAACCTCTCCCTACAATTGGCCAACTTTGATCAGCCTAGGATTCCATTCGATTTTTGTTCAACAAAGACTTGGAATTTCTTCACTTCTACGGTGGCGATGGTTCAAGGAAATATGCTACATATCGACACTTCCATTCGGCGTGAGAATACTCAAATGCATAGCCATCGAGAACGAGCTAACCACATGTTTTCCAACAACGTGGCTGAGTATGACCGTGATGCAATGTATGGGATTCACCATTGGCGAGCGCCCGAAGAATCTACTACGAAGCTGCCGCCAGGTCGAAGTCTCAATATGCGTGTTCGATTACTAAGAGTATCGTTGCCATCAAACACGTTGATCTTTTGTCTAAATGGGATTACACCTTTCTCAAGAATATTGTGGTCAAAAGACAAGACGAAAGGGATTATGCATTCTCTGAAGGTGACTTTGAGAATTTGTCTATCAACGACATTGAAGACATGTACCTTGCCAAAGTACGAGCGGTCGCATGAGACAATTTTCAACGAAAATACAACGTGAATTCATCAAGTCATTGATCATCTTCATCAGACGCATAGTCATCAAAGAACGTGTGAAGATCTCCGACTTGCGGTTGAATCATATGGACCGTGTCAACTTCACTCCCACCTCAGCTTGATCTTCCCGACATCAACCAATCACAATATACACACTCGCCAGCAAACCATTGGCGTCGTTTACCGCAGTGAACTTCAAAGAAATTGCTTGATGGCGTGTAGAGATCTTCACAAGTTTGCGGATCACACTTTGAAGATGGTTAGGGACGGATTAGCTTACAGATTGAAGGATATACTGTTGGAGTATGCTCGTGTCATAATAAATAATTATATGGCTAGTCGTATGTGAGCCTATGGGGTCACACACATATACACTTAGACACCATTATCATAATGTATTTATCGTATTTACATTATGTATAACCTTTGTTACATAAGGGAGTTAAGTGGAGTATTTGGACTTTGAAGGGCTTAAAGTGTAACTTAAGATTTGACATCAATTAGCATTAATGCTAATTGATTATTATTGATGATCATTGATGTTGATTGAAGGTTACATTAGGACTTGATAATACCCTCCCCTCCTCTCTCTCTTGGAACGTCCAAAACCACACACACACTAGGGGTTTGTTTTTTGGTTTTGATCTTCTTCCTTGCTCATTCTATTGTAGTCTCTTGCAAGGTGTTTGTGAAAAGGTTAGACTAGCATCAAAGTGGTGATTGCTTGACGTGTAGTGTGTTTCAATCATTGGGAAAGACCAACATCATTGGTCTTTTGGTTTCTTGATTCCATTCGTGGTGGTCGTTGGTGTCTCGTTACCGGAATCACGCTACAAAGGTATAAACCTTATCTATGTTTTATTTGATTGATCATATGGCAATATGGATCCGTTGTTGGTGATGATTCCGCTGCGTTTATATGTTTTATTTATGTTTATTATATTCATCATCACCTATAGTGGTATCACGAGCCATCATATGTGCCATATGATTATCGGGTATGCGAAAAAATGGTCAAAACGAGTGTTTTTAAGTGTTTTTTGTAACCACTTTCAAAACAGCCCCAGGGCTCCATTTTCATGGATTAAGAATGTTATTAGTAATATAAACATCTGTGATTTTTGGTCCTATGGCCATTGGTTTCGCATTTGTTAATTAAACAATGTGTTCGGTACGCTAAAAATGGCTTTAATCGCGTTGTTTTAATCGATTCTTCAAACGATTTGAAAACAGCCCCTAAGGCTTAATTTTCTGTGGTAAAATGATTTTTAGAAGGTCTAATTTCAGTAGGTTTGAGAACCTAAATCCATTTTACTCGCGTACCAATCGGGGTTTTAATTCTTGTTGATTATTTCTTCGATTCGTTGGCTAAATCTTTTATTTCATGCTATTTAAATTGTTCCCATGGAAAATACATGCATGTTAGCTCATGGGATTAGCCAACACCGTGTTATGATCATAATTTTATGGTATTATTATGTGTATATGCAAAGCCGATGAAAACCTAGACCACTTGTGCTATGAATGATTGTGATTGTCGTTAATTTCTTGTTATTTGGGGTTTGCCATTGTTTCGGCTTTTATGTATGAATTTTAATTTGGTTTTTGCCATTGTTTGGGCATGTTACAATAGATAGATAGTAGATTAGTTGTATTTTACATTCTATATATTGTAACCGATGCTTGGAATGGAATGGCGATGCATAAAAGACATAAAGACATAAAATGGCTGCTCATTACAAGCTGCCAGTAAACGGTTTCCGATGATTGGTTGCGTATTTTTTAACCAAATTTTTTTGCAGGTAGACAACTCATGGGCCCACAACTTTGTAGTTTGGTGCTAAGCTCGGGGATGACTCCTTCTAGGCCATTTGGGCCTTCGAATGCAGAAATTCTGGGCTGGCAGATTCACTTTTCATGTGCATTATGGGCTTCTACTTGTCCTTGCTTGGTCTTGGTGCAAGTGGGAGTCCTCCGTGTGGTGTGGTTTTATGTCCCTAGATGACTCTTGGTTCTCGTGATGGCTCACGAGACCAAGCATAGGTTCTTTCATCGGTTGAGGCTTTGCATATTGTGGTTGTGTGTTGGTTGTTTGCTTATTATGTATGTTGTGAATGTATATAACTTGCATATAGTTTTCTAAAACTTAAAACGCAACACAAACCATTTTCAAACTAAATCTTATGATTTAGTTTAACTAAGTTTAAATATGGATTTAACTTAAAATCATTGTTTTAATAATAACACTTAACTTGTTATGTATGTTATTCGATTTATGTATTGTCCTATCTCTTTTATTATCCACATAGGTTCTATATTAGACTTGAATATGGACAACTTGACACACATAAATTAAAACAATGATTAGACTTAAGTTAAGAAGAGTTTTTAACTTGTGCTACGAAGAATGAATTCATGCTTTTTTCGTACACCTTTTTTGATTCACATCAAAATATTTTACCCGTCACAAATTTAAGTCATGCCGTCCAATCGCTTGAGAACACTTGCAATTACTTTTTGCCTATGCGTGGGACCTAGGTTGAATTGTAACCCAAGGTGATTATTGTCTATGCGTGGGACCTAGATATATTTTCGCACGTTCTCAAATTGGATGACTTAATCGAGTTAAGCGGTGAGACCTTGAACCGAGGCAAGGATGGGACTAAACATGCCTACTTGACACTAGATGCTTGTTCACTAGTGCCATGAGTCCCATAAGGATCTAAGAGTTGCACATGTAATGCAATTGGTGATCGTCGCCTACCAATTGAATCTACTATTGCTAGCAGATCAACTGATGTGATAGTAGAAGCACAATGTGGATCTTAGCCCTTTTTTTCGTAAATTAATTGTTTTAAACATGGGGTAATTAATTGGTAAAAGGATAATTATCGAAAATACTAAAAATTGAACTTTGTAAATTCATATTAATGATATAATGCATCACATCCGTAAACGAAAGTTTGTTCTTTTCTTGTTATAAAGACAAACTAAGTACTTCTTTCCTTGTAAGAAAGAGACTTGTTCCTATTTGTTTTCTTTATGAGGAAATACAATAATAGGAATATTTGAATTGTCCTAATTCTAATCAAACTCAAAGCACACCTACTCTAGAAATCGTAATGTCTTGCAAAAGTCAAAACGGTTAAGTATGGTTGCACATCTTATTCTTTCAAGTTTGTTTTATAACCCTAGTTTCGGTTCTGAAACATTGAAGTAAGATGAGATATTTGGATAACTAGAGAACATGTTTTCTATAGCTACCAAAATAATATGAGTTTTAATTAGAAGATGGAAATATCAATAAACCGCAAAATGGTAAAGACAATTACTAGCATGATTACCTAGCAATTATCTTAACCCAATAAACCTAATAAGGTACTACACACCCTTGTGGTAAAATAGACCTTATGGAGGAATTGCATGCCTATTTTCAAGTTAAAATATCAATGATGGCTAGCCCGTCATCTATATATTAGAACTTGATGCACTTCGTGAATATCTAAGTACATGTTTACTAGTCCAAGTGACTCACATTAGCAATAATGTGTAGATATTCAAAAAAAGAAGGAAAGTATCAATTGACACTCAGTCTCCACTGGTGACATAACATTTATGATGTTGTATAATCCAATTGGAGCTATGTGACTTTATACTGGTGAGACGAAACACATGTAATGTTGTCTAATCCAGTGGGAGCCGTAATCTTTATTACCTTGAAGGTTGCCCATATTATTTCTTGATTGTCTTGAAATAATACATTACTTTCCACACGTGAAGCATCATAGTTTATATAAGAACCATTGCATGAATTTTATTAGATAACTTGTCGCGTTACTGATGTTGCTTCCTGAAATGTTATCAATAAATTGTTATGCATGATTCATTATTAAAACAATAAAGTTCTACATATCTATATTTTCATTTTGTATATCTGTGACACTGTCATATTACGCATGATGTTGTGCCATGCACAAGTGGGAGAAATCTTCATTGTGTGCAAGATACAACATATGACAATATGACTAATAGTTTTCTTGGTAAGGTAAGAAAACTAATATTCTACTAGGACTTCTACACATAAAATGTAAGTTGCCCTAATTAGAACAAATGTCAAGATAATATGAAAAGCTACTTCAACATATTCACCGAATTGTTCAGTAAATATGATTATGTATTATTGTAAAGTCATAATCTTGAAGTATGAAATTAACTTGAAATTACTATTGAGGCCAAGAGTCGGCACTCTAAATTGCTTTACTTGAATATGTTTAGGTCTCTTGTAAAGACTTAAACATCAAGTCTGTTAATTGTTGAAAGACTTATAACGTAAAGTAAGACGTTAACTTGTTATGTATTCTTGTTAAATACATGTACATAAAGTCATTAAATTGTTAATGGACGTATGACGTATAGTAAAATATTAAATGTTTATGTTTTCTAGTCAAAACAAGCACATGAAGTTATTGACTTGGTCAACGACTTGTAAATTAAGTATGCAATGGGTGAAAACACTGTTGATGCCATCTGGTTTGACTTGGTTGGCAGATACGTAAGCCAAAGAGTATAAGTTCATCTAATGAGTTGTGGGATAGTCTCACAACATCAATCCTCATGGAGTACCACATCGTTATGGTATGTCCATCATGGAAAATCAAACTCTATTGATATTGTTTGATCTTTGATGACTTAAACTCTCTTACCTCCAAAGCTATTAAGGTTAGAAAATTGAATGTGCCATGGGTACACTCAATATGGTTCCAATCTGGAAGGTATTTAAGACGCCATTGTGTTATGGAATGGGATGAATTCCATTATGTCTTGATTGAAGTTCTTAATTTGTTAAATACCTTAGAGTAAGTAATTAACAAACCTGAGTCAAGAACTACTAATGTATTTTGGATGTCCCAATTGAAAACAATTTATTGTTTCTCAAGATGTTGTGTATCTAGAGATTAGTCTCTATGTACAAAGCAAGTGGGAGCACCTTTAGATCTTGAAGTTGTTCAAGAACTAATATACACAACCTTCTAGGTACACTTGCTGATGCCACACTAAGGTTGAACATGTTATGTTAAACCATAGTATGATATCTCTCATTCATAGATCGAAGGAAACTTCTGCACCTGAATGATATAGTCTTATATCAATGCTAAGGGATATAAGTTAGAGGGACATTGTGAACCTGCTAAATAAGAGCTGCATTATCGATTTGAATCTGATGAATGGCTCAAAGCTATGAATGATAAGATGCTGTCCGTGGAAGACAATCACTCATGAAGCTTGATTGATCTCTTACAAATCAGTTAGACTGTGAGGTTAAATATGAGTTTCTCAATGAGAAGACTCAAAAGGACAAACTTGTACACACATTTAATTCACGAGTAGTGAAATGGGTTACTCATACTCAAGAAATTGACTATGATTAAATCTACCTACCTGTAAATATTAAATGTATAAAGATGGTGAATTGTCATACTTATCTTCATGAAATGTCACAATAGGATTTCAAAACTCTTTTCTTATTGAATACATTTGCGAGGACGATGTGTATTCAAAAGGGTTTGTGAATATATATAATCTTTATTATGTCTACAAGATACAAGAATCCAAGTGTGGATTAGATAATGCATCTCCGAGCAAGTGGGAGCACTGTATTTATTTTCTTAAATCTCATATGTTGATTTTGATTTTGATTTTGATTAAAATAAGATCAGTACTAAGTACACTAAGAGCAAGTGGGAGCACTGTATTTATTTTCTTAAATCTCATATGTTGATAACGTATTAGAAACATTATTCCATCTAAGCTGGAATTTTTTCCTTAGTTTGGAATGAAGTTTCTCTTGAGAGTTTTAGAACATAAAACATGCAACCTTGTTACATATGTTTGTTTGAATAAACATAAGCGGTTATTAAGTCTGACACAATATGAAACATTATTGAGAGGAGTCTCAATAATCAATCTTACCTGATGAGATTGAAAGCATGAATAGAAACCTTAAGTTTAACTAAAGGATTCATTATGTATATCATATTATGCATTGGACTAATTATATCATTTGCATGAATGCAAGATGAGTTGATAACAACAAATATCTAAGTGAATGTCATTAGATAATTGTTAAACGAACATTCTAATGGACCTTCAAAGGACCAAATATATGTTCAACATTTACGGATATTTGAGGATCTCTGTTCTGTTTGCATACATTGATGCTTATTTAACTGAAATGATGCTCAAACCTAGTCATGGTAGCATATCATCATGAATGATGACATTGTTGACTAGATGTGCTCGACTGAGAGCATTAATGTATTATACCATAAAAGAATAAGAATACTTTACAGTTTGAGAAACTGTTTAGATGAATGTCTATAGTAGGTGTTTTGCTAGTGTCAAACACCCTATGGAATGCATTGCTGCAATACTTGTATTGTACTTGAATGCACAATCATCATACCTTTCATGGATATTGAAACAAGTATTCTCAAGGTTTACTCAGATGACTACTTGTTGTCTTGAACAACATAATTTGATCATGATGGGAACACCGGTTTCTGATCTATATGTAGTCTTATGCATATCTGTTTATAGTATTTGGATAATGGAATGCTAAGCAGTTTATATTTTATAATGAATTGATTTAATGGTTATTATCGTTTTCATTTATATCAACTGTATTCTATATTTGCATGTTTAAATCCATGAATGATTTTCTTCATTCAAAACTTGTCCATTGTCGGTTGACGGTACGGGAGTACCATCAAATTAAGACAATTGTGAGTGTGTTGGTGACCATTTTGCCAAACTCACATGTTGTTCATGGTGATGATCATTGGACTGACCCAACCTACGAGTATTCACTGCATGGATCGGCGTCAAATAGTGAATCTCGAAAATGGTTATGTCTATTATCCTTAGACTTGAGATGCAAGCTGGTTTTGCATGTGTGGAGTTTCATTCCTTGATATGGTTAAACGCTGTCCTGAACAAGGTAGTTATAAAGGCCACTATCAGGAATGATTTGAAGCACATGAATGACACGTGCAGTCAAAATAGGATTTGTTCCTCCACATGGTTTGGAGTTAGATACTACTGGGCCCCTCAATGATTTGAACAGATGTTTATGGCCGCACCCAAATGAGATTAAGATGAATCTTAATTCACTTGGTAATCTTGTTCAATATCAAGATCGAGAACATAATAGTTGAACAATTAGAATGACTTTTGATCCATGTCTAATATTCAACATGGTATCTGAAACAAAGGGATATATGACATATAAACCATTTTATGAAATGTTTGAGAAACTGACCTCACATATCACTAGGGGCATTGGCGTGTTGCTAGACGCTAACCATTGCTTGTATAATTACTAGACTATTATGACGTCGCAGTGGGATGTTGGAGTATGCTCGTGTCATAATAAATAATTATATGGCTAGTCGTATGTGAGCCTATGGGGTCACACACATATACACTTAGACACCATTATCATAATGTATTTATCGTATTTACATTATGTATAACCTTTGTTACATAAGGGAGTTAAGTGGAGTATTTGGACTTTGAAGGGCTTAAAGTGTAACTTAAGATTTGACATCAATTAGCATTAATGCTAATTGATTATTATTGATGATCATTGATGTTGATTGAAGGTTACATTAGGACTTGATAATCCCTCTCCCTCCTCTCTCTCTTGAACGTCCAAAACACACACACACACTAGGGGTTTGGTTTTTGGTTTTGATCTTCTTCCTTGCTCATTCTATTGTAGTCTCTTGCAAGGTGTTTGTGAAAAGGTTAGACTAGCATCAAAGTGGTGATTGCTTGACGTGTAGTGTGTTTCAATCATTGGGAAAGACCAACATCATTGGTCTTTTGGTTTCTTGATTCCATTCGTGGTGGTCGTTGGTGTCTCGTTACCGGAATCACGCTACAAAGGTATAAACCTTATCTATGTTTTATTTGATTGATCATATGGCAATATGGATCCGTTGTTGGTGATGATTCCGCTGCGTTTATATGTTTTATTTATGTTTATTATATTCATCATCACCTATATATACGTCAAAAGATTGGGTCTCCTAAGCGATGGAATTCTCAGGATCGCAGGGATGTGAGGAGGATCATCACAATGATTGATGAACGGTTGTATCGAAGGGATCAGTTCAGAAGATTGGAAAGCTATATTGGTGGTCGACCCAGATTAATATCACCGCTTTCAACGCCCGATTCACACTCCGGCAACATCTCCGGACTTACCCGTACCCCTTGAACCGCTTCTTCATTATACTTTTGGATGCATGATTTAATATGTCCTATGGCTTGTGCACATTACGCTGTACAACCCGACTTGTAAATAAAGGACCCCGTGGTACGATGCTTCGATTGCTGTCACAATCCTTATAAAAGGAGCGAAAGCTTTTACTTTGAGTAGAGCCTATCAAACCTTTCACTTTTCAAGGTTTTGCTCAAAAGAACAAGTACTTTCCCTTATGATTTTCAAAAACCTCAACCGTTTATATCACTCGTTGAGGGGGAGTACTTGACTAAAATCTTTGTTCAACTAAGTGTTCTCAGTGGTTATTCTTCCCGCAACACTCGAAATGGTCATATTTATTCTCAACTTTTCAAAAATAACATTTTATATGCCATTTTTGAGGGGGAGAAAAATACGTGATAAGAAATATGTTGTGTAAATGCAAATGAATCTTTGTGCTATAGACTTAACCCATGAATTGACGAGATCTTTACTGTTAGTAACTCGAAAAAGACTTGTCCGAGGTCGGTAATAATTTCAAGCTAGTTCGCTAGTGATGTAAACTTGTCTCGCAAAGGACTTGTCCGAGTAGAATGTACCATTCGAGAAACTCTTGGTAGACATGAACTTTGATAGGTTTGACAACCTTCGGGTTTGTCACACCTTCAAGATAGTTATTAGAGCTAGTTGTCCCCTAAAAGCTGACAATGCAACTCTTTAACTATGCCACGTAACCGTGTCTCGCGGGGAATGTCTATCTTGAGTCGATCAATTCAAAAGTGTGCGCTCTTTCCTCACCTTTGTGCATTCGTCAAAACTCTAAAGCACATGTGGAGGGGGAGTATTTCCGCTAAAAGATAAAACTCTCACAGTGGTTCAAACATGTTTTCATTTACAAACCCTTTGAGAGACTTTCTTGAAAATGGTTTTATGGCAATGGAGTTATAAGGTGATTAGGTTAGGGGAATAACCGCCCTATGATCCGCTAGAGTCGGAGGGATCTACCCAAGGACACTACCAATAGTTAGAATTTAGAAGTCCTTAGGTATGATTATTAAAAAGGAGAAATGAGAATCGGAGAAAGAAGGAGTTGAAGAATTAAAAGAAATGCAAAGAAAATGGTGAAAAGAAATAGCCCTCCAGATTATTCAACTTAGGGCAGAAACCGGGTTCAATTCATATGCTACTGGTTGTCACTAGATGACACCGGTATTGAAGATTAAAAGTCACCATGGACCCAAAGGACGATGCACTAAACCTTCTTAGCCACTCAAGTTTCTCTCTAGAAGCTTGTTTCATTCTCACTGTGGAACCCTACATAAACTATCGGCTTTTCTTAGAGATTGCGGTATTGAAGAAGGAGACCCTCTACCTAGTCTCGCTCAGAAACCAAAACGCACTATTGAGTCTAGAGCCACGAGATTCATCAAAAGATCTCTAAGGTACACTTGACATTTCATCACTTGACGTTCAACAATAAGAATTTCAGTGGTACATTATCGAGTCCTTCACAGATCTTAGCAAACTGTCGAGAACATTTATGAGAGGTTCACATTTGTGATCCTCAGTGATTGAATGGAAACTCCCTGCTGGGTCAACATCAAAACCCGACAAGCAGTCACTTCGCAACTCCCCGTGGATTGGCGCTTAGTGGTCTCAAACGGCCTGTGTGAGGTGATGCTTCGTGTACCTCGTGAATCATCTCGAATCGTGAGGTGTACTTCGGTACATCGTGGTTATCTCACTTGTGGGACTGATTCAAACGCCTTTGTAAGAATTAGAGTTGTGTTTTCACACTATGATGTTAACACTCTCGAAGTTCAAACTTGTAAGTGCCGGAATCCTCTTATTACTAACCGTTTTAATGTTTTCTTCTTATGGAAGCTTTCAGGAGCGGAATGATCGCGGCAGATTCTCCACTTGTTCACACCAACAACATCATCAAAGAAGTTCTATCTTAAAGCAACACAAAGTCAGAATGATTCTTCATCAAATCAAAGAATCTACAAAGTTAAAGATTTAAAGAACTTCATCGATCAGTAATCCAACGTTAAAGAGTGTGTGAGCATGTTGGAGAAATACGGAGACATTAATGAAGCGACTTGAGGCGAATAAGGCATAAACAACATACTATCATTTTAACCACAAAGAACAAAGAACAAAGAACAAAGATAAAGATGACGTAAAGCCGAATCGCTCAAAGAAAACTATCTCTACACCGGGAGATTGTTCGAATCAAGACAATTCTTCTCACAAGAAAGAAGAATGTCAGAAGACGTCAAAGCTACTATTACTACTGCACCTTCACCGTTTATTCATCACTAACACTTAGGGGGAGATTGTTAGAATCACTCCTAAACCTTAATCAAGTGTTAGTAATTCACATGTAATAGTTAGCTTAATTATGGCCTTTATGTTTGTTATTTAGCCTTAAGCTTATGTAGAAGGCCCATGAGCTTAGGCTTAGGCCCAATAAGAAAAGGATGGGAACTAGGGGTGTTGCCCTAGCTTCCCACCTATAAATACTCATGTATAACCCTCACTTGAGGGTTGGTTGTTCAAGTTATTCTCTTCATTACACTCTACGCCTAACCATCATAGTATTTCGTGTGTGTGTGGGTGAATCTTGTTCAATCCCCTCTCTATTTCTTTCTATTAAGCTTGTGTTGTAAATCTAGTGACCTAACATCATCCCTCACCTTTAGACTTAAATCGACATACACTTTAGCCTAACGACACTATTCCCCTAGAGAACGATATCAATACCCGTGGCTTACCCTAATACTACACTACAACGATTAGGTTCACTGCCTAGGGTGTTATAAAACTTGCTCGAAGAAAAGGAAGTTCCTTTGACTCCGAACAACGCGTGTAGCGTTACACGTCACACCACCCATTATGGTAATACATACCCTATTTTATCAACGTGGTACCTACAAACCATAGATGATAAATTTCTAGCATGCCTACTTAGAGACGCTTGATGGTCACTCGATGTAGGAAATGATTTGGACATCGATTGGTAGTTGAACTTCTTTTGGAGATTATGATTTTGGAGTTGAACCTTGAAACCTTTATGAAGTGTTAAGTGCACCAATGAGTCAATCGATGGTTAGTAACCAATACTCTCTTTTAGGAGTCGTACTTTCGTCTCTAACCTAGATATCATGCTAAGTCAACAGACCGATTAATGGTAGTAATCAACACTTTCTAATAGAGACATACTCTGAACTTCTTGGACTTTTCATCTAGTAGAGATTCCGTACTCAGCAGAAATCTTGAAATCCTAAGGAGAAACCTGAACCACGTTCTCTAGGACAATCACATAATCCTTCTCTCATCCTTCGAGAAGCACCTACTAACCTTTCGGACCTCTCACCAAACGATAAGCTACACTATAGACGAAACCTTGGAAGTAGATTCCCGCCTTTACCTAAGTGGTTGTTAGTAGCCTTACCAACCTATTCACCTCCCGTGAATTAGTAAAAAGGAAAAGTATGGACCGAAAATGCCTCCCCTCATATAGTTATAGCAACACTAGAGAACCCAGCTATCTTCTTTTAAGGAGGTGAGGTAGTACCTAATCCTCTCCCTCCGGTAAAGTGACTTGATCCAATAAGCTAGACCTCACCTTTGAACTCTAGCTCCTTACCTTCCTTCCACTATGGAATTTCTATTGGAAAGAGAGAAATTTCCTTGATCCATTTTCCCTATCTGAGATTCATTTGGTTAGTATACACCTGATCCTCCTTCCTCAACCTTCAACTCATTTCGATACCCTTTAAGGAAGGTGTGCGATCGAAAAACCTAAGTTATACGAATGGACTTCTCCACACGTAAGGGAAACCGTGTGCTTTAGGAAATGCTAATTCCTATCCTTTTTGGATTATGGCAATCGCCACACACCCATTTTCCATCTATCACTTCCTGGAGCCGAGAAAACCGATCTGGATATGCTTGCAGTGTATCATCTCCAGACAAATGGCTGAAGTAGAGAAACCATTCGAACCTTAGTAGAACACATAGCGTACCTATCAAGTTTAGCAATGGTTGGGATGGATACTTTCCCTTGGCCAACATCTCCTATAACCATACCTATCACTTTAGTACCTCAAAGGCACCGTAATAGATCCTCTATGGATGTAAGAGTAAATCCAGATGATTGGGAAGAAATAGAAATACCCCAACTTAGCAACCCTAAACTTGTTCGGAATAATACCAAGAAAACCGTTCTAAGTTGAGATGGATATGTAAGTTACTCACAAACCATTTGGAGACATAGACAATGTAAGTCTCTTGAACCCTCTGAGATAACCTAGAATTAAGCTTACGGATCCACCATGAAATTATGTGAAGCGAAAGAAACGTGGAAACTTAATCCCCCACTATACCCATCCCCCCGAAAACCATTGCTAGATTTAGACCAAGAGCTCAGGTTTGAGCTACCAACAACACTCTGAGTTCCTAACATTTCATGTGTAATAGGAAGAAACGACTTGCCGATGAGGCAATCGTTATCCTTCTTGGAAATCCTAATCTTTGGACGTTTAAACTTCGTTGACCTATCGAAACTATAGATGATGAAACCTAGCAACTTTGGTAAAGTTGCCTCTCTGTCTTCGAAGTTCATAGAAACTCGCAGAAGACCACGGATTCACGTAGGGAACGTGAAGATAAATCATCGTGCTCTTGCACTCACCCCTTCTAAACTTTAACGGATGACTTGAATTGAATCGCGAGGACGCGATTCCTTTTAAGGAGGCCGTGTGACAACTCGTAAATTCCTCGGCGTCGTAATTAGAGAAACGTTGATTAGAGCGTCGTTTTATTTAATTTGAGATGACGATATTTTATATTGTTTTTATTGGAATTAATATTTTAAGAACATTGGCGTAACTCCCGTGTCATGAATCTTTCGCTCTAGTAAACGAGCCCGAATCAAATATATCGTAAGTTTTATAAAGTTTCACTTAGGGTCCTTGTGATAATTTACTTGGCCGCCCTTATGGTTTCTATTGTACAAGACTAGTCCCTCCTAGGATTATAAATACCCACTCATTCTCACACTTCTCCCATTTCCTTACTTTCTTTCTCTCACTACAAAACACACACACACAAAATAACTCTCTCTCTCTCTAAATTATCCGCTGCCACCTTAAACTACTACACCGCCCCTCCCAAACGTTAGATCGGGTCCTTGTTAAAGGTGATGATGAATATAATAAACATAAATAAAGCATATAAACGCAGCGGAATCATCACCAACAACAGATCCATATTGCCATATGATCAATCAAATAAAACATAGATAAGGTTTATACCTTTGTAGCGTGATTCCGGTAACGAGACACCAATGACCTCCACGTATGGAATCAAGAAACCAAAAGACCAATTAGGTTGGCCTTTCCCAATGTGTGAAACACACTACACGTCTAACAATCACCCTTTGATGCTAGTCTTAACCTTTGAACCAATCCTTGCAAAAGACTACTCTTAGAATTATCAAGGAGAGAAAAAACCAAAACAAAAACCACTATGTGTGTGTGTGTTTTGGAAGTCCAAAGAGAGGAGAGGATGGAGGGATTTGAAGACTAATTGTAACTTACCAAATCATAAACAATAATAATCAATTAGCATTAATGCTAATTGATGTCAAATCATAAGATACACATTAGGCCCTTCAAAGTCCAAATACTCCACTTAACCCCCTTATGTAACAAAGGTTAGACATAATGTACATACGATAAATACATTATGATAATGGTGTCTAAGTGTATATGTGTGTGACCCCATAGGCTCACATATGACTAGCCATATAATTATTGATTATGACACGAGCATACCCAATGACCCCACTTGCGACGTCATAATAGACAAGTAATTATACAAGCAATGGTTAGCGTCTAGCAACACGCCAATGCCCCTAGTGATATGTGAGGTCAGTTTCTCAAACATTTCATTTAAATGGTTTATATGTCATATATCCCTTTGTTTCAGATACCATGTTGAATATTAGACATGGATCAAAAGTCATTCTAATTGTTCAACTATTATGTTCTCGTTCTTGATATTGAACAAGATTACCAAGTGAATTAAGATTCATCTTAATCTCATTTGGGTACCATACAAAACATCTGTTCAAATCATCGAGGGGCCCAATAGTATCTAACTCCAAACCATGTGGAGGTACAAATCCTATTTTGATGACGTGTCATTCATGTGTTTCAAATCATTCCTGATAGTGGCCTTTATAACTACCTTGTTCAAGACAGCGTTTAACCATATCAAGGAATGAAACTCCACACATGCAAAACCTGCTTGCATCTCAAGTCTAAGGATAATAGACATAACCATTTTCGAGATTCACTATATGACGCCGATCCATGCAAGTGAATACTCGAGGTTGGGTCACCCAATGCTCATCACCATGAACAACATGTGAGTTTGGCAAAAAGGTCACCAACACACAATTGTCTTAATTTGATGGTACTCCGCATCACAACCGACAATGGACAAGTTTTGAATGAAGAAAATCATTCATGGATTTAAACATGCAAATATAGAATACAGTTGATATGAATGAAAACGATAATAACCATTAAATCAATTCATTACAAAATATAAACCGCTTAGCATTCCAATTATTCAAATACTAAAATAAACAGATCTGAGATACTACTGGTCGAAGTCCAATGTTCCTAGCATGCCCAACATGTTTCGTGCAAGGCATTGCTTTAGTAAGAGGATCAGCTAAGTTGTCATCCGTGTGAACTTTTAGAAGACGAATATCACCACTTTCGATAACTTCTCGAATGTAATGAACTTTTCGACGAAAGTGTTTGGCACCCTTTTGAACACCAGGTTCATTTGCAATGATAATGGCACTGTATTATCACAAGACATATCCATGGGTAGTTCATTGCTGGGGACAACGCCAAGCCCGAAATGAATTTTCGTGATCCAAATCGCCTCCATTGCTTTAATGTATTACTTCGTAGAGGACATTGCAATCGTGCTCTGTTTTGAACTCTTCCATTCAACAGCGCCTCCATTCATGATGAAAACGAATCCAGTTTGGGACTTGGTGTCATCACGACGGTCCAACCGCGTATAGCAAGTGATACTAAGCTCGCAGTTGTCATCACCACCATAAACAAGAAACATATCTTTAGTATTACGAAGATACTTTAATATGCTCTTAACAAATTCAAAGGACATTCACCGGATTCTGTTGATACCTACTCGTCAGTTCGAGCGAATGCTACATCGTGTCTAGTGCACTTATCATACATGATGGATCCCACAGCAGAAGCATATGGGATACCTTTCATCCTTTTCACCTTTTCGGGTGTAGAGGGTTCTTGAGTTTTACTCAATTCAGATTGGTTGCATTGGAAGATTTCCACGTTTGGAATCTTGCATCCTAAATCTCTTTAGGATTTTGTCAATGTATGCACTTTGACTCAAGCCGATTAACCGCTTTGATCTATCCCGGTAGATCTTGACTCCAAGTACGCTACGCTAAGTCTTTCATTTCAAAACAATTTCCAAGCCGGATTTTACATCTTGTAGCATTGGAATGTTGTTTCCCATGAGTAATATGTCATCGACATATAAGACTAGGAATACGACATTACTTTCACTAGTTTTCTTATATATACATGGCTCATCAAAGTTTTGAGCGAAACCAATCTTTTTGATTTCTTCATCAAATCTCTTGTTCCAACTCCTAGATGCTTGCTTTAATCCATAAATGGATCTTTGAAGCTTGCAAACTTTGTTGGGTTGTTTAGGATTCACGAAGCCCTCGGGTTGCACTATGTAAACATCTTCGTTTAGGTGACGTTCAAGAAGGCGTCTTGACATCCATTTGCCAAATCTCATAGTCATAGTACGCTGCTATGGCTATAAGAATCCCAATAGCTTTAACGTCAACAGCGAGAAGGTCTCTTCATAGTCAATCCCGTAGGTTTGAGTGTGACCTTTTGCTACTAGACGCGCTTTATAGGTGTGTACATTGCCATCCATGTCGGTCTTCTTCTTGAAGAGCCATTTACTCCCAATGGTTTTAGCATTAGGAGGCAGTCAACTTACCCAGACTTCATTGTCTTTCATGGATTTCATCTCCGATTTCATAGATCTGAGCCATTTATCGCGTCGAACTCGATAATGCGATAGTTAGCGTGTTCATCTTGATCCCCTAACTCATGTTCCTCAACATCGACATAGAAACCATATCGCTCAGGTGCTTGAGGTATCCTTGCGGATCTACAAATCGGAGCAACATCTCTATGAGGCTCGACATTTTCATGTTCAGTCTCATTTCGATGCTCACTAGTGTTACCAGAAGGTTGTGCATCTTCACTTTGAATTTCGTCAAAGTCTACGGTGCTCCCACTTGCTTCTTGTGAAATGAGACTGTTCTCAAGAAACTCAGCATAACGAGCAACAAATATTTTGTTCTCGGGTGGGTAGTAGAAGTAGTAACCCATCGTTTCCTTTGGGTATCCTACGAAGATACACTTGATAGATCTAGACTTAAGTTTGTTTGGCGTTTCTTCGTTTGAGGGCCTCACAACCCCAGACCTTCAAGTAAGATAAGTTAGGGACTTTCCCATGCCATATTTCATATGGAGTCTTATCTACCTTCTTGGTTGGAACCATGTTGAGAATGCGAGTAGCAGACTCTAGGGCATAACCCCAAAAGGACATTGGCAACGTTGTTAGACTCATCATAGATCGAACCATGTCTAGCAAAGTTCGGCCTTTCAGACATACCCATTATGTTGTGGTGTATGTGGAGGAGTGAATTGTGAGACTATCCCACACTTTTTTAGATGATCTAAAAACTCTTGACTCATATATTCGCCTCCACGATCGGATCGAAGAGCCTTTATAGTCTTATCGAGTTGATTTTCTACCTCACTTTGAAATACTTTGAACGTTTCAAAGACTTCATGTTTATGTTTAATCAAGTAAACATAACCATATCGACTGAAATCGTCGGTAAAAGTGACGAAGTAGTTAGCTCCTTCCCTAGACATGATCCTAAATGGGCGACATACATCAGTATATATGAGTCCAAGTAGGTCTTTAGCTCTTTCTCCAACATGGGAAAAAGGCTTGCGCGCCATCTTACCAGATATGCAAGAAACACACTTATCAAAAGACGTACCGTCAATTGATTCTAAAAGCCCATCTTGTTGCAGCTTCGTAATGCGTTTCTTGTTTATGTGGAAAAGACGACAATGCCATAGAAAAGTTGAATCCATGTTACGTTTAGATTTCTTGTTGCTAACATTATATATAGAACCATTGTTTGAATTAGGATCACGCATATCAATTTCAAAAATGCCATCTCTAGGAATAGCATTAAAATAAAAAACATTATCCTTAGAAACCGAAATGCCAAAATCCGTAAAAACATGAATGAAACCATCATCCTTCAAACGAGAAAGTGAAACAACACCTCTAGTAATAGTAGGTGCGAAATGACAATTATTCAAAACAATAACTAGTCCATTAGGAAGGATTAAATCATAGCTTCCTATCGCTTGACTGGGTGCACATTCCCATTACCAACGTACAGGTCCAAAGCGCCATGCTTCAACTTTCGACTTCCCCTAAGATCCTGCACATCATTACAAATGTGAGTCCCACAAATCGTATCATATACCCGGATTTATTAGGAAAAGTATAGAGTTCTATAGTGAAGATACGATGTACTAGCCCGCTAGCCTTGCTCTTCTTCAACTCTGTACACCTTCTTCCAGGCCCTACCATTCCACGTGATGGCAGGGTGCGTCCTTGGTGGGTGCTCCTTCTTAGTGGTGGGGGACTTTAGGTTTGGGGGCGTAAGCAAGCTTACCCTTGCCTCTCCCTTGTCCCTTGCTAGGTGCTTGCGGTTTCCTTGTTCTTTCTGGATTTTGCCTTGCTTGATAGCTAGGACAACTGGAGCTTCTTGGGCATACCATTTTCGCAAGTTTGAGCATATTATGCAGTTCATGTATGGTCTTGCCCATGTTGTGCATGTTGTAGTTCTGCACAAATTGATCAAATTCCTTTGAAAGTGAGGTTAGTATCATGCTCACTCCAAGGATCTGAGGCATGGGGTATCCAAGCCGCTCCATCATCCGATAGCCTTTCATTTTCATGATGTGGCTATGACCGATTGTCCTTCCTCCTTGCAAGCATGGAATGATCTGACAGTTTCAAATAATTCTGCAGCTTGCGTTGGAACATAGTTCTTAGTTCGGTTATCATGTCAAATGCTGTGAGGTCCTCTAAATTCTTTTGAATTTTTGGGATCATGCTCGCAAGCATAAGCGACTTCCTCGCTGCTCATTAAACCTACGAGTGTAGGCATTACTTACGCAGAAGCTGGCAAGAGGAGGCTCGGGTAAAGCTCGTGATGGTAAAACTTTGTTCAGACTTGAGGACAATCCTCAAGTTTTGTACGTCCAAAAGTTATTACCATTCAATCTCTCTTTCTCGAGAATTGATCTGATTGACGAGTTGTTGATGGTTTGAGTTGGAGTTGTCATCTACAAAACAAGCAAAATTCAAATTTTAGTATCATACAATAATTAATCCTTTTTAAAATTAAATACCCAAGTTTTATAAGAAAAACAATTAATTTTGCGAAAAAGGCTAAGATCCTCATTGAGATTCCACCATCACATCAGTTGATCTGCTAGCAATGGTGGAATCAATAGGTAGGTAACGTCAACCAATTGCAAATCAAGTGCAACTCTTAGATCATTATGGGACCCATGGCACTAGTGAACAAACATCTAGTGTCAAGCTGGCATGTTTAGTCCCATCCTTGCCTCGGGTCAAGGTCTCACCGCTTAACTCGATTAAGTCATCCAATTTGAGAACGTTCGAAAATATATCTAGGTCCCACGCATAGACAATAATCACCTTGGGTTACAATTCATCCTAGGTCCCATAGGAAAAAGTAATTGCAAGTGTTCTCAAGCGATTGGACGGCATGACTTAAGTTTGTGACGGGTAAAAAATTTTGATGTGAATCAAAAAAGGTGTACGAAAAAGCATGCATTCATTCTTCGTAGCACAAGTTAAAAACTCTTTTTAACTTAAGTCTAATCATTGTTTTAATTTATGTGTGTCAAGTTGTCCATTTTCAAGTCTAATATAGAACCTATGTGGATTATAATAGAGATAGGACAATACATAAATCGAATAACATACATAACAAATTAAGTGTTATTACTAAAACAATGATTTTAAGTTAAATCCATATTTAAACTTAGTTAAACTAAATCATAAGATTTAGTTTGAAAATGGTTTGTGTTGTGTTTTAAGTTTTAGAAAACGATTTGCAAGTTATATACATTCACAACATACATAATTAGCAAACAACCAACACACAACCACAATATGCAAAGCCTCAACCGATGAAAGAACCTATGCTTGGTCTCGTGAGCCATCACGAGAACCAAGAGTAATCTAGGGACATAAACCACAACCACACGGAGGACTCCCACTTGCTCCAAGACCAAGCAAGGACAAGTAGAAGCCCATCATGCACATGAAAAGTGAACTACCCAGAATTTCTGCATTCGGAGGCCCAAATGGCCTAGAAGGAGTCATCCCCGAGCTTAGCACCAAACTACAAAGTTGTGGGCCCATGAGTTGTCTACCTGCAAAAAAAAGTTGGTTAAAAAATACGCTACCAATCACCGGAACGCCGCTTTTACTGCAGCTTGTTCGAGCAGCCATTTTGCGTCTTTATGTCTTTTATGCTTCGCCATTCCATTCCAAGCATCGGTTACAATATATAGAATGTAAAATACATCTAATCTACTATCTATGTATTGTAAAATGCCCAAACAATGGCAAAAACCAAATTAAAACTCATAAATAAAGGCCAAAACAATGGCAAACCCCAAATAACAAGAAATAAACGACAATCACAATCATTCATAGCACAAGTGGTCTAGGTTTTCATCGGCTTTGCATATACACATAATAATACCATAAAATTATGAACATAACAAGGTGTTGGCTAATCCCATGAGCAAACATGCATGTATTTGCCATGGGAACAATTTAAATGACATGAAATAAAAGTATTAGCCAACGAAGAAATAATCAACAAGAATAAAACCCGATTGGTACTGAGTAAAATGGATTTAGGTTCTCAAACCTACTGAAATTAGACCTTCTAAAAATCATTTTACCATATAAAATTAAGCCTTAGGGCCATAGTTTCAAGAATCGATTAAAACAACGCTATTAAAGCTTTGCTTACCTAATACATTGTATAATTAACGTATGCGAAACCAATGGCCATAGGACCAAAAATCACAGATCTTTATATTACTAATAATATTCCTAATCCATGAAAAATAGAGCCCTCGGGCTGTTTTGAAAGTGGTTGCATAAAACCCTTAAAAACACGCGTTTTTGACCATTTTTTCAAGATACCCGATAATCATATGGCACATGGGCTATGCCTCTATACCATGAAGATGAATATAATAAACATAAATAAAGCATATAAACGCAGCGGAATCATCACCAACAACGGATCCATATTGCCATATGATCAATCAAATAAAACATAGATAAGGTTTATACCTTTGTAGCGTGATTCCGGTAACGAGTGTCACAATTCTCAATTTTCGGTCATTTCTCAAACTCTATATTCATCATTTCATATCAATTTATTCATGATTTTTCATTTCACCTTAAACGCGTGAATTTCATATTAAATAAACGTTATCGCGTGAGTTGTTATTTTGAACATTTAATCCGTTACTTCCAAAAATGATCCCGACATATTTTTAAACTTACATTTAGTTATAAAAACTATATTTTTAGTTTACCTAGTGTTTTGAATTTATTTTGTATATAAATCGTTAAAGTTATATTATTACGACACTTTTCTTAAAACCTAATTAAAATTATTATATCTCCTTGGAATGTATTTTTACAATTTTTATGATATCATTATACTCTACTTTGATCTATTAAAAATTTCTTTCACCTAAAATTTCCTAAAATACACTAATGTATATACAAAGTTACAAGTTATCCTTTACTTACTTTCATTTTTATACACATTTATATATATATACATTATAAAAAAAAAAATATATATATATATCTTTGAGAAACAAGACCCCCCAAAACCGGCCCTATGGGGAGGGATAGCATTAAATGTAGTTGGTATTATTTTCTTGATTGTATATATATTTACTCCAAGTATCACATTCACTTCATTTTTTTTTTCATCTCAATTATTCATCTAGTAGATCAAGTTCTTCTCTTGTTTTGTCTCCATAACCGGCCTTCACAAGGTTTTGGTAGAGAATCATCAAAAATTTTCTCAAGCTCAAGTACACAATCTAGATTACACTCTTATTAAGGTTTTGAAATAAAAACCTAGGGTGTTTAGGTTTAATCCTTGGTTCTTATCACCTCATCATATCACTTGTAAGCATCTCATATTTATTTTTCATCTTACATATTCATTTCATACTCATCTCATCATTTATGAGCAAAAACATGCAAAGATGTTGTTTATACCATTTTTACATGATTTTTAGAGTTATATATATATAAAGTCATCCTATAATTATTCCCTTGATATTTATTGGACTTGATGATGTTTAGGAACCCATGACACCCTAAGAAGGTTTATGGTAGGATTAGACTACTTTGGAGTTGATTTGAAGGGATTGGAATAGGTTTAGTACGAGAAAAACTATTTTCGACAAGTATTAATAAGGGTCTGTCCTTAAAATCATTTTCTGGAAAATCCGACTATAGTCACAAATTTTTGGCCTTGATATTTAGAAAATATACTTTAAAATCGAACCGTGGCCGCTTGAACGGATTAAAACGGACTTATAACGAAGGAGGAATGAATTTTTCTGCTTGGCATTTAAATATATATATATCCTGAAAATTTCAGCAAAGTTTTTTGTTTTGTACGAGTCAAAAACGAAGTCCTAAGCTTTACAAATTATTTCAATTATCAAAAATATATTAGTATACTTTAATAAGCTAAGGATGGCGGAGAAAACGGATTTGTAGAACTTAAACTATACACGCTTTTACAAACTTGCCAGAACTATTATTTTCTCAAAACTATATTAATTTACGAGACAAGCCACGTAGTCAAACGCCCATGTTGAGGGCTGTTTTAACCAAGATGTGGAACTTTCTCGAACGAAATGTCTTCTAGTAAAAATCAAGTTCAACAGTTATTTTTCAAAATGACAAGCCGTTTGTATAGCGGAGTTTTAATAAATTATTTACGGTTGCTTAAACTTGGTCGAAACTCACTTTTACACAACCTTAGACAAAATCACCATCTTTAACCCTTATTATCTTTATGTTCGAGACCTGTATGTCGAAAACTCCGAATGAAACTTCTAGATTTTGATGCAAACTTTCCAAAACCGTCGGGTTCACTTCCTAACGATCGACGTACACCATTTTACGACTAGTTTTCCAAAGCCATTTTTTGTCAATTTCAAGAAATTTCCACGGCTTTATTTAATACTAAAAAGTAATAATTTCACTATAAAACATTAATAAACTATTGGATGACATTTTGACGTAAATATTTGTAGTATTTATATATGACGGGATGTCATAAACATATTTTGACGATAAACATTATTTCCAAAACATACAAGTGGTATGAATATCATATGGAGTTGCATGCACAACATTGTATCACACTAGCACGATTCACGACAAACATATCATAACTCAAGTCATGACATTCATTTTAGGTCGCGGATAGTCTCCGAGCCTCATTTTAATGCACTCCATTTTGTTAGCATATCAATCACACCGGTGAGTTCAGAGCCCCACTTTCTATTACGGATTTGTCTTACAAACTCTTTGGGGGAGATACATGCTCAACTACTTACTTTCACTATCACAAATATTCTAAACTTTGACATATTACTGTGAGTTCGTAGCCCCTACTTTTATACATTTTCAATTACTTTTGGGGGAGATACATGCTCAAACTATTTTCATTTACTTTCACAAATACTCTAAACTTTGACATACTATCGTGGAGTTCATACCCGCTTTTACTCGCTTATATTCTTACAAACTACTTGGGCTTAGATATATGCTTATTTATCCAAACATTTAAACTCTTTTACCATACAACACTACTCATACTTTAGACTTGATTGCGTTTTATACTTGATTGGGTTATACTTGTTTTACTCTTGCGAATACTCAAACCATTTATACAATTGTGTTACACTATACTTCTTATACGCTTTGGACATTGTGTGTTTATTATGATATGTGCCTTAATGTGCTAAACAAGTATTCAATTATGCATCAACATACAAACTTTAGCAAGTGGTTAAGCTCCAAGGAGCCGGCAGAGAGGTATTGATAGTACTATCTGGGCGACCCCCACCCTTGTGTCCTTGATGACGCCAATCAGGGTGAATATAATCAATTATTCAACACAACCAACAAGTTAGACTCGTCAAGAGAGGTCTGGCTTGGCTACATACAAGAATTAGTGGCTCCAAATTGTTGTTGGAAGGCTATTAATTTATTAAAACATCCCCAACGGTGTGTTGGAAGACCCTTGTGGTGACACATATACTTTTACTACTATGATATATATACATACATGATTGACATACTATTTTTAGTATTGTAAACACAAGTGTGTGCAAGTTTTGTATGGGCGGGACTTGAACCGAAAGTGGATTTACGATGCCTTTGCTTTGCGAACTATTCTATTTGACCAAAAACTTTGCCTTTGTTACATAAACACTCTTTTAAGGCTTTACTTGTTAACCAAACTCTATGAACTCACTCAACCTTTGTGTTGACACTTTTAGCATGTTTTATCTCAGGTATCTAAGGCATACACTTCATGGCATGCATTTGGACACATCATAGAGTCGTGGTGACGACGCGTCTCACTTGGGATTTATACACTTTAAAAACATCGTTTGGCTTGTATCAAACCTATTTCCTCATACATTGATTTTCATTTGGGACCTACATTTTGTAAACTCTGATTATTTTACTTAATCAAATGATGTATTTTCTAAACCACACTTTAGGTCGCTCATATAACTCAGTAACTTTGATAATGACGGTCCTCCCCCAAGGTATTCAATCAACAAGAAAAACACGTAATTTGGGGGTGTGACAACGAGACACCAATGACCTCCACGTATGGAATCAAGAAACCAAAAGACCAATTAGGTTGGCCTTTCCCAATGTGTGAAACACACTACACGTCTAACAATCATCCTTTGATGCTAGTCTTAACCTTTAAACCAATCCTTGCAAAAGACTACTCTTAGAATTATCAAGGAGAGAAAAAACCAAAACAAAAACCACTATGTGTGTGTGTGTTTTGGACGTCCAAAGAGAGGAGAAGAGGGAGGGATTTGAAGACTAATTGTAACTTACCAAATCATAAACAATCATAATCAATTAGCATTAATGCTAATTGATGTCAAATCATAAGATACATTAGCCCTTCTTCAAAGTCCAAATATCCACAACCCTTATGTAACAAAGGTTAGACATAATGTACATACGATAAATACATTATGATAATGGTGTCTAAGTGTATATGTGTGTGACCCCATAGGCTCACATATGACTAGCCATATAATTATTTTCTATGACACGAGCACACTCCAACACTTGTGACCTCATTTATGCAACATACACACCTTAAATCATCACCACGCGCTCCACATCTCAGATTTTAGTTTCGAATTGTTAGGGTTTCAAGATTTAAATGTTTTAAAAAGGGTTTTACTTGTTCTTGGTTACGAGTAGTACTGTAAGGACGCCTTATCAACTCTTTCGTCTTTATTTCTATCTCGATAAACGCACCCACCCCATTCTTTATTTTCTTTAAATCGAATTAATATTTTGATTTGTGTCAAGTTTTCATGGATATGAAAATTGGTTAACATGTTGTAATATTTTTCGTGGTTAGAAACAAATAAAAATGAGGTGTGACATAAGGTTTTTGGCCTAATAGACTGAAACGATTTAGTGTATTTTTTCGTGTGGTAATAAAAAGAATTGGAAGGAGATTGTTGTTATTTTGGGTGCGCAAACAGGCTGGGTCAGACCCGACTAAGCTTGGGTCAAAGGGATACTTTGTGATGCGTGGGTATTCGGGTCAGAATTGTTAGGACTTGGGTCTGACCCTTTGAGTTGTGTAACCGGTGTAACCGGATCTAACATATATGTGAGTTTTGTGTCGGTTTTAGGAAGCAATCGGGTCGGGTCAGATCCGACGAAACGGGTCAAGATATGTTGGTATATTGTGTCTTTGATGTGTTGAATGAGTCGACTTGAGTAGTAACACAAGATACGTCAAAGTGTTTATAAGTTTTTGTTTCATATTCAAAATAGAAGCTTAGATATATGAACTATGAGGTACATTAGTTATTTAACTAAACTTTAACCTATGGGTTCATTGGTCACTTGAAGCGCTTATTGACTTGGTAAATTGTGTCGGGTCTCGACGGGTGAAATTATGGCATGAGAAACATTATTTATGGGTTAAACCCGATAAGACGTAGTAATAACTTATAAGTTATAAATGGTTTATTAAAAGGAATTAACGATTACACAAGAAATGGTGATTAGTAAACAACAATGGGTAAACTTGTAAAATATATACCTAACGACTTGAGTGTGTAACCGATCAATTATGTGTACAGATACCGGAATGAAACTATTGTGATATACAATATATGACGTGATCGGATAGTGAGTGAGTTATTATAAACCGGGATGATAAAAGTGAAGAAATAACTACTTGATTTATAATTAGTAACGGATATTACATACGTGTTATAAGATTTAATATGGTTTATAAACATGGGATAACTAGTGCTAACAAGTTATATTGATTAGTATGTCGTACTTTATTAAACGTTTTAGTTTAAATAATTTAATATATTTGTTTTGCGATAAGCCTAAATATTATGTTTTCATATTTTAACCGATAATGAAATATATTACTATATCTATATTGTTGACGAATACAGTTTTATATCATTATAAACCTTTATTTACTACGATAATAACTTGTGATTTATAACTACTTGTTAACTTTTATAAACTTATCGGGAAATATTATTTTGATAAGGCTAATTATTAAAGTCATAATGTTTTGGAAACGCTACGTAAGCAAATGCGCCATTTATAATACACTGCCTAATATACGGTATGGGAAGTACTTTCCTATAAACTTCTATCTTATAAATGCATGACCTTCTATAAACCAGTTGAAAATGGTTATTTGGATGAGATAACTTATTAGAGACATAATGGCTTGGAAACATTGGATAAACGAGCGTGTCATTTATAATATACTACGATAATATACTTTATATGATGTACTATATTATAAACTTGTATAATTATGAATAGCGATTGAGAAACCTTTATTAATTGAGCAATAAATGGAAACTTGTCTTTTATTATTAAACATGTACGTTTGGGAATTTTTGGGTAAATTACCGAAACTTATCAATTAACCTATTTATGTTACATAAATAGTTGTCGTCGTTTTCTAGTCTTTGACTAGCTTGAGTATTGTCGGTAATTCTTGACTTTGTCAATGTCTTTTCCTTTTTGGCGTGAGTTATGGTCTATATGTCTCGATTATATTGATGTCTTCTTTCCTTCGCGTGAGTTGTACGTCGCGTCTATGTTTCTTACCACCACACGAAACGTTAAAACTAAACTTTTGAGATATTAATTATGAACTTTTGGGAACGATAATGTACTTTTGAAAGTAACGACATGAATGATCCACGAAAACTACAACACATTACTTTCTATTGGTTTCTTTATCGTATGAGCCGTATTCTAAGAATATCGTATACGCATTAGGTTGCGTCACAACTATTCTATTGTACTCGTCGTACATTCTTTTGGATGCCATGGAAATTTACTTTAGATGCCAGTCAATAGTGAATAGTGCATTGCTGTGGCTAAGGTGAGTTTCATAGCCCCTCTTTTCAAATGTTTTCATAACTATTTTGGGGGAGAATACATGTTGTTTTTAACGAACCGTAACAGGATACGTGAATATGATTTGTAAATGATTGATGTTTGGTATATTAAAATGGTGAGTGAACGTTTTACGTGTTTATGAGAATGCAAGCTATTTCTTGGACCTGCCACTACTCTTTTGAATTGCTAATGTGTTGACTAGAAAGGCTAGACGCACACATTGTCGACTTAGACTAGGGTAGCATTCCTATCCTATAACGTGATGCCTAGCTAAGGGTAACCGACTTAGACTAGGGTAGCATTCCTATGCTATAACGTGATGCCTAGCTAAGTGTAACCGACCTAGACCAGGGTAGCATTGCTCTAAGCTTTGCTATAACGTGGTGCCTGGCTAGAGTCGCTGGGGACCCCGTTGAGATCTCAAATGTTGTTGATTATAGATTGGATTGATTATAGATTGGATTGATTATTGATTGGATTGATTGTTGGTTGAACGCTTATCTATCCCTGCCTTTAGTCGCATATGGCAATTACACCTTATCGTGTCCACTACATTTTGTAACTAAACTCTATGAACTCACCAAATGTAGTTGACACTTTTTAGCATGTGTTCTCAGTTTAAGGCGATAGCTCACTATTGGAAGACGCTTGGCAAGGGGCATGGTCATAGGCAACTCGATGAATGAACGGACCACTTTACTTATCTTTTGGGCCTATTTCCGCACCACTTTCATTAATGTAAACTTATGGTTTTCAATTAATGAATCTTATTTAAATAAATGGAATAAAAACCATTCTTTGTACCTTATGTTGTGATACTAATATTGTAGCACCCAATGGCTCGTATGCTTCCGCTAGACCATGTTTTCAGGGTGTTACACTTGATCACCTCTAAAACCTTAAAAATAATACCTTGAAGCTTAAGGATATAATCTTGTACAACCCCTTTTGAAGCTTGAACCTTGGCAAACTAAACCTTTTCAATACCAACCTTGATAAACCTTAAGACTCTTGCAAACATCTCGACAATCTTAAGCCTTAAAATCCTAATCGAAATCTAATTTAAATAAAACATGTAGATTCTGGACCAGAAACTTCGACCAAATGCATCTCTCTCTACAGACCTCCAACTGAAGATTCTAAATCTATGTGTCTTCGACCAACGATTCGAATTTCACAAAGATCTAACTGTTAACGAACCCGCATCATCAAATCTACCACCGCTGAGCAAAAACCGACGAATCAAAAAGAGAAGAGACTACTTGTTAGGTTTGTTGTAGGACCTTAGATATATCAACCTTATCACAAACCCAACACGCTATGAGAACTCGTTAACACACAAACTATTGAAGATGAAAGAAATAAAGATGAGAAAGATGGTGACTTGATGTTAAAACCGTGTATATGTGTAGAGAAAAGATGAACACAATAAGTTGTATATTCCAAAGAAAACACACACACACACATACTCAAGCACACACCTCAAATGACTCATTTGAGGTGCATTTATACTACCAATACTAGGTGACCTAATGGGCTTTCCATGGGCCTTCGTGGGCTTGGACATGGGTTGGATTGGATATTTGGCAAGCTTATCATAACTAGTACCCATTTAGCTTAGTCCAATCCACGAGCCCGTTGACTATTCTATCATGATATCTAACACACGTTACAAAGTTCCTAAATGTGAATGATCATCACTTCTAATAAAAACTATTAAGGCTAAGAATCTCCCCCTAAGGGATGGTCATTCAAATGATGCTCCACTTGATTAGGTCTTTACTTTTCTCGAGCTTGAACTTTGTGTGTAGATATAGAATAGTCTTGAATCTTTGTTCCTTCATGCTTTGTGATCAGTTAATGTGGTATAGAGCCATTGTCAACTTCGTTGGTTTGGTGTCTCCAAGTCTTTCTCCACCATGCTCACACTTCTATTTGTCTTTTGGTTACCAATGATGTAGTTCTCGAGTCTTTAAACTTTGTAGATTCTTTGACATTGACGAAGAATCATCTTTAACTTTGAGTAGCCTTTGATTTTGATGAGAACTTTCATGTGTTGTTGGTATTAGCATGTGGAGAGTCTCAGACGATCAATCCGCTCCTGAGCTTCCATAAGAAGAAAACATAAAAACAGGTTAGTAATAAGCGGATTCCCGCACTTACAAGTTTGAATTTTGAGGGTGTTAACAGCATAGTGTGAAAACACGTCTCTAATTCTCACAAGGCCGTTCCTGAACTGGAGTCCCACAAGTGAGATAACACGATATACCGAAGTACACCTACAGTTCAGATGAGTCACTGAGGTACACCGAAGCATCACCCTCACGATCTGTAGACCGCTTGAGACACACTAAGCGTAATCCACGGGGAGTTACCGAAGTGACCTGCTGTCACGGCTGTTTGATGTTGACCCTGGCAGGAGTTTCCATTCAATCACTGAATATCACAGATGTGAAACTTCTCATAAATGTTCTGGCAGATTGCTAAGATCTGCGTAGGACTCTAGAATATATCACTTGTGTCCTTATTGATGAAAAACAAGCGATGTCATGTCAAGTGTTCCTATGAGATCTTTTGATGAATCTCGTGGCTCTAGACTCAATGGTGCATTTTGCTTTTCCTGAGCGAAGACTAGGGAGAGGGTCTCCTTCTTCAATACCAACGATC
>OU343217.1:124845828-124942921 GCA_910596185.1 Chrysanthemum makinoi | reverse complement strand
TTAGGTTGATGAATCTAATAAGAGCCCGCTAGGCATGTTGGGTAACCTTATTAATGGGTGAATTATCCTTATGACTCTTTAAGATGCGACTAATTTATGTGATAATAAGCGACACGAATAAATAATTGAGTTTATCGAGTTGACGAATTCGATAAGGTCTACTATTTATTCCAAAACTTATTGGACTATGGAGCTTATCGCTTAGATATCTCATTGTGTTGCATTGAGTCACATATTGGTTGTTTGAGTGCATTCATGGCATCATATTGAGTCGATACACCCACATGAGGATACCAAACACTAGGATTAAATGGTGAACGAGACATTTTTGGAAATAACGAAATGGAATACATTGGGGTAGATAACGTTGATTTTGGGAAATATATATTAAAATTGGTTTACATTAATAGGTTGCCGAAGTCGATAGTTGCTGTGCTGTGATTACCTGTTATCTTCTACTAGTGTTTATTCATACGTTGCTTGCTTGAGGTGAGTTTCATAGCCCCACTTTTATCTACGTTTTTAACTAATTTGGGGTGAGAATCATGCTACCGTTTTTGAACCTTTAAAACTATTTGGATTTGCTTATGTGCTTGACTGTTTAGATAGATGTGCGGTAGTTGTTGCCTTAGTCTAGGTGCCAAAGTTACCTAGCTAAGAATACCTCTACCTCACCTAGTCCTGGGTTGGCAACGTTCCAGGTTGCCACGACTGTGGTGGACTAGATTACAGGGCCGAGTAATCCCTGGATGCGGGATATGGTTGGTGATCTGGGTAGGATCGGTTTGTGAATGGTGTTTATCTATCTTAGGTCTTGCATAGCAAATCAACTCCTACAGGTCCACTATGATTTTGTTGAATTTAAACCTATGAACTCACCAGTAAGGTGCACCTTTTAGCATGTTTTCTCGGTATTTGAGTGATGTTTGGAATATCGGATCGGTGGAAGCTTGGTAAGGAGGCATGGTTCAAGGATCATATTTGACTCTGATAAATTATGGGGACCTATTTTTTAAATCATTTTTGGGCCTAATATTTATACTTTTGGATTAATGTTTTGAATATTTAAATTGAGATTGGTTTGGAATGAAAATAACTATCTTGTTTGCTATACTTATGTGAGATACCAATAACGCCCCGAAAACTTGATTAAGTCTTCCGTTGTACCGAGATTGGGGGTGTTACATTGGTATCGAGCTCAAGGTTATAGAGAACTAGGTATTTTATAAACCCTAAACTATAACCACTCTTTAAGAAAATTGATCTTCGATCGACGCACGCCCGCTTGCCAAGCCGAAGCTTCTTAATTGATTATGGTATGAACTGCGATTTGACTTATGAGCTGATATGTTTTGGGACATGATTATTTATTTTGGGTATATGTGATGCAATTATCGAGATATTACGGCATTGATTTGAATTATCGATATGTTATGATTTGGAGATTTTGAACTCGATTGATTTGATATGGGATTATGTGATAGAACTGAACTTACATGTTTTATTTAAAGGCATATTTTGAGTAATGCGGTACCTCTACTTTTAAAGCTTTCATTATGTGATACATGTTTTGGTTGAGTTGATGCGCTTATTAAAACTAGTTGTTTTCGAACACTTATACCTACCCTATGCCGTTGTTACAGACTATGCCTTCACTAGCTTTTGATGTGTCCCGAGGAGGTCCTGCTCATGCTAGTTTCCCAACATTGACTCTCATGACGGTTGCAGGGTGATCCCTATGAGATTACCCGTCACTCTAGTTCATCATCAGATCGCCCTAGCTCATCTAGGCAACTCACTTTACATCAGGTCTTAGCACGAGCCCGAATCCTAGGCTTGCTCATAGTACGCCTGCGATGTCCGTGAGACCACCTTCATCATCACTATCCGTTTAGCGCCTACTCTCTCTGTCATCACCACCAGATCACCATGTCTTAGGAGACCTAGATCCCCACTGTACCACCCCTCAGATTCACCCAAGACAGACTCCTCGACTCATGGACCTCCCTCTATGGATGAGGGTGAGGAGGAGCATGAGGTCGAGGAGGAGCATGAGATTGAGGAACAATATGTAGATGAGGATGAGGATCCTCAGGAGGAGGATGATGAGGATATCCCAAAAGGGGGTACTCCTCCATTGCAGAGTCCTGCATTCTCCAGACCAGGCTCTCCTTTCCAGAGCCCTGATTCCCCTGGACGCTTTTGGTTTTGATTCACCTCCACATTCACCTAAGATAGGTAGTCCGTTAGGATCTGAGATACCATCGGAGATTGCTTCAGAGCCCGAGGAGTATGGTGAGACGGGTCTGATGTGGGAGAGGATTACATCACAGGGTACTAGGCTTAGTAGGTTGACATATCGGTTGGTTGGAGTATCGAGGGCTAGTATAGAGGATCTGAGGGCTCGATATGGTAATCGTAGTCTGAAGGACTACGATTCTCGGCCGGTATGTCGAGCTGGGTGCGGTGGGACCTGCTGAGAGGGTTCAAGCATCCAAATGCAGAGTAGAGCGATTTGGCATAGGATTGGTGAGTTGGAGAGAGAGGTCGTAGATCTTAAGAGTGATCGCGACACTCGATGTGTTGAATTCGCATCTTTGTGGAGAGAGGTTGACGATGTTAAGAGGTCAGTTAGTGGTATTCGTAATCGTGGCTAGATAGTGTTAGATTCATGGCTTTGTACCATCTTGAAACTAAGTAGTACTTGGTTAGAGATGTAGGTTTATCCTAGTTATATTATTAGTATCGTTGTTAGGATCATTTTTAATTTCCCTGTATCCTTCCATGTATTCCACCTTGAAACCTATGAGTTATGGTTATTGGAACGTGCATCCTTTAAGTTATGATTCGATCTCTGATTGTTTTGTTATGGTATAGCGTTATCCTTGTTAACCTCGATTAGGTATTCGAGCGTTATTTGGTTATCCTTAGAACCCAACTCTATCTTTAGAGCGTGAATTGTGAACTCATGAAATCAAGTTATTCTTGCCTTCAGAATGATGGCAACAAGACGAAACCCGCCTAGGAACGATCGAACAACCCCTCAAGTTTCCTCGTCCGTCTAGGTCGCCGTCCAAGCCCCACCACTCCACCTTGAGAACCCGAACACCGATAACCCAAATTTAGGAAACCAATGTGAACGTAATCTGCAGTTAAGAATGGTCCCGCTCCACAAAACCTCCGCCTATGAACCCAACCCACATTGACCAATATAGTGATGCAACAGGTCGCCGTAACCGCAAGTAGTGAGACTAACCTCTAACACCTCCGTGGAACCAAATGCTTAATCGAACCTCGAGGTTGTACTACAAAGAGTTTTGATTCTCCAGGTCCCATCGAAGTTCTGAGGAACTGAGGGAGAAGTTTACCTAACTAGGTGGTTGGAGAAAATGAACTGTGTTTGCCGTGTTAGTAATTGTAGTGAGGATTGTAAGGTTAAGTATGCAAATTCACCTTGAAAGACGGGTTGACCTGGTGGAACAACTATCAAGGTGTCAAGTAGGAAGTTATGTTGCTTATAGCATGACTGGACTCGCTTAAGACTCTCCTATCAAGAATTTAATGGCCCTAGGAATGAAGTTGCTAGAAGACCTAATTATGGGAACCCTAAGGTTAAGGTACTGTAATCACATGACGACTTATGTTGGATATTGGATTTGGATTTTCAAACACATCAAACCATTAACACAAGTATGAGTATTGGAATTCTAGAGAGAAAGTTAGAGGTTTAGGGAACTTAGTGAGAGAAAGTGAAAGATATTATTATGAGCTCCAACTCTACCTTGGGAGGTAGAGAGTATTTATAGTCTTACATAAATCGCCACACAACGTGGATCGTGCATACTGGTAAAGACCGTCCAGCCTCCTCGGTGTTACTTAACAAAATACTACTTAACTAAATATAACTATGACTACGAGCATTCTAACGATTACATATACTGAGGTGACCACTCTTAATACCGGAATTTCTAATTTCCTAACAATCTCCTTCTAAGGGAGGTCACCTCAAACATATACTAAAATGACATTGAATACAATCGGATATTACATTAACAATTGATCTTGCATTCTTGATGTAGTACTTTGTTCCGAAGCTCGTAGTCATTGATTCCACTCATTGCATGTTTGGTTAATCCAAGTGGAGGTCTTTTAATGATCCACGTGATAATAATGTTGAGCCGCCTTTTGAGATCATCGCTAATAGAAAATCTCTAATACATCCATTGTGGTGTTGGTATTATGTGATGTTGTGACATTCAGACCGACATGCTCACATTCTGGATCATGATATATTCTCATCAGAGTAGCGGAAGCATTCGTTGATTCATGATATTGGCAGCACAGAAGCGTAGCATGGAGTTAGAAATATCGAGTCATTGATGCACTAATCATGATATCTTTTGATATGAATGTGTTGTGTGAGCATGCGGCTATGGATTGACCGCTCCATTCTCGACGTACCGCAAACGTCGGGGTGTACCGCATACAACAGTTAGCAATAAATCGCATCGAAAGTGTCTTTGATCACTTTCGTTGAATTAGGTACACGGCCCACGGTTCCCGCTGATCGGAACATAAGTACGCTCGGGATCGTATAATTCAAGAATTTCCTTGACAGGTTTCGAATGCTTCTAGCCGTTCTCAAACCGAACGCCTCAAAGAAGACAACACGGAGTGAGTGAACCGAATTTACGCCCACCGATTGATGAAAAGAGATTTGAGAAACAATCATGTATTGCTCAATAGAAATTGTTTTTGCAATATAATGAAGGTTTTAATGAAAATCAATTATCAATCATAAAACACATTTTGATTTGAAAAATTAGTACACGGTCGACGTGCTAATGAAAAGAGTTTTAAAGCACAAAGACCGGTTTTTCAAAGGTATCCGTCAATCCATAACTCGAACCGTGATTGATTCAAAAGATTGAATCGCCCCATTGTTTTTGTTCAGTTGTCACATGGTTGATCAGTATAATAGATCTCACATGCCACCTACCGTGAGCTTGTTAGATGTTGGCTCCGAAGGCTTTCCATCTTCACGTGAATATGTAAACACGTCACTCAGATGTTCCGGCAATACCACAAGGATAATGCGTAGGACTCAAGATATAATCTCTCTTTCCACATTGTGTGTGAAAGTAGAGTCTTCATTGAATAGTGTCCTAATGAGATTTATTGATGATCTCGTGGCACTAGACTCAATTTGTGCATATTTGGATCCTATATCGGAGACTAGGGAGGGGGTCTCCTCCTTCAATATCAACAATCTCTAAGAGAAAGTCGATAGATAATGTGGGTTCCCTGTGAGAATGAAACAAGTCCTTTTAAGAGGAACTTGAGTGGTTTGGAAAGTTGAAGTGCAGGCATGCATCCTTTGGGTCCATGACGTCTTGTCTTCAATACCGATGTTACCATCAGTAGCATATGAATTGAACCGGTTTCTGCCCTAAGGTTGAATAAATGGAGGGCTATTTGTTTTCACCCTTTCTCATTCAATTCTTTTTAATTCTTCAACCCCTTCATTGCTTACCGAGACTTCATAGCAAGAACCTTGTTGGGTTTATTCCAAGATTACTAGCTCTCTCAGTCGCGACTCTTCCCATATCTTTTTTTTCTCCTTTTATCATCATACCTAAGAACTCTACACTAACTAGTGGATAGTCCTCGGTAGATCCCTCCGTTCTGGCGGATCATGGGAACACATACCTAACCTTATCGTCCTTATATCACCATACATAAAGTAAAGTTGGTCGGTCTTTTTGGTATTGTTCATCCGCCATAGGAACCAATTGAAAACCATTTGAAAATCAATCCAGATACTTATGATATTTTATCAAAGCATTTTGTACTTGAATTGTTTTTGATATTTTTAGAAGAAGAACTCCCCTCAACATGTGAATCAAGTATTTGAAATAGTTTTCCACACGGAGGCAAGAGAAAGAATTAACTTCTTTGATTACCATTTTAAAAATATCAACATCACTTCCCTAATCGAATCAAGTAGATAAAGCATTTTGGGAAGGATGAGGTTTTCATGATTTTGCTCCCCCTCAATATGTGCCTCGAGATTGAAAAGAGTTTTGCACATACTAGAGGGAACCTGCACATTGAGATAAGTTATCACGTTTCAAATCATAGGTTTAAGATAGATGCTCCCCTCAACATGTGCATGGAAAATTTGAAATCGTTTGTCACATGTGGGAGGGAGAGCTTGTACATCCTTATAAAACCATTTACCGAATTATCAGTTTAAATCCAATTTAAATCACACATTCTCCCCGATCACAATTATCAAATCATTTGAGATTTGTGATCTCTTATAGATTTAAATTGATTTTGAAAGCTTTTAAGGAGAATTGTGACTTGATTATGAAAGCGCTTTAACTGATAATGATCGGATTTTAAGACTTTAAACTCCATTGATAAAACATGCTTGAATATCTTTTGAAAACAATTGAATGCCAAATAACTTTTAATTTAATTGAAATCATTCTCCCCTCAATCAATGACATAGGTTGTTGATTGAGAGATTGATATTTTGACAAATAAGTCCGGATGATTATCAAAAATAGAGACTGAGTTATTTTTCAAAGCATTTAGTTTTCATGCAGATAAATGATTAAAGAATCGAGCATGGAATTTGAAAACATGATAAAACATGGCTCTGTTCTTTCTTTTTAAAGCGGGTTACTTGCACGAAATGACAATAAACCACTGTTTCTCTTTCTCCCAAAAATATTTTTTGATTTTTGATTTTTGATTTTTTTTTTTAAAAAATTAACAACATCTAAAGTCCCGTGTCATTCTTTGAATGACAGCAATAAAAGACCTAGATATAATCGAACCGAGAAAAACATGACAAATTGACAATATTTTTGAAGATTTTCATTTTTTTTTTTTATGGATTTTTGAAAGTTTTATATTTTTCTATTTGGTTTTATAGGGTTTTATAATTTTGTATTTTGTTTTTTGGATAAATATATACAAAGATATAGATGAAGGAAAGACCTTTACTCCTCGCTTCCTCCAAAGACGCTTTGAGTGTTTCGGTTGAAGGCTTTTCAAGCCAAGTGGGAAGAATAAACTCAAAACGCTCTCTTGGAAGAGCTTTGGTGAAGATGTCGCTAACCGTATTCGACTTAACAAAATAGAGTTCCACCACACCGTTTTCCACTTGCTCCCCGATGAAATGATGTCGGATGTCAATGTGCTTTGCTCTTGAGTGTTGAACGTTGTTGCATGAGAGAGCAATAGCACTTTTATTATCACGAAGATGAGGGATTTTGTTGAATTCAAAGCCATAGTCAGATAATTGGATCTCATCCAAAGGATTTGAGCACAACAAGATGACATGGCTATGTATTCACCTCTGTAGAGGAAATAGAAGTACTCATTTGCTTCTTTGAAGACCAGCTCACAAGCTTATCACCCAAAAACGAGCACCTCCGATGTACTGACGTGTATCTTGACATCCTGCATGATCAAGATCTGCATAGGTCGTTAGTGACATACCGGTGTCTTTCGGTACCATAGTCCCATATTGATGGTTCCTTGGAGATACCGAAAGACCCGCTTAACCGCTTCAAGGTGCTTTTTAGTAGGCTTAGCCTAATATCTAGCACACATGCAACAACGAACAAGATGTGCGGTCTACTAGTCTGAGGTACATCGGATCCAATCATACTACAATATTTTGTTTGGTCTACCATGATCCCTGAGTGGTCCTCATCAAGTTTAGTACGTTCAATCATGGGAGTGTCAACAGTGTCACGTGATACAAATCCAAATTTCTTTAAAATTTCATTTGCATATTTAGATTGATTTATGAAAATGCCTCCAGGACTTTGTGAAATTTGTAATCCCAAGAAAAATGACATTTGTCCCATCATCGACATTTGAAATTTGGAACCCATTTCATTTGAAAAACGATCACATTCATTGGGGTCACGGGGCAAAGATAATATCATCAACATATATTTGAACATGAATTAAATGTTTTCCGACTTTCACGTGAACAATGTTGGATCAATGCTCCTTTCATTTGGTCGGCCGATAGAAGAAACTTTGATAGCGCATCATACCATGCCTTTGGAGCTTGATTTAAACCGTAAAGAGCTTTCTTAAGATAAACGAGTAGGATGCTCTTGATTCACAAACCTTCAGGTTGGCGACGAGACAACTTCTTTAAGATCTCCGTTCGAAATGCCGCCTTTACATCCATCCGATAGACTACCATGTTCTTACTTGCAAAGATTAGCTAAGAATACGATTGCCTCGATTCGAGCCACTGGAGCAAATGATTCTTCAAAGTCTATACCCTCCTCTTGACGGTATCCTTTAGCAACTAATCGAGCCTTGTTCTTTAACACATCACCATGCTCATCAAGTTTCACTTTGAAGATCCACTTTAGAGCAATGATCATAGCACAATCGGAGCGGTACTAATTCCCATACATCTAGCCGATCAAACTCATGAATTTCTTCTTGCATGGCATTGAACCGCCTGCTTTCATTCATGGCGGATAACATCTTTTGGTTCGATCTTAGAGAGTACGGAGTTGAAGAAGCACCATAAGGCATCTATGCAAGTTGTTCCGTGTGGATCAGGATGAGAGGATTTCCAATGATGTTGTCTAATGGATGATCGTGAGTCCATTTCCTGAGGTGTTCATGTGGTAGTTGTTGAGGGACTAAAGTAGCGAGTCGATGTCTCGAAGAAGATGGTTCTGATGAAGATTAGGGAGCAAATACAAAATGGAGCATCTTCGTGAGTAGCAAAGGGATTAACTTCATCATTGATGCGGAATATAGTTCCATGATGTACATTTGAAGTTGATGATTTGTTGATGAGACAAGTGATCGGCTGAGGCGCTTCTTGACTTAATAATATTGAGATTGAAGGATTGACGTCATTCACAGGAATATGAGCACCTCACCGGCGTAGGAATTGTCATCATTAGCACTTGGCTACAATGTTCATCAAACATGGATCAAACAATTTCTTTAAATCATCTTCGGATGGAGGTACATATGGAGTTTCTTGAAGAAGAATTTGGTACAAGGGATGAACCAATGGGACTGCTTGAAGTCTTGGTCCCAGGCGGAGTGTCAGGAGCCATAGGACCACTTTGCGATAGAAACTCTCGACTATCTTTATCAACCCATATGTAGACAATTTGAAGTGACCCTTTACGATAAAGAAACCCGATATACCAAACTTGAAACTGAAGAAGAATTCCATGCATTTGCATCTTAAGCTCGCCTTTGTGAATTTTAACTTCAATCTCAAATAAGTGATAATTGATTAACTCTGAAGTAATCAACTTGTGTCAAATGCCCAACACGTGAATAGGCATAACCGGATGTACGCCGATCCACCGAATGAACCGAAACAAATGATTTCTCGACATTAATGCATTCTTCCTAAAGGTATACATGTAGAGACGTCGACGGAAGATTCACCACAAATGTCTTCGAATGGTAATGAGGTATTCATTTTCCAATGTTCATGTGGTTGATTTATAGCACGTGCAAGATAATGAGAGGAACAATAATCCGTAAAGATTTGGCAAAGGAATACCAAAGACCGGATCATTATTCAATAATGCAACTTACAATATCATGATAGTCATTATGAACGCCTTTGTGAAATAACTAAGGTTTCTTGAGAATTCCAAGTACTTTTAGATGGTGAACCAAATGGGAATGAGCCGAGAAATCGGATGATCAACATTCGTCGAAGGTTGAAGGTACTCATCAAACATATCTTTGAAAACCAATGAATCCCAAACATTGATTCCTAATTATCCTTAGTAAGTGAAGCATTAGGCGTTGGAGGAGAGTCATCAAAAATCAAAACAATGAATCCCAATTATCCTTAGTATATTCACTCATCAAAAGAATATACACTCATCATCATGAAAAACAAAGATTATAACCATTATTCAAACATCCATCCTCATGTAGTATATTCACTCTTCTCTCCCTCAAAAATTGCATCCAAGTTGCCATTTTGATTTAGCATGAATAAGAGTATACACCAATGAACATAGATCCACTTGATGATTGAATGAGCGGGGAAAAACATGAAGCTTGTTGATGAAGAATGTAGATGAGTATGGCCATTCATGAGAGAATTTCTCTTCTTGAAGATAAAGCGCCTTACGTAAGAGCGCATACACTTTTCTTTCTTTGAAGAACGGGCGAAGTGTATCCATGAGCACCATAATGATGAAGAACGAGACTGCCGAATGTCTGTGACGCGTCATTGTTTAGAGCCCAGTCATATGTTTAGAGCCGCCCGAATCCAAATACCAAGGGACGATTTATACGACCTGCTTTGGACAACAGACGAAGATGAGAATTGAAACATTGGATCCCCACGTGCTGATGGGTTCCTTTTGGTTAGCACAAACAATCTTTGAATCAGTAGAAACCCTAGGTGCAATGTCATTGTCACTAGGAGCTGAACTAGTAGAAGCATCAGACTTAGTCGAGGGACATTTGGTGCTTAATGGGATTATTCTACCAGTTGGCTTCCAAACCTTAACAAGCACTACTCTAGGCATAGTGGATCTAGTTAAGGGGCAAGGTTTGCCATTCGTGAATATTCGACTGTTGGCCTAATCGAAATCCTACATTGGTAAAACCTTCCCCAGGTTTCCGTGATTGCTTAATCTTTTCGCTCTCCAAACTTTCTTAACTGGGTTATGAATCTTAGACCTCATAAATAACACATCACATTTATCATGATTACCAGAAATTAAACATTTTTTGCATGTTTTGCAGACAAAGATAAGGCCTCAATTAATTTTAGTAAGCTTAGAGCTAATACTAGAACTAACACGATTTATTTTGTTCAAATCAAACTTCTTGTCCCTATGGTGTTCTTTCACTCCTTATCATGATCACTTTTAGTTTGCGTAATCCTATCCTTCTTTGCATAGCTTCTAGGTTTTGACCCGCTAACTTTAGTGTCAATCTTAACATCTCAGAGAAGTAACGATGGGAACATTACATGGCTTCACTACTGCGATTCTGTCTAGAAGTCTTTGGATTTGAAATTCTAAGAGGCACATCACAGGTTGCTTGCTTGAATTTAGATATGGAACAAGGCATATCAAGGGTCACATGCTTGGCTTTAGGCATAGAACGGATTTCCGCTTGGCACTAGGCATCGAACAAGGCTTCACAGCTTTGCCTTTTTCACCTAAGGGTTTTGGACATGTTGCAATTACACATTCAAGCACTCTCTTGAGATCGCTTTGGCTCGAGGCAAGCAAACCTAACTTCACTATCAAGAGGTTTGTTAATGAAATCCTCTTCGACAATCTCACGGAGACATTCTAGACTATCCTTAAGGTGAGCACAAGAGTCATGAAAGGCATGTTCATTATTCCTAAGATGAGGAGGAATATATTTAATTGTCACAGTGTATTTGCAATCTAAGGGTGACTTTGAGACAACATTCTTATTGAAAACAAGTGGCGCTTCTCATTTCACGACTTCTCGATTCTCAATTTCCTTTGTAAAGACGTTATTTTTTCGTTGTTTTGGTCACGGGTGACTTTATTGAATCATATAACTCTTTAAAATGTCGTTTAACTTTTTCATTTTCTTCTAGAAAACTCTCGCTTTCCTTTTGTAAGGCATTAACTAAGTTTTGAAGATGAAAAGTTTGAGAATTCCGAGAATCTAAAGGAGGAGGCATTTGGGAGCTGTCATATTGTTCTTTTGACCCTTTAATTGAGAGATTTGGGCTTTCAACTTTCCGATCGTGTTGCAATGAGCTTGAATCTGCTCATCACGTTTGTTAATTTGAAAAACTACATCAAACTCTGGAGCATCCGAGGATGTCTTGATATTTGAAGTTTTGACATTTTCTTTAAGATGTTGATATTTTAGTTGTAAATTAAAATGCTCAACTTCTAGTTTAAAAAAATGTTTAACCAAATTGTCGATGATCATCCATTCAATTTTCTCTCAGATAGTTTAGAATTAGTTTTTCAAGCTCAATGACACGATCATGGGAGACTTTCGTGGAAACATGATAATTCATGAAATTGAGAAGCATTAATGGAACAATTTGTAAGCTTGATGTAAAACACATCTTGAGTAATACATTGAGAAATAAGATTCTCATTCAAGGTATGCAAGTTCTTCCTCTCAATCTCATTATATTTTAATGCTCGCTCATAGTTACTAAAATCAACTATCATTGCATCAAATTCCTTTTCCATTTCTTTAATATCTGATTTTATCCCTTTTTTAAGACTCTCAAAATGATCTTTTAGTTGTTTAAAGAAAGGCATGACCTCGGTTAAATAACATTCTTTCATTTGCTCAAAACCCCTTTCCCTTCAGATTATCCCAAAGGTGGGTGTGATCCTTTACTTACAAGTTTTCTCAAAATCGACAAATAGTTGAAGAATAACATATTGGTGATTAAGGTCTTACTCTTAGTGGCAATAGTTCTAGGAACTAAATGCATTGGTGTATTTGGAGGATACACACTCGCTTTAGGGAATTTCCTACAAGGGGGATTCTTTTCAACAAGATTTTCAACTTTTTGCAAGTCCATATCCTTTTTCCAGAACACTTGTTCAGGGGTCAATAGAGTCCGAGGCTTAAACATGTTTAAGGATATCCAATTTTCCTTAGTGTAATCATGGGGTTTGATCGTTATCTTGTTCTTTTTACACTCAGGATCTTCTAGCTTCTTATTCATTTTCTCCCTAGTGACTTCATCCGATTTCTTATCTTCCTCGAGGCACTCAGCAACTAGGTTTCGTCTAGGCTTAAGGATCTCATTACCATCATACCTTATGAGCATTTCTAGCCTTTTTAATTACCTCTGGATTAGGTTCCTCAACAAGGGAAATGCTATGCTTATCGCTTAAGACTCTATGCTTAGTGATCATGTGAGCAGTCTGAATGGTATTCCTTTGTATGTACAACTTATTTTCAAGCTTGTTTTTCAAAGTTTTTAGATTGGAAAAATCATTCAAAAGTTTTGATTCCTTAGCCTTGAATTCTTGCTTAAGCATTTTAACATTTTCTTGAAGTTCTTGTTTTTGCTTAGCAGTTTTAGAAAGCTTTTCTTGTAAGGAGTTTAACTCTTGTTTTAATACTTCTTCTCTAAACCTACTTTTTCTAATAGTTGTGCGTATTTGGACATCCATTTCCCGCTTCACGGTGGTCAACTCAAACTTAGCACGTTGTTCATAAATAGCAACTTGATCCTTATATATGTTAAGCTCAGTGGTAAGGGAATCATCAGGCACAAATGCAGTACTCATGCGTTCATAATCATCATTTTGAGTAGAAGATGCACAACTAGGTACAGCAAACTCCATGCAACTTACCTGAGCATTGACATGCACCGGTGTGGCGGTGCATCTCTATCTTGGGTACATACGAAGCTTCCATGGAGCGTTCCTTTGCATTAACTTGCACAGGTTGTGTCTGGTGCACCTCTCTCTCTTGTGAATTTGAGCACGAAGATTCCATTTTTCCATTATCCGACTCATCATTTTTGTTGTCATGACATTCGCATTCAGCAACACCCATTCTTCAACATATACATTACCCAACTTATCACAATAATCTTTCAAGCGCACTGACACTCATTCACGTTTTCATTCTTTTGAGCAGATTCTTCAATGTACTTTTCACATTATCCATGAGTTGGATAAATGTCTCAATGAATTCCTGAATTTCCATTCTAGTATGTTTTTGAAGGAAATTCCAGTCAAGTGTTGATCGTAATCATCAGAATATTCCCCATCGATGAATGGTGAAATTGTTTGTAGATTACATGAAGAGTGCCTCCGAACCATCCTTTTGAACCTCTTTATTGGTAAGTTGCATCTTTAAGTGTTCTAAGTTCAACAAGCTTCATGTCAATGTAGATAAGTCCCGGCGAGAAAAGAGCACTACATGTTCGATCCCCTATGGATAGATAATTATGAGGTGCGATGAAGTAGCCGATATGGCTCAATGTCGTGCATTCCATTTGGCGTGGCATTTTCATTGTACTTTCGAACATGAAGATCTCACATCCTCATTGTTCAATTCAAACATCTTTAACGCTCAGGGTAAAGCATACTTTATCATTGTTGTCCACAGATCATACAATTTAAGCACTTCGAAATCAATGGGTCGTAGAGAGTAAGACATGATTTGGTAGAATGCACGGGATTTTACAAGTCTATGATTTAAACCGAGAAATAGAATCTTTCGCGGGATTTTACTAAAATCAAGACCAAACCGTTAAGCAATGACCAATGGAATGTGTTAAGATGACTGATGGATCGACAAAATGATAGACAATTGTGTGTTAGGACTTATGTTGTTTGTGGGATAAGCAGAGATGTTGTTTGGTTGAGATTTGGATTGGTTTATGCACGATTTTCACGAGAAATTTAGGTCTAAAAACATAAAAACCTCAATAACTTCTGTTCAGAGCGGATTTAGCCCTCGAAAAATTGGTTTAGTCATTCGGGCGTGATTCTCCTCGTTCTCCGGTCGTTTTGATGGGTAGAGCGAAAACGAAGTTACGGATCAAAAGTTATAGCCGTTTGAAGTTTTGTCGGGAAAAGTCAACAAGTCGCTAAGACCTCTTCTTCGAACCAAGTCGCTAAACCCTTGAACCAAGTCGCTAGGACCCAAGTCGCTAAGTAACAACTCGCTAAGCTCCAAGTCGCTAACAAAATTTTGACAGCAAGTCGCTAAGAACTAAGTCGCTAAATAGCAACTCGCTAGGTACCAACTCGCTAACACCAAATCGCTAACAATTTTGGCAGCAATTCGCTACTCAAGTCGCTAAAACATCAAGCCGCTAAAGAGCAACTCGCTACAGACCAAGTCGCTACCACCAAGTCATTGCACCGTATTGGAGAGTCCACTACTTGTACTGTTAATCGCTAGGTCTAAGTCGCTAGCTCCAAAACTGTAACTCGCTACAAAATTGTGAAGCAAGTCGCTACTGAAGAAAAAAACAATCCGTGGCTCAAGTCGCTAGCAAGAAAAATCTCAAAAACACCACTTTTCAATCCAAAAACAACCCAACCACGATGATTCAAGCTTACCAAATCAAAACCTAAACCCTTGTGATGATTCTAAACACAAAAGTACTATCAAAATCCAAACTTTAACACTAGAAATCAACCAAATGATGCACAAACCACTAAACTTTTTCTAACTCAAAAACCACCTAAAAACCACTAGAAATCCAAAGATGTGCAAGATATGATCTAACCATGGCTCTTGATACCAATTGTTAGATATAAGTTTTCACATACACATCAAACCATAACACAAAGTGGCGTATAAATGGAATTCTAGAGAGAGAAAGTTAGAGGTTTAGGGAACTTAGTGAGAGAAAGTGAAAGATATTATTATGAGCTCCAACTCTCTACCTTGGAAGGTAGAGAGTATTTATAGTCTTACATAAATCACCACACAACGGGCTGTGGATCAGGCATACAGTGGGTAAAGACCCGTCCGTCCTCCACGGTGTTACTTAACTAAATACTACTTAACTTAAAATAACTACGACTACGAGCTTTCTAATGATTACATATACTTGAGGTGACCGACTCTTTAATACCCGGAATTTCTAATTCCTAACAGTTTCCCTGCACTTGGTTATAAACACTAGACAAACATCTTTTGATGCGATTAAGCACTGAAATCACGAAAATATAACCAAATAACATATACAAAAGCACACATAATGCTACTAGAAACATGTACAATCTAAGCATTATCAAATTCCCCCACACTTAAACTTTGCTTGCCCTCAAGCAAATCTAGGAAAAAAAAACATCCACTGGCACAAGATCATGATTATGAAAGATGTGATGCAAATCGACCAAGTACAAGTACACGAGAAGATTCATCAATTATGCTTTATAAAAGTGAAACTTTCAAGATGTTGACGATATCCAATGATTTTCTTGCGTGATTAACATTTTAAAACACCTCACGAAAATGGAACAGAATATAATTCACTCAATCACTCAATTTTAGTGGAGTAACAAGATAAATCACACTCATAGCTCAGTCATGATTAGATTATTACCATAAGCTTGTACAAGAAACAAAACTCCACCGACGTGGCGTGAGCACCAAGCAAAAACATCTAAAGAGGACTTTTATTTGGGTTAAAATGTTATGGCATCGGGGTTAAGGGTATGGATAAGGCATGGGAATGTTTATGAAATTGGTGTTAAAATAAAAATAAAATCAAGTCTAATACCCCGTGTTGCTAGCTACCAAACAATCCGCAAACCAATAAATGATTAAAGCTTCATTTTCTTTTCTTTGGCTTTCCACAACTCTTCGCTTTGCTTTGCCATGACAATTTTTCTTCGAACATAGCACATTGGCTAATACATTCATACTTTCAACATTTTTTTTTTAATTATTCATAGCACTCCATTATATGGCTCAATCAATCTAACAAGATGTGGTACTTATAATCATTTGAACAATCTTCACTTTCCAGGTGACTAGCAACCAACCGTTTAGACATTGATAAGGGTTAGGCTAAGGTTTAAAGTGTAAAATCTTTTTGTATTTTCTGGATGAAGCAAAAAAATGAAAAGGATGGCTCAGAGGGTGTAACTAGGGGTATCTAGTGCTAAAAATGAGCACTACAAATAGGTCCATATAGGTGCTTAACTAACCGATGTGGCTAGCTAATATAGCATGATATGAAAAATGGAAGGCCATTTGGGTTAAATCCTAAGGTGCCTCTTTATCACACGAATTTACTTATATCGCACGAATGCGATCTCACTGCGGTCTGGTAATGATTTACAAGTACAAGTTCAAGAATAAATAAAATCACCGGCACACTCATAGCAAAAGATCCAAGCATAAAAGATGTATGCTTCTTATAGAACAGGCTCAAATCCTCACAATTTAGTGGTAAGGGCTATAATTTGTGCTAGCAAATGTTTATCGATCCCAGAATGGATTGCAATAATAATCGGAACACATCTCGAAGTTTCAAATATTACCAGTTTTACTAGTGGATTGATCCAGTTATTCTAATATATTATCCTAAAAGCGTGAAAAGTAACTAGATCACAAGGGCAAACAAAATTTTCTTTAAGCATGAAAACTCTAATTTTTCCTATTCACCCCTCCCCCCCCCTACACTTAAGTTGAACGTTGTCCTCAATGTGAAAAATAAACTTCAAAGTATAGAAATAGGGAAAATAGAGATGAAACCAGATATTCCAATGAGTTTGTCAGCTTAATTTTTCTTCATTCCTAACGTCCACTGGAGTAATCATTACTTGCACAAAATCTTATAAATAAACAAAAGAGTTTTATTAAGAGGTGGCACCCCCTCACATTTAAGTTGAACCAGAGGTTTAAACTTTGGGGCGTGACCACAGAAAATCAAATCGGAAACACACGGGTTGCCTCCCGAGAAGCGCTTATTTTATTACCGAGTCATCAGCCTGACTCGAATCTTCCCGAATTCACTTGGCCACAGACGCATCCTTGAACATTTTGAAAAGTTCGGGGATATACATGAATTCTTCACTAGTAGCTTCAATATCGTCCCAGACGAACTCAGCAGATGGTTTCCAAGAAACAATTTGTGGGATTCTTCCTGGAAAAGGTGCTACAAAGGTGATGGTTTTGAATTCATTTTCGGGGGAAACTGTTGCAACTGAAACTTCATTCATTTGCTCCTTATCGTAATATAACTTGATTCGATGCCCATTAACAATGAAACTTCCACCCTGTTTGTCATAAAGTTTGACATACCCAGATGGATATCCATGTTTAACGATATATGGTCCAAACCATCTTGGTTGTAATTTAGGAGCTTTGAATTTGAATTTCATGTTGAAAATCAGAACTTTATCTTCGGCTTTGAATTCTTTTCGAACTCTTAGCTTTTTATCATGATAAGCTTTTGTTCTAGCTTTATACAGTTTGGAATTTTCATAAGCTCGAAGTCTTAATTCGTCGAGTTCGTGCAATTGCAAGAATATCTTTTCTCCAGCTATTTTGAGATCGGTGTTATAGTTTCTGAGAGCCCAGTTAGCACGATGTTCAACTTCGAACGGCAAATGACAAGTCTTTCCATACAGAGTCATGCGGAGTTGTGCCAATTGGAATTTTATAAGCCGTACGAAAAGCCCACAGAGCATCGTCAAGTTTCTTCGCCCACACTGAAGGATTGTCCTTCACTATTTTCTCGAGTATTCTTTTGAGAGCTCTGTTGGGGTTTTCAACTTGCCCACTGGTTTGTGGATGATAGGCAGTCGCGAATCGATGATGAACTCCATATCTTTTCATGGTTTTCTCCATTTGTTGGTTACAGAAATGGGTTCCTCGATCGCTTATCAGGGATTTGGGAATTCCATAACGAGCGAAAAGCTTTTTGAGGAAATTAACGACGACACGAGTATCGTTCGTTGGTAAAGCTTCAGCTTCTGCCCATTTGGACACATAATCTATAGCAACGAGAATGTATTCGTATTTGTGGGATTTAGGAAAAGGTCCCATGAAATCAATTCCCTAAATATCGAATATTTCACACACTTGGATGCTTGTCAAAGGCATTTCATCTCTTCGTGAAAGATTTGTGGTTCTTTGGCAAGCGTCACAATTTTGAACAAGTGTATGTGCTTCTTTGAATATTGTTGGCCAATAGAATCCAGCATCAAAAACTTTTTTAGCTGTGGTGGAAGGACCATAATGTCCCCCAGTTGGGCCATGATGACATTCACAAGAATCTTACGGGCTTCGAACCGAAACACATCTTCGGATCATTCCGTCAGGACACATTTTGAAAAGATATGGCTCTTCCCAAAAATAGTATTTAAGTTCCGAAAAGAATTTGCTCCTTTGAGCATGAGTTAAACCTTTTCTGATAATTCCTCCAGCGAGATAATTTGCAAAGTCAACAAACCAAGGATCGTCAGTTCCATCGATGGTCATCAGAGTTTCATCGGGGAAGTAATCATCGATTTCTTCTTCCTTTAGCTCCTCGTTTTCAAGACGAGATAAATGATCAGCAGCTAGATTTATAGCTCCTTTCTTATCTTTGATTTCGATGTCAAATTCTTGGAGTAGCAGAATCCATCGAATAAGACGCGGTTTAGCATCTTGCTTGGTGAACAGATATTTGAGTGCTGAGTGATCGGTGAAAACGACGACTGTCTTTGATAGCACAAGGTAGGATCAGAATTTGTCGAATGCGAAAACTACGGCCAGTAATTCCTTTTCGATGACGGTATAATTTTGCTGAGCACTATTCGTTGAAAAATCTTTGATAAAGCGGCGGTAAAAACCGGCATGACCTAGAAAACTTCTAACGGCTTTGACGTTAGTTGGTGGTGGAAGTTTCGAGATAATGTCAATTTTTGCTTTGGCTACTTCCATTCCTGCACTGGAGATCTTGTGGCTAAGCACAATTCCTTCGGTCACCATGAAGTGACATTTTTCCCAGTTAAGAATAAGATGTGCAGCTTCGCATCTTTCGAGCATTTTATCAAGATTGGAAAGACAAGCTTCAAATGAGTCTCCGAAGATTGAAAAGTCATCCATGAAAACTTCCATGGAGGTTTCGAGCATGTCTTGTGTGGAAAACTAGAAGGGGGGGTTAAATAGTTTTGCCAATTAAAACTTCCTTTTAGTCTAATTAGATCGACTTATGTCAATCTATTTGGATGTGTGTGTTGGATGTTGATAAACAAGCATATAAAGGTAAGTAATGAAAAGATAAGAGTAAGAAGCACAAAACCACAACGCGAGTATTTATAGTGGTTCGTCTACAAGGACACCTTCCTTGCCCTACTACACTCCCCGAGTCACCTACTCGAGAGTTCTTAATCACTACACCAATCTCCTTATGGCGGAGAAGCCTTCACAACGTCGCCTACCCTTTTTCCAGTGCTAGGCTAACCACCGGGTTCTTTAACTCCAAGGTGAACCACACCTACACAACATCGCCTACCCTTTATAAGGTACTAGGCTAAGTACCTAGTTCTTCCACTCCAAGGTGAACTACACCTTCACAACGTCGCCTACCCTTTATTAGGTACTAGGCTAAGCACCTAGTTCCATTGCAATGGAGGAACTACTACCACACTACACCAACGACTAATCCCAAAGGAGATCTACTCCTTTACAACATCATCAAGGATATCAATATCCTTGGATCTAATACTAGTCTATTTTGTACATCGAAACACACCATATCGAATGTACATCTAAGGCACCTTTCACTAATGCCTTTGACTAGATCGACAAGACACCTTTCACTAATGTCTTGTGTCTTCACTTCTAAGCACCTTTTACTAATGCTTCTAGTCTTGACTTCTAAGCACCTTTCACTAATTCTTCTTGTCTTGACTTCTAAGCACCTACCACAAGTGCTTATGCTATAGACGATAGATACCCTTCACTAATATCTTTGTCTTGACACTTGAGACATCTTTCACTAATGTCTTCAACACTACACTTCTTTGAAGAAAGAAAGGAATCATCAACAAGAAGACTTCAGTAGCCTTGATGATGAGGAAGCATGGCAACTCATGGACTTGAGCTTGCTCGACTTCAAAGGTGGTGATCTTGCCTTTAAGAGGAACCTAAAAGATCACACAAAAACAAAACTATAAACATAGATCTCTTGGATCTAAGGTTAGTGAGTTTTTAACTTAGGGAGAAAGTATGTTAGAAAGGGGTAAGAAATAATGAAGATATGGCTCACTATTTATAGAGGAAAAATCCTACTGTTCCCCGGATCCCACGGATCCCTTCCACAAGGGATCCGTCTAGCGTTTAAGCTAGGGATCCGTGGGATGCTCCCTTTTGCCCATGGGTATTTTGGTTATGGGTCATGGGTCATGGGTCATGGGTCATGGGTTGAACCATGGATCTTTGGCTAGATACAATGTATATTTGAGTGCAATGCACTTGGTCACTTGGGTATGGGTTGATCCATGGGTTATGGATATTATCCATGTGTGATATAAGCATGATGTCATGCAATGGGTTATGGGTCAAGATCTATGGGTTATGGGCTTTGGGTTGTACCTAACTACATTCAATGTATTTTCCCAATGGGTTTTGATACTTAAGTTTCTACCCATTTATATTACCCAATATACTACATACTAGTTATGTGTATATTAAACCTAAATATGTAAACACTAGTTGTTGTACATATGTATTACTAAATCATAAAATCACTTATACTTGTTTTAGTGTTTTATGTGAAAATGTGAATATGTTAGAAACTATTAGTTCAAACCATTTATGTATTTTATTTGTTTCTTTAACATGATTTTACGTTTTTTATGGACAAAACATTCGAAGATCGTAAAATATAAATAAACGTTTTTACGGCTTATTTGTATTAACATCTTGGAATATGGCTATCATACACCTTTGAAAAGTCGCAGGTGCATTGCAAAGACCAAAAGGCATAAGCCGATATGCGTAGGTTCCAAAAGGACAAGTGAAAGTGGTCTTTTCTTGGTCATTATGATCGATTGGAATTTGGAAATATCCTGAAAATCCATCAAGGAAACAAAAGAATTTATTTCCTGCTAGTCTTTCAAGCATTTGATCCATGAACGGGAGTGAAAAGTGATCTTTTCTGGTGGCTTTGTTTAATTTCCGATAGTCAAAACAAACGCGCCAGCCAGTGATAGTTCTAGTTGGAACTAGTTCATTCCATTCATTAGTCACTACCGTCATTCCTCCTTTCTTGGGAACACAATGAACGGGACTTACCCAAGGGCTATCCTAAATTGGGTAAATGATACCAGCATCAAGAAGTTTTATGATTTCCTTTTTAACAACTTCTTTCATGTTGGGATTGAGTCAACGCTGACATTCAACCAAAGGTTTTACTCCATCTTCGAATTGATTTTGTGTTTGCAGAAATTTGGACTAATTCCAGGAATATCAGATGTTTTCCAAGTGAAAGCTTGTTTGTGATTTTTGAGTACAGAAACTAAACTTTCTTTCTCATTGTCCTCGAGTAATGAAGAAATGACTACTGGAAGAAGTGAGTTTCCCTCCAAGTAAGCATATTCAAGATGATCAGGGAGAGGTTTGAGTACGAGATCTGTGGGTGGTTCTTCGATAGAGGATTAAATTCGCATCTCGTCATTGAAAGTTATTTCTTCAAAGTTTTCTTCCTCCATTTCTTCCTCTTCCGTGTTATCTCCTTCGAATTCTACTTTCATGAAATCATCAAACTCTTTGTCAAAGTTTGTTTCATTGATCTTTTCAGAAGTAGTCATGAATGGATCGGATTCGCTAAGTAATGCATCCAATTCTTCATCAGTGACTTCATCGATATTGAAACAATTGTCATCACTGGAATGTGGATAGCGCATCGCTTTATCAATTAAAAAGGTGATTCGATCTTCTCCAACTCCAAGGTTGAGTTCTTTTCCTTTCACTTTGATGATTGCATCAGCGGTATTTAGGAAAGGCCTTCCTAAGATGAGTGGGACTTTACTATCTTCTTCCATTTCTAAGTTTACAAAGTCCACGGGAAAAATGAATTTACCGACTTGAACAAGCATATTCTCGGCAATACCAACAGGATATTGATAAGAATGATTTGATAATCGAATGCTCATTTTTGTTGGTTTAGGCCTGTTGCATAACTTGGAATACTGCGAATAAGGCATCAAATTGATACTTGCGCCAAGATCGGCTAAAGCATCGCATTTAATATTATTCCCGAAAGTACATGGAATAAGAAAGCTCACAGGATCTCCGAGCTTTGGTGGGATCTTGTTTTGGACAATGGCTGAGCATTCTTCGTTAAGGAAAGTAGCTGATATTTGCTCTAGCTTGCTTTTGTTATTAAGAAGTTCTTTCAATAATTTCCCGTAATTGGGCATTCCGGCTAAGACATCAACTAGAGGAACATTGAGTCTAACCTCTTTGATTATTTCAATGAACTTCTTATAACGTTCTTCTATTTTTTTCCTTCTTAAGGATAAGGAATTTTTGGTTCCTCTATCGAGGATAAGGAATTTTTGGTGTATACGCCTTGACAGATGGTGTGGTTTTCTTTTTGATGGTTTGAGTTATGTTGGTTTCCTCGGCTTCCTCCTCACTATCTTCGGTGAAAGGAGTATTTTCATTGGGATTCAGTGGTGGATCGTACGAGAGACCACTTCTTGTGAAGACAGCATTGATATGCTCATTTCTCGTTTGCGGTGGACAGTACGTCTTATCATTTGATGGTTTTGGGTTGGATTGGGTGTTACTTGGCAACGAACCAGATGGTCGAGAGGAATGATCTTGGATAGATGCTTGATGGTTTTCTCGAATTCGGTTTCTTCTATCTTTTTTTCGGAGTTTGGTGGTGGGGGATTGTCAGTTCGTGGTTGAGAATCACGATTGTCATCCCTTGGTCGGCGGTCTTGCCAATTTCCATAATTTCGACCGTAATAATTACAACGATACCCTCCTCCACGATATCCTCCTTGGACATAATTTGCTTCTCCTTCGTTAGGTCCACCCATAGGCTTATCGTCGCACTCGGATGATGGATGATTTCCTCCACAATTGTTGCATCCGTCTCGCATTCCTTCATTTCATCCTTGATATCTTTGTATTGCGAGTCGATTTTTGAGGTTAAGGCTTCCATTTTCTCCATGAGTTTTGAGGTATCGGTGTTTTCGACAAAATCAACGGTTTTTCGAAGAGGTTTGGTTTTGGAATCTTTGGACCAATCGAGTTTGAGAAGTACTCGATCCTCGAGTAATTGGTGTGCATCGTTAGGAGTCTTATAGAGAAAAATTCCTCCAGCATCAAGGATGCCTTGAGAGATTTCGTCTGGTCCATGGTAAAAGATTTGGATAATGGTTCCTTTGGATAATCCATGTCCATGAAAACTACAGAGCAAATCTTTCATCCGAAGCCAAGCTTCGACAAGTGATTCGTTGGGATTTTGTGTGAAAGCACGAATTTCTCCCATTAATCGATTAAACATGGCAGGTGGAAAGAATCGGCTTACAAAGGCTTGCCTCATCTCCTCCCAACTGTTGATAATTCCTGGGGTTAATTCATTGTACCATACTTTAGCATCTCCGGCGAGTGATGATGGAAAAAGTTTGAGCTTAATGGCGTTAACATAGGTGTCGCCATAACGGAACATGCCGCAAATTTCGATGAAGTCGGCAATGTGCTTATGCGGATCGGCCCGCGCACGGCCATCGAATTAACGGTCTTTGATCATGGAAAGATGATGACCCTTCACGAAGAAGTTGTCACCAAGGTTGACAGCAACAATAGCACTCCCGGGGGTTGGTGCTATGGCTCGGTTGGTTCCCCACATGGGTTGATCGTCCGCCATGGGAAAAGGTAAATTGGTGAAAGGGTTATAAAAAACTTTGGCTTCTACGAGGTTATCAAATGGTGGGTTTGGTACTCTTGGTACACGATTTTCCAAAGGTATGAAAAGTGTTCTTCTTCTTCTTCGAATCAAACGTTCGGGGTTGGTAAGAGGTGTAATTGGTTCTATTCCCGCTGCACGAGTGTTCATACAATGACCTAGAGAATCCAGGCAATATCTAAACACATGAACAAACAACGAAAAAAGTTTTATGGGACAGAAGGGGTAACCGGATTGGTTGCGAAGAGCGACCGATCGGTTAGATCAGTTTGGTATGGTTTAAAGGCGTAACCGGTTCGGTTGTAAGGCAACCAGATCGGTTGAAGTTTCTGGAAAAAAAAATTTGAAGTGAATCGACTGATGGGGATTCAAAACTTAATGAAACACAATCAAATCCCCGGCAGTGGCGCCAAAAACTTGATGTGCTACGTGTGTACAAGTTTTAAATTTATAAAAGGTAAATTACCAATATTACCAATAACACATATGCGCAAGTGTACTCGTCCGTTATAGCAAGATTATGAAGGTAAGTCGAGATCGTTCGCAGGGATTTTAGTAAATCTAATAACAAGTATGAATCAACAGAGTCTATCCAAAACATATAACAAAGCAAATAGATATAATGAAATTCAGATGATTAAAAACTACATTTGCTTAAACTAGTTTAATATCCTAGATTAATGTGATTGTGTTAACCTCTTAACATGTTGGTTGTGACAATTAGTTGGTGTACTAATCTATTGTTCTTACAAGTTAAACCTTCGTCAAGATTTTAGTTCATAAAAACAAGCATTAAGTTTAACCAATCAATTCAAGATCAATTCAAGTTTCATAAGTTTACTTTCATAACTTAAACACAAAAACATCCACTTGGTTCATCAAATTGCTTAAGAAATGGTCAATACAAAAGGTAACCGATTATAGACAAAAGGATACAATTGATTCTCAACAACTAATCTTACGACCTTTTAGATGTTTCCAATCAATCCAATTTGATAATCAAAAAGCGTTTTTATTACAACCACACCTTAGTTCCTTTGTTTAATCAAGAGTAATGGGTAAAAACAATCATCCATAGACAAAATGATTATAACTAGTTGAATAACAATAAGTTCTTTCGACCTCTACGATTACTATCAACTAGTCAAACTTGATTAACAAATGCCACTATGAAACTTTAGCACAATTGGATCTTAGAATCAACTTGAAATTGATTTAAAACATGTTAACACAATCACTAACTAATCATATGATAATTTACATCATTTAAGCAAGTGCATAAAGAAACTAGCCACTCATAGCAAACATAAACATAAACTCAGAACTTTGAACATTAGAAAACATGATTAAAAGTCTTACAATGCTTGGAATAAGATTACAAATGGTGAAGTAATGATTCCCAAGGTATTTGGGGTAGACTTCTTGGTGATTTGGCCTCCAAATGTGGAACTTCTGGAACTCCAAACTTTCCTGGACTTCTAAGGACGAATTTGAGAGCTTAAGAGCTTTGTTTGATGAGTAGAGAGATTTGTATTGAAGTGTGTGTCTCATATGCTCACAAAAGGCCTCTATTTCTACTAGTTCCAAGGCCTAGGGTATTAATTGCTGAACTTGGCCTCCAAGGAGTTAGGAAGTGACTAGAATGCACCAAGAGAAAGACCTAGATTCGTTTGGATGCAAAGGTAAAACTTAGTGATGAAGATTTGGCAGATACAGGTCTTCCAACCGGATCGGTTACATGACCAACCGATCCGGTTGGTCTTCTACAAGGGACCAACCATTTCCGGTTGCGGGCGGCGACCGAACGGTTGGGACGGCGTCTATGGCACTCTTTGGTCAGTTTCCAACCGATCCGGTTGGATTTCCTGAGTTACAGAAAATTGATCTTTTACTTCTTTTGTTTTGTAGAACTTGGTTCTTCAATCACTATGGTCTTCAAAGGTACTTGAGATACTGATTTGTGCTTGACATGCTTTACTGAAACGGGAATCTTCTATTTGTTGAACATTACTTTACTTTTCCTTCCGTTTCCCTGCACTTGGTTATAAACACTAGACAAACATCTTTTGATGCGATTAAGCACTGAAATCACGCAAATATAACCAAATAACATATACAAAAGCACACATAACGCTACTAGAAACATGTACAATTTGATTGTTATCATAGAGTGAGTCACATAAGGGTGCAAAGTAGTGGACAATTAATACAGGATATGGTGCGTTGGGAAATACAAAAGGTATAATGTAGGTATGTCAATAGTGTAAGGCTTGTCAGAAATCCATCCCGAGCCAACAATACAATACAATACAATCAATAGTGGCATTAGCAGCCCAATATCCAATAGTAGCCATTGTATTCGAAGGGGTGACCTTGGAATACCAAACCAATAGGAGGGGAGACCTCAGTAACCAATGGAGTAGCTAGATCCCGCATGGAGGGGTGTATTGCACACACGCACCACATCACCAATACAATATCAATGTCAATCCAATACAATACAAATCTAGGATGCATCCATACGCCCCCTGCAATACAATAGTGCCCAATACAATATATCTGAAGCGCGCAATAATCAATACAATAATGGGGACGGTGTGGAACATCACTCATCCACACTGGAGTCATGCCATTGGTGCATCAATGACACGGACATGGAACCCCCATGCCTAGTTAATGGCTCGGGTCTCAATCTGACAGGTCAAGGCAAAAGTTCAAAGTGTAGCAATGTATATGTCTTCATAAGCAAAGGTACGATATCAATAGTTCACAATTAAGAGGTTCATAACAATAGTTCAATATCAAGGTCCAATATCAATATTTCAATATCAAAGGTTCAATAGCCCAAATTCAATAGCACGGGTCAATAGCAACAGTTTAGTAGCAAAGGGTTCAATAACGGAAGTTCAGTAATAGTGGATCAATAACAGAGGGGTCAATAGCAAAGCAAAGATTCAATAGCAATGGTTCAATAGCAATGGTCAATAGCAAACGGTCAATAGCAAAGGATTGATATCAACGGTTCAATATCAATGGATCAATATCAAAGAGTCACTAGCAAAGAAATATCATAAGCGAACAAAGTCAAAGGATCAGAAAGTCATGAGAAACCCCTACTGAAAAGGGATAGATTATTTGTACCTCAATCGAAGCAAGCAAAATAGAAACGTAAGTCACACGATGCATCAATCCCGCCGTCCGGAACCTATATGAAGTTGGATAACACTTAATAAAGTTTGATTACTCATTTTAAACGGCTTTCCATTTTTTGCAGGTTCTCACTTTTAGTAAATTATCATTTTATGTAGCTTTCTATTTTAGGCAGGTTTCCATAATTAGCAGATTTCTATAAATAGTAACTTTCTAAAAATAGCAGTTTCCGTATTAAGCAGATTTAGTCATAAGTGATATAATCCAAGTCATATTAGGTTAAAATAGCGAAAACAAGTGTTACCATACTTTAAAGATCATTTATGCCGAGTTTTCCAAGTTTAGGGTTTAAACCGTCATTATTACAAAGTATAGGGTCTTAAGTGTAAATATATCAAGTTTACCCATTTTACTTATTTTAGCCCTTTATTTATCATGTTAACATATCCAACCTTTAAGTTCCAATAATTACAAATCCATCCTTTATTAAAACGTACATGTATACAAATGAGCCATAGTTTTTAAATCATAACTTTCTATTTGCGTTGTTAACCATTTAGGCTTGATTAGTACAATATTACACGACTCCCTTGGTGATCTCCATCTAATGTCGAGACACCCCCAACACACTAGAATTTGGTACGCCCCAAGAATCAATCAAATGAACCATAATTCCATAATTATTGTTGACACCCATTTAATCCATGCATAAACCTAAGTGTTTTATCTCTTTCAATCTGGACGAAATCAAAGAAAGTATGTAAGTCGCGTGATTTCAGGTTACAACAGATTCCATGCCATTATATTATGCTCCATTTCATGCGACATACCTAGTACCAACATCATGATTTCATGCGACAAAGACAAATATTTCATGTGAACAAGGTTTTAAATCATGAGCATGCAATCGAATGGAGAAAGGTCCAAATGATTTAAACAAAGCATGGGGTCTACATATATTTTACCCTTTCAAAACTTTCACGTGGCCTTGTTATACCTTTTCTGTGATGTTATATTAGTGTGTAGACCCATAAGCATGGTGGACCACACACACGACCAAAGCAGGAAACAAAACAAAAAAAAAAGACACAAGATGGTGCTTGATACCTTGTAGTGTGAAAGAGGAAGAAAACAAGATTACTACGAAAACAATCAACCCCCTTTGGCCCTGGAAAACAACGACCAACAGTAGCCCAAATGATCACCCTTCGAACCTAATGACTCATGATATATACCCACATCGCAGCCTCCTTTAGACACCATTTTCAGTTCCTTGGTTTCCTTGAATTTCGGATGGAGGAGAAAGGACCTCCTGCCGTCACTTTTGGTAGAAGAAGCTAGGGTTTTCTTGTGTTTATTTTAGAGAAAAATATGAGAAAATCAATTGGGATATGAATGAGATTATATGGGGTAATATATTGATATGTGAGGCGTTTTTCTTGGCCGACCAAATGGGAGGGGGGGCGTTTAATATGGAAGACAAAGAATCAATTTATTCACTTGCCAAAATAAAATGTTACATTTAATTTAAATAGTCATTAGACTTAATATTGTGTTACATTTATTTTGTTGTGTAAGTTATTATTAATATCAATGTCTTGAATAAATCATTTACAAATTTCATAATTAACGTACTTAACGAGCTCACATTATTTGACGGATTATCAAGTGAGGGGTACAATAGTCTTTTCATACGTTTTAGATTTTTAAGGTTTTACAACCACAACCCAAAAAGGAAACAACATCACCACAAATGAAAATAAACCCAAGAAAACATCTAAGCCTCAAGAACACCAACAACAATATCAACTCCAAGGCACGGTAATCTCGGTTACCGTGTCGGCTACTCAAACAACCAACACCACCACTATCGTACGGTGTACGGCCCAAAACAACGCCACAAATATCAAAAACTCATCCGTTCCACAAGGACCCAAGCAAACACCATGAAAACCATGGCTAACAACCATAAAAACACAAGATGAGCACGGGTCTACGCGTGGATAGCCACGGTAGAACATGCACGACAAAAACCCAAAAGAACCAAATCTAAAAACTTAGATCTAGGGCGCGTCGGTGAGATACCGCGCGTACCCTAGGTCAAAATGATCACCTTTTCACGATCTATCGATTGGTATAAGGGGTGTAAAATTCCGGTGGTAGGTGGCCAGAATAATGGCCGGAGAAGACGCCGGAAAATTTTTCGGTCGCCGGAGGTGTAGAGAGAGAAGAGAGAAAGAAATGTGTGTAAAAGTGAGAGTGTGTAGGGGGGGGGGTTTATACCCCAGGAGGGACCAAAGGTGCAATATTCCAAAACTAAGGGTGCGTTTGGTATTATTTGTGAGGGTCCGGTTGCGCCATTTGACCAAACTTCCACGATAATGCTTCTCGAGCTCGTTTCGACCCTCAAATGTTGTCAAAATTTTACGAAAGTTACGCCGTTAGTCTTAAAATTGTTTTTCCACACAAAATGACTAAATGCGACTATTTTTTAGAAGACGATAAATGTATATATAAAATATATGATAGGCTCGTGCCGGTCCGCGTTGTGCTAATATCTCACATGATCCGAGATGACCTCTCGTTTCTCAACCAATTAAGTTTTGAAAAATACTCAAAATTACCAAAACAATGACCCAAGTACAATGTGGTATAAAAACAAATTTCGAAAATTTACCAGTGGCATCTCATTTTGTGGTATGGCTATGCATGAAGTGGCATAATAATATGTAGCTACTAATAACATATAACGAGTTTTTGAAACAGATTTTATAGTCATATTTGTATCGTACATCATTTTCTCTAAATACTTGACATTAACAAAAATCGGACAAGGGATATATGTCGCTTAGGATCAAGCCTAAAAATCGTTTTTTTACATATACAACGTGGGGAAAAGGGCCGAACCCATTTCTCCATAGGCCTAGCTAATAAGCTAGCCTAATAAGCTCTTATAATACCTTTTTGAACTCGAAAGCTTAGCGCGTTTGAAACAGTTTCTAAATACTTAAAATTCACTTATTGGGCCTTAAGGCCCAATAAGCCAAAATAAGCTCATTTTAAGTTAATAAGCTGCCATATAAGCTAGTGGAAGTATATTTTATAAACAAAAATGATAAACTTTAAAAAACGTGATTTTTGGACTAACTTTGCAAAATATACGAAATTTGGGTTAGAAATGTAACTTTTTGGAACTTAAGGGTATAAACTGCCAAATCTGGATTCTGAGGATGGAAACTGATTTTACAAATAATTTTGGGTTAATATGTAATATTGGAAAGGTTTGGACCTAAAATGCAAAGAAATATAACTTTAGGACTAGTTTTGCAAATGTTTTACCGTTAGGATTAAAAGTGTAAATTTTATATAACTTGAACGTTTGTTCAGTAACTTTATTATTATATTAACCATTTTATTATTTATATATCTTCAGAAAACATTTAGACATTACGTAAAAACTATTTAAATGACGTTACGTATATAAATATATATATATAACAAAAGCTTTTTAACGTATAACATAACTTATCATCAACTAACTTTTGAAGAACGATATTTACCGACACTAAGTACATAAAAACATGATAATATTATATATAATATTATTTTTGAACTTTAAACATTTTAAGCATTCAAGCCACCTTTGCCACAAAACCATTTTGGCACTTCGAACCTTTTTCCAAATCATTATTCGCTATAAGTCAAACTTAAGTTATCAAAATCATAGACTTCCTTATTATTCAAGTCGTCTGTTGAAGACATTCCCATTCTGCATTAGACATTACCTTACACTATCAACCATACCACTAAGGTGAGTTTCATAGCCCCTACTTTTATACATTTTTGAATTACTTTTGGGGGAGATACATGCTTAAACTATTTACTTTTACTTTTACAAGTATTCAAAGACAACTTTACTTATATGCTACGCTATACTTTTATACTTTTGAAGCATTATGTGTAGTTTTATTACGATATGCGCCTCAATGTGTTCAACTTATTTTATACGCTATACACTTTAACCACTGTTTAACTCCTGGATGGAGCCGATGGAGAGGTATTGATAGTACTATCGGGTTGATGCCCCCACTCTTGGTCCCAAATCCATGGCCTTGGGTGAATATAATCCACTATGCTATATTCTTGATTATACTTGTCACGAGGTTCAGTTGGTTGTTAAACTTTACATTAAGTGCATGCATTATCGTATACACACATGTCTTACTCTTATTATACTTTAGTAGTGGGTTGTAAACACACATGTTGCAAGTTTTGTATGGGCGGGATTTGCAACTGAGTGGATTTATGATGCCTTTGTTGTGAAAACATTCTTTTATACACCTATGTCTTACTCATACTATACTTTAGCAGTGGGTTGTAAACACACAGGTTGCAAGTTTTGTATGGGCGGGATTTGCAACTGATTGGATTTACAATGCCTTTGTTATGGGAAACATTCTCTAAAAAAAAATTGACTGCTTTAAATACAAACTCTATGAACTCACCAACCTTTGTGTTGACACTTTTAGCATGTTTATCTCATGTTAATAAGGCGATAGCAGATGCTTGGATCATAGAGTCATTTGCATGCTTTGGAGACTTGTGCATTTATCTTTACCATTCGACACCTTTTAAAACCTTTATGTAATCTTATACTCTGGGACCTACTGTAATAACTCTGATTTTAATAATTTGAATGGTAACTTTTCAAAACGTCTCATTTAGAGGTCATTTTCTATACCTTAAAATTTGTACTTTGAAGTAGCACCCCAGTGACACTATTGTTCCGCTGCGATATTTTGGGAGTGTTAGAGTTTGTCTTTTAATAAATGGTTATTTGGATAATGAATAAGTGTAAAATTTACCTTGTTGGAACAGTGTCAATATTCCATGGGAAATATTCGTCCAATGTTCATGAGCAATCAGTCTGTAAACCGATAGCCATATCAGTCTTAAATATTCAATGTAGTCAGATTTTTGCATGGTAAAAAAATTTCTCACAAACCTTATTCTGACGATACAAATCGGATGGAGATCCATCTAAAACAATTTTTTCCCATAAATTTCACACAAATTTGCACGCAGAAAAGAAAATGCGGTTGAGCTTTAAAAGCCCATTGAACATATATATAATAACAACGAATAAACAAAACATATCTAAGTACAAAGAAGAGAAACATAAGCTTTTGCTTAAACGAATATCATCTGTCAAAAGAATGAGAGATCAAGGATTAAACGAACAAATATCATAAGTCAAATGAGTCAAACGAAATGAGAGATCAAACGATAATCCGAATACGATAATCATAAGGAATATGAGTCAACAATAATAAGAAATCAAGATCATACGAATCGGATAATCATAAGGTAAATGAATCAACAAGAATAAGAAATCAAGATCATACGAATCAGATAATCATAAGGTAAAATAATGAACAAGAATAAGAAATCAAGGTCATACGAATTAGATAATCATAAGGTAAATGAATCAACAAGAATAAGAAATCAAGGTCATACGAATCCGATAATCATAAGGTAAGTGAATCAAGGTGAATCATAAAGGAATATTTCCACGAGCGCATAACCTAACGTCCAACATGATACATGAAGGACACTACATACATACATATTCGTCAATTCATAAGTGTACAAGGAGCTGCAGACTCGCAACGTACCATAAGTGTGAGAGGGGTGCAAGGCACGCACAGCCAAACGCCATAAACATATCATAATATCATAAGCCTAGGATGCATCCATACGCCAATAATAAACATATCATATATGTACCTGCCACATGACATGTATACACATACATCATAATGGCCAAGAGATCTCATAACATACATACATAAATGGGGACGCCGTGGACTAATCACACCTCCACAGATGGTGTCATGCCATTGGTTCCATCAATGACATGGTCATGGTACCTCCCTGACTAGTTAGCTCGGGCAACATAAGAAACAAAGCATACGAAGCATAATCATAACATATCATATCATATCAAATAAAACATATCAAACTGAAGGGAATCATAATCATAGCAAACAATTGTCATAACGAATAGAATCATATCAAATGATCATATCGAAAGGATCATAGAATAAGAAATCATAGCAATGGAATATCATAAACAAAGCAAAGTCAATGATCGAAAAGTCATGAGAAATCCCTACTGAAAAGGGATAGAATATCTGTACCTCAAACCATAAAGCAAGTCACCAGAACCACACAAGGAAAACAAAAGTTACTCCTTCCTCCGCGGATCTACACGAATAATGATCGCTTAATATTTAGAAAGCTATTTCATATTTTTAGGGCTCTTAGTTATTCATATTTCATAATTAGGGTTTTTTTTTTTCCAAAATTAATAACTTTCCGAATTATGTAACCTCTCATATTTAGCAGGTTTTCATATTTAAGTAACTTAATACTTCAGGGTTATAAATGACAATTAAATATACTTAAGGGTTTAACATAACAAATATCATAGTTTAGGTTCTTTAGTAACATATTAGTAAGGTCTAGTGTCAAATATGACAATTATCAAAGTTTAGGGCTAAACATGTAACTTACCATATTTTAAGGTTTATTGCGACAAGTTAACATAGTTTAGGGTTCAAAGTGACAAATAAATAACTTCAAGGTTTAATATTATCAATATTATAGTTTAGGGTGTAATATGTCAATTCATAAAAATCTAAGGTTTGCATATGACAATGTCCCAAAGCTAAGGGTTTAAAGTGTAAATAAACTTAAATATATAACTTAAATCTATTTCACATTCAAAGTATGATACGTATTTAGTTTTTACAAAACATCTTCCATATTCAGTTTCGTTACATGTTTATGATCGTTCGCGGCTCAAAGGACTATTATTTACGACTTAGAAATCATGCCTTACGATTAACCCCCGACTCAACTCCCCCGACACACTTTCAAAACACTAAATGCCGACCACCCTCAAACTCACCCCCACAAGACCAAGTGTAAACCATTTCAAATACATATTTTCAAGTAAGATCACGGCTCAAGAAACTTACATTTACAACCAAGTGAACAATCATTATGACTAACTCCCGACTCATCTCCTACGACCCCCTTTCAAAACACCAATCAACTCACACATAAATTCCGCGATCACTCTCAAACTCACCCCCACAAAACCATGCCTATACTCTTTTCTTTTTGTAATAATAGTATGTGTATGAGTAGATATAACATGCACAACACATACTAATTCATGCACTCACACACAAACAAGGCGCACACACACGAAACCTGTTCCCACATACAACATGTAACCATATTCATCTTGTTTAAATATATTATTTTCAAAATTATCATGTAACTGTATGAAGAACATGTTCGCTCTTCTAATTTCCTACATGGTTTCCTACAATTAAATTGGTTATTATCAACTTTGTTTTCTTTAAACTAATATAAGTGCTTAGCTTCTTTCACATTCAAATGCATGTTTTTATATAAAACTTATGAGTATTGATTGGCATGCCTAACTTGTGTGTCTAAACATATGCCTATTCTTATGTCGCATCATTCTATTGATGACAGTAAATGGACCCACTACTTCACAAAACAATAAAACACTTGCACATCATTTTAGGCATAAAATTAGTCATACAATTAGGTTCCCCAATCATTTTCCAAAACGTATTACAGCCATGCAAGGTATAGCTTCTTAACAACATTCCAATGTTATGAACATTAATAGTGACTACTTTCAAATGTGTTTCCCTTTAGCTTCACTACTCGTATATTGTTATGTGAAATACCATTAGCATCTCTTTTCTACCGTTTAAGCTTTTGTATTGAATTAAGTGACTTGTTTCAAAGAATGAATAATAACAAGATGAAGTAGCAATCGATATTATGAACAATAAATGAAACACGAATGTGAATCAAAGAGTATACCTCCAAACCAAATGAAACGGTTTGAGACAGAAAATGAATACAAGCGGTAGCACCGAACCAAACTCGAACACGTACGACACGAACACTATCAAAATGAACCCCCACGTATACGAATGGATGTGCCCAAAAATTCAGCCCTATCACGAACTATAATGCATCAGCAAGCCAAAGCCTTTAACCCGAACATGAACCGATCGAACCAACCCGAATCGACCCAAACTGGAACAACCTCAGCGTGATGAACCATATTCGCCCAGATTTTGATGAACCCTTAGAGTTTTATTTTCATCGAAGGTTTTGAGGTTTGGTTTTGGGAGATGATAACCAATGGCTGCTACTAGGGTTTTTGAAAAGAAACGAGAATGTGTCAAATATAAGAGGAAATGTCGGTTTTTAGTTGAAGCAAATAAGGCATGTAATTCTCTATGTTAAACGGAAAGGGGCTCTCCTCGGGTTAGGTTTTGGGACAAAATTTATTGTTTGGGCTTCTCATTTAGTATCCACGAAAAGCAGTTTGGTCCAACAAAAGAAAAATAACGGGTTGTGTATATGTCGAACAAAAGAGATGTGTCGCTTCTTCATATAGCTTGGTTCCGAAATGAGAAATAATAAGGTGTGTCGTGAACCTGGTATCAACGAAGAGAAATTGTGTTTCCAAACGTACAAAAAAAACGCGTAAATATGAGAACAACTGTGTCGTTTAATGTAAAGGTTAGGATACATTTTATATTACGAAGTGTTATTATAACATATAGTTTCAAATGTCATATATTCGAGAGTTAGAAAATGTCTTTAGAGAGAAAATGGATAAGAAATTCAAGGAACCTAATTGTGTGAATCATAGATTAAATGTCAAAACTCCCAATTACACTAAGGAAAACTTTTTAGCCACGTTTAAACCTCAGACTCAATTAACCCCTGAACGAGTGTTTTGGAAGTTAGATATGGATAAGAGAAAGGCCGAAGAACTTGTTGAAAATAATCCTCCCCTTAGGAAATTGTCTGCAGCTACAGTGCATACTCCCAATACACCAATGCATTTAGTGCCTAGAACTCTTCCTACACAAAGTCAAACCTTAATTGGCATATACGTGATATAGGGTTGTAATCGAGTCAAGCCGAGCTCGAGCTCCACAAGGCTTGAGCTTGGCTTGAAACAAAAATAGTAGGCTTGAGCTTGGCTTGATAGCTTGTCAAGCTTTAATCATCCAGGCTTGAGCTTGGCTTGAATAGGTTTCGAGTAAAACTTGAGCTTGGCTTGAAAAGCTTGAATGTATACAAAGATACTGTATTTGATAGACAAAATCATCAAAAAATATATATTTATAAAGTAATACAAACTAAAACCACATTTGAAAACCAAATTAAATTAATTTAACAGTTATAAAACCAACAACAACATTTTCGTACTAAGTCCAATATTGGTATGAAACATAAGCCAAAGTACTAATTAATGTTGTCATCGATATACAAAGTATAAACAAAAGCTAAAATTATCTAATAGTAGTATATATTTTGGTCTATTAATATTTACGATTCATAACTAGAAACTTCTATTCGCTTCTAAATATAAAGCAAATAAGCAACATCACTAGTCAAATATATCGTTGTTACAAATAATTACAACTTTATTTACCATATAAAAATCCTTCAAGAGTATATTAAATAAATTTTTATGAAGTAAATCCTTATAATTAGAATAATATTCAAATTAGCCCTTAGTTAATTATATGGATTTAATATAAGAAGATATATACACTAAGGCTTGATAAAAGCTTGATAAAAGCTCGAGCCAAGCTATCAAAAGCTTGAGCTTGGCTTGTTATATGTTTCAAGCCAAATTATTGGGATTGAGCCTGGGCTTGAGCTTGATAAAATCTTGGCTTGATCGAGCCAAGCTCAAGCTCGAGCTCGAGTTTGAGTTTCTTGATAAAAGCTTGACTTGATTGCAGCCCTAACGTGATATACCAACTATTTGCTGATTTTGATAAAAACATGTAAGAAGAGAATCACACCAATAGGTATTACTGAAAGAAAAGGGGTTTTGAGCAAACAAAAGAGTGTTATCTTACAGAGGTTATTCCATTCTTTAAACAATTAAAAGAACAAATTGAGGGTATTCAAAAGGCCTTAGATACTGAAGTTAAAGAAATGAAAAAGATGTTTAATGAAATGAAAAACGAGGCAAGAATTAATGCATATGAGCTTAAAAGTAATGAGATTGAGAGAAAGAATATTTGCATCCTTAATGAGAATTTGATTTCCAGATGCATTGCCCCGGATGTGTTTTATACTGTCACTAATTATGCCATTACTGCTTCTCGATTTCATGATTTATCAATTGCATTTAAAGTTTTCCGAGATCGTGTCAATGAGCTTGAAACCGAGAATTCGAAATTGCATGAAAAAATCCAAAAGGATGATCATGATAACATGGTCAGGCATTTTTCTAAATTAGAAGTTGAATATCTTGATTTACAATTAAAATATCAACATCTTGAAGAAATAATCAAAACCTCAAATGCCAAGACATCTTCGGATGCTCCTGAGTTTGATGCATATTTTGAAATAAGCTCATGTGATTAACAGATTCAAGCTCACTGCAACACGATCCGAAAGTTGAAAGCTCAAATTTCCCAATTGAAGGGAAAGAGAAGTGAAGTGATTGGCACTCAGATACCTCTGCCTTTAGATTCTCAGAATTTCCAACTTCAAAACATCATCAATAAATTGCAACAAGAAAATAAATGTTTTCAAGCTGAAAATTCAAAGGTTAAATTGCAACACAAAGAGTTATATGATTCAGTTAAGGTCAATCATGATAAACACATTGAAAAAGTAACTTCTTTGCTTAACAAGATTGAGAATCTAAAGCGTCAGGTGAAAGGGAAATTGCCTATTCCCACGTGCAACTATGTTGTTCCAAAGGTTTCTACTTATAATGACTATGCTATTGATGTGTTGTATATTCCCCCTCCTCTTAGGAATAATGAACATGCATATCAAGCATATCTCTCGTACCTTAAGTATAGTTTAGAGGGTCTCCGTGGGATTGTAGAAGATGATAGAATAGAGAAACCACTTGATAGTGCAGTTACCTATACTTGCATGTATGCCAAACGATCTTAGGAACTCTTAGAATATATTATTGCCACATATCCTAAATCTGGTACTAGGCGAGATAGAATAGTTGCACCTACTTCTATGCCTAAAGTTAAGCATGTTACCTTTTATGTGCCTCCTAAAGTCTCAGAGCTCAGCACTTCTAGGCCAGAAATGCAAAAAGTAGTGAAACAAACTAATATTCCCGTCGTTCCTTCTACAGGAGTAAGCAGTGACACTAAGGCTAGCGGATCAAAGCCTTCACGCAATACAAAGCAAGATAGGACCTCGTGAGCTAAAAGTGATCAAGATAAGAAAGTAGAAGACCACCCTAGGAATAATAAGTTTTGAATAATATGAATCGTGTTGATTCTAGTATTAGCTATAAGCGTACTGTAATTAATTCAAATTTTGCTACTGCTTGAAAAACATGTAATGAATGTTTAATTTCCGGTAATTATGATGAATGTGTTGTGTCTTATTTGAGGCATTCTGTTAAATCCCCAATAGATAAAGCAAAACAGGTTAAGCAATCTTGGAAACCTATAGGGAAAAGGTTTATTAGTATGGGTTTTCAATGAAAGCCTACATGCCGTAAATTAAAAATTAGTGAACCTTGTCCTTCATTGTCTAGATCAGTGTCTGATAAGAAATGGAAGCCCACTGTTAGAATCACACCTTTAGGAACTCAGCACACAGTGACTAGGTCCACTGCCTCTACTAGTGCAACTCCCACTAATAATATCATGGTATCTATAAATGCTGTAGGTCTACAGAGTGCTTGTACTAACCAATCGGACCCATATTCTCATGGGGATCCAATGCTTCCAGTTATCCATTCTTGTCTATTTTCAAATGAAGGTCGTTCAGATCGTCCTTTGGTATTTGAATTCAGGCTACTCAAAACAAATGACTGGGGATCGCTCACGGCTCAAGAACTCCGTGAATAAGTTCATCGGGACTGTTAGATTTGAGAATGATCATTTTGGGGCAATTATGGTTATGGAGATTATGTTTTTGGTAATAGTGTTATCTCCCGGGTATATTATGTAGAAGGACTTGGGCATAATATGTTCTCTGTTGGTCAATTTTGTGATTCTGATCTCGAAGTAGCCTTCAGAAAACACACATGCTTCATTAGAGAATTAGATGGTGTTGAAGTTCTAAAAGGATATTGTGGTACAAACTTGTACACCATCTCTATCGAAGATGTGACGAAGTCTTCTCCTATTTGCTTATTGTCTAAGGCATCTAAGAACAAATCATGGTTATGGCATCGTCGACTCAATCACTTAAACTTCGGCACCATTAATGATCTTACTAGAAAGGACCTTCTAAGAGGTTTGCCTCGGTTAAAATATGAAAAAGATCATCTTTGTTCTGCTTTTCAATTGGGCAAAAGCAAAAGGTATGCCCATAAACCCAAACCTGCCAATACCATCATGGAAGTTCTTCATACCCTTCACATGGATCTATGCGGACCCATGAGAGTTGATACGCGTACAACGCGCGTTCGGGGTCAAAGGAAACTTCCATTTCTTCGAGCAAGATTTTCAACCACCTAGGCAGTGAACCTAATCGTTGTAGTGTAGTATTAGGGTAAGCCTCGGTGATTGATATCATTCTCTAGGGGAATAGGAATACTAGTGATAAAATTACTACGCTAAGGTTGGGGTGAGGAAGATTATTTTTTTATCTTTTTTATATTTTTTTAGAAAATTAAAGGTACGATCTCGGGGTTTGGATTTGGGGGGTGGTACTTCTACCGATTACTCTAATTATCTAATTATCTAATCTAAGGAGTAGTCTATGTCTAATTGATGTGTGCTCGTATGATGATTAAAGATGTGTTTACCTAGATACTATTACTCCCTAGTTATCTTTTATTGGTGGTTGAATTGTCACGTCCTTATTCTTAACGCGTTGTGTCTTCTAAGGTCATAGGGTATGCTTTTCTCCCTAACTCTTTGAGAATACCTTAAGATTATTACCTACAAAATCTCTAGGATTCATAAACTAACTCTAAGGTTATCTTTGGATTTTTAGCCTACAATTACTCTAGGTGATCATAAACTAAGGTTCACAAAGATTACTCAAGCATTAAAAACACAACGATGGCCTCTTGCAATCCTAAGCCAATTACAATTAAGATAAGAGACAACCAATCAATATTCAATAACTAGGTTTCATAGATCTAAGCAAACACACAAGTAAATTAGCCGAACATGATAAACATGCAAGCATACACACATTCAATTGAAGACATAATGAAATCAAGGGAATAAATAACTTATCTCGATGTAAATTAGGGTATTAGAACCCTAAAATACTGTCCAAGACGGACTACAACTCCACAAGTCTGCCTTCTTAAAAGTCTGAAAATCGAATTATATATATAGAGTTACAACTGCGACGGCGTCGCCTTTTAATTGGGATGCCGTCAGATCGACCGTCATTAGGGTTTCGTCTTGGCCAAGTCAACATTGGGACGGCGTCACCTTATGGTTGTGCGGCCGTTCACTTCGACGTCGTCTATCTGGATCTAGGGCGTCTGGGATGAAAAGTCTTCGTGACTCCCTACTCTTAAAAGCCTGACGCCATCAGGTGTAAAATAGCAAATTCGCTACTGAGTCGTCACAATTTTTGAGTATATTGCGACGGCGTCGCCCTTGGTTTGTGACGCCGTCAGCTTCAGTTCCAGCAGCTTGAGTGTCTTGATCTTAACTTTAGCCATTTTCTTCACATATTCTCTCCTTTTCGTCCAAATAAGCACCATTCGAGCATTTTGCCTTCAAGAGACCTAAAAAGTGAAAAGAAATGAAATTAAGCAGTAACGGATATAAAAGTGGGCGATTAAGGGCTTAAATGACCCCTTAAAAGTGTACGTTTTAAATCCTTATCAATTATCCCTACACTTGGTATTTGCTTGTCCTCAAGAAAATGTGCTTTTGGCCAATCAATTTATAAGTTAGGGGGCATGAAGCATTGGTTTAGAACAATTCAAAACAAGTATAAGCCTCGCAAAAGTCATAACAAGCACGAAAATTATATACTAGCACCTCACAAGTAGTGTTTAGATACTCTCATCTCTCGGGTGTATATGAATTATATCAAATGGAAATGGAAGATAAACACTCATTAACCGGTCCTAGTACATAGATTACCATAGGCTTTAGACTAGATCAAACCTCCACCGCTTTGGCGTAAGCACCTAGGAAAAACTATCTAAAAGGTCTTTTAAAGGGTTGTAACGTTAGGCTTACATTAGGGAAACAAAGGGTTTGGTTGGATAGGCGATTTAGTGGTGGCAAGTCAAAAATCTCTACGTTACAAGCATGAGAAGAATGGCGTTGCTAAGCCAAAACTTGACTCTCTAAACTCTAGATAACTTTGAAACAAACAAACATAAATTTAAAGATAGATGTAGGATGGTAGCCCATATGTTTTTTTCATTTTTTTCATTTTTTCATTTTTTTTTTCATACACTTTTACTCTACCATCCTCTACGATAACATCAAAATATAAGGGATTTATAGGCACATCCCTACACTTGAGTTTTTATTACTCTAACACTAATTTGACCCGAATTGAAAAGATCAAAACACTTGGAGGGAATTTGAATTTAACGTTCTTTCCCGTCACTCCATAAAATTTAACTTTACCTATGAGTCCCAATCATCCCAAACTGTTACAAAGATATGACTCGACATAGAAACCATGCAAGTAACTAGATAATTGAACTAAGGGTTTAGTATGATAACAATAATGCACTAAAAGTGAGTGCATACAAGGTAGGCTAAGGCGATTTGGGTGTACATTTAGGGGTGGATTGTAAAAAATGCTCTTCATTGATATTCCGGAAAACCGAAACATCACGAGAACCGTGAAAAGGATAGGCTCTAAGGGGTTAACTAGGGGTATCGTGTACTAAAGATGAGTACAACGCAAGGGTGTGGGGGAATTACTCAACCGATGTGGAAGAAGTAATTATAATACGGGTATCAAACAAGGGTTATCATAATGCCTCTTATCATTTAGTTATTCCTAACTACACAAGTGTAATCTCACTAGCGATCTCGGGATGCATCACAAAACAAGTTCTAGAATCTATTATACTACCGGTACACTCTCGAAGCATTAAAGATGAATGCTTTAATTCCTACAAATCTAGGGGCGAACCTCACATTTTTGGGGTGGAATTTGAGTGGTAAATGGTTTTTGTGCTAGTCTTATAACTTCCTATCCATGAGACGCTTTATTAAGACTAAAGACCCACTCCTACAAGTCATGAAAAATTTTAAATTTGGTGCTAAAATTACCCTAACCGATATTTCTCATTGTTTATTACACAAATGAAATAGGACAAGACAAATGATCAAGGATAAGCATAGTTTCAAAGTTCCAGTTTTATTCTCCCTCCCTACACTTAAACTGAACATTGTCCCCAATGTTCCCTGAAAGAATCAAAGTTATGATAATGTGTGAAGTAGTGGTTAAATTCTTCTCCAAGAAGAATGTATGCGTGAAAAACTCCATCCAATCTTATGTATCTTCTTCTTGATAAATAAAACCTGCACACTTTAAGAAAACAGATGAAACCTTCGCATAAAATCGGCGGTAAAACTAATATGACTCTACTAAACTAGGATATAATGTTTGTGGAGTGGATGTTTGCAGATTTTCTGGAAAATTAAGACCTGAAAATTCCAAAAATTTATAAGTAGCACAGAAAACGAGAGAAAGTTAGATAAGCTGTTTCTGCTACTCCTGACGCCGTCGGTTGCAATCCTCGACGATTGTCGGTTATCCTGATGAAATCGGTTCCGCTGCGTTTTTCGGAAAAATTACATCTTTAGAATCTGGAAATATTCCTGCAAAACATCCATTATGACTTGATGCAAGCATTTGACTCTAACAAACACACATATATATCTTTTTAATAATCGTAATTCTCATGTTCACGTTCTTTTAAAAATGTGTGTAATCTTCCCTACACTTATCTTTTTTGTAAAATACTTTTATATGTAATTAAGACGAGGTTAAAGACAAAATAAAGCATTTTCACAAATTCAAACATGAGAATAAACAATCAATGAAAAGATATGACACACAAACAAACAAACAATTAAGCATAGGTTGCCTCCCACAAAGCGCTTTTCTTTTTTTATGAGTCTTGTAGCTAGACTCGAATTCGTGCCCCTACGTGGTCTCATTTTTCATTCTCAATGAAGATTCTATCATATTGACAAAATTCTCATCGACTCTATACCTAGGTCCTAGGGTCAAGCAATCCTTATAGTAAAGCCTCCTTTTCTCCCACATGAAGTTCAAACCTTTTTCAACATCGTCTTCGCTTTTTTCCTCAAAAGCTCTAATGTCGTCTCGTTCAAAAAGGGATAAAGGGCCATATCCATTCGTCTTCCAAGGAATCCTATAAGTGATCTTATCGTCTTCTTCCATAAACCTAACCGTTCCTTCGGATTTGTTATAGCTCATTTTAGACTTTTCAACAAATGGTTTTCCTAGCACAACTTGGGACAAGCTATAGTCAATGACACATCCTATGTCTTCTATGACCACAAAATCAACTAAGTAGGTAAAATTTCCTATAAAGACGTGTACATCCTTGACTCTTCCCACAAAATTGCAAACCCCACCCGGATACTTAGGGTTTCTCCTAATCTTAAGTCACTCATTCATAATGTCATTATAAACAGCTGATGACATCACATTAATGGGAGATTCTGTATCTATGTAGGCGTGCTCGACATTCCTATATCCAATCATACAAGGGATTTTGATGTTCCAAGGATTTCCTCTCCTAATCTTTGGGCATATCCTAATGATGGGTGATCGAGGATTGTCGATTATGTATTGGTGGTAAGCAACCTCTTCCTTAGTATGGTAAAGATTGAAGTAAGCACTATCCTCCTCATTCACGTTTTTATTCACTAAACCATTATCTGAATTACTGCTAATCATAGAGCCAACAAGTGAGGCGCTAACCACTTTTTTAACAGCATCCCTAATTGTACTGTCAAATACCCTTTGTAAATCTTGAATATCGTTGTTCCTACTCACATATCGGTTGCGGCGATTGTGTTGGTCAGTGGGTTGGGGTTTGAGTGAAAGTGGTTTATTTGGTGGTTGGTTATTAATTGATGGGTTATCACCTTCCATGATGAAAAGTGATGGGATTACAAACAAATTCACGAAGAAGGGGGATAGACTACGAGGAAGCTAAAAATGAGAAAAAAACTTACTTGATAGGAATCAAGCAAGGGAACCTAAATGAGATAGAAATATAACTAGCTATTCTATTCCCCGGCAGCGGCGCCAAAAACTTGATACGCGTACAACGAGCGTTCGGGGTCAAAGGAAACTTCCTTTTCTTCGAGCAAGTTTTTCAACCACCTAGGCAGTGAACATAATCGTTGTAGTGTAGTATTAGGGTAAGCCTCGGGGATTGATATCGTTCTCTAGGGGAATAGGAATGCTAGTGAGAAATTACTACGTTAAGGTTAGGGTTGAGAAAGATTATATTTTCATCTTTTTTATATTTTTTTAGAAAATTAAAGGTACGATCTCGGGGTTTGGATTTGGGGGGTGGTACTTCTACCGATTACTCTAATTATCTAATTATCTAATCTAAGGAGTAGTCTATGTCTAATTGATGTGTGCTCGTATGATGATTAAAGATGTGTTTACCTAGATACTATTACTCCCTAGTTATCTTTTATTGGTGGTTGAATTGTCATGTCCTTATTCTTAACGCGTTGTGTCTTCTAAGGTCATAGGGTATGCTTTTCTCCCTAACTCTTTGAGAATACCTTAAGATTATTACCTACAAAATCTCTAGGATTCATAAACTAACTCTAAGGTTATCTTTGGATTTTAGCCTACAATTACTATAGGTGATCATAAACTAAGGTTCACAAAGATTACTCAAGCATTAAAAACACAACGATGGCCTCTTGCAATCCTAAGCCAATTACAATTAAGATAAGAGACAACCAATCAATATTCAATAACTAGGTTTCATAGATCTAAGCAAACACACAAGTAAATTAGCCGGACATGGTAAACATGCAAGCATACACACATTCAATTGAAGACATAATGAAATCAAGGGAATAAATAACTTATCTCGATGTAAAATAGGGTATTAGAACCCTAAAATACTGTCCAAGACGGACTATGTCACACCCCGCCAGAGGCGGAAACGCGAGGTGCAACATAATCAATATACATCGCAAAAGATATATAGTACAATACCATATTTAAATTTAAGGAAATAGTAAAATGTTACAATATTGTTCAAGCCAACTTTGACAATAAAATCTTAAAACTTGCTTTCCAAAAGAGATCTTCTTATACTTAATGACCGACGACACGTGAAGACTCCTTTATGCAAAAGATTTCATAAATCATGCTTATTGACGATCACCTGAAATGCATGAGAAAATGGGTCAACTATGAAAATAGTTAGTGAGTATACATGTTTTATGTATTACAAAAAGCCATTTTAATAAAAGTCCTTTTACATATTATAAAATCAAAATTTAAGAAAGTCTTTAAATAGTACAAAAATATTTTTGAGTATGTCTGCCTTGCAGATGTCCTGTCAACTCACCATGTTACAAGTCCTGCCCATACAAGACTTGTAACATATAAGTTCACATACATTTTCATATTTTAAGTAGTAAGTCTAATAAATAATGCACATATGGTCATGACAATTTATAACAATAACACCTCGTATATAATAAAGTATGTGGCAAAGCCCCACAAATAAATAATATGCGTTCCGTAGAAAGGGGAACGAGATGTTGGCCGACCTCTAATAGCGCTATCCATACTACATACTGCCCGACAAAGGGAGCCGTACGAACGATACGTATAATTGGAGTGCGAACGGCAAACCAATCGGGGACTAACAATGCGAATGTACGAACAGTACATCATAACAACTAATATACACTATCAATTAAGACTGCTCCGAACATGGGAGACTCGGCATTGCTTAGAACAAGGGAGACTTTGCGTTGCTCCGAACAGGGGAGACTTTAGGTCAAGGACGTACGGTCCATTAGGTCCAAACAAGTCATACGCTCATAATTATGTCCAAGAGTCTAAGGGTTCAAAATATATTAAATAGTCTAAATCAAGTCAAAATAGAGTTTAATATAAGTCAATGGTTTCAAATATAATAAAGGGTTCAAATTAAGTCAAAAAAGGTTCAATATAAATCAAAGGGTTCAAATATATTAAAAGGTTCAAATTAAGTCAACGAGGGTTCAATATAAAACAAATGGTTCAAATATATTAAAGGTTCTAATTCAGATAAAAACAATTTAAGTTTATATTCATGCATTTCACCCCAAAGAAGTAAAGCGGTAAAAAGAGGGGCTGTGAATACTCACAAGCATAAAAAGTTCAATAAGTTCATAAAACATTATTTAATTTAATTCAAATATAATTCATTCATTCCACCCAAAACAATTAAATAATTTTAAAAAAAATGATCCGTGAATACTCACCTTGAGGTCCTTTAAATATTTCTCGAGTTCTATTAAGTGTCGCAAATGCTCGACCGCCTAGTAATTAATCCAACGATACTAAAATCAATTAACATGTCCTTTGTAATAATAAATTAATAATATTGTGAATTATCTAGCTCTTAACCAAACGACACTACTTATTTCGACTAGCTTTATATTTGTTAACTGACTAATGTCTAGTTATTCGAATAAATTGAGCTAATAAATTACTCATTTAGTAGATAGGTTATATAATATCTATTAAGTTGAAAGACTAATATCGCGGCCTCTCGAAGCTAGAGGGGTAAATCTTGAAATTAAATTCATATGACAACACTTTGATTTGCATAAAGCACATGCGTTGTACGTTTTTTTTTGTCTTCATGTCCATTGTCCTTAATTTCTTATTTATTTATATATTCATATAACTAGTTTAGCTTTCATATTTAGGGGGAGGGAGTGGTACCCTAATACCTTAGGTGTTGCATCACCTCTATCCAATAAAAACCCTACAACTCAAAACTACCTAATTCTACCCTAACACTACCTGATTTGGAGGAAGTGGTACCCTAGTACCCGATTTTTTTTTTAATACATAAAATCACATACAATATTTAAAATAAAAACATACCATTTCATTAAAAATAAAAACATTACATAATACTTAAAAAAACTACAACTTAAAAATTAAAAAAAAAAAAAAAAAAAAAAAAAAAATACATAAGTTGAAATTAAAAAAAATTGAAACTACAAATTAAAAATTGCAAGCCCATCTGTGTTTGGCCGCAAGTTCACGTTTTTGGGTAAGAACGAATTCCAACATAGCGGGATCGCGAATGTGATCATGCGGCTCCAAAAAAAATTCATCTTCCGTTGGGTATTCTTGAACTTCGCCCCTCGAAGTTTGTAGCCAACAATTGTTTCGCCAACGCATCCTTCTCGCGTTTTTCTTCCAAATATCGCGTCTTCTTTTGTGTGTAGGAGTTGATTTCATCCGCAATACTTGAGAACGACGAGGAGGATGGGCCTTGCTTCTTTTTCATCTTTCTTGATTCAAGTGGAGGGGTGGGGTCTTCATTCATGTCGGGAATGGTGTTGCTTGCCGATTCATACTCCCCCGACTTCCTTTTTGAAGAATTGTTTGTCGCACCGCCAATATCTTGAAAACATTCTTGCTCCGTCCATTTGTCATGACCTCTGACAACCTCCCACGCCAAGCTATGAGTAAATTGTCTTTTTTTTGCTGTATAGTAATCCGACTCAGCTTGCCTCACCACGTCCAAGTAGTTGCACCCACTAGCCTTAGCACGTTTCTACAGCTTGCCTCCCACGCCATGCTTTCGCCAAAGCCTCCTCTTGTGCCGGCGACCAAACTTCACGGGGCCTCCTCCCGCCGAAGGATTTTTTATTCCCTCTCGGATCGACTTCTTGAACGTCCTCATCTTCGTCTTCTTCGTTTGGTAGTTGTTGTGTTTCGCACGCACTATACGTCATCGTCATTGTTTTCGAACGGGGAGAACTCACTTGTAGTAGTGATGTTGTAGTGTTGTGGATTCATTTGAGGAGGACCCATATTATATTGGTAAAATTGATGTGGAGATGGGGGTTGTGGAACGTAAAATTGATTTGGGGATGCTTGAGAATAAAATTGGTTTGGAAACGGAGTTTGTTGTGGTTGCGGTTGAACGGGTTGAGACCGACCTTGACGCGAGGTGATGAGTGTCTAAATACTCATCATTTTTATACTGTTTAGAATGCCAAAAACATCTGAAAACACTCAGAAATGCATCAAAATGATGAAAATATCACAAACAAGTGTTTTATGTGTTTTAAATGCAAAAATTCCAAAATCAGATGAAAAACGTATCAAGTTTGCATAATTGGCAGTTTTAGTCCCCCAAGTTTCAAAAGTTGTCAAAAACAGTCCCTGGTAAATCAAAATAAAGAAAAAAATGTCATTTAAGGTCCATGGGATTAAAAAGTTGTCAAAATAAACCCTTGAAATTCAAATTTGCAAAAATGGCAAGTTTAGTCCCTTAACTTTGAAAAATGTCAAATATAGTCCTTGGTGAATTTAAAAATGGAAAATAATCAAAAATAAACCTTGTACTATTAATAAATGACAAGATTGGCCCTTGAAAGAGATTTTCAGAATTACAGATTTGTCCCTGAAGTTGCAGTTTATACACATTTGGTCCTTAATATACTAATTGGGTCCTAAACTAGTCCTAATACTTGGCCCAATCCATAGCCCAAACAATATCCTACCCGGTCTTATATCATAACCCGGTTTACCCTGGTCAACCCACCCATAACCCGGTCAACACAACTCAAACAATAATAAATAAAACAAACCCGCCCATGCTCACCCCTCCTTCAACCTTTCCACCTGCTACCACTCAATCTACTCCACCTGCTACCTTCACCCTTTCCCACCTTTCCCACCTTGTCCCCTCCACCTTTACAACATCCCAAAAGCAATTAATGCTCCTCCCCTTAAACACGTTACTGACCCAGTTGCAAGCTTTTGCTAAAAGTGAAAATCAAGGGCTAGGATCAATTTTGACCAATCCAAGGACTGAGGAAGATTCAGAGCTACTGTTTGATGACTATAAAAGGAAAGAACTGAAGAAGCAAGGCAAGAGAGAAAGTAGTATAATTTAGTTTAGTTTAGGTCGTTTTAGTTAATTTTCCATTTCAAGTGTAATTCTAAGCTTTCAAGTACTTTTTTTAGTCATCTCAGTGTATTTATAATCTTTATCAATAAGTAATTTCAAGTTCCAAGTCTTATTTCAGTTGTTCAAATTTTCAAGTGCTCAAATTCTCAAAAATGTTGGAATGTTGTTAAGTAGTTGTTGTTTTGGACTGTTAGGATCACTTAAGCTCCTTATAAAGCCGTTGAAAGCTTTTAGAAACATTAATTCAGTGTTTATCATTGAAACTTAAAAATACTAAAAAAATACAAAAAAATTCAGTCATAAATAAAAAATCATGGAGATGGTACAAGAAAGATGGAGCGAGTGATTTTGGATTGATGTTGGTTTAGTGCTTCTTGGGAAGCAATAGGATGTGTCCTCAGTTCTCAATTCTCAGTTTTGAGCATAAAAGCCATTTGTAAGCCATTTATTTGAACTTTGCATTTCATAGTTTATGTGTTTAAGGCATGTTAATTCTAGTCTAATATTGTCTCAATATGGTTAATTTCAGTTAATCAATAAGTCAATTGCTTTAAAAACTTGTTTTAGTGTTAAACTCTTTAAAACAGTCAAGTATAGGATTGATTGGATTTGCATGTTTATCTGTGATAGAGGCCATTTGTGTTGTTGTTTATTATTGTACTAAGTCACAATAAGTCCTAATAGCTCAGTCAAGTGTTAAAATTCAGTCCTTGTTCCATTAAAAGTCAAAGTTCCAAATCCTATCTTTTAACAGTTACCTGTCTAGTATTTACAAGCTAAAATCATGCATATTAGTGTAAAAGTTGTTTATATAGCTTAAGTAAGTCTTATAGTAGCTTATTACATCATATTCAGTCCTTAAGATCAATCAAAAGTTCAAATTAGTCAAACTGCTTCATATCTCAAAAAGTCAAAATTTCCTAAAATGCAGTTTTTGAATAAAACTTAGAATTTTACTGTGTGTTTAATAATAAGATTTAGTTCATAAGCTTCTAGGATGTTAAAATACAGCTGCTAAAATAAATTAGAAAAATATTAGATTGCTTTTATTCAGCTTATAGAGTGCTTATTTGTCACACCCCCAAATTAATTTTTGCTTTGAAGCAATGGAATTCTGGGGGACTGTCATAGCATCACGTTCAGATATATTGAACGACCTAAAGTGTCGTTTGGAAAAAATACATCGTTTGATTTAATAAAAATAATCAAAGTTACAAAGATAGGTCCCAAATGAAAGTTACTATGCACAGAAAATAAGTTTAGTACAAGTCAAACGATGTTTTTAAAGTTCATAAAACCCAAGTGAGACGCGTCGTCACCAGCGACTCCATGATGTTTCCAAATGCATGCCATGAAGTGAATGCCTTAGATACCTGAGATAAAACATGCTTAAAAAGGTCAACACAAAGGTTGAGTGAAATCCATAGGTTTAATTAATTCGTTTGAACACAATAATCGTAGTGTGAGTTAAATGGTTTCACACTCATCGTTGAAAACAAAATCGTATTTATTTCACTAAGTTCATGACACCAAAGCGTAACATCGCACCAATAAAAATTGGTAATCATCGTTTCATCGCCGCCCTAATAGGTAACTTGCCAAATTACCTTACTGGTTCAAATATAGTGCGCTCGATTTCCCCTAACTGGGTCAATAAGAGCGGGAGTGTTAATTCCAATAGCCTATTCACAATATTCGCTCTCACTCGCAAGTGACTAATGGTTCATGATGTAGGGACTTCGAACATGGCAAATACTTAGTGACAATAAAACATTCGGATATAGCATATAGTTCAAAGCAGTTGTGTTCGATTAAAAATGTAGCATGTATCTCCCCTAAGGGTTTGTAAAACAGTTAAAAGAGTAAAAGTGGGGCTATGAACTCACCTGTTGCAATGATTACGATGACAAAAGTGGATACACTGAAATATAGCGTGAATCTCGAAAATGACCTATTATGGATGATATGATATGTAATGAGTTGCAATGTAATGTTATGCATGCATTTCGTATGTTATTTATACCATTTGCGAGTTTTGAAAATATTGCTTATCGTCGAAAAACACTCTTTTGACGTCTTGACCATTCAAAAATGACTTTACAAGTTTTTACGTAAAAATGTCATCCTACAATGGTTTCGTAATGATTTATGGTGAAATTTTTACTTTTCGTCAGAAACAATGTCGTCGGAAATTTCATGAAAGTGACAAAAATGGCTTTGGAAAACTAGTCGTAAAATGGTGTACGTCGAACGTTAGGAAACGAAATCGACGGTTTTCGAAAGTTTGTATCGAAATCTAGAAGTTTCAGTTCAGGAGTTTTCGCCATAAAGGTCTCGAACATAAAGATAATAAGGGTTAAAGATGGTGATTTTGTCGAATTGTGGTTCAAAAAGTGAGTTTCGGCCAAGTTTAGACATCCGTAATTAATTTATTACAACTCCGCTATACAAACGGCTTGTCGTTTTGAAAAATATGCTCGGTGATCTCAATTTTATTAGAAGACATTTCGTTCCAAAAAGTTCCACATCACAGTTAAAAACAGCCCTCAACATGGACGTTACAGCATCCGTAACACTTGTCTCGTCAAATAATATAGTTTTTCAGAAAATAATAGTTACGGCAATTTTATGAAAACGTGCATATCTTTGTCGTTTCAAATCCGTTTTCTACGTATAATACGTCCTTAGCTTCGTATCGAAGTATACTATTATATTTTTGACAAGTCGAAATAATTTGTGAAGCTTAAGGCTCGTTTCTGACTCGTACAAAAGGTAAATATGTTGCTGAAATTTCAGAAAATAATATATTTCGTCGTCAAACTTTAAAAATTCATAACTTCTTCGTTATAACTCCGTTTTAATCCGTTCAAGCGGCCACGGATTCGTTTTAAAGTATATTTTCTAATTATCAAGGCCAAAATGTCGTGCCTACTGTCGGATTTTCCAGAAAATCAAAACAAGGACAGACCTCTTTTTATAGTTATCGAAAATAGTTTTTCGCGTACCAAACCTATTCTAATCCCTTCAAATCAACTCCAAAACTAATCTAATCCTACCATACACCTTCTTAGGGTGTCATGGGTTCCTAAACATCATCAAGACCAAAGTATACCAAGGGGATAATTATAGGATGACCATATGTATATATATTTCTAAAAATCATGTAAAAATGGTATAAACAACACAAATCATGCATGCTTGCTCCAAAAATGAAGAGATAAATATGAAATGATAAGGAAACATGAAAAATGAAAGAAACATGCTTACTAGTTAATATGATGAGGTGCAAAGAACAAGGTTTAGCCTAAACACACTTGGTTTTTATTTCAAAACCTTATAAAGAGTATTATCTAGATTGTAATTACTTGCTTGAGAAATAAAAATGATGATCCCTTTGTGAGCTCTTGAAGAACCGGTTAGGAAGGAGAGAAACAAAGAGAAGAAAACCTTTTTGACTTGATAATAATGAAGTGTATGAGAAAAATGAAGTCTTGGAGTATAAATATATACTTTCAATAATTTTTACAAACCATCATAAATGCCAACCCCCCCTTGGTCGGCCAAGGGGGGAGGTATTAGTCAAAATATATTTTTTTTTTTTACTTCTTTACTTGTATATATAATTTGTGTAAATATTTGATAAAGTGTATAAGTAAGATGTGTAGGAAAATGTACAAGTAAAGGTAAATGGTAGTTTTTAGGTAAAAGAAATTGTTAATAGATCAAAATAGAGTATAATGATATCATAAAAATTATAAAAATACATTCCTTGTGAAATTTGTGTGATAAAATAATTATCGAGTAATTTTTAAGAAAAGCGTCGTAATAATATAATTTTAATGATTTATATACGAAATAAATTTAAAACACTAGGTAAACTAAAAATATAGTTTTTATAAACTAATGTAAGTATAAAAATACATCGGGATCATTTTTGAAAGTAACGGATTAAATATTCAAAATAATAACTCACGCGATAACGTTTATTTAATATAAAAATTACGCGTTAAATGTGAAATGAAATGTCATGAATGAACTAATATGATGCAAATGATGCTAATGAAATGTAGACTAAACTTAGTCCATATGAAATGTTCGTGATGATATGATCATGAATTCGCCGCTAAACCTTTAAGGTTACGCGAATTTGGAACAAGTAAACCAAGTTTATGATGAATGTTGAAATAGTGAGGCATAAATTGTTTCGAGAAATGACCTGAAAGTACGGGTTGTCACATTATTTTTCAGCTTGATTTGAACACCTTAACTGAGAAAGTGCCCTGTGCACAGATTAGGTACCATTTTCACAAGCTCACCAAAAGCTCTATAGTTGTCCATATCTTGTGAAACTTGGTTCTTTGGATAGTTAACCAAGCCATCTTAAGGTTCCAAGTTTAATATTTCAATTTGAAGCTTTTTAGATAGGGCTGCAAGTGGTTTCTGTTTTTGTCCATTTTCAAAGATTCACCGAGTTTTGACTCGGTTTTACAAGTTTTTCATAAGCTTCTAACAAGCTTATTAGAATAAGCCAATCTTTGCAAATTAGTTCTTTGGAAAGCTCACTTGGTCAACTTGTTGATTGCGTGCTTGTTTTAATTCTTAGCTTATTACGTGCTTAATTTTTAGCTAGAAAGTACCTAGGTACCTTAAAAGTGTCCTGTGCAAAATCAGATAAGCTAGTGCTTATTTATTGCTTGTTCAGTGCTTATTCCTAGTTTCTTGTGCTTATTCAGCTGTTGTACTAGCTTATTATCAGTATTTATCTTATTCTCAGTAAGCCTTGTGCTTATTTTGAGCTTTTAAGCCATTTTTAACTTAATCTAGTGCTTATTTCCAATTTTTATTAAACTGTTAAGTAAAATAAGCTTAATCTGAGCTTAATATTAGTTTTGAGAAAAAGTTTTAGTTATATAAATTGCTTATCTTAATGTATTTAATAAGTTTGAAAAATAAAAAATCAAAAAAAAAATAGTTGCAAAAAATTGCCACTGCTGGGATTTGATCTCTGGCCACCCAGCTCACCACACACACACACTACCACTCGCCTTTGGGACTTGTCTCGGTTATGTTTTGCAATATTTAATATATAACACCTATTAGTCCATTTAGCTTATACGTAGCTTTTAGCTTATTACCAGCTTATTTAAACAAGTTTTTTCATGATTTGTATTTTTCTTATCTTTATAATAGTATAAAGTATTTTATAAAAAAGTTTCAGATTTTTCTTAATAGTTTTAGTATTTTTAAACATTTAATTAGTGTAAAATCTTATTTAATTCATAATAAAAAATATAAAAGTCTAAAAAATATAAATCTTTTTTCTAAAATTTTCTTTTATCATATAGTACGTAAAAAAATTGTTTTTACACTTGTAGGACTTTTATTTCATAAATTTTACGTTTTTGCTTGCGCACTCGCGTAATTTTTATAAATAACTTACGTTTTCATTTTAAATCTAGTTTTTAGACAATTTAAGTTTACGTTTTAGTTAAAATAGTTTATTTAAGATATTTTGTTTTATAAAATCACAAAAACATCATTGTAAAAATAGTGATAGCGTTTATTTAATATATTTTAACTTTTTAATTTCCTTTAATTTGCATTTAAGTCGCTGTAATTTGTAGATCTTTTCTTTAGGTAATTATCCATCCAAATCCTTACTGATCACTATCCTTAGTGATCATTCTATCATCTGAAAGTGTTGAAACACCAATTCATCCTCTGTGGGACATAACGACCTGGGGAAACACTATATTCCTCTGATCTTCATTGTATTGGTGTTTGACCTGTTTTGAGTTTCTTACGGTTGGCCATTCACAAGTGGCTAGCTTGCGTGAGATAACTTGACGGTTCAGCACCAATCAAATTTTACCGCTGCGGTGAGTCAGAAGCGTGTTTTAAGCATTTTCCAGATCCATTCTTGCACATATACCACCTTTTTGTAAACATTTTTTTTAAAATCAAAAAGTTCATTAACACTTTTCCTAAAGTGTTAACAACGCCAAAAATATTTTCATTCTTTGTTTTTAAAAAATATTTATCCAAAAATCCAAAAATATTCATCTTTACCCTCTTACCCTTTTTTTGATTCTTTATTCCTTTACCCTCTATCCATTTGATTCTTACTTCTTCTATTCTCATGGAATCTCTCGACTACAACGAAATCTGGAACGAAGTTGAAAAACTTCCTATTTTATCACAAATGTCAAGAATTCGTGTTGTTCGTAATGATCCATTAAGTCTGCGTAGGGAAATGGAACGAGAAACCGGGGTGACAAAGGACCAGGTACTTCCTCTGATAATGGAGGTGCTAAATACGTCCAACCTACGGTTATCCAAAGATCTAACCCTCAATTGCTCCTAAGCCGTCTAAAATTGATCCTACACTTTCACGATTCACGGTTAAAAGCAAACATGCAGAATTTAGACCGGTGACTAGCAAGAATGACTTGCCTAATCTTCACGTTTCTCAAGAACCAAAACCGGAGACCATAACGGAAGTGGTGGAAATTGCTAGCTCTCAGAGCACACCACTTGTCCCACCTCCGGATTTTTCAAAATGTTCTTCGAGACTTAATAGTCATTCAGATCACCATGTTGGTTTTGTTGATTCTTTGAATGAACTGATTCCTTCTCATAACTCTCAAATAGAATCGTTTATTCCTTGTGTCGGGTTGTGGTGAGCTTTTTTTGGTTCACCATGTCGCCATGTATGTGTAATGTGTACAGTGTGGTAATGATATTCAGAACGGGAGTTGTTTGTTTTGTGGTTCGAGGAATTCATTTGATTATGATCCTAATCCAAACTCATTTAACGACCCCTCAAATTTTTCCAATTACCCACCACAGCCCGACTTATCTTCATATAATCAACATAACTGCTGAATATTGTGGAGGTCCTCACCAAGGATTTGAGTGTCAATCCGAAAACACGTTTGTCTATGAACAGTTTTCGTGATGCTCGAACTTTGGTTATGACCAATATCCATATGATTCACCAATCCAGGCTCAACAGCTTATCTTTGAGAACTGTGGAGGTCCACATTTCACTCGATTGTCAAACAGGGATTCCATTTCCTTGTAACAATTACGACTATCCATATCACGACCAACCTCCACAGTGCCAAATAACTCAAATTCCTCAGCAAACCCAACAAGACACTTATCTAGAGCTTCTGGAGTCAGTGAAAAGAACTGAGGAGTTGAGTAAACAACATTTCATAATGTTCCCAGTTTTTCTTGTGTATATTGTGGGGGTCCTCATAATGATTATCAATGTCAACCTTTCGGTTTTGACAAATCTCCACTTCCACAATGTCCCGTCATCCAAAATTCACATGAGAAATCCATGGAAGAATTGCTAGCTGAAGAGCAGGTTGCTAAAATAAATTCCCAAATTGATTTTGAAAAGTCTATTAGGGAATTAATTGCAAAAGAAAAAGCAGCCAGATCTAGCTCTCAATTTCGTTTTATTCCTGATGACAGTGATGATGAGGATACATTTGAAGATTCATCAAGTTCATCAATGGATATTCCAGCAGTTGAGATTCATTCTCAAGCAACTGCCATCACACCCGAAACTCCCACTCACTCTCTAAACATGGGGGACGAGCATCTTGACACTATTCCTGAAAAGGAATCGGACGAATTCATAAATTCTAGTGTTGAGGACCTTGTCCCAATCCCGAGAGAGTCACAGGGAACTTTTGATCATGTGTGTGATATCCCTCCTCCTCTTGTCTTCCAAAATGATCATATTGAGATGTTCTCTGATTCTGATGAGGACTATTCTTTATCTTGTGGAGACATAAGTTATGTGGGGAATTACCTTCTGAGCCTGTCAGCTTAGGAGAAGAGAATGAGGAAGAAATAATCCAAGACGAAGCTCTTCGTCTTACATTATTGAATGTTAATCTTCTCATTTCTAGAATAGAGGCTTTTAATGAAAAGCCTACTTCATATCCTATCCCTTTTGAGGATAGTGAACTTTTGTTCAATGATTCTATTCCCGAATTGCAAACGTTCCATTTTGATCATATGGGAGAGAAGATTAGTGGTATTACCACTTCTCATTCTCATAATTCTCTCCCCGATTATGAATCATTCACTTTTGAGGAGTTCCCTAGTGAACTCACTCAAATCAATTCCGAATATGAATCATTCGCCTTTGAGGAGTTCTCCTGTGAACTCACTCATATCATATCTCTACCAGAGTATGATAACTTCTACTTTGATCTAGACACACCCGGGATATGTCTAGACCAATTGAGCTTAAAAGATAAAATTCATGCTATCATGAATTCCCTTTCTGATGATGATGAGTTAGTCAAGATTATTATCATGACTTTCTTTCTCTTCTTCACCTATCCCGTGGCTTCTCCTGTTCTTCACTCCTTCGGGAATGAAGACATTATTTTTGATCCCGGCATTTTCATTTATCATTTTTGAGCCGGTTCTATGTATATCTCATCGGTGTGGAACTTTCGCGTACTTCAATGTTTATACAAACATCTTGAATGAAAGTTCGATGGAGATTGTCTCTTCCACTTACTTCCCCATGAACAAATTAATTCGGGGTCGAGTCAAGCTAGCGACTCGGTAATCAAAAAAGTAGTTAAACATGGGTTTTCACCCGTGTGTACCACCTTAGTGTGGGGGAGATGCCCCACATGTTGTATATAGATCTAAAAAAATGAATGAAAATTGTAAATATTAAAAAAGAGAATAATTGTTGTGTTTCTACACTTAGGTAGTAATGTTATCTTTTTACGTTCTAAGTTTCGCATAACAACCGTAATTTGAATATTGAGGACAATATTCATTTCTAAGTGTGGGGGGGAAATTCTGGCGAATTTGAATTTGATCATAAATGTACCCTTTTAGTCCCTTTTTCCCCCAAAATGGCCAAATTTTAAAATTTTTTATTTAGTGGAAGTACTATGTACTAAACACAACAAATGGTAATCAGTCCACCATGTCTAACCCACATAAGGATTGGCTAATCCAGGAGCAAACGGCTCTTGGTAAAGATATCTCAAATCCGTTTATGGCTTGCAATTTGCCCAAAATTGTATGGTGTTCAGCTCACCATATCTTTAATTAGTAAAAAGTTTGCTAGCCCGCAAGTTTATGGCTTGTGGTAAAGGCAGTGGAAAAACCATAATTGGTAATCGGCTCACCAAAGATAATATTGATAATTTATCTAAGAGTTGGCTAGTCCAGAAGCAAACGGCTTCTGGTAAAGACAAATCAAATCCGTTGAAAGCTGATGATTTGCTCAAAATCATTTGGTTATCGTTGTACCAAGGTTCTTACTTGAACTAAAACAATTGGCTACTCCAGAAGTAATGGCTTTTGGTAAAGAGATAAAATCCATTAATTTTTCATAAAACATTGCTAGGGACTAGCAATATCTTAGTGTGGGGGATTGATGAGTGTCTAAATACTCATCATTTTTATACTGTTTAGAATGCCAAAAACATCTGAAAACACTCAGAAATGCATCAAAATAATGAAAATATCACAAACAAGTGTTTTATGTGTTTTAAATGCAAAAATTCCAAAATCAGATGAAAAACGTATCAAGTTTGCATAATTGGCAGTTTTAGTCCCCCAAGTTTCAAAAGTTGTCAAAAACAGTCCCTGGTAAATCAAAATAAAGAAAAAAATGTAATTTAAGGTCCATGGGATTAAAAATTTGTCAAAATAAACCCTTGAAATTCAAATTTGCAAAAATGGCAAGTTTAGTCCCTTAACTTTGAAAAATGTCAAATATAGTCCTTGGTGAATTTAAAAAGTGAAAATAATCAAAAATAAACCTTGTACTATTAATAAATGACAAGATTGGCCCTTGAAAGAGATTTCTAATTACGATTTGGTCCCTGAAGTTGCAGTTTATACACATTTGGTCCTTAATATACTAATTGGGTCCTAAACTAGTCCTAATACTTAGCCCAATCCATAGCCCAAACAGTATCCTACCCGGTCTTATATCATAACCCGGTTTACCCTGGTCAACCCACCCATAACCCGGTCAACACAACTCAAACAATAATAAATAAAACAAACCCGCCCACTGTTCACCCTCCTTCAACCTTTCCACCTGCTACCACTCAATCTACTCCACCTGCTACCTTCACCCTTTCCCACCTTTCCCACCTTGTCCCCTCCACCTTTACAACATCCCAAAAGCAATTAATGCTCCCTCCCCTTAAACACGTTACCAGACCCAGTTGCAAGCTTTTGGCGCCAAAAGTGAAAATCAAGGGCTAGGATCAATTTTGACCAATCCAAGGACTGTGGAAGATTCAGAGCTACTGTTTGATGACTATAAAAAGGAAAAGAAGCTGAAAGAAGCAAGGCAGTAGAGAAAAGTAGTATAATTTAGTTTAGTTTAGGTCGTTTTAGTTAATTTTCCATTTCAAGTGTAATTCTAAGCTTTCAAGTACTTTTTTTAGTCATCTCAGTGTATTTATAATCTTTATCAATAAGTAATTTCAAGTTCCAAGTCTTATTTCAGTTGTTCAAATTTTCAAGTGCTCAAATTCTCAAAAATGTTGGAATGTTGTTAAGTAGTTGTTGTTTTGGACTGTTAGGATCACTTAAGCTCCTTATAAAGCCGTTGAAAGCTTTTAGAAACATTAATTCAGTGTTTATCATTGAAACTTAAAAATACTAAAAAATACAAAAAAAATTCAGTCATAAATAAAAAATCATGGAGATGGTACAAGAAAGATGGAGCAGAGCTGATTTTGGATTGATGTTGGTTTAGTGCTTCTTGGGAAGCAATAGGATGTGTCCTCAGTTCTCAATTCTCAGTTTTGAGCATAAAAGCCATTTGTAAGCCATTTATTTGAACTTTGCATTTCATAGTTTATGTGTTTAAGGCATGTTAATTCTAGTCTAATACTGTCTCAATATGGTTAATTTCAGTTAATCAATAAGTCAATTGCTTTAAAAACTTGTTTTAGTGTTAAACTCTTTAAAACAGTCAAGTATAGGATTGATTGGATTTGCATGTTTATCTGTGATAGAGGCCATTTGTGCTGTTGTTTATTATTGTACTAAGTCACAATAAGTCCTAATAGCTCAGTCAAGTGTTAAAATTCAGTCCTTGTTCCATTAAAAGTCAAAGTTCCAAATCCTATCTTTTAACAGCACTGCCTAGTATTTACAAGCTAAAATCATGCATATTAGTTTAAAAGTTGTTTATATAGCTTAAGTAAGTCTTATAGTAGCTTATTACATCATATTCAGTCCTTAAGATCAATCAAAAGTTCAAATTAGTCAAACTGCTTCATATCTCAAAAAGTCAAAATTTCCTAAAATGCAGTTTTTGAATAAAACTTAGAATTTTACTGTGTGTTTAATAATAAGATTTAGTTCATAAGCTTCTAGGATGTTAAAATACAGCTGCTAAAATAAATTAGAAAAATATTAGATTGCTTTTATTCAGCTTCTAGAGTGCTTATTTTTCAGCTTGATTTGAACACCTTAACTGAGAAAGTGCCCTGTGCACAGATTAGGTACCATTTTCACAAGCTCACCAAAAGCTCTATAGTTGTCCATATCTTGTGAAACTTGGTTCTTTGGATAGTTAACCAAGCCATCTTAAGGTTCCAAGTTTAATATTTCAATTTGAAGCTTTTTAGATAGGGCTGCAAGTGGTTTATGTTTTTGTCCATTTTCTCAGCATTCACTGAGTTTTGACTCAGTGGTTTTACAAGTTTTTCATAAGCTTCTAACAAGCTTATTAGAATAAGCCAATCTTTGCAAATTAGTTCTTTGGAAAGCTCACTTGGTCAACTTGTTGATTGCAGTGCTTGTTTTTAATTCTTAGCTTATTACAGTGCTTAATTTTTAGCTAGAAAGTACCTAGGTACCTTAAAAAGTGTCCTGTGCAAAATCAGATAAGCTAGTGCTTATTTATTGCTTGTTCAGTGCTTATTCCTAGTTTCTTGTGCTTATTCAGCTGTTGTACTAGCTTATTATCAGTATTTATCTTATTCTCAGTAAGCCTTGTGCTTATTTTGAGCTTTTAAGCCATTTTTAACTTAATCTGAGCTTAATATTAGTTTTGAGAAAAAGTTTTAGTTATATAAATTGCTTATCTTAATGTATTTAATAAGTTTGAAAAATAAAAAATCAAAAAAAATAGTTGCAAAAATTGCCACTGCTGATTTGATCTCTGGCCACCCACCACACACACACACACTACCATCGCTTCTTTGGGACTTGTCTCGGTTATGTTTTGCAATATTTAATATATAACACCTATTAGTCCATTTAGCTTATACGTAGCTTTTAGCTTATTACCAGCTTATTTAAACAAGTTTTTTCATGATTTGTATTTTTCTTATCTTTATAATAGTATAAAGTATTTTATAAAAAAGTTTCAGATTTTTCTTAATAGTTTTAGTATTTTTAAACATTTAATTAGTGTAAAATCTTATTTAATTCATAATAAAAAATATAAAAGTCTAAAAATATAAATCTTTTTTCTAAAATTTTCTTTTATCATATAGTACGTAAAAAATTGTTTTTACACTTGTAGGACTTTTATTTCATAAATTTTACTTTTTGCTTGACTCGCGTATTTTATAAATAACTTACGTTTTCATTTTAAATCTAGTTTTTACACAATTTAAGTTTACGTTTTAGTTAAAATAGTTTATTTAAGATATTTTGTTTTATAAAATCACAAAAACATCATTGTAAAAATAGTGATAGCGTTTATTTAATATATTTTAACTTTTTAATTTCCTTTAATTTGCATTTAAGTCGCTGTAATTTGTAGATCTTTTCTTTAGGTAATTATCCATCCAAATCCTTACTGATCACTATCCTTAGTGATTATTCTATCATCAGAAAGTGTTGAAACACCAATTCATCCTCCGTGGGACATAACGACCTGGGGAAACACTATATTCATCTGATCTTCATTGTATTGGTGTTTGACCTGTTTTGAGTTTCTTACGGTTGGCCATTCACAAGTGGCTAGCTTGTGTGAGATAACTTGACGGTTCAGCACCAATCACGAGGTGGAAATTTTTTTTACCTCTTCTTGGATCCATGGTTTTGTGTTTTTGAAAGATTAGTGTGTGTTTTTATTTGTGTTTTGTGTGTTTTTATTTTGAAAAAATAAGTTTGTAATGTTTGGTTTTAAAAGGAATTTTATTTATTTATTTATTTTAATGGCAAAGTAGCCGTTGAGATCCCCCAAACGGTCATATTTTTCAAAAGTTCTCACCAAAGCCGCTCGGGCTCACAAACCGATCACCCTACCCGATCATGCTACCCGATGAGGAGGGAATGGTGTTGCCGATCGGGTAACACAAACCGATCACCCTACCCGATCCCACTCCCTCCCCCTTATCAATCAAAGGCCGAGGTTCGGTCTTGCCAACTACGTAGTATTAAAACTTAGAGGGCTGGTTTTAAATTAATATCCAAGATTCCCTTTCTAATGTGAAAATACAGATTTTGCAGTGTACACCCATTCATTATTTTATTTCATTTGCTTTCTTTGGTTCTTCTTCCCAACGACAACCAATAAAAAATTTGTATGCTGCTAATTATGGTCAAAAGGATTTATTTTTAGAGCATTTTAATAGGTATTAGGCTTTAAAAAAAATATACTACATGAGAGTATATATTTCTCACCTCTAGACGTACGAACAAAAATGAAAGCTCTAGTCGTCGGAAAGTAACGGAGATGACACAACTTCGCCAGAAAAATTGGTGATGACAAAACTTGTCGTAACCACAAATCGCCGAAAGATGACTTAACGGGGGAAAAGAACGATAAGGTAGTTTGAGCATTGCTAGGAACTTAGTTTTATCAAGTGTTTGAGTGGTGGATTTATGTAGTGTTTTGAAAAGAAATAAGGTGTGTATAAGGGTGTGAAGCCCTGGTCTTTGGACAAGAATAAAAGAAACAAAGAAGGAAATATTCGACATGCTTTCTATCATAGAGTCTTGTGAAGTGGTGTTTTGAGCAAAGATCTCTTTCATTCTTCAATTCCCAAGTGGTCTTGTCATGACCCGTGATTCCCTTTAGGAAGAGAGAAGGCGATTGATGGTGATGTGTCGACTGTCTACCTTGTTCTTGCTTGACATGGAGCTTGAAAGGGATACATGAGCATGGGTATCACCAAAAAGGTGTTGGGTCGGTTTATAATGAAAATGGGAGGTTAGGGTTTATAGAGAGGAAAGGTGAAAAGGTTGGTATATCAAATGGAGGAGAGAGGAAATCAAAAGAGAATGCATCTGCATATGTGGGCGGCGTGGGGGTAGGACACGTATACCGACACCCTAATAAGGGTAGGGGTAGGATATATTTGTAGCAGATGATATTTGCTCAATAGAAAAACTTTCTCTCTCTCCTATTCTTCTTTTCTTTCTTTTTTCTTTTCCTCTTCAACTCAAATCCCTCAATCGTTTACTAATCATTGAGTTTTGTTACAATTAAATACCACCATCACTTCCTGCACTTCACTCAGATCTCTGAGATACTTTTCGATTGGTCGCCGGACCGCTGACGCGCCGCCACGCGCCGGAGCTGCTTCGCCGGAATTCTTTTTTTTTCGGCGATCATAAGCATTTTAGAGCGACAACATTCTCTCCGGTGATTTCCAGGGTATTTCCGGCCAAACCGGAAACGCACTAACCCTTTTTTTTTTTAGGCAACGCGCCGGCTAAGTCTTGGCAAATTGGTTTTTCCGTTTTTGTGTCTCTTTTGCAGGTTGATAGAAGTCACGTGGAATTAATCTCCGGTGAGTGTAGTCTTTTTCCGCCGGAAAACGCCGCCTCACGCCTGCCACCGCTGACCGCTTACTGCCGCCACCACTGCTGACTGGATTTTTTCCGGTAGCAGCAGAGCGTTTGTTCTCTTTACCCTCTTGCTAATCTTATACTCTTATATTTTTTGCTTTCCTTTTGGTTTCTCTTCTGCCGGATTTATCCAACGGATATTATTATTATTTTAATTTTGTTTTTTTTTTTTATTTTATTTTATTGTCTTTTCCTGGCACCGCTTGTTTTTGTTCGTGTTCCGCATTTATTTATATATTGATTGTTGGCTTCTTTGTTATTGTTTCCTTTTTATTGTATCTTGATTGTGTGCTTGTTTGTCTTGTCCCCCTTTGTTGCGTCTTTTCTTGCTGCTAGTTTGCTTGGCCTAGCATAGACCCCTTGGCTAGTGATGGTAACCTGAGGTCATGTCTTGCCGGGTCGGGGTGGTAGACGGGTAGACGGAGTAGGTGTAGTGGGCGGGGTAGGCGGGTTAGTGGTGTTGGCGGGGATGGTAGGTGGGCTGCTTAGGTCGGGTAGGGGTTCTGCTAGGGCTGCGTCTTCTCGTAGGATTAGGGTAGGTAGTTGGAACGTTGGGTCTCTTACCGGTAAGCTCTTTGAGCTTGCAGATGTGTTGAGGAGACATAAGGTTGACATAGCGTGCTTCCAGGAGACTAAATGGAAGGGATCAAGCACGAGGGAGGTAAACGGCTACAAGCTCTGGTACTCTGGCACTAGGTTAGCAAGAAACGGAGTTGGTGTTATTTTGGCGGCTGGGCTCAAGGATAATGTAGTGCAAGTGACCCGAGGAAGCGATAGGATCATGGCGATTACTTTGGTTATCAATGGGGAGACCGTCAACGTTATCAGCGCATACGCACCACAGGTGGGCCTGAGTGAAGCAGAGAAGAAGAGTTTTTGGGACGATCTCGACGAGCTCGTGAGGGAGTGCCCGTCGGATCGGCGTTTGTTTATAGGTGGTGACTTGAACGGCCATATTGGTGACGCCAGATGGATACGAGGAGATACACGGAGGGTTCGGATTCGGAGTTAGGAATGACGAAGGACGATCGATTTTAGAGTTTGCTACCGCTCACGACTTGGTAGTAGCGAACTCTTTCTTCAAGAAGAGGGATGTTCACTTGATCACTTTCCGAGCGGGGGTCACAACACCCAGATTGACTATCTGTGGTGCGAAGAAGTGATCTTACTAAATGCGGACTGTAGGGTTTTCCAGGCGAGACTTGCTCATCTCAACACAAATTGGTAGCATTGACATGTTTTTTCGAGAGGCAACAACCAAGGACATTAGTGACCGGGTTGCCGAGGATTCTCTGGAAGAATTTGAACGGGAGGCGCAGAATCGTTTAGAGTGAAAGTCTCGAGAGGGACTTGCTACTCACGGAGGACTTGATGCTAGAGATGCGGACCGCCAAGTGGGGAACTCTTGCAGGCATTATCAAAGATGCAGCAAAGGATTCCCTCGGGGTGGCTAGAGGATCATCGAGGTCCCAACCGGCCAACAGAGAATCTTGGTGGTTTTGCGAGGAAGTGCAATCCAAAGTCACCGAGAAACAATCTAGGTTCAAAGAGCTTATTTTGTGCCGAGAGGGTCACCAAGCGGACATTACTGCGGCAGAAGAGAGGTATAAAGTCGCTAAAAGAGAAGCAAAAAAGGCAGTAGCTCTGGCAAAGGACAAGGCGTATGAGGATTTGTATAAGAAACTGGACTCCAAAGAGGGGGCTAACGACATTTTCAGGATCGCTAAAGCCCGAGAGAGGAGAAGGATGGACTTAGGATGCGCCAAGTATATCAAAGATGAAGGAGGACAGACCATCGTGAACGTAGAGGATATCAGGAAGAGATGGGGAGAGTACTTCTCCTCTCTTTTCAATGTAGGAAGGGCTGAAGACAGCGCGGAACAAGAGAACCTTAGCCAACGAACAGAGTGCTATTCGAGGATTAGTCAACCAGAAGTGAAGATCGCACTACAGAAGATGGGAAGAAACAAAGCAGTAGGGCCGGACCAAATCCCCATAGAAGCTTGGAGGTGTCTGGGAGATAGGGGGTTATATTGGTTGACATGCCTCTTCAACAAGATCTTCTACGGGGATAAGATGCCAGAAGAATGGAGACTCAGTGAAGTCATCCCCATCTACAATAATAAGGGAGATGTACAAGTGTGTAGCAATTATAGGCATTAAGCTTCTCAGTCACACCATGAAGCTCTGGGAGAGAGTTATTGAGAGAAGGTTGAGAAGGGAGACGAGGGTGTCAGAAAACCAATTTGGTTTTATGCCAGGGAGGTCCTCGATTGAGGCTATTCACCTTCTCAGAAGTCTCATGGAGAAGTATAGAGAAAGACAAAAGGACTTGCATATGGCGTTCATTGATCTTGAAAAGGCTTAATGATAGCATGCCGCGTGAGTTGATTTGGAGAACTCTTATCAACAGAGGAACCCCAAATAGATACGTGAGAGCCATTAGGGATATGTAATGCAGGTGCTAAGACTCGTGTACGGTCCACAGTGGGGACCTCAGAGTTTTTCCCTGTGGAAGTTGGGCTCCACCAGGGATCCGCCATTAGCCCCTACCTCTTCGCCTTGATTCTAGATGAGTTAACTAGAGGGATACAAGAGGGCATCCCGTGGAATATGATCTTTGCTGATGACATTGTGTTGGTGGCAGAATCGGCGGAAGGGTTAAACACCAGTCTTGAGCACTGGAGGGAGGCTCTTGAAGACAATGGCCTTCGGGTGAGCAGGGAGAAGACTGAATACCTGAGATGTGATTTTGGGAGGTTAGAGCAAGGTCACCACGAACAAATTGATATTCATATCGGTGATCAGATCCTGCCACCCAAGGAGTCTTTTAGATACCTGGGATCGATAATACATAAATCAGGGAGGATTGATGAGGACGTAACCCACCGGATTAGAGCGGGGTGGGCGAGATGGAGGGCGGCGTCAGGAGTCCTTTGCGACAGGAACATCCCATTTAAGTTAAAGAGAAAATTTTATAAGGTGGCGATTAGACCGGCTATCTTTTACGGCTCTGAATGTTGGCCCATATTAAAGGCACAGGCTAACAGGGTAGAGGTGGCAGAACTGAGGATGCTAAGATGGACTTGTGGTAAAACCTTGCTTGACATGATCCCGAACGGAGTTTTCAGAGCAAAACTTGAGGTCGAGAATATTGTCTCAAAAATGAGAGAAGGAAGGTTGAGGTGGTTCGGACACGTCAGGAGAAGGCCACAGTCAGCGCCAGTTAGAAGGGTCGAAGCGCTAGTTGTAGATGGTGTGAGAAGGAGAGGCAGACCCAATATCAGGTGGGAGGATAGACTTAAGCTCGACATGATGGAGCTTCGTTTGACAGAGGACATGATCTCAGATAGGAAGGGGTGGAGAGATAGAATTAGGATCTGCGGGTAGTGGTGCTAGGTTGGCTTTTAGGTGCCCCCTTTGGCCTCCTTGCGTGTTTTGTTTTGTGGCCTCTTTTTTGCTTTGCCGTAGTCGTAGGCCCTGTGCGTGGTTTTTTGCTCATATTGCTCCCTTAGGTTTGCATGCTTTGTCTTGCCCCCGAGTTTGGTCTTTTGTACTACGTGTTTTTGCCTTAGCCTTATGCCTAGTGTGCTACCTTGCTTTGCTCTGTGTTGCCACCTTTTGTTGGTCCTGCTTTTGGTGTCCTGTGCTTTTGGTTTTATGTCTCATGTTCTTTGCTTTTAGCCTATTTTCGTGTGCTTGTGTTGGTTCTTTTTCCCTGTATGCCATGTTTGCTTGTGTGCTTGCTCTCTTTTTACTACGCTTTTGCCTATTGTTTTGTCGTATGCTTATTCTATCCTTTTACACTAGCACACATGCACTTGCCGGAGGTCTCGTTGGAAGCAGTCTCTCTACAAACGGGTTTACCCGGGTGTAGGGGTAAGATCTGTCTACATTTTACCTCCCCCATACCCTGCCCTGGCGGGATTGGGTTTGTTGTTGTTGTTGTTGTTGTAGGATATATTTGTTTTATTATTAATTCTATTATTAATGTAGAGAAATTTTCAAATGCTTACTCTTATTTTGGTGCTTACCAAAGGACAAATCACCACCATCCATCTAGTTTGATCTAAAGGTAGGGATAAACCTAAAATTTAATATGAAAACCTAAGTCCATGTTTTTTTCTCCTTTTTCTTTGTCTTTTATATTTGTTAACATATACTTGTTTTTTGTTTTTTTTTCTTGTTTTTTCTTTGGAATTCACGTTTTCATTTTACATTCATTTTTTTTTAATTCACGTTTTTTTATTCAAGTTTTTTTCGCTTTCATACATTTTCATCTGTATTCATACGTTTTCGTTCGTTCTTATACGTTTTCGTCCGTGTTCATATGTTTTCATCATTTTTTTACGTTTTCGTTAGATTTCATCCGTTTTCGTATGCTTTCATCCGTTTTCGTCTGTTTTTCGACGTTTTTGTCCGTTTTCGTCCATTTATAGACATTTTCGTCTATTTTCAGACGTTTTCGTCCATTTTTATACGTTTTCGTCTGTTTTCATACGTTTTCGTCTATTTTCGCCCGTTTGCGTCCGTTTTCATACGTTTTCGTATGTTTTCTTATGTTTTCGTTTGTTTTCATACGTTTTTATCCATTTTCTTACGTTTTTGTTCGTTTTCATACGTTTTCGTCCGTTTTCTTTTGTTTTCGTCCATTTTTCATACGTTTTCAGACGTGTTTTTACGTTTTTATACGTTTTCGTCTGTTTTCTTACGTTTTTGGCCATTTTCATACGTTTTTGTCTGTTTTTTTTAGGTTTTCATGTATTTTCATCCGTTTTAAGACGTTTTCGTCTGTATTTTACGTTTTCATGTATTTTCATCCGTTTTTATACATTTTTGTCCTTTTTCAGATGTTTGCATACGTTGTTATCCCTTTTTTTTACGTTTTCATCCATTTATAGACGTTTTCGTCTCTTTTCAGACGTGTTCCACCGTTTTTATACGTTTTCGTCCGTTTTCATACGTTCTCATCCATTTTTATACGTTTTTGTCTGTTTTATACGTTTTTGTCCGTTCTTAGACATTTTTATCCGTTTTCATATGTTTTTATACGTTTTTGTTCGTTTTCAGACGTTTTCATTTTGATATTTGTAAGTGACACTTATTTATCTCTTGTGATATAATACTGTAAGGAAGATGAAAAGTATTACATTCTTCATCATGTATGTGTTATCAGTTGAGATACTCAACTAAGAATGTGATGGTTGTGTTTTTAAAAATATTTAGGAAATTTTTTGTGTTTTATGATATTATGAAATATTAGAAAAGTTGTTCAACTGAAAACAAGAGATGTTATGATACTTTTGTTAGACTTGTGGTGGATTTTTCTATTTAATGGATACATTGTGCATGTTTCGATAGGTTTTATAGCGGGATTTGAAAATATCTATGGTTGAATCAGCAAACTAAATAAGTTATGGTTGAAGATAGCACACATCTTTATAAACAAACTGAGGAAGCTCAAACACTTGTGATATTATACAGGTGATATCACACGTGATATCATGTGTAATAACACCATTGATATCACCTGTGATATCATGTGTGATATTATCGGTGATAGCATGTGTGATATCATAGTTAATATCACTTGTGATATCACCAGTGATATCATGCAATTTCACCAGTGATATCATGCGATATCACCTGTGATATCATGCGATATCACCTGCGATATCATGTGATATCACAAGTGAGGTGATATCATGTGTGATATCACAGGTGTTTGAGCTTACTCAGTTTGTTTATAAAGATGTGTGCTTTCTTCAACCATAACTTCTTTAGTTTGGTGATTCAACCGTAGATATTTTTAAATTCCGCTATAAAACCTATCGAAACATGCACAATGTATCCATTAAATAGAAAAATCCACCACAAGTCTAACAAAAGTTTAATAACATTTTTTGTTTTCAGTTAAACACCTTTTCTAATATTATCATAAAACACAAAAATCTTCCTAAAAATTTTCAAAAACACAAATAAAAAAATGAACAGAATCATCACAGTAATATAATAAGTGATGTTTATAATCATTTCTTTCATATATACTTGGTAAAAATACTAAATTCTTATCACATTTGGTATGAATTTAATATTTCACATTATTAGTTGAGTATCACAACTGATAACACATATATGATGAAGAGTGTAATACTCTTCATATTTCTTACAGTGTTATATCACTAGAGACAAATAAGTGTCATTTAAAAATATCAAAATGAATAAAAAGGAAGCAAACTATGAAAGTAGAGACTTCACATATTCTCAAAATCATACAAGTGTTGCATTAAATTAGCATTTTTTTGAACAAAATAAGAATTCACCTAAAGAGACTTTAACCCTTTTATTTCTACTAAGAGTATAATATCACAAGTGATAGATAACATTGGTTGCATTAACTATCTTATAACTTAAAATTATAAAAATATTAGAAAACACATAGGTGATAATATATAAAAATATACAGAGCAATGAAATATCTCAGGTGATATTAAAGGTTAAAAAACATACTTGTTTGTTTATGAAATATCATAAGTGATATCAGACATTAACTTTTTTATAATAAAATATGACAATTGATATTAGACATATAATATAATAAAGTTTAATAATAAGCATGAAAACATATGAAAATAGACGAAAACGTATAAAAACTGCAAAAAATAGACGAAAATGTATGAAAACGGACAAAAACGTATAAAAACGAATGAAAAGCGTATAAAAACGAAAAAAGCGTCTGAAAACGGACGAAAACGGATAAAAAAGGATGAAAATGGACGAAAACGTATGAAAATGGACGAAAATGTCTGAAAACAGACGAAAGCGTCTAAAAATGGACGAAAACATAAAAAATGGACGAAAGCGTATATAAACCTATGAAAACCGATGAAAACGTAAGAAAACGGACAAAAACGTAAGAAAACAGATTAAAACGGACAAAAACCTAAGAAAACAGACGAAAAGGTATTAAAACGGACAAAAACGTAAGAAAACGGACGAAGATGTAAGAAAACAGGCGGGAACGTAAGAAAACGGACAAAAACTTTATAAAACGGACAAAAACGTAAGAAAACGGACGAAAATGTATGAAAACGGGAGTAAACGTATGAAAACGGACGAAAACGTAAGAAAACAGACGAAAACGTAAGAAAACAGACGAAAACGTAAGAAAACGGACGAAAACGTAAGAAAGCGAACGAAAACGTAAGAAAACAGACAAAAACGTATGAAAACGGACGAAAATGTAAGAAAACAGACGAAAACGTATGAAAACGGACGAAAACGTAAGAAAACGAATGAAAATGGACGAAAACGTAATAAAACGGACGAAAACGTATGTAAACGGACGAAAACGTATGAAAACGGACAAAAACGTAAGAAAATGGACAAAAACGTAAGAAACCAGACGAAAACGTAACAAGACTGACGAAAACGTAAGAAAACAGACGAAAACGTAAGAAAACAGACGAAAACGTAAGAAAACGGACGAAAACGTATGAAAACCGACGAAAACGTATGAAAACGGACAAAAACGTATGAAAGCAGAAGAAAACGTATAAAAAGCAGGAAAAACGGACAGAAACGTATGAAAACGGACGAAAAGGAAAAAAAAAAAACGGAAATTAAAATAAAGTGATTAAAAAAAATACAAATAATGAGAAAATAAATAAGAGAAATAAAAAGAAAAGAAAAAGACAAGAAAAAAAACATGGACTTAGGTTTAGACATATTAAATCTTAGGTTTATCCCCACCATTAGATCAAACTAGATGGAAGGTGAGGATTTATCCTTTAGTATGCAAGGATTTTTGAGTATGCAAAATAAAGTGCCTCTATTAATGTATTGTGTGCGCCCTGTACTGTATAAATTGTTCCGTACAGGATAACGTTTATTTATTTAGAATATTTTTCGGGTATCCGTATTTTATAAATTTTATATTTCCGGAGACGTTTTGACGAGTGAATTAATATGGTATTATTATTGTCTTGAAATTCGAAAATAATTTACGTGCCAATCTTATTATGGTATCGGTATGCGTGTGGTGCCGAGACAACAGAAAACACGATACAACTTCTCGTTTTTGAGTTATAATGATCAGAAAATAAATAGTCCTAAATTTCTGACATAAATGACCAAAAATAATAGCCGGGAAATTTACGGATTTTCACAGACTACAATCGTTTTAGGTTTTTACTCCACAAGTCTACCTCCTTAAAAGTCTGAAAATCGAATTATATATATAGAGTTACAACTGCGACGACGTCACCTTTTAATTGTGACTCCATCAGATCGAGCGTCATTAGGGTTTCGTCTTGGCCAAGTCAACATTGGGACGGCGTCACCTTATGGTTGTGACTCCGTCAGCTTCTGACGTCGTCAGAATCTGGATCTAGGGCGTCTAGGATGAAAAGTCTTCGTGACGCCCTACTCTTCAAAGCCTGACGCCGTCAGGTGTAAAACAGCAAATTCGCTACTGAGTCGTCACAATTTTTGAGTATGTTGCGACGGCGTCGCCCTTGGTTAGTGACGCCGTCAGCTTCAGTTCCGTCAGCTTCAGTGTCTTGATCCTAACATTAGCCATTTTCTTCACATATTCACTCCTTTTCGTCCAAATAAGCACCATTCCAGCATTTTGCCTTCAAGAGACCTAAAAAGTGAAAAGAAACGAAATAAGTAGTAACGGATATAAAGGTGGGCGATTAAGGGCTTAAATGACCCCTTAAAAGTGTACGTTTTAAATCCTTATCAAGAGTACAAAGTATCAATGTGAAGAAGTATGTGCTAGTTATTGTTGACGATTACTCTCGGTTCACTTGGGTAAAGTTTTTGAGAACTAAGGATGAAACTCCCGAAGTTATCATTAAAATTATCAAACAATTGCAGGTTAGGCTTAACAAAACAGTTAGAATCATCCGAACAGACTATGGAACTGATTTTGTGAACAAACAGCTAATTCAGTTTTATGAAAGCATTGGAATTAGTCATCAGAAAAGTGTTCGACGCACTCCTCAGCAGAATGGTGTAGTTGAAAGGCGTAATCGTACTCTTGGGGAAGTTGCTAGTACTATGCTAATATTCTTAAAGGCTCCAATCTTTCTTTGGGCGGAAGCCAATGCCACTGCTTGTTACACTCAAAACCGCTCCCTAATACATACTCTTCATGAAAAAACTCAATATGAATTAGTGCACAACAGATTACCGGATCTCTCGTTTCTACGTGTGTTTCTACGTATGTTTGGGGCTTTATGCTATCCAACCAATGATGGTCAAGATCTGAGAAAGTTGAAAGCTAAGGATGATATTGGATTTCTCGTTGGTTATGCACCTGATTGGAAGGGCTACCGAATCTACAACTTTTGACACCTGGACCCATTAGTTCAGGTCTTGTACAGAATCCCACGCCTGCAGCTCCTTATGTACCTCCCTCTGAAGAAGATTTGAAGAAGCTATTTGATCTGATGTATGATGAATACTTTGAGCCTACAACTGATGATACTCCTGCACCACCAGCTGTTGATGCTCCTACACCAACCAACTCGAATGGTCCATCAATCTCAATCTCTTTAACACAAGAAGCTCCATTTGTTGACCATTCATCATCATCTTTGAATCCTCAATCGTCTTCTATACATCAAGGAAATGCAGTAGATAATTCTGTTGGAGACAACCCCTTTGCTACTCCCGAATATGATCCATTTGAGAATATATTTGCCCCTGAACCCACTCTTGAGGCATCTTCACCATGGGACCATAACTTTGCTACTTCAGTTTGTTAATAAAAATAAGCCGTAAAAACGTTTATTTATATTTGACGATCTTCTAATGTTTTGTCGATAACAAACGTATATTCATGTTCAAATATATGTTGATGATATTATTTTTGCCTCGACCGACCCAAATGAATGTGACCATTTTTCTATAGAGATGGGCTCGAAATTTCAAATGTCAATGATGGGACAAATGTCATTTTTCTTAGGATTACAAATTTCTCAAAGCCCCGGAGGCATTTTTATTAATCAATCTAAATATGCTAATGAAATACTAAAGAAATTTGGATTTTATTCTTGTGACCCTGTTGACACTCCCATGGTGGAGAGAACTAAACTGGATGAGGACCACTCTGGGATCCCGGTTGATCAAACTAAATATCGTAGTATGATTGGATCCTTGATGTATCTCACTGCCAGTAGACCTGATATTATGTTCGTTGTATGCATGTGTGCTCACTACCAGGCTAAGCCTACTAAAAAGCACCTTAAAGCGGTTAAACGAGTCTTTTGGTACCTCCAAGGAACCATTAACATGGGTCTTTGGTATCCGAAGGACACCTCCATGTCACTAACAGCCTATGCAGATGCTGACCATGCAGGGTGTCAAGATACTCGTCGAAGTACGTCAGGAGGTGCTTAATTTTTGGGTGATAAATTAGTGAGCTGGTCGTCATAGAAGTAAATAAGTACTTCTATATCTTCTACAGAGGCTGAATACATTTCCATGTCATCATGTTGTGCTCAAATCTTATGAATGATATCCCAACTGTCTGACTATGGCTTTGTATTCAACAAAATTCCTCTGTACTGTGACAACAAAAGTGCCATCGCTCTCTATTGCAACAATGTTCAACACTCAAGATCGAAGCACATTAATATTCATTCTAAGATTCTTTTGAAAAATAATTTGTTTTTCTCATGGTGATAACATTGTTTGAAAATAAATCGGACTTAAACTTTTTGAAAACCAACTGGACTCCATTTTGTCAAAACATTTGTCACTCAATCAACAACTACGATCATCGATTGAGGGGGAGAGTGATTTCAAACTTCATATTTTCAAACAATATTTCTTCAACTGGACTTATTTGTTGAATTTTTGTCCATTCTAGTTTGTACGTTATTAAGCGGCGAATAAAGTTTTGGAGTTTTGTGTCAGGGTATGAGTTTTCAAAATCTTTGATAAAACCGCAAGTAGAGAAAACGCAGAGTCTTCTGAATCAAAATGATCATACCTGACACTAACAATCTTAAATATCCAAAAAAAAATCTTATCAGTTAAGCTTAAAAGAATACCACATCTTTCTCCAATTTTTTTCTTTCTAAAATGATTTACATCAATTGGGATCATAATTCTCAAAAGGTTTGAAATTTTTGACCGGGGGAGAGATTGTGATTTAAATCTCAAATAATCTGAAAAAATGGTGATTGTTTTAGAAAATAAAAGGCACTCTTTCCTCCATGTGCTAAACGATTTCAAATACACGATGCACATGTTAAGGGGGAGCATTTATCTAAAACCACAAGTAAACAATGACACCAAGGTAACAAGTTGAATCACTGATCTAAAATTCTGAATTTTAAATGCTCGGCTTAGACACTGCTTTACTAAGATTCCATCTTTTTGAAGTAGTGCCTTTTTTCCTAGCTGCTTCTAGATCATAGTTCCCAGAAGTATTTTTCTTAGGCAAATAATGGGGAATGACTGGTTTTCTAGATAAAAAAAAAATTATGAATTTAAAAAAAATTTGATTAAGAGGTGATCATTTAAAGACTCAAGCAAGCATTCCTTCCTCCATGTGCGAAATGATTTCAAAAGCCAACGCACATGTTGAGGGGGAGCATTTATGAAAGATCAAAACAATTGAGGCACAAAATGCTTTGATATTATATCACAAGTACCTTAATTGATTTTCCAAATGATTTTTCAATTGGTTTCAAGGCGGAAAGAACAGTACCACAAGACCGACCATTTTACTTTATGCATTGTAGTTATAAGGATGGTAAGGTTAGGTATTAGTTCTCACGATCCCGCCAGAGCCGGAGGGATCTACCCAGGGACAATCCACTAGATAGTGTAGAAGTCCTTAGGTATGATGAAAAAAGGAGAAAATTGAGAATAAGGGAAGAGTGCCGACTGAGATAGAGCTAGGACTGGAACTAACCCAACAAGGTTCTAGTAATGAAGTCTCGGTAAGCACTAAAGGGGTTGAAGAATTAAAAAGAAATGAAAAGTGAAAGGGTGAAAATAAATAGCCCTCTAATAATTCAACCTTAGGGTAGAAACCGGGTTCAATACATATGCTACTGGTGGTTACCAAGGTAACGCCGGTATTGAACACAAGAAGTCATGGACCTAGTGATGCATTGCACTAAACTTCCCAAGCTACTCAAGTTCTCTTAAAAGAACTTGTTTTATTCTCACGGGGAACCTACATAATCTATCGACTTTCTCTTAGAGATGGTTGATATTGAAGAAGGAGACCCTCTCCCTAGTCTTCGAATAGGAAACCAAAGTGCACTATTGAGTCTAGATCCAAGAGATCATCAAAATAAATCTCATTAGGACATACAATTAATGAAGACTTGCTGTTTCACACAATGTGGAAAGTAAGAATATATATTGAGAGTCCTACGCACTACCCTTGTGGGATTGCCAGAACATCCGAGTGATACTTAAAGTATTTACGATGAAGATGGAAATCCTTCTTGAGCCAACATCAAACAAGCTATTGGTGGGTGACATGTGAGATCCTTCATGGGTCAAACTTGTAACAACTGGATAGAAACGATGGGGTGATTCACTCTTGAATCAACCTTGGTCCAGGAAATGGATTGACGAATGCTTTTGAAAAATCTTTCGATGTGCTCTACAATTCTTTTCTATAGCACATCGACTGCGCATTAATTTCTCAAAAAAAAGTATTTATGATTGAAACTTGATTTTTCTCATAAAACTTTTGTCATATTGCAAAACTCTCTCTCTTAAGCAATACACGATTGTTTTTCAAATCAACTTTTTATCAATTAGTGAATCTCAATTCGCTGGTTCACTCACTCCGTGTTGTCAACTTTGGGACGCTCTGGTTTGAGAACGGCTAGATCAAGCTGCGAAACCCTGTTGTTAATACAAATAAGCCGTAAAAATGTTTATTTATATTTTACGATCTTCTAATGTTTTGTCGATAACAAACGTAAGATCATTTTTACGAAACAAATAAAATACGTAAATGGTTTGAGCCAATAGTTTACTAACACACTTACGTTTTCACATAAAATACTAAACAAGTAATAGTAATTTTATGATTTAGTAATACATATGTACAACAACTAGTGTTTACATATTGGGTAGATATATACATAATTAGTATGTATTATAATGGGTAATATAATGGGTAGAAGTTTAAGTATTTGACCCATTGACTAAATACATTGAATGTAGTTGGGTAAAACCCAAAGTCCATGACCCATACCCATGGAGCATAACCCATAACCCATTGCATGACATCATGCATAAGTCAGAAATGGGTAATATCCCATGACCCATGGAGCTAACCCATAACCCATGGACTAGATGCATTGCATCTAGTAGATACATTGTATCTACATGGATACTCATGGTCCAAATCCTAGGACCCATGACCCATAACCCATGACCCATGATCCAAAACCCATGGGCAAAGAGGAGCGTCCCACGGTTCCCCCAGGTTACACTGGACGGATCCCTCAAGTAAGGGTTCCGTGGGATCAGTGGAACAGTAGCACATTTTCCTCTATAAATAGTGAGCCATTTCTTCATTGTAACTCACTCTTTTCACACATATTTTCTCTTTGCGTTGTAAACTCTCTAACCAAAGATCCAAGTGATCTTTGTATGTAGTTTTTGTTTTTGTGTGATTCTCTAGGTTCCTCTTAAAGACGAGATCACCACCTCTTGAAGTCGAGCAAGCTCAAGTCCATGAGTTGCCATGCTTCATCATCATCAAGACTACTGAAGTTCTCTTGTAGATAGTTCTTTCTTCCTCTATAGAAGTGTTGTGTAGATGGCATTAGTGAAAAGTGACCAAGGTTTGAATCGAAGACATTAGTGAATGGTGTCGAAGGTTCGCATAGAAGGCATTAATGAAAGGTGCCAAAGAGTCAAAACGAAGGCATTAGTGAAAGGTGCCGAACGTCCGTGTTAAAGGCATTAGTGAAGGGTGCCTAGAAGTCAAGTCACAAGGCACTAGTGAAGGGTGCCTAGAAGTCGAGTCAAAGGCATTAGTGAAAGGTGCCTAAAGTGTACATTCGATATGGTGTATCGATGTACAAGATAGATTTGTATTGGGTCAAAGGATATTGATATCCTTATTGATGTCATAAGGAGTGGATCTCCTTAGGGATAGGATTTGTTTAGTGTTGGGTAGTAGTTCCTCCTTTGTAATGGAACTCGGTATCTAGCCTTGTACCGGATAAAGGGTAGGCGACGTTGTGTTAGGTTTGGTTCTACCTCGTGGAAGAACCCAGTATCTAGCCTTGTACCGGATAAAGAGTAGGCGACGTTGTGAAGGCTTCTCCGCCACAAGGAGTTTGTGTTGTGTAGTGATTACGAACTCTCGAGTAGGTGACTCGGGGAGTGGAGTAGGGCAAGGAAGGTGTCCTTGTAGCCGAACCACTATAAATACTCGCGTTGTGGTTTTGTGCTTCTTACTCTTTATCTTAGCTTTTATTTATCTATACGCTTGTCTATCAACATCCAACACACACGTTTAAATAGATTAACATAAGTCGATTTAAATAGTTTAAAACCAAGTTTTAATCGGTGAAACTATTCAACCCCCCCTTCTAGTTTTCCACAATTGGCATCAGAGCTTCGTTACCAAGTTTCTTAGAGTATATTTTACTCTAAAAACTTGATACGCTCCGTGTTTAATTGAAAACTACAAAGAATGTCTTTTACAAAAATAAACACCATGTTTTAAAAACATTTTTTTGGATGTTGATTAGATGACAACAAAAAAAATCTCTTATTTTATCTTACTAAATTGCACTAACCTTCCTTGTTATTTTTCTTAGTTAAAGCTCATGTTTATCAAGCCATAGGAATTGCTTGGTAACAAGATTACCTTCCCTAAGAAGGTGTCTTAATCACGAAGGAACCGGAGTTGTCTATTGACATTTTTCTTGTCATAAGAAAGACACTCATAAGTGCATTAGAGGTATGATTTCCTACTTATCTCTAAATAACATTAGCTTAAGAATAAGTATGCTTACATAGGAACTTATATGATTATCTTTTCACATACTCATATATTACACGTAGCTTCGTTAGGAATCTTTTCTTGCATATGTGTTACTCTTCTGTCTATACTCTAGATTTATAAACTTGAGTCTTATTTTACTTAATCCAAAAATCAAATCTCTCTAATAATAAAACAAAACACAAATCTCAAAAATTCCTCCTTCCCCATAAATATCCCCTCTGATCGTCAAACTCCACCAAACCCTCATTTTTCAAATCTTCCACTTCCAAAAATTACCTCTCATTCAAACTTCATCTTCCTTCTCATCTCATCTCAAATCAAAACCAAGGAAGAACTTCATAATCATAGTTTACATCGCCTTCGTGATCATCGTCTTGACACTCATCACTCTCGTGTACCCTATGATGAAGTTTTCTCATGGAGACATGTACTTTGTGTTGTTAATCTACATTGGTGTTATATACTCAATCCTTTGTATCGGTCTTAGCATTGAAATGAAATATTACTAATGTTTTTGTTTATCTAGTTTATTTTTCTTAATGTGTTTGTCATTTCCTCTACTCTTTTGTCTTTCGTACTTTTGGCCTTGAGATATCTTAGAAACCTACAATGCATGCTTAACTAAGTAAATATTGGCTAAAATAGATTTCTTTTTATAAACCTATAAGATGCAAAAATCTATTTTTCAAAATCTTTTTCTGTCACTGCAGATTCACGGATCCCTATAGTTCTACTAGCCGGATCCCTCTTGGAGGGGAACCGTGAGAACCGTGGAACTGGAAAACAGATTCCCATGCAATATAAAAATTGTTTTCATCTTAAAAAGAAATATCCCACTAGAATGTTAAATACTAAGTGAGTTAATTGTCATTGTTAATAGAAATCTAGTAAAAACATTAGGTGATCATCTTGTTTGCTTTAATGCGTCTCATCATATTAACTTTTCACTTCCATAGGTCTCGTCATGTCTCATGAGTATGAGTTCGACTTTTCACTCACTTATGTCTACATTCCTAACATTTCTCTTTAGCCCAACACACCTGGCAATCATGTCTGTGGGTTCTATAATCTCGAAACTCGTCACTTCCATGAAGGACGTATTGTTGACACACCTCTACTATAAGAAGAAGGTATCAATACCTCTTTCCGAACCATAGGACTAGAAGGCCTTCTAGGAATTAACGAGAAAATCTGTCCAAGGTTTGTATTGGAATTCTTCCGTCAAGTTGAGCTCGTTCGTAACGAGGATCGATCTCTATCTCTTTGGTTTTGGATCAAAAACCAAAAGTTTGTTTTAACCCTTGGGCAATTTGCTCACATTCTCCGAATTCCAAATCATGGACAATGTGCCTTCACTGAAGATTGGTCTCTTGATTTTCTCTTCAACCATCGTGAAGAAAATAGTCCATATTGTTCACACATACCTTCCCCTCAAGACTTGACCCGCATGTTATGCAAACCTCGACCCTATCACTCTGATCCAAACATAATCTATACACGTGACATCCGAGATGAGTTTAAACCTCTCGCACTCATCCTATGTGAAAATGTTTGGAGTCTTACTGGAAATCGAGAAATCCTTCCCGCTTGTTGTGCTCACATAATGTATTGTTTGCTAACACAGCAACCATACAATCTCGCCTATTTCTTCGCAAGACGAATTGTAAACCTTCAAGGCAACAAGAACAAACTAATCCCTTATGGAATGTTCTTGACATGCCTCTATCATCACATCATGTACTTCCACCCTCAATTTCAAAGTCTGTTGTACGTACTCGTGAATAAGATGATGGAACCTCTAAACACATCTCTCATCAAGTCTTTCTTCAACCCCGAATCGGCAAATACTCATCATCCATTTGACGATCCATCTAGCGAAAATGCTCAAGAAACTTAGTTTCTTTTCCAAATAAGCTCAATCCTTAGACTTCGTCTTTTATCATTGTAATGTGATTTTTCTCATGAAATAAAACATTTAACATTTGATTTATATAGTTATCAAACCTCTTAGAAAACACTAGCTTTGAAATACGATACCTTTTGCAACTTTTGCATACCTTCTGTGAAGGTACTGTTTAGCAGGAGACGGATCCCTCACTTTGTACTAGACGGATCCCTCCACTTAGGGAACCATAGGATCCGGGCAAACAGAAATGCAGTTGCAGTCTTTATACTTCAAACCATGTCCTTAGACTACTTCACACTAGCTAAAACATAATGCCTTAGGACCACTTACGTCTTTCTCACATTTAGCAAGTTTCACACTCACTCATAGCTCATTTAGGATCACACTCAAGGTGATTTTTCGATTTATCATTTCACCAAAACTAATCATTCTTCCGCTCCTACGCTCACATATCATCTCTCACATCTAGTTTTATAAGTCTATCAATTTTAGCAAATTAATTTTAGTCATCCCTACCTCAAAATGGGTCAAATACTAGTTTTTCCATTTCTTATAACTTTTAAGGTATTTACCAAAATTATCTTAAGTTACTATCTGGTCTCTAGGATCATTTAGCTCCACTTGACACTCTTATACTTTCTAGTGTCATCTTTGGTCATTCATTGGTACTCATAAAGTTCCATTTTCTTCGATAAAAGGCAATCATTAGCTACATCACTCATTGCCCTTGATCATTTAAGTACCCTTCCATTTAAAGACACTTAGGAAGACTGAAACACTCAAGAAGTATAGGTATTAGACCTTACAAACATCATCTTTTCTCCTTTCTTAGCTGCTGAGAGCCGGATCCCTAGGATTATCCTAGACGGATCCCTCATTGGAGGGAACCGTGGGATCCGGGTGACAGATTCATCTAAAACTCTAGCTAAAACAATCATTTCAAGCTCTTTTTGCTAACTTGAACACTCCATCTTGTCTCAATTAAACTTCTTGATCAGTACAACTCTGAAGTTGACTCTTGTGCATGCAAATCATCACATTTCAAAAGATCTTAGTGGCCCAAGTCTTGAATGCACTTTCCAAATCCTTCTTTTTATAAACCTTCTTGTTAGGACTCCTAAAGTCATCATCTACAACTTCATTCCCAACATTTAGAAACCTTTAAGAAAACCTTTTCTTTAATCATTTCATCATGAGTAAAACTCCTAGTGGTAACTCATCCACCAAACAACCACTCAAGAAAATTGCTCGTGTTATTCACGAAATTTCTTCAACCGAATCATCTCCCGTTAAATCCACAAATGCTAGGATTTCCCCTCCACCAACTCAACCGATCAAACCAATCCCCAAAAGGATTGTTCCCATAAAACTTCCAATGCCAAACACCACCATACCTCCTAGGCCAAATACACCTATCTCCACTAAACCATCAACCTTAGTATCTAGAGCCATATCATTCACCACTCCACTTTCATCTCCACACCTCTACAATTTAGAGGACTTGCCTTCTGTGACAATCTGAGATTTCCAGATATTCATTTTTTGACAAATTATGTACGTTTCTCATTTATGAATGTTCTTGAGCTCATTTGACGTGAAAACGAGAAAGTTATCTCGCGAAACGTGAAAATTAGACACAACACGTATCGGCACAACCATAAAACGGTAAATCATTTTGATTTGTTCATTATTTTATTTGCGAGAAATAGTCGTGTAAATACTCATTCTTATTGGAAAAATTATTCCGAACGCGATGGCGCAAGTTTCGTAATTTTTCGAGTCCGTTTACTCCTCCGAATTTGTCCCGAATCTAATATTTATAAAAGATTAACGAAATTAACAAGAATGGTCCCTGCAGTTAAATTGCACCCACGCCCCTCTACTTTGGTCTTGTCAAAACTGGTCCCTGGGTGGGTGATTTCAGTGCCAAAACCGTCAAGTTATCTCACACAAGCTAGCCACTTGTGAATGACTAACCGTAAGAAACTTAAAACAGTTCAGACACTGATTCGCTGATAATGAAGGCTTAAGGGTATGTGTGTACGGATAAAACCTCAATATTGATATCAAAAATAATCACGAAGATAGATTCAAATTCTTTTAGGAAAAAGAATAATAAACCAAATCCCGTGTGTGATCGTTGATACGGATTAGTCAACCCGAATCGTTTCCCAACGAGGCGTGAATTGCCAACGTCGTTTTGGTTTGGAATTTAATGCTCGATGTTTTGATTAATGATTTTGATTTATTAAACTACGGGAATAGGGAAAGTAATTAAGGGAATCTATTCTACGGGAAATCCTAAGTGCGAATTTAACTGAAACGTAATTAACTAAACGTAATTAAAATGCAACTACGTCTAAATTATATCCTAAAAATGCCTAAAATTACTTTTACTCTAGAAATGTAATGTGAAAACTATTTATGAATTAAAACTATTTTTTTGGATTTTTCTGGTTTAAAATTAAAAACTAATTTATAACTATTAAAACTAATTTAAAATACTAAAAATATGAAAATTAAGAAGAAAAATGTAAAACTATTTTTATAAAATCTAAAATACTATAAGAGAATTTTCAAGACTATTTTTTTATTTTTTTGATTATTTTTCTATTTTCTACAAATTTAAAACTATTTGAATCTAATTTAAATTGTGAAAAATACCAAATAAAAAGGGAAAAATAGGGAAAAATATTTTTTATGCTTTTTATATTTTTCTAAAACTGAGAAAATTGAAAAATTATTTTTTGGAACTTTTTCTTAATTATTTGCAATAAAAGCTATTTAAAAATGATTAAAAACTATTTTAAATTGAGAAAAATAGCAAACAGTGACCAAAATTAATGAAAAATTCAGGAAAATTCTAAAATATTATTTTAAATCTATGAAAAATATAAAATCTATAGCTTATGTGTAAGATATTGAAGCAGTAGTGTTAATGTCACCAAATAAGCTAAGGAAAATAAGCTAGAAAGAGAATTAAGCTACCAAATAGTGACTAAGGCTAGATTATGCTATAATAAGCTAATTGCAACTGATTACACCTAATCTTAACAAACTACAAGCTCTGTCTATTGATTTAAGCAAACTGTCTACTTAAGCAAAAATTTTTTAACCCCTAGGTTTGAGCTATCCACAAGCTTATCGAAGATCTAATGTTAAAACAAAGATAGTCCTCAAGACCACCTAGAAAGCTATAACTAAGCCAATTCTCGGCTCTAACTCATGAATTGAGTTCAATGCAAAGGTTGCAAATAACCTGTTTCACACTCAGTTTTGCTGAGTGTGAACAGGGCAGAATAAGCTGAAATGAACAGCTGATTTGAAGATTAAAACGACTTGATAAGATTTGACAAAAAGCAGTTTCCAATTCTAGACCAGCTTAACTATGATTACCCAAAATTACAATCACTTAAACTCAGAAATGAATCAAGGAGAGATCCTCCAAGTTTGTTGCAAAACTGATTTATCAACCTTGACTTTTTGAAAACAGTTATGGTAATTTGACTTTGATGACTTTTGATCCAAAGTGATGAACTGATTTTGATGTTATAAGCTCAAAAAAAGTTATATTAATCAATTCTAATGTTATTAGAACCTAAATCCAGCTTTTGATTATTCAAAATTCCAACAGATGATCAAACAATAACTGATCTAAAGCAGTTTGACTATTTGAGTGTTTGAATGCAACAAGAGGACTGAAATGAATGCTCTACACCTTATTAAACCTACAGCAACAAAGCTAATCCACTGAACTAATCTATATCTCAAATAACAGATCTGATCCAAACACTCTATTACTACAGTTATGCAATCTATAAACTACCACTCATGAATCAAACTTAATAGCAGCTAAATACTATGATCTATCAATTATAATAAGGCTACTGAATTGCAATCAAAACAACATTATCTAACAAATTAAGGCTAAGCTAATAATGCAGTTTAACAAAAACTAAAAGACCAGATCCTGAAACTTACAAACATCCAGCTCATTTGCGTATCTCGAACCAACAACATTAAACTACTCAGATCCAACCCAAATTCCAATCTGCATTACCCAATTCAGATCCAAAACCAAAGAAATCAATTCTAATTTTGCATCAGTTGACTTATGTTGACCAGATTTGTGAATTTGAGTGAATGATGATTTTAAACAGCAATAAACTCACTAAAAGCTATTAAGAGCTTATATGAGCCTATGTAACAGTAGCTAAAGCTTATGATAAGCTTAAAAGTATTTTTTTATTTTTTTTAATGATTTTTTTGTTTTTTTTTTGAGTAAGATGAGAAATAAGCTAAAAACACATTATCATTAATGAAATAAGCATTAATCAAAGAGAATAAGCAGATTTAAGACATAAAAACTTAAACAAAAACTTGAAAATGAAATACTGAATTTTATTAATTCTAAGAATTTGAGTACAAAATAGGAATTACAAAAACTTAAAACATTAAAATGAAAAATACACTAACTATGCTACTGAAATTAGAGAGAAGAAAAGATACATCAAATGTGAATGAATAAGGTCTTTTTAAAGCTAAGCTTGAGGTCTTGAGGCTCTTGGAAAGATCTAGAAGTCTGAAATTTGTGCTTCTTTGAGACGTTTACAACCATTAGATCACCCTCCACGTTTCCCAATGATATATCAACCCTGGATTAGATATCATCCACGCATCTTCGACCAATGAGAAGGCAGAGATTAGGAATGTTGCACGCGGATTGATGACCTGTCATTCCCCATGTCCGTGGTGTCAGGAAAGTACAAAAGTACCCTTAATTGCTGTTAATTTGACCAATTGACTGTTTTGGTAATTAGGGTTCATGGGTATAGCAGGTTTGGGGTAAACTTGCGCGGGTAAGAATTTTTTATATTACTTTGAGTATGTGTTGACCGGGTAAGTGTGGTTTGATGACTCGGGTTAAAAAGGTGGATTCGGGTTGGATATATAAAGGACGTGGGTTTGTATTTGGATTGGACCGGGTCTTTTGTTTTTGGGCCAAGGTTTTTGTTTATTATTTTGGGCTTAGGACTAGATGTGTACACATTTAAGCTTACAAGGACCAATTGAGTAAATGAAACTTCAGGGACCAATCTGTAAATCAAAATGTTCATCAAGGATCATTCTTGTCATTCTTTAATAAACCAAGGGCTGATTTGCAACTTTTGAAACTTGAAGGGTCAATTTTGCCAAAAGCTCAAAGTTCAGGGACTGATCTTGACATTTCTTCAAACTTGATTATAACTTCCAAAAATCATCCTCAGAGAATAAAATCTTCACAAATGCACAATCTCGACCTTCCCACTCAAACTCTCATAATCTCGTGCTCTGATTTACATCTGATTTGGTTCCTTTTTGTGTGTTTTTACATATCCGTACCTGCACAAGCACAAACTCAAGAAAACCACAAATATTAGCAATAAACGGCTCTTTCTTGGTTGTTTTGGGTCAGTTTTGATAATGAAAAGGTATGTGTTTTAGCACATACCAGTGGGTATAAATAGAATAAGATAACTAGTGTTGGGGTTTTATCACCCTCCTCCTCTCTTCATTTTCCGGCGCCGCTACCACTGTTCCGGCCACTATTCCGGCCATCCCATTTCACGCCGTCAATCAAAAAGGAGAGTCCAAGAGTTCATTTGGATTCTACGGTTAGAGCGAGGGTCGCATCTAGGGACTCGTATACTGTTTTGTTCGAGTCGTATTCGTAGTTCTCATCACCTTCGCCTCATCTTTTCATCCTCTCTCGTCACTCGTGGGTAACCTCAAACGCAACTATTTCATTTTTGGTAAAAACTGATTAACGTTGTCAATATAGTTTTCGTGGGAATTAAAACGAGTATAAATCGTTTTGTATTACTTTTGTGAATGAAAAATGAATATAAACCTGATTGAAATGGATTTAAAAACGAATCGTGTGGTTAAAAAAAAATTGTAAATGGTGTTGGATCCTTCTTGCTTCGGGTTTGGTTATGTCTTGATGTTATTGTTAAAGTTTTATAAGCGAGTGGTGTGGAAAGTCATGTTACAGTTTTCATGAATCTGGATTTGTAAAATAACGATAGTTGTGGATTTGTCTGGTAAGGCGTTTTGCTCAGGGGTGTTTGTTTGTATCAATCGTGCTCTCGGGTCGGGATAGAAACCTACGTTTGGGTACGGTTGTACTCGTTATGAGTCATGAGTATATCATTGATTCGGGTAAGAACCCGAAAGGTCTCGGAGAGTATTGGAGTATTTGTTCTTGAGTTAGCCTTGGTTTTTTTTCTTTCTTTGCTAGTGTAATGTTATTGTTATCGGGTCGAACCTGATGAGTATTGGGTGTCACGTACGTGTGTCTCGACTCGACAAACCCACGAAGGGTGCGTTGGTCTGCTTGGTTTCTGGGTAAAATTACATATACTACCTCCGTCCCACATTGACTGTCTGGTTTGACTTTTTTAAGTCTTTTTTTGTCAACTTTAACCTTAAATATTGTTGTTTGTGTTATTATAATACTTGATTAAAATTATATCAATGAAAATACATTTAAAACTCAATCTATTCATATATTTTGCATCAAGGATTATATAACACAAACAAAAATATTTAAGGTCAAAGTTGAAAAAGAAAGACTTTAAAAAGTTAAACTGGACAGTTAATATTGGACGGAGGGAGTATCACACAAAATGTCATATACTAGAAATTGGATTCTTTCTGAATTCTGAGTTTGAGGGTGCGTATGGTTTGGCATCGAGCCTGAGGCCCATCAAGCTTGAGTTCACTTGCACCTTGAGCCGCTATGCATGTGTTGGTTTAAAAATAGGCTAAGCCCAAGAAAAAATATAACGAAAAATGTGTGTTGGTTAAAATGTTATCATTTTTATTAAAACATAAATAACTAGGAAGTTAATAACATGGCTATTAAAATATCTATCATATTTATGTAGTTTGACGTTGGTGTTATTGGTATGTTTCGGGTAAGCTTTTGAGACTTGGTACCCGTTATTGAGCATTGTGATGTTATATATTGTGGACAAGGATTGGACGTATTGGATTTACGGTATTGGTTATTTGGACATTATGGACCCTTTGGTACACGGGACGGAAGGGTATGCTAGACTCATAAGAGTTTAACATATCTGGACTCGAACTATACAAACGGTCGATAAAACTAAACAACTAATATATACGCGAATGATATGTTCAATTGTATATTATAAATTGTAACATTTAATGAATTGGAAAAGTTGACGATAAATTTTATATTATTCAAGTGTCATTATGACTTAGAAATGTTTTATAAATCAGCACTTCATGCCGAAAATTTCATCTCTAATTATTATTAGACAGATATGGGGTGAAACAATTTTGTGGGAACAAAAAGCCATAAGTACCTTCGATGGGCTCTAAAGAGAACCAACTACTCCACGCTTAGCATCTAAACTCATAAGTAACTCTATCATTTCTCGATCTCTGCAAATTTAAAATCCCAAATAATGAGATCCGCGGATGCTTAGTCGATAATTTTTAGATTATCTATGGTTAAGGGAACAAGCTAGGGCTCAACACGCCCTGCAAGTCAAGTCCTAATTCTATTCCTACCTCACCGGAAAGTCAACAAGGTGTCAAAACATATATTAACTTAGCAAATGCTTTGTCTAATGAAATTAAGTCATGCATATTTAAAATCACTCAGGGAAACTTGCAAAATCTTAGCCTTGTGAGCTAGAATTCGCTTTTTATAGTTTCTTATCTAAGAGACTAGCAAACTTTTCGATCAAAAAGACTTAACAAAAGCTTAAAAAATTTTTAAATTTTCTCGTTTTTGCACAATTTTTCATTTTCTAAGGAAAACTTACGAGTTCACGACAAAAAACAAGCAAATGCGGTCAAATCAAATCGAAGATTACCCTACCCCAGACTAGAACGAAACATTGTCCTCAATGTTTAAAAGCAAGGGTATTAACGAAAATCTAAAAGCCATTTATTAAGTATGCTAGAAGGTAAACGTTAGTCGATAAGATTTCGGATATCGGATTTCCATCAGCATCGATCATGAAACTCGAGTAGAGAAAATTACAAACTTCGAGCACGAGAGTCTTCATATCGGGAAAATCCTACACAACATCACAAACAACCAAACACGAGAAATCGAAGAGGCAGACCCCTTCGCGTCACTTATTAGAAAATAGAAAGAAGAGATAAGGATAAGCATGGGGTGCCTCCCACGAAGCGCTACTGTTTTTCTTAAACGAGTCGCTAGCCTGACTCGCCCCCGAATTCATTTGTCCTTGGGGAAGAAAGTGGTAAAGATACTAGGGTCAAAAACGGTGTCCTCATTCCCGAAAGAATGAGACTGGGTGGGCTGGGAGGGAAAGAAAATGTCGGGCTCAAGCACATTGATGCGTTCCAAACCGTCAAGTTTTCTCACACAAACCGGCCACTTGTGAATGGCCGACCGTAAGGAACTTCAAACGGTTCAGAAACGAACTCAATGAAGATCTGAGGAGTATAGTTTCCCGGGTCGTTATGTCCCAAATGAGCTATGCAATGGATCACCAAACGAAAGTGATCGAGGAATTTGAACGGAAAGGATCGATATGATTATAACTACGTAAAAGCCAACAAATTACAACGCTTAAATGCAAATTAAAGAAAGTTAAAATATAAAAATATTAAATAATCGCTATCACTATTTGCAAAATGATGTTTTTGATTTTATGTTTTTATAAAACTGAATTAAAAACTACGCGACGCATAAAAAGAAAAAGTGAAATTTACACAATATTAATCCTAAAAATATGAAAATGAAATTTTTACAAACCTAATGATAAAAGAAAATATTTAGAAAAAGAAAATTATTTTTATAACTAATTATCTATTTATTATTAATTAAAAACTATTTTTAACTATTAAATAATAACCTAAAATACAAGAAAATGTGAAACAAAGCTAGAAAAATAAAATTTTGACTTAGAAAAATCTAAAATAACAAAATTGAATTTTCAAAACTATTTTTGTATTTTTCTAATTATTTTTCTATTTTCTAGGAATTAAAAACTATTAAAACTAATTAAATTATTTAAAAATACAAATTTAACTAAGAAAAATCTAGAAAAATATTTTTTTGTCTTTTTATATTTATCTAAACTTAAGAAAAATGAAAAATTATTTTTTTGAATCTTTTCTTAATTAATTGTATTAAATGCTAATTAAAAATGCTTAAAAACCAATTAAAATCAAGAAAAATAGCAAACCGACTTGGAAAAATCAAAAATTTCAGGAAAACTCTAAAATTATATTTGGAATCTAGGAAAAATGGAAAAACAGGTGCTTGTTTACAAGAAAATGGGACTGCTTTGGAATGTGCTTATGAATAAGTACTTGCAATAAGCCAAATGACACCCAATAAGCACCAACTTAATACAGAAGTTATAAAATGATAAAATTACCAAAATGCAACTAAAAACAACAAGCCATATCCGCTGAATTACAATATTGATCAGATTTGATGATTTGAGCTTATAAGCTAAAATGGGGCTACTTTGGACACAAGCACAAGCTATAAATTAAGCTAAAACTGAAAACCAGCAATTGGAACCTATCCTAGACCTGGCTGAGATCAAGTACACCAAAAACTAGACTTTGAGAAGCTCTTATGAGCCCTGTGCAAGGGCTGCACAATCGAGAAAACTCGTTTAAACCGAGTTGTGAAAGGTGGGATTTAGGCCCTGTTTGACAAGCTCAAATGGAGCTTATAAAAAATTTATAAAATTCTACAAAAATGCTAATAAGAATGGAGACCAGTTGAACTTTATGAAGCCACAAATTTCACTTGATAAGACCCAGAGATGAGCTCATGAAAAATCTTCCTAACTGAGCTCAAAATGGATTTTCCAAATTTTGACTTTTGACAATAGTTATGAACTTTGACCAAAATGAAATTGAATCCAATTTTAGGCTGATAATGATGTAATATGATGTAACAAGCACAATGCAAGCAATGTCTAAGACTTCTAAACACAAATCAAGAGTTAGCAAATCCAAAATCACAACAGGATGCAGGTTGCTACAGATTTTGTGAAATGTTGACTTGAGTAAGTGTGCACAAAGTTAAGACAGATAAGAGTGTATATGATCTTAACAAACATAAAACCACAGGAAACAACCACTGACTAAACCTTTAGGACAGTTATATCAGCAATTCCAAACACACTTTTAACTATTGTTTTGAGCTAAAAACTGAATAAACTACTGAACTAGCATGTGATTATGATCAAACTGATTTGAGATAACTTAAATACTACTATTTAAACAGGTTTTAACTACTTGTGACTACTAAAACAGATTATGCTAAAACTAATGAAAATCACTTACAAGTGTCCTTAGCCACAATGGCTTGCCACTGCACACAATGGACCACTAGCCTAATTTAACCAACCCAATTGCTTCCAAATCAATCCATTTCCACTCAACCAACCCATATCCATTTCACACCATTTTTGCTCCAAGTTGACTTTTGTTGACCAATATCTAAAGATGCTTGAAACTTAAAAGTAAGCTCACAAAAAGCTATAATGAACTAGTATGAGCTTGTTTGAGCTTATAAATAAGCTGATTGAAGCTTATACATGAGAGTTTGAAATTGCAAATTTCAACAGTTAACTTAAAATTTGGAAAATGAACTCAAACTGGAATTAAGACTTAAAAGAGTTGCAATACACTTTAAACAAGTTACTTTTGATACAGAGAACATTAAAAATACACTGAAAATCTACTTTAGACTAAGAAAGTGAAATACGACATACATTATTGAAAATTCAAACTAAGTACTCTTGCTTCTCTGTCTTCCTCCTCATTTTATACCCAAAATGTCTTTCTCTCACCTCTCTCTTCAAATCCCAGCACTCATCTTGGCCCTTGGATTGGTAGGTATCATTTTTGACCGTTTGATGCATTTGGCGCCAAAATAGTTTTAACAGCTACTGGAGTGGCATTAGATGCGTTTGGCTTGGGGTGAGGTGGAGGGTAGTAGTAGGGTGGTTGTGATGATGATGGAAAGGGTGAGCGTGGGTTGTTTTTGCAGGTATAGGTTATGATGAGGGGGAAGGAAGAAGGGTAACCCGTGAGCGGTTTAACTTATTTAACCTGGGGTGGTTGGTTTCGGTTTGGACCGGGTAAAAGGGTTAAAGAGGTGGACTGGGTAAGGATTTGGATTGGGCTTGGGTTGTTTGTTTATTTATTTTGGGCCTAGGATAATACAAGGGTCCGTTTGGATGAGTAATAACACAAGGACCATTCATGTAAATTCTGTAAGACCAAGGACCAAGGCTGCCATTTTCCAAAGTTGTTTCAATGGCCTAAAACTGACAAGTTTTAATAGTACAAGGACCAAATTTGACATTTTCCCATTTCCAAGGACTATTTCTGCCAATTTTTAAACTTGAAGGACCCAACTTGTAATTTCTCAAAACTTTTTATATTTTTCACCAAAGGACTAAATTTGACAACTTATGATTTTAAAAGGACCTTTGGTGATTTTTCTTTGAAATTATGTGCTCGTGGACTATTTCGACAATTTTGAAACTTGGGAGATTGAAACTGCCAATTATGCAAACTTAGCTCATTTTTCATCTGATTTTAAACATTTTGCATCTAAAACATATAAAATGCAATTTTGGAATATTTTCAGTATTTTGATGCATATCAGAGCATTTTTAAACGTTTTGCAGTTCAGATTTGACTAAAAATGATGAGTATTTACACACTCATCAATCCCCCACACTAAACTATTGCTAGTCCCTAGCAATCTTTTGAGAAAAACTTAATGGATTTGAATCTCTTTACCAAAAGCCATTACTGCTGGAGTAGCCAAATGTTTTAGTTCAAGTAAGAACCATGGTACACCGATAACCATGTGATTTTGAGCAAACCAACAGCTTCCAACGGATTTGATTTGTCTTTACCAGAAGCCGTTTGCTCTGGACTAGCCAACTCTTAGATAAATTATCAATATTATCTTTGGTGAGCTGATTACCAATTATGGTTTTTCCACCGCCTTTACCACAAGCCATAAACTTGCGGGCTAGCCAACTCTTCACTTTTTAGGATATGGTGAATTGAATACCATACAATTTTGGGCAAATTGCAAGCCAAGAACGGATGAGATATCTTTTACCAAGAGCCGCTTGCTTCTGGATTAGCCAATCCTTTTGTTTTTAGACAAGGCGGATCGATAACCAATTGAGTAAGTGCAAAACACTTACTCCAAAAAAAATTTTGGCCAAAAACAGGGGAATTAGGCGGTATAATTACATGATAAAATTCGTGAGAATTCCCCCCACACTTAGAAATGAATATTGCCCTCAATATTCAAAGTACCGACGGTTATGCCGAAACTAAGAACGTAAAAGGGAAATACTACGGCCATTATTTAGAAAGATGATTTTTTTTTTTTGAGAAGACTTATATACACAAATATGCACAACCCCCCCCACACTAGGGTGGTAGAAAGATAGAAAGAAATCGTGATATGGGTGAAAACCCATATGGCATGCTATTTTTGATTACCGAAGTCGCTAGCTTGACTCGATCCCGCATTCATTGGTTCACGGGAAAGTTTGTAAGTCCGACAACCACAGGGGGAATATCCTCTCCAAAGTAATGCTTCAACCGATGACCATTCACTTTAAAGTTTGGACCATCGGGTTGAGATAACTCAATGGTTCCATATGGATAAACCTTAGTGATGGTAAATGGTCCGCACGGATTTTAATTTTCCCGAGAAAATCTTCAATCTTGAATTGAAAAGAAGGACTCGATCACCAACGCTGAAAACGCGGTTCTTGATTTTGGAGTCATGAATCTTCTTTGTCTTTTGTTTATAGATCAAAAGAGTTCGTAGGCTTGATCACGAGTTCATTTAATTCATTCATTTGAACTTTCCTGTGATCACCACCGTCTGAATATCGAATTAGCATGCTTTAAGGCCCAAGTATGCCTTGTGCTCGAGCTCAACGTAGATGACACGCCTTCCCGCATACACAGCCTAGGGCGGAGTGCACCCGATGGGTGTTTTGTAAGCTGTGACGGAAGGCCCAGAGGCGCCATCTAACTTATCCGACCAAGAGGCACGGTTTTCACCAACCGCCCCTCTCAAGAATTCTTTATCCCGGTTAGAAACTTCCACTTGCCCACTTGCTTTGTGGGTGGTACGCAGTAGATAGAGTGAGTTACACCGCATACTTTTGCATGACTCTTTCAACCTGATCATTGCGTAAATGCGTACCATGATCACCGACATGGCTCGAGTTCCAAACCTAGCAAATAAGGATTTTAAGAATTTCACAACAACTCGGCATCGTTGGTGGTAAAGCCTTAGCTTCCACCCATTTTGACAAGTAGTCAACGGCCACGAGTATGTATTTGTTACCACGGGAAGAAGGAATGGCCCCATAAAGTCAATGCCCCATATGTCAAAAATCTCACACACTTGAATGGCGCTTACGGCATTTCATTTCTTTGAGATATTCCCGACGCTGACAAGCGCCAAGGTTTTGACAAATTCATGGGCATCCTTGTAGATTGTGGGCCAATAGAATCCGAAATCAAACACCTTCTTGGCGGTGTAGTTGGGGCTATGATGTCCCCAAGAGGTCCGAGAATCGCAAGCTTTGAGAATGTCAATAGCTTCCTCGACCATACACACATCACGGATGACTTGATCCGCGAAGATTTTAAACAAAGGGGTCGCCCCGAAATAATGTTTCACATCTTTAAAGAATTTATTTTTCTCGTTGGGAGCGACATCCCTTTCACCACAAAGTTACCCGCATGGTAATTTGCAAAGTCAAGAAACCATGGGGTAGAAGAATCTCCACCTAAAGAAACCACATTGAGTGTTTCGAGAGGAAATGTTTCATTAACTTTTTCTAACACATCCTCGGTAGGGTTCTTCTAATCGGACAGATGATCGCCAGCCGTGTTCTCGGCTTTTTTATCACGAATAATGATATCAAATTCTTGTAGGAGGAGAACCCAAGCGGAAGCAATCTCGCTTTGCATCTTGTTTTGCAAAGAGATATTGGGTCGAAAGTGATCCTGATACACCACGCATTTGGTCAAGATGAGGTATGGCCGAAACTTTCAAACGCATACACACCACGCCTAATAATTTTTTTCAGAGTGGTGTAATGGGGTTGAGCTTCATCATAGTTTTGCTTTAGAGTGGATAGGTGAAAATGCTTGGTTTTATGCTGCCCCAAGACCGACCGATAAGCAAAATCACTTGCATCACACATGAGCTCAAAGGGTAAATCCAAATCGGGGCAACTAGAATGGGTGCTTCAGTAGTTTTTCTTCAATGTTTCAAAAGCTTCGATGCACTCGAGAAAAGATAAAAGGAGCATTTTTCGGAGAAGATGGGTCATTGGCCAAGCGATTTTAGAGAAATCTTGAATGAATCTACGATAAAACCCGGCATGACCTAGAAAACTCCTAATACCTTTGACGGTAGTAGGATGAGGTAATTTAGCAATGACATCAACTTTTGCTCTATCTACCTCAATCCCGTTCTTAGAAATCTTATGGCCAAGGACTATGCCTTCTTTGACCATAAAGTGGCTCTCCTCCCAATTTAGACAAAGATTGGTGTCTTCACACCGTTTTAGCATTTTGTCTAAATGGGAGAGACATGTATGAAATGAGTCCCCAATGACCGAAAAGTCATCCATAAACACCTCCATTGTTTCCCCGATCATGTCGTGGAAAATTGCCATCATACATCGCTGGAACGCTGTGGGCATTGCATAAGCCAAAAGGCATAACGCCTGTAGGCAAACGCCCCGCATGGCAGTGTGAATGTGGTTTTCTTGATCCGCCGGATCAATGGGGATCGAAAGTAACCCGAAACCATCAAGGAAACAATAGTATTCGCTCCGCTAATCTCTCAAGCATCCGGTTCCCGGCGGAGAGGAAAATGGTCTTACGGGTGGCTTCGCTTTAACTTCTACGATAGTCAATACCATCCCGTGAACCAATCGAGTTGGAATTAACTCGCTTTCTTCATTTGTGACAAATCATAATGCCACCCTTTTTGAACGCAATGAATTGGGCTAACCCAAGGACTATCTGAGATCGGTAAATTAAACCGCATCAAGAAGTTTGAGAACCTCTTGTTTGATAACCTCATGAATCTTAGGATTCACCCTTTCCTGATGTTGGACTGGCCGTTTGAAGTCATCCTCCATTAAGATTTTGTGAGTACAAAACTCGGTGATACCCTTAATACTCCGAGTTTCCAAGCAATTGCCGTTTAAAGCGACTTCAAGACCTTTATGAGAGCAGCTTTCTCCTCCGCTTAAGTCTTAGAAATTATGATCTGCAATTTATCATCACCCTCCCAAGCATGCATACTCAAGATGAGGAGGTAGGTCCTGGTTCAACCTCGAAATTCTTCAAGAGGAAGTTTGTACCGATTTGATTTCCACAATCGCGGATTTCTTCTAGGAGTGAAGGTAATGGATCTTCATTAAGCAATTGCTCAAGATAAAG
>OU343217.1:124730306-124845728 GCA_910596185.1 Chrysanthemum makinoi | reverse complement strand
AAAACGCTCAAAACTCTACGAGATTAACATGAAGCCAACCGTAAGAAGTGCACATTCTACGCTACATCAAGGCATGTTCCTGGGATATTCGATAGAGCCTCGACGCATAAAACCTTGTCCAAAAAGACAAAGGCGAGTCACCGAACTTCCTTCACCGCGACTGGGCGAAGTCCATCTCTCAACGGAAAGTCAGGCCGGCCTAAATAGGTTCCTATCCAAGTCAGCAGAAAAGCCTTACCCCTTTCAAAACACTCAAGAAGTGTATAAAAGGGTGATTTCGTGGACCACGAGGCGAAGAAGCCTTCACTCGCCAAACAGCATCTAGCAACGCTCCCAACACTTGTCGCACCCCGACAGGGAAGAGCCGATCATGCATTTATCAAGAACTCATAGCGCGTGAGCGCTAGTTGTTACTAATGTATAGGATTCCGTACAAACCCCTATCTATTTTGTAAGCAAAGCGCTCAAGAAGACGGAGATGAACTACAGCTCCATGAAAAAATTAGTTCTCGCATTGGTGTTTGCCGCCAGTTTACTCACGGGTACTTCCAAGCGCGACCCGACAAAGCAAGAATCACACCAACCGATCGCAGATCATCTCCAAACTTGATTCACGGCCGACTCCAAAAGTGGAGTGTATTGCTAGGTGAACACAACATTCTTATAGACGCTGCGTGACCATCAAAGGACGATTCTCGCGCAGACTTCATCATTGAGAAGCAGATACCGACCGAGGTACCCGCACCAAGAAGGAACTACAAGATCCATGGATCTTGTTTACGATGGATCCTCATGCGTGACGGTCGTGAGTGGCCTCATTCTACAAATCAAGAGGGAATGGAATTCACTTACGCACTGCGTTTTGAATTTACAGCGACAAACAATAAGACGAATATGAAGCTCTCTAATCGCCGGATACGCATTGCAAAATAATGGGTGTAACGTAACCTGAAGCAAATGTGGATTCCCGCTAGTAGCCAACCAATCGGTTGGGCTTAATACGTGCTAAAGAAGAAAATATGATTCAAGATCTCGACAAGACCAAGACACCGATTAAAGGCTTTGATAGATTCACCATCAAGCAAATTAGAGGAGAAAAACCGCAAGGCGATGCACTAAGCAAGATCGCTCGACAAGCTTTGCACACTTGTCCAGCAAGTGCCGGGGAAACACCGAAAAGCAAATCCATATTGGAGATGGAAGTCTCCACAGTAATAGAGGAGGAAGGTCCTACGTGGATGACACCGATAACGGAATTCCTAAACAAAGGAATGTTACCCAAGAGCGAAGGAAGCTCGCAGATACGGCGCAACACAAAGATTGAACTTCGAGACAACATACTGCACCGACGCTCCTTCCTACAACCATGGCTCACTGCGGTGCCTACTACAAGCAAATTACGCGGCAATGAGAAATCCATGAAGGTTCATGCAGATGCACTCGTGACCACGGTCCGCTGTGGCACGCGCCATGAGATCGTGGTACTACTGCCAACCATGCACCGCGATGCGCTGGACTTAATAAGGAAGTGCAACGACCAAGTTCACCGAACCCGTCCCGCAAAACCACGACGAAGCACACCAATCACATCCCCATGGCCATTCTACAAGTGGGGTATCGATATTGGTGACCTTTTCCAACGCAGGGGAGGATTGAAATTCCTCATAGTCGCCATAGACTACTTCACTAAGTGGATCGAGCAAAGCAGTGGTAACAATCATCGGCAACCGGTGAAACGCTCTCTGGGAAAATATTGTATGCCGCCCGCTTGTTCGGCGAAATCATCTCGGACAATGGGAAACACCGCGAAAATCCTTTCAAGGATTGGTGCGGAAGTTGAACATCACACAGACTTCGCGATCGCTTAAACACCCACAAACCAATGGCTTAGTAGAGCGCGAAATCGGCCTAGGTGAAGGAATTAAAGCCTTTGGACAGCACAAAGGAAGATGGGTGGAAGAGCTCGCGATGTTTTGTGGGCGACCGCGACTTCAATAAAACCAGCACGGAGACACTCCCTTCTCACTAGTCTATGGGACAGAAGCCGCCATACCGGCCGAAATTGGTATGCCAACTATTCGCCACCGAAATTAACGTGGCAACTAATGACGACTAACGGCGCATTGATTTGATCTATCGGAAGAAAGGCTTAACGCCGCGATCTATAAGGAGGAAAAATCAAAGTCAAGGATGAAAGGATACTATGACACCAAAGTACGTAGTGTCTCATTCGCATCGGTGATTTCGTCTACCCGCTAATGATACGAGCCACACGTAAGACACGGGCAAGCTCGACCAAAGTGGGAAGGACCCCACGAGGTTACTGAAGCATCGAACGGGCGCGTAAGTTACGAGGCTTGATGGTAGAGAGAGCCGCCCAAGCATGGAACATCTGCAACCTCAAGAGGTGCTACCTTTATGAATGGCTACGCCCAATGTGCGGACGCCATACACTTTACTAGAGTGCCATATAACTATCTATGTATTTATTTTTTATTCCCTTAGTATAATGTCTTATTTTCTCAAACACACTTGCAAGTATTAATAAAGGTTGCGGTTTCTAGCTAACTCCGTGGTGATTTCAATTTGTTATTTCCATATACGTATGTCTTAACAATTTCTTATTTTTGCCACATGGACATGTAATAAATAAACCCACGATGGTAAAAGGATAAGTTCACCTACTAAATAACTTGTTGAGTAAGAGGGTTGCAAACCCATCAACACCGGATCACGTATCCTTGTTAAACACCTTGTTCTCAAGACGTTGGAATGAGTTTGTGCGCTTTCACGATGGTGCGTAACATCGCATTACATGATGCACGCAATTTAGAAACCAAGACACTTGATTTCTTCATGTGATATTTACATGTATATCATAACATACACGACTATGATGGAAAGTACTTAGTATTTTTATACTCTTCATACATGATTATGAATCTCTTATATTATTGGCGCTTGTGTACATTTAACCCTGAGACAACATAAGTAAATATGCTTATTGGCAACGATGGAAGGTGATTTTATTAAATAACTATGAGTTATTACAAAAGGATTGCTACTTTACAACAGAGATACCTACCAACTATTACAACGCTCAATAGATGAGCCACCCACACGGTTCGAGGTATCTTTGGCCTCGTCAAGCTTCTTCAACAGATCTGCATCCTACCGAGACACAAGAGTAACATCACCGGCACCCATCGGATCTTGGTGATGCGCTGCACCAACCCCGCACAAGATTGCCTTCCCTTTGATACCTTTCGCAAGAAGTCTAGTCGCATGCGCTTTCCCAGACTCCTTCAAAGCACTTCTTTCTCTAAAACAAAAGGATTCAACATATCCCCGGACGCCGCAAGACAAGTACTTGAAGTCGTGAGTCATGGGGTTTCAAGAAGTAATCCGTGGGCTTCAGACCTCTCGCGCGATGACGCCAGAAGAGTAACCCCCGCCATAATGACGCTTTATAGGATAATCCTCCGATCACGCTGAGTTCAGAATCATAGGGAGCCTCTAACTCCTTCATCCTTTTCATAGCAAATGCACCGGTGATCATACGTCCTAGCATCTTAATTAGGTACCTCATTAACGGGTACCTTTAGCGCCGATTCAATTTCTCCACGGCCGCTTAGCCGAGAGCGCCGAACTACATCCCCAAAGGCGGTAACCACTTCTCGCGACTCCAGAGTGTTAAGAGCAAAGCGAAGACCATGTCCTATGAGCCATCTCGCCACTATAGTAGACATCACCGAGGATACAACTCCTCGTCATACTCAATACTTAATTTGGGCAGTTTTGCCTCTTGTACCTCCAATGCATTGCTCACAGTAGGGCCAAGATCCTTTACCTGAGCAACCAACTCCTTCTTACCTTGCTCAAGATACTTCAGGCCCACATACAGAAGCTTTATATTCGGCACAGCGCTGTGCGCCATTCAAATCTGAAGAAGATTTTTCCTCCGGCCCCGCATACACACTCATGGCATCGGCTCCGCCTGGCACTTGCTAGCCGGGTTTCCAGTTGAGCGATGTGCGAAATGTCCCGGAATAATGGCCTTCACCGCCAGCCTAATGAGGCCTGATGGGTCAGCCAAATCCAGCTCAATAAGCCGCCCCATTGGCATTTCCCCATCACCGATGGCTCAAAGATGGGACTATTCAGCCGCAGAACTTCAAGACGCAGGGCTTCAAGTGGGTGGTGACTCTGCGGATTGTTCAAACCTACGACAATACGCGAAGTTCACGCTTAAAAGAAACATAATAAATAATAATAAGCAAGAAGAAACAATTCCGTGACACTTACGCAGAATGGAAGTGTCGTGATGGTGGGCGGACGGCCATCACTAGAGGACGACTCTACATTAAACACCACAGACGCTTCGGGAGGAAGCAACGCCATCACCACTGCGCTTGCTTTTGCATTAATCCTCGCTTTCTTCCTTCCGTTTCCTCCACCTGCTCTACCACCGGCACGGCACTAGGGGAGGGAACCGTAGAACTCAGACACTTTGTAGGGTGTCGCCCATCGCAACAGATGAACTTCCCCCTACCTCCTAGGTCCGTCATCAGGGTACGCCCTGTTGCCGCAACAAGCACGGGATCTTCCCTCCTTTAACGGACGCGGTTCCCACTTCTATCAGATCGGCTTCGCCAGTTGAACTACGCGAACAGTCCATCTCGCACAACAACGAAGAAACACAAACAGCTACGATTGGGACAAAGGAAAACAAAAAACTTACGAATATAACTCAACGGGTACGCAAGAATGAGCACCCACCCTGACCATCTCGCGCCTATGAAGATTGGAACTTCTTCGGACTACCAAAATAGTTTCAGCACCGGACTAATGTGCACCAAGAACTCCTCAGGGTAGGAGTTAATGGGGATGCGGTTGGCATTTATTGTGTCCGCATCTTTCGCAACGTATGATCCGGAGGGGGCACTCATCCTTTGGCAGGTCCCCAGGAGTAAAAATCGGCGAGAAGGAAAACACGCGGTTATCGAACCCAAAAATTTCTCCTCCATTTCCTGAAGCATCTAGCTTCTCCGTATAGCATTGAGTTGCCCAGACGTTTTATAAGGATACCCACCCATGTGACCGTGGTATGGTAAAAGGCTGAAACGGTTGATGGTAGGGTTGATAGCTAACAGGCGCTCACCTCAAAATAATTAGTTTCGCTGCACCTATATAGTGTAGGGATATGTGGATGCAATAATTCAAAACGCCACTCAAAAATAGAGATATGGGTATACGCTGATTTGCGAATTCAAAGAAGCGTGTATATAACCCAATCTTCCCATCGGGGAAGTCCGCTATAGACGCATTTGCAGCCGGAACTTCCGGATGTACTGCGCTGGGAATATAGTAATCCGACGCCAATTGTAGCGTACCGCTTTCTCTCGGTTATGTCTGATGTGAAATCAGATAACACCTTAACCATTATTTTCAAATCAAAACAAAAGCGCATCGCGGTTACCTAGTGAGTATTTGAATAGTGGCCGAGAATACTTGTAGCTGTGCTAATGGCGGATCGAATTTTTCTTCTTACTGTGAGGAGCAATGGTGAAAATGAAGCGTCCCGTTATATAATGTTCCTCATCCACGCGATGAGTGACACGTGGACCCCACCAACCCTACTTATGTGGTCAAGATTGCTTGATGGGACACGGGTGCAGTAACTTTCCCCCGATTTACGAGGCGCCCATTTTTTAACCCAATGTCTAGATACAATGTACCAACCGGTATTCTTTTTCGCTTCTTGGCTACGCTTCAAAGTTTTTTTCTTGTCTCTCCGACTACGGTTATTAGTCTAGCATCCTAGCCTCGTCAGCCAGCATACTAGACCGGGGTACATGATGACGATAGTCTATATTCGGTCACGAACCCACTAAAGTCCAAAACTAATTTAGCCCGTACTAACCGGGCTACGTTGATTAAATATTATGGGTTCACGAAGGCCCAAACCCAAACCTATTCATGGAATAGACGTCCGATATCTTCTAAATAAGGAGATTATCATTCCAACCGATTTAAGGGATATGCGAAGGTTGGGGAACACGGAACCAACAAGGACTCCGTGTATATAAAGGAATCCCATCCCTCGTTTAAGGTATGATCTACAAACCCTAATTCTCCTTAAACCCTAAAACCGATTACTTACTCTCAGGATAATCGTGGGAAACAATCCCACTAGAAGCCTAACGGTGTCTTTTTTCTCTTAGTGCGCAGGTCTCAAGCAATAATTCTCAATTGGTACGAGAGCCGGAGCCTCAAACAAGGAACGCCCAACTTTTGTATCAACAATTATCTTATGCGTAAGACAAGGCTTAGGCGTAAGATTAATCTTATGCGTAGGATTTCTACGCGAAAGCTTTATGCTTATGCGTAAGTTTAGGGTATTGCCCAAATGATCTTTTACACTATCACAGTGCAAAAGATATCCAAATTCGACGTATTTTTAGGCTTATCCAAGCAAGAAAACACGGAGTAAACCACGAAGCTGAAGATCAAACCAAGGAGTTACGCAGTAAGTTTAGGGTTTCACTTACGCTGGGACAACTCAAAGTGACTTTGCCCAAAGATGTTTCGAAACCAGATTTTTGTGATGAGAGAGCTTCAATATCACCAAAATAACACAAAAGTGTGAAACTTGATGAACCAAAACGTCCAAAAAAAGTATGCGTAGACGTAAAACCCTCGTTAAAAAACAAGCTCAAAAATGTTTATCCACGCGTAAAGTTTGAAACTTTTTGCCAAAAACAGTTATTTTAGCACCTTAAAACATTGAAAGTACAAGAATCTTGGATTCAAACGTGTAAAACTTGTGTTTTTAAGCGAACCAAAGTATCAAACCACGCACGTATGTTCTACGCCTAGGACCAAAACCCACTTCAAGAAACAATACGTTCACCCAACTAGTAGGCGATTGATACCACTGTTAGGTCACTAGATTTACAACACAAGCTTAATAGAAAGAGATAAAGGCGGTTGAACAACTATCCAAACACACACACACGTATATGTGAAACGGTTATGCGTAGAGGTGAGTGAAAGAGAATTAATTGAACAACCAACCCTCAAGTGAGGGTTATACAAGAGTATTTATAGGAGGGAAGCTAGGGCAACACTCCTAGTTCCCATCTTTTTCCTTATTGGACTAGGCCTAGGCTTATGGGCCTTCTACATAAGCCTAAGGCTAATAACAAACATAAAGGCCATAATTAAGCTAACTATTACATATGAATCACTAACACTTGATTAAGGTTTAGGAGTGATTCCAACAGGATCTTCAGGGAGAAGACCACTTATCAAATATTCTCTGATTGGATTCATCCATGTCTCTCCTTCTTCATGAACCACGTCTGCAACTTCCTTGCAAATGATGGACCTTTCAGGTAGGACTTCGACTAGTACTTCTTTGGTGAGATGAGCGAAGGCCATAGAGGCTAGCTTGCTCAGTGCATCTGCCTTCTTGTTCTGATTCCTACGAATATGTTAGATGGTGTAGGAATCAAAGCTCTCTAGCATCTCCTTTGTTTTTACCAAGTATTGTTTGATGACGGGCTGCCTTGCTTCATAGGATCCTGTCACTTGGTTCGCTACCAATTGGGAGTCTACGAAAACAGCAAGAGCTTTGACTTCCATATCTTTAGCTAATCGGAGGCCTGCTAACAGGGATTCATAATCCGCTTCATTGTTTTTGGCTTCGAACTCAAAACGAAGAGCATATGTATGCTCCTTTCCATCGTGGTGACCAAAGATTAGACCTCGCCCGAACCATCGGAGTGGATGCTCCATCTGTATAAAGTTTCCAATCATCCTGTACTTGAGTGAGTTTAGCTTTGGGCTCTTCCTTTTTCTGCGTCGGCTCGGAAGGTGTCTCTCGCCAAGAAGTCGCGAGAATTTGCCCTTTAATAGTGTTTCCACCCTGAACTCTATTTCGTGCTCTCCAATTTCAATAGCCCATTTAGCCCTCCCCACTTTTCAGGCTTTGACATGATCTGTTTGAGTGGCTTGTCGGTTAAGACTGTGATCGGATGGGCTTGGAAATAGTGCCGGAGCCTCCTTGAGGATGTTGGCTTCTCCAATGTTGGATAGTTGATCTCCGCCCACTGCAAGACCCTGCTGACAAAGTAAATGGGGATCTGTCATTTATCTCGTTCTGCCATAAGGACTGCGCTAATGCTCTCCATTGAGGATGCTAAGTACATGAACAACACCTCACCTTTGATTGGGGCTGTAAGTGTTGGAAGGATTTTGATGAACTCCTTCATCTCTCTCGAAGGCAGCCAGATCCCTCGACTCCACTAAAAAGTCTTCTTATCAACGCATCCTTTAAGTGTTTTGAAGAATGGTAGGGACCTATCAGCCCCCTTCGACAAAAATCGACTTAGAGCAGCCAGCTTCCCATTCAGACTTTGCACATCTTTTAGACACTTTGGAGGGATTAGCCTTTATCCCCTGCTTAGTAATCAAATGCCTTAGGAACTACCCCTCTTCGACACCAAAGGAGCATTTCTTAGGGTTCAACTTCATGTTAATCGCCCAGAGCTGGTCAAAGGTTTCTTGCACATCGAGAAGTAGGTCCTCCTCCGTCTTGCTTTTGATAACCATGTCGTCAACGTATGCTTCGAGATTTTGGCATATTTGTTTGTTGAGGGCTTTATCTACGAGACGTTGGTATGTTTGCCCGCATTCTTCAATCCGAAGGGCATCTTTCGTAATGCAGAGACACCTTTGCTTGTGTAGAACGCTGTCTTTTCTTCGTCCTCCTTTGCCATCTGGATCTGATGATACCCATTGTAGGCATCTAAGAAGCATTTTAGCCGGAAGCCTGCCAAGGATTCTACCTTCTACCACGGTAGGGGGTAGTCTTCGATCCACTTTACGAAAGGTGTGCAAGCTCCAGAGGCTTCGGCATAGTAAGGGTTATACGGAGGTGGATAGACAGGTGTAGGGTTATATGGGTTAGGAAATAGTTGTGTGTATGCAGGGTAAACCGTGGAAGGTTGGTACGAAGGATTCGCACCCATCGACTGTGTAGGAACGTGTCCATAGGGCATTTACTGGTAACTCTAGTTAGGGAGAGAACCATTTAGAAGGTAGGTGTTATAGGTTTGAGCAGGCAGGTAGGGGTTCAATCCCGGAGGGGGTACTGATTCATACCCTGAGTATGGAGGAAGGCCTCCGACATTCGAAACATATGATGGGGGTATCGGAGCCAGCATCCCTTCTCTTCCTAAGTGGGCAGCTAGGAGAGGGGGTAGGTTTACCCCTCCGTTCCCCACTGGGTTGCTTCCTCCGTTAGATTTCTCACTCCTTCTTTCACCTTGCATTCTTTCCCTTCTTCCCGAATCTCCTCCAGGACCTTCTTCAAAACCCACAGTCCTTCCACTTAGCCTTCTGATGGAAGGAGAACCATTTCATAGGACCGAGCCCCTCATAACCGTCGAGGCTCTCTCCTTCAATCTCTTCGTCAAACTCCTCACCGGAGTATTCCAAATCTCTTCGCATTTCGGTTGTTAAGAACCTCTTCTATGAGCCCTTAGTAAAGACTCTAAGGCTTCAAAGTTTTCCTCAACGAAGGCGGGGCTAATAACTGGAATAGGGATAGCGGATATTCTGGCGTGATGTACGGGAGTGGTTTCCAAACGAGATCGTGTGGTGAAGGTTGAGGCCGTTATGGGGGCGAGATTATCAATGTTAGTTGTGTTGAGAGGGACCAGGGTAGAGAAACCTGGTGGAGGTATATCTTCCCTTCCTGGTTCCATGCCGGAAAGGTAGCGTAATCGGTTAGGATTTTAAGACTGGGTGATTACGAGACTAATAGTAGTGGTCCTACCGGATGGCTTACTGGATTGCAATAGTGTCACACCCCCAATTTACCTGTTTTGCAGCGGAATGGAATTCCTGAGGATTGACTGTCATAGCATCACAATTACAGTTATATTGAACGACCTAAAGTGTCGTTTGGAAAACACATCGTTTGATTTAATAAAACAATCGGAGTTTACAAAGTATAGGTCCCAAAAGTTTACAAAGTTTGCGGAAATATAAATATAATCCAAGTCCAAACGATGGTTTTGAAAGAAAGTGCCATAAAGTACATGATGTAAGCGACGCCACGACTAAAAAGGTGGTTCTTTAACCATGCCATGATGATAATGCCTTAGTTACCTGAAAATACATTGCTAAACGGTCAACAATAATGTTGGTGAGAAATCATAGGTTTATGTAAATGTTTTATACCGCAAGTATAGATCAGGTATGACAATCATGTCACATAAAAATGTTACTGGTATGACCATCATGTCACATAAAAATGTTACTGGTATGACAATCATGTCACATAAAAATGTTACAATTGCTTAAGCGCATGATACAAGTCTGACCGATGTATGCCCCAACAGAGTGTCTTGCCAAACAACTCTAATAATGTTTATGAATGAAATGCATCCGTATGACTAGTTGGGATTCACCAACCCGATGGAGGTGTCACCCTATAGATCTATCCACTCACACACGCCTAGATAATTAACGGCCATGCATTGAAGTGGGGACTTTTAATCGGCAACGCGGTAACTTAAGCAATGTAAATGAATTTAACATACTTGGTATCGTAATAAAAATGTTGTGCAATGTATTCTCCCCAGTAGGTTTGAAATAATGTAAAACTTGTAAACGGGGCTATGAAAACTCACTGTTCAATGATTACGATGACAAAAGTGGATACATGAAATATAGTGAATCTCGAAAATGACCTATTATGGATGATATGATATGTAATGAGTTATGATGTAATGATATGCATGCATTTCGTATGTTATTTATACCATTTGCGAGTTTTTGAAAAATATTACTTATTGTCGAAAAATACTCTTTTGACGTCTTGACCATTCAAAAATCACTTTACAAGTTTTTATATCAAAATGTCATCCTACAATGGTTTCGTAATGATTTATGGTGAAATTATCACTTTTCGTCAGTAAAATAATGTCGTTGGAAATTTCATGAAAGTGACAAAAATGGCTTTGAAAACTAGTCGAAAATAGTGTACGTCGATCGTTAGGAAACGAACTCGACGGTTTTGGAAAGTTTGTATCAAAATCTAAAAGTTTCAGTTCATGAGTTTTCATCATAAAGGTCTCGAACATAAAGATAATAAGGGTTAAAGATGGTGATTTTGTCTAATTGTTGTGTAAAAGTGAGTTTCGGCCAAGTTTAAGCAACCGTAATTAATTTATTATAACTCCGCTATACAAATGGTTGGTTGTTTTGAAAAATATGCTCGGTGATCTTGATTTTATTAGAAGACATCTCGTTACAAAAAGTTCTACATCATAGTTAAAAACAACCTTCAACATGGTCGTTTTAGTTACCGTAACACTTGTCTCGTAAAAATAATATAGTTTTTCTGAAAATAATAGTTACGGCAATTTTATGAAAACGTGCATATCTTTGTCGTTTCAAACCGTTTTCTACGATAATAACGTCCTTAGCTTCATATCAAAGTATACTAATAGATTTTTGATAAGTCGAAATAATTTGTAAAGCTTAAGGCTCGTTTTTGACTCGCACAAAATATAAATAGTATGCTGAAATTTTCAAAAAATATATATTTCGTCGTCAAACTTGAAAAATTCATAACTTCTTCGTTATAAATCCGTTTTAATCCGTTCAAGCGGCCACGGATTCGTTTTAAAGTATATTTTCTAAATATCAAGACCAAAATTTCGTGCCTACGGTCGGATTTTCCAGAAAATCAAAACAAGGACAGAACACTTTTTATACTTATCGAAAATAGTTTTTCTCGTACTAAACCTATTCCAATCCCTTCAAATCAACTCCAAAGCTAATCTAATCCTACCATACACCTTCTTAGGGTGTCATGGGTTCCTAGATCATCAAGACCAACATATACCAAGGGAATAATTATAGGATGACTTTATATATATATAACTCTAAAAATCAATGTAAAAATGGTATAAATAAACACAAGTCTTGCATGTTTGCACAAAATATGAAGAAGTAAATATGAAATAAAGATGAAAGATGTAAAATGAAGTGATATGCTTACAAGTTACTATGATGAGGTGCAAATAACAAAGGTTTAACCTAAACACCCTAGGTTTTTATTTCAAAACCTTAACAAGAGTGCGATCTAGATTGTGTTTAACTTGAGCTTGAGAAAAATTCTTGATCCCTTCTTACACCTTTGATATGGCCGGTTTTGGAGAGAAACAAGAAGAGAGAAAAGAAAACTTGAGTAACTTGAATTATTGTGGTTTAATGTGTGAAATGAAGTTGGAGTGTAGATGTATATATGTAATAAAAAAATTTTACACACTTTGACTATCTTCCCCCCTTGGTCGATATTAGGGGAATGTTTCCAATTCTATATTTGTTTTTTGCATGTGTATAATTAAAATGTAAGTATAATGTATAAGTAAAATGTAACTTGTAGGTTTTATATACATTAGTGTATTTAAGGAAATTTTAGGTGAAAGTAACTTTTAATAGATCAAAATAAAGTATAATGAGATCATAAAAATTGTAAAAATACATTCCTTGTAAAATTTGAGTGCTATAATAATTATCGTGTAGTTTTTAAGAAAACGTCGTAATAATATAAATTTAACGATTTATATACTAAATAAATTTAAAACACTAGGTAAACTCAAAATATAGTTTTTATAACTAAATGTAAGTATAAAAATATATCAGATCATTTTAGAAGTAATGGATTAAATGTTCAAAATAATAACTCACGCGATAACGTTTATTTAATATAAAATTTACGCGGTGAATGTGAAATGTAAAATCATGAATGAACTAACATGATGTAAATGATGCTAATGAAATGTAGACTAAACTTAGTCCATATGAAATGTTCGTGATGATATGATCATGAATTCGCCGCTAAACCATTAAAGTTACGCGAATTTGGAACACGTAAACCTAGTTTACGATAAATGTTGAAATAGTGAAACTTGAGAAATGACTTGAAATTGCGAGTTGTCACATTCGCCCATCAAAAGGAATTCAACCCTCGATTCGCCGTTGGTCTATCGAATTTTTGAGTTGGTGATGAATAACGAGGAGAAAAGACATGGAGAAGTGTCGTTACGGTAGTCGATGATTGAGAGCGTATAAAACATCGTAGTAAAGAAAATATCGGATGAATCTCTCATAAGTAACACTTTGACTTTGAAATATGTGAAGATTTTGCTTGCACAAAGATTTATAATTAACTGCTCCCAACATAACATGATCCCTCCAGAATTAGACATAGTTAGCTAGGCTATGTATAATTAAGGAACGATGATGTGACGTTCGGTTTAGTTGTTATAACTCTCAATGTTTACAAGGATTTATACCGTGTCGTTAAAATGATAGTTAAAGTAAAAGGAAGTAAGATTCTCGTAAGTAATAACAAATCGGAAAGAAAATAAGTATGATAGATGAGAATATTTTACAACGAGTGGTTTAGCAAAATTAGTACATCTTAAGTTATAAAGATTCGGATACGATGGAAAACATAAACTTAGTACAACATGGTACATAAAGAAAAACAAGACTGTTAGTTTCCGAACTTCTTCGGATTCTTCAGGTCATTGATACCTTGACGAGCTTCTCCTCCTCCTAACATGTATGCATTCCCATGAGCACCTTCAACTTGTTGACCTTGGTTTTGAGGACATTGATTCCTATAGTGTCCTTGCTCCCCACATCCGAAGCATGTGACTACGGCTTTACCTTTACAATCCCTAGCTAGATGTCCCTTTTCGGCATTCGCACTTAGGGCAAAGACCGAGTGATGGAAATTACATCGATTACATAGTGGTTGAGTTCCAACATATCCTTTTCCTTGCGTTCTTAGTAAGGTGTCCCACTTTTGACAGATAAAGCATATACCACATGGACCATCATGATGTAGCGCATTGATGACATCGGTAAGTTTCCAGATAAGTTATTTCCTTTGTTGGTGCAGCAACATAAACCCTGGCGGCTTCTTGTCTTCTATTCTGTTGTTGGTGTGGTTAGTGCTATGGCTTTGTATTGTTGTTGTTATAACCTCCCTGGTCATTTTCCCATTTCCTTTTGTTGTTGTTGGTTTGATTGTTGTCGCTGCTATTATTGTTGTTGATGGTATGATTGTTGTTATTGTTGTGGTGGTTATTGTTGATAATGTTTTCCCTTTTCACAACTTGAGCCATGAGATTTGATAATAATGGGTAGATTCTTCAATTGTTTGTGGATCGAAAGAAGTTACATCTCCTTGGATATTTTGTGAAAGTCCTCCAATGAAATTTTTCAATAGTTTCTCATTGTCCGAAACCATAGCTGGACAAAGAACAACAACCTTGAAACCTTTTTGATGTAAGCAAGTCTCAAGAGTTTCAAAGCAAAGAGTTGCGGCCTCGGTAATAGCAACTGCATCGGCCGCCGTTTCTTTCCTTAGTGCCTCGGATATATAATCCCTATGTACTTTTGATAGCAGCTGGTGTCATTTCTAGTGCAAATTTCACGCTATAACTCTTCAAAATAAAAGGAAAATGAGACGTAGTCAAATCTTATGTTAAGAATAGGCGCTCTAAAGAGAGGTGATACGAGATAATAGATTTGAGGTTATCTTTCAAAATGATCGACGGTTTCCTAAGGAATAGGTTATAAGATGTCGTAAGTGCTTTTAAATATATGATGGTTTAGTGACTTAGTGTGTGAATAAAGTGTAACTCGACATGTTAGTGGTGAAACAAAGGAGTGAGAGTGACTTTGCCCTATATAAAGGTTTATCTCGGCATTCGACGTTATGATGTGATGAGTCAATTGATGTAAAAATTATGATAGGGAATGACAAAGTATTCACCACATTAGAGTATGAGGAAATGATAATGGGATGGGAATTTAAAGGCATCCATGTGACAATCGATGTGAAATGAAAGTAAATAACTCGAAAATGTAATATACGTATAAATAAACGCTTGCAAAGTGAACATGAACTTGTGATGAAATGATGAGATGCTATGATGATGTAGTTATAGTCTAGGGTCAATGATACAACCTAGTTCTCTATAACTGAAGCTCTGATGCCAATCTGTCACACCCCAATTTACTGTTTTGCAAGCGGCCGAATGGAATTCTCGGGATTGACTGTCATTGCATCACAATCACAGTTATATTGAACGACCTAAAGTGTCGTTTGGAAAACACATCGTTTGATTTAATAAAACAATCGGAGTTTACAAAGTATAGGTCCCAAAAGTTTACAAAGTTTGCGGAAATATAAATATAATCCAAGTCCAAACGATGGTTTTGAAAGAAAGTGCCATAAAGTACAATGATGTAAGTCGACGCCGCGACTCAAAAGGTGGTTCCTTAACCATGCCATGATGATAATGCCTTAGTTACCTGAAAATACATTGCTAAAACGGTCAACAATAATGTTGGTGAGAAATCATAGGTTTAGGTAAATGTTTTATACGACTACGCTAAGTATAGATCGAGGGTATGACAATCATGTCACATAAAAATGTTACTGGTATGACCATCATGTCACATAAAAATGTTACTGGTATGACAATCATGTCACATAAAAATGTTACAATTGCTTAAGCGCATGATACCGAAGCTCTAGGCGATGTATGCCCCAACAGAGTGTCTTGCCAAACAACTCTAATAATGTTTATGAATGAAATGCATCCGTATGACTAGTTGGGATTCACCAACCCGGATGGAGGTGTCACCCTCGATAGATCTATCCACTCACACACGCTTCTAGATAATTAACGGCTCATGCATTGAAGTGGGGACTTTTAACTGGCAACGTGTAACTCAAGCAATGTAAATGAATTTAACATACTTGGTATCGTAATAAAAATGTTGTGCAATGTATTCTCCCCCGTAGGTTTGAAATAATGTAAAAACTTGTAAAACGGGGCTATGAAAACTCACCTGTTTCAATGATTACGATGACAAAAGTGGATACACTGAAATATAGCGTGAATCTCGAAAATGACCTATTATGGATGATATGATATGTAATGAGTTATGATGTAATGATATGCATGCATTTCAGATGTTATTTATACCACTTGTGAGTTTTTGGAAAAATAATACTTATTGTCGAAAAATACTCTTTTGACGTCTTGACCATTCAAAAATCACTTTACAAGTTTTTATATCAAAATGTCATCCTACAATGGTTTCGTAATGATTTATGGTGAAATTATCACTTTTCGTCGTAAAATAATGTCGTTGGAAATTTCATGAAAGTGACAAAAATGGCTTTGAAAAACTAGTCGTAAAATGGTGTACGTCGCACTTTAGGAAACGAACTCGACGGTTTTGGAAAGTTTGTATCAAAATCTAAAAGTTTCAGTTCATGAGTTTTCGTCATAAAGGTCTCGAACATAAAGATAATAAGGGTTAAAGATGGTGATTTTGTCTAATTGTTGTGTAAAAAGTGAGTTTCGGCCAAGTTTAAGCAACCGTAATTAATTTATTATAACTCCGCTATACAAACGGTTGGTTGTTTTGAAAAATATGCTCGGTGATCTTGATTTTATTAGAAGACATCTCGTTACAAAAAGTTCTACATCATAGTTAAAAACAGCCTTCAACATGGTCGTTTTAGTTACCGTAACACTTGTCTCGTAAAAATAATATAGTTTTTCTGAAAATAATAGTTACGGCAATTTTTATGAAAACGTGCATATCTTTGTCGTTTCAAATCCGTTTTCTACGTATAATACGTCCTTAGCTTCGTATCAAAGTATACTAATAGATTTTTGATAAGTCGAAATAATTTGTAAAGCTTAAGGCTCGTTTTTGACTCGCACAAAATATAAATAGTATGCTGAAATTTTCTGAAAAATATATATTTCGTCGTCAAACTTGAAAAATTCATAACTTCTTCGTTATAAATCCGTTTTAATCCGTTCAAGCGGCCACGGATTCGTTTTAAAGTATATTTTCCAAATATCAAGACCAAAATTTCGTGCCTACTGTCGGATTTTCCAGAAAATCAAAACAAGGACAGAACACTTTTTATACTTATCGAAAATAGTTTTTCTCGTACTAAACCTATTCCAATCCCTTCAAATCAACTCCAAAGCTAATCTAATCCTACCATACACCTTCTTAGGGTGTCATGGGTTCCTAGACATCATCAAGACCAACATATACCAAGGGGATAATTATAGGATGACCTTTATATATATATAACTCTAAAATCAATGGAAAAATGGTATAAATAAACACAAGTCTTGCATGTTTGCATAAAATATGAAGAAGTAAATATGAAATAAAGATGAAAGATGTAAAATGAAGTGAGATGCTTACAAGTTACTATGATGAGGTGCAAATAACAAAGGTTTAACCTAAACACCCTAGGTTTTTATTTCAAAACCTTAACAAGAGTGTGATCTAGATTGTGTTTAACTTGAGCTTGAGAAAAATTCTTGATCCCTTCTTACACCTTTGATATGGCCGGTTTTGGAGAGAAACAAGAAGAGAGAAAGAAAAACTTGAGTAACTTGAATTATTGTGGTTTAATGTGTGAAATGAAGTTGGAGTGTAGATGTATATATGTAATAAAAAAAATTTACCCACTTTGACTATCTTCCCCCCCCCCTTGGCCGGATATTAGGGGGGAATGTTTCACAATTCTATATTTGTTTTTTTTTTTTTTGCATGTGTATAATTAAAATGTAAGTATAATGTATAAGTAAAATGTAACTTGTAGGTTTTATATACATTAGTGTATTTAAGGAAATTTTAGGTGAAAGTAACTTTTAATAGATCAAAATAAAGTATAATGAGATCATAAAAATTGTAAAAATACATTCCTTGTAAAATTTGAGTGCTATAATAATTATCGTGTAGTTTTTAAGAAAAACGTCGTAATAATATAAATTTAATGATTTATATACGAAATAAATTTAAAACACTAGGTAAACTCAAAATATAGTTTTTATAACTAAATGTAAGTATAAAAATATATCAGGATCATTTTTAGAAGTAACGGATTAAATGTTCAAAATAATAACTCACGCGATAACGTTTATTTAATATAAAATTTACGCGGTGAATGTGAAATGTAAAATCATGAATGAACTAACATGATGTAAATGATGCTAATGAAATGTAGACTAAACTTAGTCCATATGAAATGTTCGTGATGATATGATCATGAATTCGCCGCTAAACCATTAAGGTTACGCGAATTTGGAACACGTAAACCTAGTTTACGATAAATGTTGAAATAGTGAAACTTGAGAAATGACTTGAAATTGCGAGTTGTCACATTCGCCCATCCAAAAAGGAATTCAGTCCCTGAATTCAGTTCGTGTTGGTCTATCAAATTTTTGAGTTGGTGATGAATAACGAGGAGAAAAGACATGGAGAAGTGTCGTTACGGTTGTCGATGATTGAGAGCGTATAAAACATCGTAGTAAAGAAAATATCGGATGAATCTCTCATAAGTAACACTTTGACTTTGAAATATGTGAAGATTTTGCTTGCACAAAGATTTATAATTAACTGCTCCCAACATAACATGATCCCTCCAGAATTAGACATAGTTAGCTAGGCTATGTATAATTAAGGAACGATGATGTGACGTTCGGTTTAGTTGTTATAACTCTCAATGTTTACAAGGATTATACCGTGTCGTTAAAATGATAGTTAAAGTAAAAGGAAGTAAGATTCTCGTAAGTAATAACAAATCGGAAAGAAAATAAGTATGATAGATGACAATATTTTACAACGAGTGGTTTAGCAAAAGTAGTACATCTTAAGTTATAAAGATTCGGATACGATGGAAAACATAAACTTAGTACAACATGGTACATAAAGAAAAACAAGACTGTTAGTTTCCGAACTTCTTCAGTCTTCCGCGTCATTGATACCTTGACGAGCTTCTCCTCCTCCTAACATGTATGCATTCCCATGAGCACCTTCAACTTGTTGACCTTGGTTTTGAGGACATTGATTCCTATAGTGTCCTTGCTCCCCACATCTGAAGCATGTGACTACGGCTTTACCTTTACAATCCCTAGCTAGATGTCCCGTTTTCGCATTCAAGCGGCACTTGGCAGGCAAAGACCGAGTGATGGAAATTACATCGATTACATAGTGGTTGAGTTCCAACATATCCTTTTCCCTTTGCATCCTTAGCAAGGTGTCCCACTTTGTGACAGCTAAAGCATATACCACATGGACCATCATGATGTAGCGTGCATTGATGACATCGTGGTAAGTTTCCAAAGATAAGTTATTTCCTTTGTTGGTGCAAAACATAACCCTGGCGGCTTCTTGTCTTCTATTCTGTTGTTGGTGAGGGTTAGTGCTACGGCTTTGGTTGTTGTTGTTATAACCTCCCTGGTCATTTTCCCATTTCCTTTTGTTGTTGTTGGTTTGATTGTTGTCGTTGGTGCGGTTATTATTGTTGTTGATGGTATGATTGTTGTTATTGTTGTGGTGGTTATTGTTGATAATGTTTTCCCTTTTCACAACTTGAGCCATGAGTATTTGAGTAATACGGGTAGATTCTTCAATTGTTTGTGGATCGAAAGAAGTTACATCTCCTTGGATATTTTGTGAAAGTCCTCCAATGAAATTTTTCAATAGTTTCTCATTGTCCAAACCATAGCGGACAAAGAACATACCAACTCTTGAAACCTCTTGATGTAAGCAAGTCTCGCAGTTTCAGCAGCAGTTGCGGCCTCGGTAATAGCAGCTACTGTCGCTCGTTCTTTCCTTAGTGCCTCGGATATATAATCCTCTATGTACTTTTGGATAGCAGCTGGTGTCATTTCTAGTGCAGCTTTCTTCGACGCCATAACTCTTCAAAATAAAAGGAAAATGAGACGTAGTCAAATCCTATGTTAAGAATAGGCGCTCTAAAGAGAGGTGATACGAGATAATAGATTTGAGGTTATCTTTCAAAATGATCGACGGTTTCCTAAGGAATAGGTTATAAGATGTCGTAAGTGCTTCAAATATATGATGGTTTAGTGACTTAGTGTGTGAATAAAGTGTAACTCGACATGTTAGTGGTGAAACAAAGGAGTGAGAGTGACTTTGCCCTATATAAAGGTTTATCTCGGCATTCGACGTTATCGGTGATGAGTCAATTGATGTAAAAATTATGATAGGGAATGACAATATTCACCACATTAGAGTATGAGGAAATGATAATGGGATGGGAATTTAAAGGCATCCATGTGACAATCGATGTGAAATGAAAGTAAATAACTCGAAAATGTACGTATAAATCACTTGCAAAGTGAACATGCACTTATGATGAAATGATGAGATGCTATGATGATGTAGTTATAGTCTAGGGTCAATGATGCAACCTAGTTCTCTATAACCGAAGCTCTGATGCCAATCTGTCACACCCCCAATTTACCTGTTTTGCAGCAGAATGGAATTCCTGGGGATTGACTGTCATAGCATCACAATCACAGTTATATTGAACGACCTAAAGTGTCGTTTGGAAAACACATCGTTTGATTTAATAAAATGATCAGAGTTACAAAGTATAGGTCCCAAAAGTTTACAAAGTTTGCGGAAACACAAATATAATACATGTCCAAACGATGGTTTTGAAAGAAAGTGCCATAATGTACAATGATGTAAGTCGACGCCGTGACTCAAAAGGTGGTTCCTTAACCATGCCATGATGATAATGCCTTAGTTACCTGAAAATACATTGCTAAAACGGTCAACAATAATGTTGGTGAGAAATCATAGGTTTAGGTAAATGTTTTATACGACTACGCAAGTATAGATCAGGTATGACAATCATGTCACATAAAAATGTTACTGGTATGACAATCATGTCACATAAAAATGTTACTGGTATGACAATCATGTCACATAAAAATGTTACAATTGCTTAAGCGCATGATACCGATTCGACCGATGTATGCCCCAACAGAGTGTCTTGCCAAACAACTCTAATAATGTTTATGAATGAAATGCATCCGTATGACTAGTTGGGATTCACCAACCCGGATGGAGGTGTCACCCTCGATAGATCTATCCACTCACACACGCTTCTAGATAATTAACGGCTCATGCATTGAAGTGGGGACTTTTAACTGGCAACGTGTAACTCAAGCAATGTAAATGAATTTAACATACTTGGTGTAGGATCGAAAAGTATAAAGATTTATGTGGTTTTGGAGGTCGGGGTTGGTGGAAGAAGATGAAGATCTTCATCCTTTTTAGTGAGAGAAAGTTAGAGAGAGGGAGGAGAAAACAATGGAAACTTGAATAAAAAGAAAACAATACAATACACCAAATGATTCACCTCACCCCTCATGGAGAGTCATGAGGGGTATATATAGGCCCTATCTTTGCCACTTACACGATACTAGTCCCTAAGGGCAAAGTATACTACGCATCTAGTCCATTTCACGTAAGTGACGTTATCTTTAGAAAAAGAAAGGCTAACAATCTCCCTCCAAGATAGCGTCACACGTGAATGGTTACAATGAGACCTATAAATACAAAACAAAGTAAATTACAATAGTAAAGAACAATGTTGACTTTCTTGAAGTGCAGAGTCTCTGTGGTCTAGATATTGAGGCAAACTTGAAGTTCTCCCTTCCGATGACCTCGGCAATTGATCTTCTTGTAGCTCTGAACTTCAACTGTAACGGTCTAGTTAGGTTATTACTCCCTCCTAACTAGTGAGCCTTTTTCTTTCTTTGCTCCCTCCTGAACCGACAACACTCTTCCAACACGTCTTTAATCTTCGTGACACGCAATGAGAAAGTAAACTCTTGATCGCATACAATGGTTGTCGTTATGGGAACATCGTAACAACATAACTCACTTAGTATTGCATCCAAGTTGGTAAAAACCCCGATGTACACCACACTACTTCTCCTTCTTCAGTCTAAAGCAAAAATCCCTTCGTAATCCAAACACGGAAGATGAAATACCAACTTCTCCCTCCTGATGGTTGCGAGCTATCGAAATCATCATAATGTTGCGTACATACCGTATTACCTTCTTGATGCAATATTAACATCATAGCTTGATCAAAATTCCGTGAGAATATGTCGCAAAAAAATACTCTCAATAATTTTCTCTAACCAACCTTTTATCGAACCTCCTTTAAATTCGCCGGCTAATTGTAATGACCACATATGGAGAAAACCCGATACGACCAACTTGAAAAGGAAGCAAACATCCCAACTTGTGACTTGTTGCTTGTTCTAAATTTTTGAACAATCCACAACTACGTGTGACACTGAGCACTACAACGTAACTCCTTAAAGTGATGGTTACACACTGTGAGCACTACAACGTAACTCCTTACCAGTCATAACCAGATTGTCAAATTTCATAATGTGCTCCAACAAGTTATCTTGAGACATGCATCCAACCAACCATCGTCTCAAAGATAAAGAAGTCCACCTGTGAAACATCACTTCAATTCCTCATCAATAATACCGTACAAAAATCCCGTAGTCATTTTTCACATCTTCGTTCAAGCCGTGAATAGTGTATCCTCCCGTGAAAATTATACCATACCAAAAAATACCACTCTTAATTCGACGAATATATCCAAAAAGATTTTTTGTGATAACACAAAAAATTGGATACCATCTTTTTGCATTCCATTTCGTGATATATCATATGTTCGGATAGAATAGACGCAAGTCCAATGATCAAACAAGTCTAATATCCGAATCACAACCCCAAGTTAAATGCAACAGTCCAAGTACAACCCAAATTAATTCAGCCCATAAGTGAGTTTATCACAAAGCCACAACAAAAGCCCGGTTGGGAGAAATCACATATCCAAATCCAAGAGTTATACACGGTTAGACATTTATACCCTAAAAACACTCACATCTAACATAACCCTAAATACCTTTCACATAAAATACGCCTCTCATATCTTATGACCTCATCTCACCCAAAGTATCTCCATATCATCCCGTCTTAATCAAAAACCTGAACAAATCATATCAAAGTTCTTCATCTCACATAACTTATATAAGTTGAATCAATACCAACTCATACTCAACCGCACCTTTACCTAGTTTTTTCATTATAGAATGAATCAAGATCTCGTCTTCAAGATCCTAATAGGGTCTCGGGTAAGGTTTTTGTTATGTCATATGCGTTTTTGGTTAGGTCAATGAAACGAATCAAAGATATGAAGGAACATACTTGTTAACCTCATGTCTTTAACTTCGTATATTAATCACAGTTTAGGTCGATGATGATAATGATTCATTTGAAATAATCTATAAAAGATTACAAAAAAAAACGAATCGGGTCCGAGATTACTTGAAATTTTTCTTTTTGAGTCTTGAGATGAGTCAAGGTAAGGATGATGTTGGGATTGAAGGGAGTTTTAGTTAGGATATATTTTGATTTGTTGTTGGTCAAGAGTTTGACTCGATGTAAATTTGTTGCTGAGGTCGTTTAGTATTTTTGGTATATGGTATAAGTCGTTGTGGTTTTGGTCTTTGTTACGCTTAACTTTTTTCTTTTTGCTTATGCGTAAGCCTCGGCTTAGTCGAAAAATATTGCTTATATGCGAACATAGTCGCTATGCATAAACATGGTCTACCTTATGCATAAGCGATGATGCATATGCGTAAGCCGGCTTAGGCGTAAGCCTAGGCTTAGGCGTAAAGCATATGCGTAAAATTTCTTACGCGTAACTTCACAGCTACGCGTAACACCTCTGTAGATCCTCCTTATGCGTAAGTTTAGGGTTTTGACCCTTTGACCATTTTTCCGGCGTTTTTTTTTTCCGTCCAGCTTCATATAAAAAACCCAGAAACATCAATAAAGATGCTTCTTTTGACCAGTTTGACCACGAAAATGACGGTTGACCACATAAGATTTCACATCTTTTGGACAAAAAGTCATTAAAATAAAACATAAGGCTGTATGGATGACACAAACCAGATGCATATACCAGTTTTGACCATGACTATTTGACCAAAAAAATACTGAAACTTGAATAAAAACTATTTTACCCATAGAAATAGACGGAAAAAAATTTTCCGACCATAAAAAATACAATAAAACAGCTTACAACAAGATTCGAAAACCACACAAATCAATAAAAATACACAACCTGTCTCGTTATACCAATTGTAGGATCGAAAAGTATAAAGATTTATGTGGTTTTGGAGGTCGGGGTTGGTGGAAGAAGATGAAGATCTTCATCCTTTTTAGTGAGAGAAAGTTAGAGAGAGGGAGGAGAAAACAATGGAAACTTGAATAAAAAGAAAACAATACAATACACCAAATGATTCACCTCACCCCTCATGGAGAGTCATGAGGGGTATATATAGGCCCTATCGTTGCCACTTACACGATACTAGTCCCTAAGGGCAAAGTATACTACGCATCTAGTCCATTTCACGTAAGTGACGTTATCTTTAGAAAAAGAAAGGCTAACACTTGGTATCGTAATAAAAATGTTGTGCAATGTATTCTCCCCCGTAGGTTTGAAATAATGTAAAAACTTGTAAAACGGGGCTATGAAAACTCACCTGTTGCAATGATTACGATGACAAAAGTGGATACACTGAAATATAGCGTGAATCTCGAAAATGACCTATTATGGATGATATGATATGTAATGAGTTATGATGTAATGATATGCATGCATTTCGTATGTTATTTATACCATTTGCGAGTTTTTGGAAAAATAATACTTATTGTCGAAAAATACTCTTTTGACGTCTTGACCATTCAAAAATCACTTTACAAGTTTTTATATCAAAATGTCATCCTACAATGGTTTCGTAATGATTTATGGTGAAATTATCACTTTTCGTCGTAAAATAATGTCGTTGGAAATTTCATGAAAGTGAGAAAAATGGCTTTGAAAAACTAGTCGTAAAATGGTGTACGTCGCACTTTAGGAAACGAACTCGACGGTTTTGGAAAGTTTGTATCAAAATCTAAAAGTTTCAGTTCATGAGTTTTCGTCATAAAGGTCTCGAACATAAAGATAATAAGGGTTAAAGATGGTGATTTTGTCTAATTGTTGTGTAAAAAGTGAGTTTCGGCCAAGTTTAAGCAACCGTAATTAATTTATTATAACTCCGCTATACAAACGGTTGGTTGTTTTGAAAAATATGCTCGGTGATCTTGATTTTATTAGAAGACATCTCGTTACAAAAAGTTCTACATCATAGTTAAAAACAGCCCTCAACATGGTCGTTTTAGTTACCGTAACACTTGTCTCGTAAAAATAATATAGTTTTTCTGAAAATAATAGTTACGGCAATTTTATGAAAACGTGCATATCTTTGTCGTTTCAAATCCGTTTTCTACGTATAATACGTCCTTAGCTTCGTATCAAAGTATACTAATAGATTTTTGATAAGTCGAAATAATTTGTAAAGCTTAAGGCTCGTTTTTGACTCGCACAAAATATAAATAGTATGCTGAAATTTTCTGAAAAATATATATTTCGTCGTCAAACTTGAAAAATTCATAACTTCTTCGTTATAAATCCGTTTTAATCCGTTCAAGCGGCCACGGATTCGTTTTAAAGTATATTTTCTAAATATCAAGACCAAAATTTCGTGCCTACTGTCGGATTTTCCAGAAAATCAAAACAAGGACAGAACACTTTTTATACTTATCGAGAATAGTTTTTCTCGTACTAAACCTATTCCAATCCCTTCAAATCAACTCCAAAGCTAATCTAATCCTACCATACACCTTCTTAGGGTGTCATGGGTTCCTAGACATCATCAAGACCAACATATACCAAGGGGATAATTATAGGATGACCTTTATATATATATAACTCTAAAATCAATGGAAAAATGGTATAAATAAACACAAGTCTTGCATGTTTGCACAAAATATGAAGAAGTAAATATGAAATAAAGATGAAAGATGTAAAATGAAGTGATATGCTTACAAGTTACTATGATGAGGTGCAAATAACAAAGGTTTAACCTAAACACCCTAGGTTTTTATTTCAAAACCCTAACAAGAGTGTGATCTAGATTGTGTTTAACTTGAGCTTGAGAAAAATTCTTGATCCCTTCTTACACCTTTGATATGGCCGGTTTTGGAGAGAAACAAGAAGAGAGAAAGAAAAACTTGAGTAACTTGAATTATTGTGGTTTAATGTGTGAAATGAAGTTGGAGTGTAGATGTATATATGTAATAAAAAATTTTACCCACTTTGACTATCTTCCCCCCCCCCCTTGGCCGGATATTAGGGGGGAATGTTTCACAATTCTATATTTGTTTTTTTTTTATTGCATGTGTATAATTAAAATGTAAGTATAATGTATAAGTAAAATGTAACTTGTAGGTTTTATATACATTAGTGTATTTAAGGAAATTTTAGGTGAAAGTAACTTTTAATAGATCAAAATAAAGTATAATGAGATCATAAAAATTGTAAAAATACATTCCTTGTAAAATTTGAGTGCTATAATAATTATCGTGTAGTTTTTAAGAAAAACGTCGTAATAATATAAATTTAATGATTTATATACGAAATAAATTTAAAACACTAGGTAAACTCAAAATATAGTTTTTATAACTAAATGTAAGTATAAAAATATATCAGGATCATTTTTAGAAGTAACGGATTAAATGTTCAAAATAATAACTCACGCGATAACGTTTATTTAATATAAAATTTACGCGGTGAATGTGAAATGTAAAATCATGAATGAACTAACATGATGTAAATGATGCTAATGAAATGTAGACTAAACTTAGTCCATATGAAATGTTCGTGATGATATGATCATGAATTCGCCGCTAAACCATTAAGGTTACGCGAATTTGGAACACGTAAACCTAGTTTACGATAAATGTTGAAATAGTGAAACTTGAGAAATGACTTGAAATTGCGAGTTGTCACAAATAGATTGCACTACCAGGCTTCGATAATGATCAAAGGTATGAGGGGTGTATGTTCTAGCCAAGACTTGTCTTTCACCTGAGAATAAGAAATACGAAACACTACGTTAAGTGATTACGCAGGGGTAGGACCCTGCGAACCACCTCCGGCGTGAGAGTAAGTATGAGTTATGGTTGTATAAGTGTGTATAAGTAAAGAGATGAATGTGAAATGAGCATACCATAATCCATTGCCCGTCCAACCTATTTATAGTGTAAGAAATAGGGTTAGGGGCACTTTTGCGCGAATGTCGGAGATCATGGGGGCGTCCCATGATTGTGGGTAACCGCTAGGGTTTAGTGACCCACGTTCTCAAACTTGGTGGGGAAGCCAGGAAACAGAGGGAGATCGTGGGTTTGACCAAGTCAGGAGATGCTTCTATCCGTTACTCCTTCGTCAGCCATAACCCGAAGGGCTTAGAGCTTTGAATGGCGAATTCCCCATAGGTAACCTTCGTACTTATGAATGGTTTGATGCCTATGGATATTCCCCGTAGGTAACCTTCGAGTTGTTCGGAGGGTACATCATCACTAACTTTTCACCCAAGAATTATGCTCCTCCAGATGTACTTTTTGCTGTAACTTGATCACCTGCGTGGTCCGCATCTGAAAAGGCTATTAGATCAAATCCGGATTCCTTCGGATACCAAAGTCCCATGTGAATGGATATCTTCAGGTACCGAAAGATCCTTTTAACCTCTTTGAGGTGCAGTTCGGTAGGCTTTGCCAGAAACCGTGCTAATAAGCAAACAACAAAATAAATATCGGGTCGACTAGCAGTGAGGTACATGAGAGAACCAATCATTCTCCGATATTTCTTCGGATTGATAGGTTTCCCAAACAAATCGGCTCCAATTTTTGGTGAAGTTACCATTGGTGTTCCGAACGAATCACAATTATCCATACCATGATTTTTCAAAATCTCAGTTGTATATTTGGCTTGATTTATAAAAATTCCACGTGGGGATTGATGTATCTGTAAACCAAGAAAAAACTTTAGTTCCCCCATCATGGACATTTCAAATTTGCTTTCATGAGATTTTCAAAATGGTTTGAAAGATTCAGATTAGTGGACCCAAAAATTATGTCGTCCATGTAAATCTGAACAATCAAAATGGCATTTTTACATTTTTTTGTAAACAAGGTAGGATCAACAGTTCCTTTGGTGAAATTGTTTAGAATTAGGAAAGAGGACAGTTCGTCATACCACACTCTTGGAGCTTGCTTTAAACCGTAGATTTCCTTTTTGAGTTTGTAGACGTAGTCTGGATGTTCCATGTCTATGAAGCCTTCTGACTGACTCACATACACTTCTTCTTTCAGAGTTCCATTCAAGAACACGGTCTTAATGTCCATCTGATAAACCGTGATGTTTTTGTGAGCTGCATAGGCTAGGAATATCCTGACTGCTTCAAGTCTAGCTACCGGCGCGAATGACTCTTCAAAGTCTATCCCTTCTTCCATGCTCAGATCCTTTGGCCACAAGCCGAGCTTTGTTGCGAATTACAGTCATTTCTTCATCCCTTTTGTTCTTCCATAACCATTTGAGATCAATGACGCGAATGTCAATTGGTCTTGGAACCAGATCCCATGAGTCATGTAGACGATATTGGAGAAGTTCCTCCTGCATTGCTTCTATCCATGCATTATCTGCCATTGCCTCGCAAATGTTCTTTGGCTCTATATATATCTATACTACATTATAATGTATTTAGGACTTCCTATTTAAGGAAGTCTTAAAAATATAAGCCTACACATGTTACTATAATTAGTAAATTATATAATTAAAAAAAAAGCATAATGTACAACACTTTAATGCACACAATTTTCAGACGTACAAGACAAGAAGCATAACTTACATCACTTTAATGCACATATTTAAAAAAAACAAAACACCACATTAATGCTATTTAATATAGTCAATTAATTAACTGGTCAGTAAATACAATTAATACAGTTATTAAAACACCCCTAACATGATAAATACAAATTATCAAGCATATTGTACAATCAATTTATACACAATTCCTACATTAAATGTCACTAATACAAATAATGTTATACAAATAATATTCAAGCCCTAATGGGCAACAGGTCGAATGGGCTTGAGCCCGAATAGGCGCAGGCCAAACGGGCTCGAGCCTGAACGAGCACGGGCTAAAAAAATTCTTGAAATTCGTAAATTTATTGTCAAAAAGAACATAATAAACTAAAATACATAATTCACTTGAAAATTTTATTTCAGGGTACCTGCCGCTGCAACGCGCGGGTACCCTGCATTAAATGTCACTAATACAAATAATAAAGCACATTATACAAATATTAAAGCCCGAACGGGCAACGGGCAAAATGGGCTTGAGCCCGCACAAGCACGGGCCAAACAGGCTCGAGCCCGAATAGGCGCGGGCCAAACGGGCTCGAGCCCGAACGGGCACGGGTTAAATGAAATTCTTGATATCCGTAAATTTATTGTCAAAAAGAACATAATAAACTAAAATACATGATTCATCAGAAAATTTTATTTTAGGGTACCCACCGCCGCAACGCGCGAGTACCTTGCTAGTATTGCTAATTGAGCAAAGGTAAATGTATAAGTCGCAATCAGTGGCAAGTTGGTGTCTCGTCTGAATTGGTCGTGAAGGTTCACCAATAACTTGTTCAATTGGATGGTCTTTTGTCCACTTCAGAGTAGAAGGATACCGTTGGTTAAACATATGCGAGTTAGATGGTTCTTGTAAGCTTGAAGATGATTCAGCTGATTTCGTAGCAAACGGGTTTTCAAATAAGTCTTCATCTAACATTGCATCGTTCTGGTTTTGTGTAGGTTGTTCTTGAAATGATATGTTTTGGTTTTGCTCATCAACTGCTGGTAAAACTGTTTCAAGAATAGGATTTGCAGAAGTCGATGTAGATGACGTTGATGGAGTTGGTGCATTGGTTTCGACCATTGCAGATGCATCTTCTGTTGGTGGTGGTGGATGATTTTAAGCGGGTGCAGCGGAATGATGGTTTGATGCATTTGTCGATGTTCCACCATAGTATTCATCGAACATTAACTCGAAAAAAATTCTCCCATTCATGTTCATGAGGAGTGCCAGCAAAAGTTGATGGAGCTCTTTGTTGTATGAGTCCTGAACTGATGTGTCCAGAAGTCTGCGGGTTTGGTACGGGTTCTAATCTGTTTTGATTAGAAGCCATCGAATTAAGCGCGGGTTCTAGAGCGAGTCTCTCAGAAGCCATATGTGAAAGTTCGTCAAAATTCACATTCATCGTCTCCATTATCTTCCTAGTTCTCCTGTTATACACACTGAATGCCCTCGAGTTATCTGAATATCCAATGAAGATTCCAATATCACCTTTAGCTTTCAGTTTTCCTAGATCTTCTTTATCGTTTTTCGGATAGCACAAAGCGCCAAACACGTGAAGGTAAGAGATATCAGGTTTTCTGTTGTTCACTAGCTCATATGGGGTTTCATTGAATCTTGGATGGATTAGGGATCAGTTCTAAGTGAAACAAGCAGTGGGAACAACATCAGCCCATAAAAATAATGGCGCATTAGAATAAATTTGTATTGTGTGAGCAGCTTCCACAAGAGTTCGATTTCTTCTTTCAACTACCCCATTCTGCTGTGGAGTTCTAACAACTGATGTCTGATGTGTGATTCCAACATCTTCAAAATAAGTTCTTAACTCCTGATTTGTAAATTCTGTGCCGTTGTCTGTTCTTACTAACCTTACTGGAGCTTGAAGAAGTACTTGAATACGCTTCAGAAAGGTGATGATGATGCCTGGTACTTCGTCTTTTGATCTCAGAAACCTAACCCATGTATATCTTGAATAATCATCGACGATAGCAAGAATATACTTTTTCCCATTAATGCTTTCAACTCTCATTGGGCCACATAAGTCCATGTGCAACATATGCAACCTTGCTTCCGAACTAGGTACGGGTTTGGGTTTATATGATGCTCTTTTTCTTTTTCCTTGTTCGCATGATGGACAAAAGTGATCCTTGGTGTATTTGAACTTTGGAAGTCCATTGATGATGTTGTCTTTGGCAAGTTTGTTGATAGTGTCGAAATTGAGATGGGATAATCTTCTATGCCACAACCAGGACTTTGTTCCAGATGCTCGTGTCATAAGCCATATTGGTGATGAAGAGGCCATTTGATTTATGTCGATAGCATACAAGTTTGTGTCACGAGTCCCAGTTAAGAGATTAGTGCCATCCAAGTTTCTAACGAAGGAAACATTTTTCCTAAAAGCAACCTCTAAATCTTCATCACAGAACTGCCCGACTGAAAACAAATTGTGTCCCAACCCTTCAACATAGTAAACCCGAGTGATCAAATAATTTCCAAAAGGTAGATCTCCATAACCCATGATAGCTGCTACATGATCATTTCCAAAACGTACGGTTCCCATGAATTTCTAGACGAAATTGATCAGCAGCTTCAGATTCCCGGTCATGTGCTTGGAGAAACCCGAGTCGACGATCCAAAGACATATTTCGATAACCTGCCAAATACAGAAGAAGATGGTTTTGGAAACCGTTTTGATTTTGGTTCCTTTGGGTTAGAGGTAAAATCCTGATCACACTCATAGAAGTTTTCTATTGGGAAAAATGGTTTATCACTCATTCTACCATTCTGGAGTGTGAAAATTCTACCCGTTGGTTTCCAAATATCATCCCTAAAGTAAACAGTATGCTTCTCATCAGTAGTGTAAGACCTAATTCTTGCAACTAGTCTTCCTACTGGTTTGACATATGTTCTTTTTGGAACTTTCTTCTTAACAGGATGATCATTCATATTCTTAGAAACACAATCATCTTGAACGTTAATTAAAGATTTCTTGCAAGTTAAACAAAGAGATTCGATACATTCATTAGACTTAGCAAGTTTCATAGATTCAGTACATTCAGATGAGATGTCTTTCTTATTATAAAGCGGTAAATTCCTAGGGTGTTCTTCTACTTTCTTCTCTTTATTCAAGCTACTACTCTTAGAGGCATGCGAGACTCTATTGTTCCTTGTATTGCTCTTAGGCTTTAGTCTGCTGCTCCTAGAAGTGCTTTCTAGTCCTGTAGAAGGTAAGGCACACGCATTAGGATTCACATTTTTATCTAGAGAAGTGGTTTCAGCTTTCCTAGTCTCTTTAGAGTGCTTGTCTAAACTTATGTCGTTTTTACCATATGATTTAGATGTGAAGGCAGACGCTTAGTGGTACTCATCTTAAAAAGGCCAGGTGCTAAAACTTTTGGTTTCTCGATAACCTCTTTTTCATTTACAACAATCTTTGCATTTTGCTTAGGCAAGGCTGGTAGAGTGACAGAGCCTCTTCTTGTTCAGTTTCAAGATCAGTGATTCCTTGTTCCTGGTATTGTGGATATTGTTGTTGTTGAATGGCTTGTTGCTCTGGAGGATAGAATTGTTGTTGAGGGATAACAACTTGTGGTTGTGGAATGTATTGCTGGAAGTTGATGAAGCTTGTTGTTGTGAGTTCACTGGAGTTGGACTCTTTGCAAATAGTGCCAAGGGATCATGATTCTTTGCCAATCTTTCTTTCCTAACTTCATTGACTTCAGCTTGGTTTTGTTTCAAAAAATCATTGAGTTGATCAAAGTTTACCTGATGTAAGTCATTTGTTTGGTTGACAATAGTGACATATCATCCCCATTCTTCTGGAAGATTGTTGAGAAATTTGATGTTACTCACGATAGTTCTGGGTGCCAACTTGTTTCTAATAAGCTCATTCATCAAAGTGCAAAACCTTCCATAGTAGGATTCAATGGATTCTCCTGGAGTTGATGTAAACTTCTCCCATTCAGTTAGCAGCTTGTTCTCCATGTCTTGTTGACCAATTTCTGTTCCATAACATAGTCGTCTATCATGTTCCCACATATCGTAAGCAGTTTCATAGCTATCAACAGTAGAAAAGATGTCTCTTGGTAATCTCAGTTGGACAATGTGTATTGCCATGTCATCTGCTTCAACCTGTTTGCTATCCTCTTCAATGTATTCTGATTCATATTAAACATGAAAAGATGGTGGGACGGGAGGTGTTGCATCAGGATTTCCAGGGTTTTGGACTTGTCGAGGCTTGAAGGGTCCATTCGTAATAGATTGAATCATGAGTTTTCCATTAGGTTTGGTCTTGATGTAGCAGAGCATACGACTTGTCCATTGAAGATATCCACCTTTTTCCAGCATAGGAAGACGGTTTTCGGCACCGGATGCGTGAATGTCTTGTTGAGTAGCCATTGATGAAGGTATTTGATGATAAAGTTGATGTAGGATCGATTCAACGATAAAGGAATTGTGTTAGATGAAGATTAAGCTCGGTTGTTGTAGTGAAAATTGGGTCTAAAAACTTAAAAACTTCAATAACTTCTGTTTGGAGCGTTTTTAGGACTCGAAGGTTTTCATTTGGCGTGCTATTCTTCTCGTTATCACGGTCGTTTTGATGGGTTGAACGCTGAAAACGGAGTTACGGTTCAAAAGTTATGGCCGTTTGAAGTTTTGCTTAAGATCTTACTCGTAAACTTGAGCTTAGGCGTAAACTTTGATGCTTAGGCGTAGGATATGCTTAGGCGTAGACTTCCTTAGGCGTAGGATTTCCTTACGAGTAAGGTTTTCTTATGAGTAAGGTTTGCTTACGAGTAAGTTTTGCTTACGAGCCAAAATCCTTCACACTTATCCAAGTGTGAGAGATATCCACAAGTCGAAGTATTCCACAAACTTATCCAAGTGAGGGAAGTACTGAGTAACCGTTGTTGCACGAAGATTCTTCACCAAATGCTTACGAGTAGGATTTGGTTCTTACGAGTAGAAATGCTTACGAGTAAGATTAGGGTTTTGACTTTTTGACTTTGAAGACCTTACGAGTAGAATGCCCAAATTTTGTCAAAACACTAATTTTCACCAAAAAACACGTTTCTAAACGATTTCTTTTGCACAAACTTCTTCCAAAACACTTAATGATCAATAAAAACTACTACTTTAAGCTTAAAAACACGTAAAAATCAAAACGTTTTAACAAAAGCCACGTTTTTTTATAAAAAATTCAACCTTTTAAAAGCTTTAACCAAAAAAAACGTTACACAAACACTCCTAAACCATTGATAGGCGATTGATACCAATTGTAGGACCTTTTTTATCTTAACCTTATCACAAATACTCACGTTACCAACACAAGTATACACGTAAAACCACAAACACACTTATGCGTAAAATAAGATGAAAGATTAAGAAAGATGGTGACTTGATGATATATGTCGTGTAGGTGTAGAGAGAAAAGATGAAAACAAGAGATGTTTTATTTCAAAGAAAAACACACACAAACACACTCAAGCACACCCCGCAAATGACCATTTGAGGGGTATTTATACTTCCATACATATCACCCTTATGGGCTTGGGCTTGGGCCTTGTGGATATGGATTGGACTAGGATTGGATTACAAATGATAAAAGGCTAGCTTAACTAAATGTCTAACCATTTAGCTTAGCCCAATCCACGAGCCCGTTGACTATTCTAATACGATATCTAACACACGTTACAAAGTTCCTAAACGTGAATGACCATCACTTCTATTAAATATCATTAAGGCTAACACAGAAAACTTATACAATCGAAGTAGCAGATTAAGTTCGATAGCCAAAGAATAACCCCGATGTATACTTTTCTCTCCCCTGAAGAAAGTGTATGAAGCTCAAGAACCCGAAGTACCCGAATGCCCAAAGAGAGAATAACCAATAACATTGAAGAAGCAGGCCGAATCACTGATTATCTCTGCGGATGACAATCTCTGCGGACGTCAACTACGGAATAAGTGTGTTAATAAAAATAAACCGTAAAAACGTTTATTTATATTTTACGATCTTCTAATGTTTTGTCGCTAACAAACGTAAAATCATTTTAACGAAACAAATAAAATATGTAAATGGTTTGAACTAATAGTTTCTAACATATTCATATTTTCACATAAAACACTAAAACAAATATAAGTGATTGTATGATTTAATATTACATATGTACAACAGCTAGTGTTTACATATTTGGGTAAAATATACACATAACTAGTATGTAGTATATTGGGTAATATAAATGGGTAGAAACTTAAGTATCATAACCCATTGACCAAATACATTGAATATATTTGGGTACAACCCAAAGTCCATGACCCATGGAGCTTGACCCATAACCCATTGCATGACATCATGCTTATATCATATATGGATAATATCCATAACCCATGGTATTGACCCATACCCATGTGACTAAGTGCATTGCACTCAAAAGATACATTGTATCTAGCTAAAGACCCATGGATCAACCCATGACCCATAACCCATAATCAAAATACCCATGGGTAAAGAGGAGCGTCCCACGGATCCCTAGCTTTACGCTGGACGGATCCCTTGTGGGAGGGATCCGTGGGATATGAGGAACAGTAGACATTTTCCTCTATAAATAGTGAGCCATTTCTTCATTGTTGCTCACCCCTTTCTCATATACTTTCTCCTTGAGTTTAAAACTCTCTAACCCCAGATCCAAGTGATCTATGTTTGTAGTTTTCTTTTTGTGTGATTCTCTAGGTTCCTCTTAAAGGCGAGATCACCACCTTTGAAGTCAAGCAAGCTCAAGTCCATGAGTTGCCATGCTTCCTCATCATCAAGACTACTGAAGTACTCTTGTTGATGATTCTTTTCTTTCTTCTAAGAAGTGTAGTGTTGGAGACATTAGTGAAAGATGTCTCAAGTGTCAAGATGAAGACATTAGTGAAAGGTGTCGATCGTCCGTATTATAGGCATTAGTGAAGGGTGCCTAGAAGTCAAGTCACAAGACATTGGTGAAGACTGACTTGAAGATCTAACTAAAGGCATTAGTGAAAGGTGCCTTAGATGTACATTCGATATGGTGTGTTTCGATGTACAAGATAGATTAGCATTAGATCCAAGGATATTGATATCCTTGATGATGTTGTAATAAGGAGTTGGTCTCCTTTGGGATTAGTCGTTGGTGTAGTGTTGGGTAGTAGTTCCTCCATTGTAATGGAACTCGGTATCTAACCTAGTACCGGATAAAGGGTAGGCGACGTTGTGTTAGGTGCGGTTCATCTTAGTGTGAAAGAACCCGGTGGTTAGCCTAGTACCGGAAAAAGAGTAGGCAACGTTGTGAAGGTTTCTCCACCATAAGGATTTGTTGTCGTGTAGTGATTACGAACTCTCGAGTAGGTGACTCGAGGAGTGGAGTTGGGCAAGGAAGGTGTCCTTGTAGCCAAACTACTATAAATACTCGCGTTGTGGTTTTGTGCTTCTTACTCTTATCTTTTCATTACATGTTTTTATATGCTTGTTTATCAACATCCAACACATATCCAAATAGATTGACATAAATCGATCTAAATAGTTTAAAATGAAGTCTTAATTGGCAAAACCATTCACCCCCCCCCCCCTTCTAGTTTTCCACAATTGGCATTAGAGCTTCGTTACCAAGTTTCTTGAAGTATATTGTACTTTAAAAACTTGATACGATCCATGGTTAATTGAAAACTACAAAGAAGGTTTTTCATAAAAACAAACACGATGTCTTTTAAAACTCTTTTGCTTGGATGTTGATTAAATGACAACATTTTTCTTATTATCTACTTTTTATTTAAATGCACTAATCTTCTTTGTCATGTTGATTAGTCAAAGCTCATACCTACCAAGCCATAGGAATCACTTGGTAACAAGAATACCTTCCTTAAGAAGGTATCTTAAACATAAAGGAGCCGAAATTGTCTATTGACATTTGTTGTGTCATTTGTAAAGACATTCCTAAGTACGTTAGCGGTATGATCTTCTACTTATCTCTAAAATGACATTAGCTTGATAATTAAGTATGCCTACATAGGTATTTATATGATTATCCTTTGTGCACATACATGTATTACATGAAGCTTCATTAGGAAGCCTTTCTCACATACGTGTTATTTTTTCGTCTAAAGTCATGGTGTATATAAAACTTGTGTTTTATTTCATTTAATCCAAAAATCATATCTTTCTAATAATAAAACAAAACACAAATTTCAAAAATTCCTCCTTCCTCATAAATAAACCACTCGTCGCCCACTTTATCAAATCCCTACTTTTTCAAATCTTTCATTTTCAAAAAACTACCTCTCATTCAAAACTTCATCTTCCTCCCATCTCATCTCATCTCATCTTAAACCAAAACCAAGAAGGTTCATCATCAACATGGTTTACATCGCCCTCGTGCTCATCACCCTAACACTCATCGCACTTGTGTTCCCTATGATGAATTTCACATACGGAGACAAATACTTTGTGTTGTTAATCTACATTGGGGTTATATACCCAATCCTTTGTATCATTCTTAGCATTGAAATGAAATATTACTAATAGTCTTGTTGTCTAGGTTATTATTATCATAATGTGTTTATCATTTCTTTGTGATTTATTTCATTCTATCGTGATACATTAGAAAGCCATGTATGCATGCTAAAAGAAAATGTAGGATAAAACACATATCTTAGTATAAAACTATAAGATCTAAAAACATATGTTTTTATCAAGAAAACTGTTTCTGTTATTCCAGATCCACGGATCCCGAAAGTTAGACTAGCCGGATCCCTTATGAAAGGGAACCGTACATCTGGACTACAGTTTTTCATGCATAATAAAAACCACTTTCTTTCTAAAAGTAATATTCCACTAGAATGTCAAAACCATAAGTAAGTTAAGTATCATTTTTGTTAAAAACCATTGTTAATAAAAATCTAGTAAAAATGTTAGATAATCATTGGTTAACCACAAACATCACTTTCTATTAATTCATCGTTTATATAGGTTCAACTATGACGCATGAATATGAGTTTGATTTTTCACTCACTAGCGTCTACACTCCGAACATCCCCCTTGAGCCCAACACACCTGGCAATCATGTCCGTGGGTTCAATAATCTCGAAAACAGTCACTTCCACGAAGGACGTATTGTAGACACCTCTCTACAATTCGAAGAAGGTATCAATACCTCCTTCCGAGCCATAGGACTAGAATATCTTCTTGAAATCAACGAGAAGATATGTCCAAGGTTCATAATGGAATTCTTTTTTCAAGTTGAACTCGTTCATAACGAGGATCGTTCTCTATCTCTTTGGTTTTGGATCAAAAACCAAAAGTTTGTTTTAACTCTTTGGCAATTTGCTCACATCCTCCGGATTCCAAATCATGGACAATGTTCATTCACCGAAGATTGGTCTCTTGATTCTCTCTTCAACTTTCATGAAGAAAATAGTCCATATTGTTCACACATACCTTCCTCGGAGGATTTAAATCACATAATATGCAAACCTCGACCATATTACTCCGATCCAAACATTATTTTTACACGGGACATCCGAGAAGAGTACAAGCCCCTTGCACTCATCCTACGTGAAAGTGTTTGGAGTATTTGGGGAAATCAAGAAATTCTTCCCGCTTGTTGTGATCACATAATGTATTGTTTGCTAACACAACAACCACACAATCTCGCCTACTTCTTTGCAAGGCGAATTGTAAATCTTCAAGGCTCCAAGAATAAAGTCATCCCTTATGGAATGTTCTTGACACGCCTCTATCATAACGTCATGCATTTTCAGCCTCAATTCCAAAGTCCGTTGTACGTACTTGTGAACAAGATGATGGAACCGCTAAACATATCTCTCATGTATACTTTCTTCATTCTTGATTCCACCAACACTTATCAACCATTTGATGATCCTTCTAGCGAAAATGCTCAAGGAACTTAGTAGTCTTTCAAATAGGATCAATCCTTTTGTACTCATGCTTTATCAATGTAATCCAATTTACTTCATGAAATAAAACATCTTACATTTGATATCTTAGTGTTAGAACCTCTTAAACTAACCTTGGAATATAATGCATTATCAAGATCATTGCATACCTTTAGTAAAGGTTCTGCTTAGCAGATAGACGGATCCCAAAAGTTTGTGCTAGACGGATCCCTAAACTTAGGGAACCGTGGGATCCGGCAAACAGAAAATGCAATTGCAAACATTGTATTTCAAAATTTTCCTTAGAACACCTCACTCTAAGCTAAACATAGTGTCTTAAGGAAAATTAAGTCCTTATCAAGTTAAGTAGATCTTTCCTACTCACACATAACTCATCTAGATCACACTCAAGACGCTTGTAGATCTATCGTTTCACTCAAACCCATTACACTTCCGCTCTCTAGATCACTCATCATTTTTCACATGATCCCTCACATCTAGCCTTAGAAATCTTTCGATTATGGCAAAGTTGGTCATAATCATCCTTACCTCAAAATTGGTCAAAATTGATCAAATTCTAGTTTTCCCATCTTAAGCCTTTAGGATACTCTCCAAATCATTATTCTAAGTCACTATCTGATTCCTTGGATCATTTAGCCTCACTTGACACTCTCAAAATCTTTAGTGTCATCTTTGTTCATTCATTGGTATTTATGAAAGTTCCAATTTCTTCCATAAAAGGCAATCATTAGCTACATCACTCATTACCCTCAAGTACTTAAGCACCCCTTCATTTAAGACACTTAGGAGGACTGAAACACTCAAGATGGTATAGATCTTAGACCTTAGAAACATCATTTTCATTCTTTCATAGCTGCTGAGAGCCAGATCCCTAGGATTAGCCTAGACGGATCCCTCGTTGGAGGGAATCGTGGGATCCGGGTGACAGACTATATCAACTCTAGCTAAAACAATCATTTCAAGCTCATCTTTCTAACTTAAACACTCCATCTCATCTTAAATGAGTTCCTAGATCAGTACAAACTCTGAAGTTGACTCTTGTGCATGTTAATCATCACATTCTAATGAATTTTAGTGGCTTAAGGCTTGAATGCACTTTCCAGATCTCTTGCTTTATAAACCACATTGTTAGGACTTCTAAAGTCATCACCTTCATCCTCACTTTTAGCACTTAAGAAACCTTTACACACCTCTTGAAATCATCATGAGGAAAACTCCAAGTAGCAACTTGTCCACCAAACAACCACCCAAGAAAATTGCTCGTGTTATACATGAAATCTCTTCAACCGAATCATCTCCGGTCAAGCCAACAAATGCAAGGATTTCTTCTTAACCAATCAAACCAATTCCTAAAAGGATAGTATCCACAAAACAACCTATGCCAAACACCACCATACCTCCTAGGCCAAACAATATCATCTCCACTAAACCATCGCCCTTGGTTCCTAGAGCTATCTCTTTTACAACTCCACTATCATCATCACACCTCTACAACTTAGAGGATTTTCCTCCTAGGCCGTCACATCCTCCTCCGCCGGCAACATTCTCCTCATTAGGAGGAATAATCGTACATAATTAAGGTGTTGAGTCAACATTAGCTCCGGCTTCCTTTTTGACGTTACCATCATATAATCCCATTTGGATTATGAGAAATCATCAAAGTCAACCACCCAACCATATGGAAGTTGACACTTCTCTACCACCACCATCATTCTTGGTCGAGCCATCTTTAAATGCGCCTCCACCAATCCCTCCGTCGTTTGAGGCTCCACAAGCCACTTCACTTGATCCGAATGAACTTTAGTTCATTTGGCGTGCTATTCTTCTCGTTCTCACGGTCGTTTTGATGGGTAGAACGCTGAAAACAGGGTTAAGGTTCAAAAGTTATGGTCGTTTGAAGTTTTGCTTAAGATCTTACTCGTAAACTTGAGCTTAGGCGTAAACTTTGATGCTTAGGCGTAGGATATGCTTAGGCGTAGACTTCCTTAGGCGTAGGATTTCCTTACGAGTAAGGTTTGCTTACGAGTAAGGTTTGCTTACGAGTAAGGTTTGCTTACGAGTAAGGTTTGCTTACGCGTAAGTTTTGCTTACGAGCCAAAATCCTTCACACTTATCCAAGTGTGAGAGATATCCACAAGTCGAAGTATTCCACAAACTTATCCAAGTGAGGGAAGTACTGAGTAACCGTTGTTGCACGAAGATTCTTCACCAAATGCTTACGAGTAGGATTTGGTTCTTACGAGTAGAAATGCTTACGAGTAAGATTAGGGTTTTGACTTTTTGACTTTGAAGACCTTACGAGTAGAATGCCCAAATTTTGTCAAAAACACTAATTTTCACCCAAAAACATGTTTCTAAACGATATCTTTTGCAAAACGTCTTCCAAAACACTTAATGATCAATAAAAACTACAACTTTAAGCTTAAAAACACGTAAAAATCAAAACTTTTTAACAAAAGCCCACGTTTTGTTTTTATAAAAAAACGCAACTTTTTAAAAGCTTTAACCAAAAAAACATAACACAAACACTCCTAAACCATTGTTAGGCAATTGATACCAATTGTAGGACCTTGTTTATCTCAACCTTATCACAAATACTCACGTTACCAACACAAGTATACACATAAAACCACAAACACACTTATGCGTAAAATAAGATGAAGAAAGATTAAGAAAGATGGTGACTTGATGATATATGTCGTGTAGGTGCAGAGAGAAAAGATGAAAACAAGAGATGTTTTATTTCAAAGAAAAACACACACAAACACACTCAAGCACACCCCTCGAATGACCATTTGAGGGGTATTTATACTTCCATACATATCACCCTTATGGGCTTGGGCTTGGGCTTGGGCCTTGTGGATATGGATTGGACTAGGATTGGATTACAAATGATAAAAGGCTAGCTTAACTAAACGTCTAACCATTTAGCTTAGCCCAATCCACGAGCCCGTTGACTATTCTAATACGATATCTAACACACGTTACAAAGTTCCTAAACGTGAATGACCATCACTTCTATTAAATATCATTAAGGCTAACACAGAGAAACTTATACAATCAAAGTAGCAGATTAAGTCCGATAGCCAAAGAATAACCCCGATGTATACTTTTCTCTCCCCTGAATAAAGTGTATGAAGCTCAAGAACCCGAAGTACTCAAATGCCCAAAGAGAGAATAACCGATAACATTGAAGAAGCAGGCCGAATCACTGATTATCTATGCGGATGACAATCTCTACGGATGTCAACTCCGGAATAAGTGTGTTAATACAAATAAACCGTAAACACGTTTATTTATATTTTACGATCTTCTAATGTTTTGTCGATAACAAACGCAAAATCATTTTAACGAAACAAATAAAATACGTAAATGGTTTGAACTAATAGTTTCTAACATATTCACATTTTCACATAAAACACTAAAACAAGTATAAGTGATTTTATGATTTAATATTACATATGTACAACAACTAGTGTTTACATATTTGGGTAAAATATACACATAACTAGTATGTAGTATATTGGGTAATATAAATGGGTAGAAACTTAAGTATCATAACCCATTGACCAAATACATTGAATATAGTTGGGTACAACCCAAAGTCCATGACCCATGGAGCTTGACCCATAACCCATTGCATGACATCATGCTTATATCATATATGGATAATATCCATAACTCATGGTATTGACCCATACCCATGTGACTAAGTGCATTGCACTCAAAAATACATTGTATCTAGCTAAAGACCCATGGATCAACCCATGACCCATAATACATAACCAAAATACCCATGGGTAAAGAGGAGCGTCCCACGGATCCCTAGCTTTACGCTAGACGGATCCCTTGTGGGAGGGATCCGTGGGATCTGAAGAACAGTTGACATTTTCCTCTATAAATAGTGAGCCATTTCTTCATTGTTGCTCACCCCTTTCTCACATACTTTCTCCTTGAGTTTAAAACTCTTTAACCCCAGATCCAAGTGATCTATGTTTGTAGTTGAGTTTTTGTGTGATTTCTAGGTTCCTCTTAAAGGCGAGATCACCACCTTTGAAGTCGAGCAAGGTCAAGTCCATGAGTTACCATGCTTCCTCATTATCAAGACTACTGAAGTCCTCTGGTTGATGATTCTTTTCTTTCTTCTAAGAACCGTAGTGTTGGAGACATTAGAGAAAGATGTCTAAAGTGTCAAGACGAAGACATTAGTGAAAGGTGTCGATCGGCCGTATTATAGGCATTAGTGAAGGGTGCCTAGAATTCAAGTCACAAGACATTGGTGAAGAGTGACTTGAAGATCTAACTAAAGGCATTAGTGAAAGGTGCCTTAGATGTACATTCGATATTGTGTGTTTCGATGTACAAGATAGATTAGCATTAGATCCAAGGATATTGATATCCTTGATGATGTTGTAATAAAGAGTTGGTCTCCTTTGGGATTAGTTGTTGGTGTAGTGTTGGTTAGTAGTTCCTCCATTGTAATGGAACTCGGTATCTAGCCTAGTACCGGATAAAGGGTAGGCGACGTTGTGTTAGGTGTGGTTCACCTTGGTGTGAAAGAACCCGGTGGTTAGCCTAGTACCGGAAAAACAGTAGGAACCGTTGTGAAGGTTTCTCCACCATAAGGAGTTGGTGTCGTGTAGTGATTACGAACTCTCGAGTAGGTGACTCGGGGAGTGGAGTAGGGCAAGGAAGGTGTCCTTGTAGCCGATCCACTATAAATACTCGCGTTGTGGTTTTGTGCTTCTTACTCTTATCTTTTCATTACATACTTTTATATGCTTGTTTATCAACATCCAAAACACATCCAAATAGATTGACATAAGTCGATCTAAATAGTTTAAAAGGAAGTCTTAATTGGCAAAACTATTCAACCCCCCTTCCCCCTCCCCCTTATAGTTTTTCACAAAGTGATTATATATCTGAATCACTGATTAAGCACTCAAGTGAAACAACTGAGCATCCCCAATGTACACAATCTCTCTCCCCTGATGATTGCGATAGCATCAAAATCATCACACACTTGTGTACCTCTTTTATCACCAGAAACTAACTCTTCCATCTCTTCCCCCACATAGTTGGAATAAGAACACTAAACGCCATGAGTCAAACCTTGAGTTTCTCTGCGATAATGATATTTGTCTTCCCGGGATATCTTCAATCACTTTGAAGTATTAAATTCATCAAGTATACTCGCGTTTAGATACGTGACTCATTCCCCCTTGCTGGTTTTGATACTTCAGAATCAGCAACACATTGTAAGCCCGTATACAAGAAATCTTTTAAGAAGAACACATAAAGACTTGTGAGAATCAACTTGCTGAAGTAAAATGTGAGCAAGTATAATTTGGGATTAAATCTGACTTTTCACTCTCCCCCAATTAGTGCTCTCCCCTAAACTGACAATCTTTATGATGAATGTCCGAATAAAGAAGAAGTCTTTAGATCGTTAAATGCAACTCGTCTTTAGTCTTCTAACATGTAGCAGAAAATGTAGAACAGACTGTAGACTCGACCTTCTTCTAGATTGTCCAGTTGGGGAATAGATAGTTAACATCTTCATCTCACCAAAAAAGCATCCCAATTAACTTACATCTTGCAAATCCCCTTAACTCAAATCCCTCCCAATCAAACAAGAACAGAAAGATGTTCATCAAGGAAATCAACCTTGCAACTGGAAGCACTTTGTCATTAATCATATCAGCCCGTGAGAAGATGTCAACCAACGGCTCTCAGAAGAAACTCCATGTAACGATGACCCGATAAGAAGAAGATCGGTTCTTACATGAGTTAGGAGCCATATGACCATATATTCTTAGATATCGATCAACCATGCAGTAAATTCATACTTTTTCTCCCCCTCAAGAATTGCATACGGAGTTTCCATTCTTGATTGAATAAGTGAAATTATCCAAATGTAGTCTATTCATACTTCCCCCCTCAAAGGTTGCATATGATGTCGCCATCGTCATTATAATAGAGCAAGTGGAATAAGATTACTAGCAACGGTAGTCCGGTTCACTTGATAATTGAAAGCCCATGGAAAAAGCATGAAGCATGTTGATGAGAATGGTCATAATAAGAAGATTTCTCTTCTTCCGGAGATAATGCGCACTGAAGCGTACACATTTATTTTCTTTAGGGAACGAGGATTGAACTGCTGTGTTCAAACATCATTATCTCTCTCTTTTCATCATCTCTTGGCAAAACTTGTAATCAATCCCATTATCATTCAGTAGGCTCTTTGTCGTGACAGCTGATGGAGAAAACCCAATATGATGAATTTGACCCTGAAGTAAACTAACCCGAACTCGTGACTTAAACTTGCACATATGTAACAAAGAGCGGTGCCGAGAGTTCATCCTCCATTGAATCTCTAAGTACTCTATACTCTTCATCCAACCAACCATCAAGTATAAGACGTACATCACCTCTTGAAAATCCACAATTGAATGTGACACTGAGCACTACAACGTAACTCCTTAAAGTGATAGTTATTTTGTGGTGATAAGAGCCCAATTCCCCCAAGTGGTAAAAGAAAAGGAGAAAGTCACCCAAAAATAACTAGATTTCCAAGTCTTCGTATTTAAAAAAAAAGCTCGAACAAGGATCTTGAAGAATCTTCATCCAACCATCCACGATACCTTCATATACTAAGTACACTCGCCCATGACATTTTACTTCAACCTTAAATAAATAATAGTGAATTAACGCCGTTGTCACATCTTCTGGTTAAAAGCTAAAATCTAGCCTCCTTTGACGTTTTAAGTAAACTATGATAATGGTTTTCATCCTGACCATGGTTAAAAGCACATAACCCCGTAAAACCATGTAATAACCAAACTACCAAGAAGACAATCCAAACAATCACCCAATTAATGAAGTACACCCTTTTATCCCTTCTTCGAAGTAGAAACCGTAGCACCAGCATCACATAAGATCCAGAATTACACTTTCCCTTTCTCCAGGATGTTCCATCATTACGGGATTTTATAATTCTATGGTTTTAACCGAGAAATAGTTTCTTTCGCGGGATTTTACAAAACCAAGAATAAACCGTAAGATAGATCCAGAAATGCACTTTACTATTACCAGGATGTTTCCATTGTCACGGGATTTTACAAATCTATGATTTAAACCGAGAAATAGATTCTTTCGCGGGATTTTACAGAATCAAGACTAAACCGTAAACAATGTTAGTTTGAATGTGTTATGACAACTTTGGTTTCGGTGAATATCTGTTTTTAGGGGAACATGCAACGGTTCTTCAATGATTCTTCTCCATCATCAACAATTCTTAACCCAAATGTAGACAGCTTCACAAACCATACTAAGTCAAGTAGTATACGCTACTTTCCCCTGAGGTTGACCGTAACATATCAATGTACACGTTTTCTCCCCCATGATGGTTTCGAACTTTCGGAAGCATTATTTGCACGAAAAGTTCTTGTCATAAGCACACATCTTGATAAATCATGATAGACACTGAAGATTCTTGAAAGATTTGTTTAGACTTTGAAGTATCATTAGCATTCAGTGGCATCAAATATTCTATGGGAATTGCTGATCACATCTCAACCATTCAGCCCTTTGGTAAACACATCATCCACATATTCTTTCGGTTATTGCAGTGACCACTTGGTGAAGTAAACCCGATATACCAAACTTAATCATGAATTAGAATTTCCCTAGATTTGTTACTTAAGCTTGTACTAATCCTCGTGGAAAAGAAACGGTGTACCCAATGTACAAAACCTCTTGACGTATCCTCAACTGCGTGAGACACCGAAGTGATAGTAGTGAGAAAGAATCACAAACGTAACTAAATAGCCAAGTCTTTTTCACACTCTATAAATGCCCAAACAAGTCATCTTCGCGGAAGGGTAGAAAGAAAGAAGACGAAATAAGTAAACGCGCCCGGAAAACCACACTTCAAATCCAAATAAGAAATATCGAACTTAAATAACCCCGTAGTCAACTTTGTTCATTAAACACTTCAAGCCGTGACAAAATACCCTTCGAGAAAATGCATAAACCAAAGTATCAAGCCGTATCACACCAAATCTCATCATCTCATCAATTCTCAACAAATATCATCGTCAAATCTCATCTTTAAATCTCATTGTCAAATCGCATAAAGTTCAAATCTCATGAAAACACATATCAACACATCTTATCAGCCCATACAAATCATCCGATCCATTCCATCTTAATCAAATGATAATATTCATCCAATTAAGTCAGCCCATAAAGAGTATCACAAAATCAATCCAACACCCACCATACTAAATTCAAATCACGATCAAATATCCAAGTCTATTCACGCATGCAAATGGTCTAAACCCGGACAAAACCAGCAAAAGTTTTCAACTAAGATAACCATATTAAGCTCAATAATATCAACGAGTGTGGCCGAGTTAAACGCAAACTCGGATAACAATTAGATAAGTCATTTGAGCCTTATTCCTTAACTCACAGATTCATATCATAAAACACGATCACAGAACCTGCAAAAACTAGTTGAATAGATATTAAAGCCCACGAAAGCCCATTGTTATTCTTCGGCCCATATTTTACACATAATCCGAATCAGATTACCCCTAAAAACACGGTATAAAACACATGATACTTTCACACAATCCATTTTCACAAACCCTAATTCTACTCTCATGTGCAGAAAAACGAAAAGAAACATCACCAAACCCTAATTAAAATCTTCAAATCATCATGCCCCCATTACTAAACAATACTCCACAAACCCTAAGTAATCTCAACATATTCAGTCCGCCCCTTTTCTCCTTGACGATAAGGATATGTCTCGCCACATGGCTTAGAGACAATGAATAAGCCAAAGGGATGGTCTGAAGATCATGATTCGTACTCAAGATCCTTGAAGGATGATCACGGGTAGGTTTTAATTTTTGTTATTTGTTTTGATTGAGGTCGTAAACGAACCAATGGAATAAAGTAACAGATTTGTTATATTTATTTCATTATATTCGAAAAGAAAGAGATGAAGCTAGGCTTCACATGATCTTGATCTATGATGAGGTGGTGTTTAAACTCTTAGAACGATTTGAAGCTAATATTTTTGAAAACCAATCTGAGATCTTTAGATGTTTTCATTTAGATGTTTTTTTATTTTGTTCTTTGAGTCTTGAATTAGATTGAGATTGATTAGTGATGATGATTTGGGATTTATTGATTCAGACCTGATGAGGTGGTTTAGGGTCTTTTTGTTGTTGATTTTAGATCAGTTGATACTGCTCGTTTTGTTGAAAAACCGTGGACTAATGAAGGTTTCGACCTGAGGTTGCTCGAGTCTTGTGGTAGTTTGGTATTCTTGTGGTCAAGGTCAACAAACGCTTTGGATAGTCAAACGGTTTAGTCAAGTCGCATCTATTATCAACTCAAATCGCTTTCAAAAAAGCAATTTAGACAACTCGCATCTCTTAGCAACTTTGACAACTCACATCTATTTATAACAATGACAACTCGCATCATGACACAACTCCTATCTGTACAGATTTTCCCAACTCGCATTGAGGATTGTACCAACTCGCATCCAGGAATGCACCAAATTAGGACACATATTTAGACCATTCAAATGAACAGTTTGACAGGTTAACTTGACAACAAAAATTGGTAGAAAAGACTGTTAAACAACTGATATCAACACATAATTAATAAATCAGTAGTAACATTCATAATAAAAAACCTTATAAATCAATTTGACCACACCAATATTAAAACAAATAGACAACATTTAAAATAGTCAAGACATTTAAAGACAGATTCAACAAGATGAGCATGGCACATAACAACACTACACGACAGCCTCACCACGCATCAATCAACCCTCAAATCACTTCAAACCACAACCAAACTTGCACAAACCGCATACACGAATCACAAAAAAAAACATGTGAATCATTAAAACAACATAACCTGGGCTCTGGTACCATTTGTAGGATCGTAAATATTATGTTGTTTAGATGATTCAGGTGGTCTAGGATAATGATTATACAAGAAAGCCATAGTTAGAGAGATGAAGAGAGTTGAGAGGAAGTTCTTGAAAGAGAGTTGTAATACAAAATGCAAGGTTAGATTCAAAGAAGCTCCACCCTTCCCTTAGTGGGAAGGGTATTTCTAGTTACAAACTAAACGACCTCCTAACGTCCTGTGGATCAGGTATACAGTGGGTAAAGACCCGTCCTTCCTCCACGGTGTTACTCTAAACTAATCTACGATACTATCTAACTAATTAACTACTAAACAACGTAAATAACTACAAGTCTATGAGCTAACATATGCTAGACCATAATTGGGGTGACCGACACTTTCACATGGAATTTCTAATTCCTAACAAGTATTGATACCTTCTTCGAATTGTAGAGGGGTGTCAACAATACGTCCTTTATGGAAGTGATGGGTTTTGAGATGATTGAACCCACGGACATGGTTGCCAGGTGTGTTGGGCTCAAGAGAGATGTTAGGAGTGTAGCCGCTAGTGAGTGAAAAATCGAACTCATATTCATGCGACATAGCGAAACCTATAGAAAAGGTGAGTTAATAGGAAGTGAAATGATACTTAACTCACTTAATGTTTGACATTCTAGTGGAACATTACTTTTAGGAAGAAAGCGGTTTTTATTTTGCATGAAAAACTGTTATCCAGGAGGACGGTTCCCACGGTTCCCTTTCATACGGGATCCGGATAGTATACTTGCTGGGATCCGTGGATCTGTAGTAACAGAAGCAGATTCTTTTGATAAAAATATAGGTTTTATAGTTTTATACCAAGATATGTGTTTAACCTACTTTTTCTTTTAGCATGCATACATGGTTTTTAATGTATCACGAAAGAATACGGAAGATATAAATCAAAAGAAATGACAAACACATTAAGATAATAAACTAGCTAAACTAGAATATTATTAGTATTTCATTTCAATGCTAAGAATGATACAAAGGTTGGGTATATAACCCCAATGTATATTAACAACACAAAGTAAATGTCTCCGTATGAGAACTTCATAATAGGGAACGCAAGAGCGATGAGTGTTAAGGCGATGAGCACGAGAGCGATGTAAACCATGTTGATGACGAACCTTCTTGGTTTTGGTTTAAGATGGGATGAGATGAAAAGGAAGATGAAGTTTTGAATGAGAGTTAATTTTTGAAAGTGGAAGATTTGAAAAAGTGGGGATTTGATAGAGTGGACGACGGATGGTTTATTTATGGGGAAGGAGGAATTTTTGAGATTTGTGTTTTGTTTTATTATTAGAAGGATATGATTTTTGGATTAAATGAAATAAAAAACAAGTTTTATAAACCACGACTTTAGACAAAAAAGTAACACGTATGTAACAAAGGCTTCCTAATAAAGCTATATGTAATACAAGTATATGCACAAAAAAATCATATAAATACCTATGTACTAAGCGTGCTTATTTATCAAGCTAATGTCATTTAGAGATATATAGAAAGTCATACCTCTAATGCACTTAGGAATGTCTTTACAAATGACACAACAAATGTTAGTAGACAATTCCGTCTCCTTTGTGTTTAAGATACCTTTCTATATGGTACTGTGGAAAACTAGAAGGGGGGTTGAATAGTTTTACCAATTAAAACTTCCTTTTAATATATTTAGATCGACTTATGTCAATCTATTTGGATGTATTTTGGATGTTGATAAACAAACATATAGAAATATAAATATGTAATGAAAAGATAAAGAGTAAGAAGCACAAAACCACAACGCGAGTATTTATAGTGGTTCGGCTACAAGGACACCTTCCTTGCCCTACTCCACTCCCCGAGTCACCTACTCGAGAGTTCATAATCACTACACAACACCGACTCCTTATGGTGGAGAAACCTTCACAACGTTGCCTACTCTTTTTCCGGTACTAGGCTAACCACCGGGTCCTTTACACCAAGGAGAACCAATCCTATCACAACGTCGCCTACCCTTTATCCGGTACTAGGCTATATATCGAGTTCCATTACAATGGGGGAACTACTACCCAACACTACACCAATCACCTAACCCCAAAGGAGATCTACTCCTTATAATATCAATAAGGATAACAATATCCTTTGACCCAATACTAATCTATCTTGTACATCGAATCACACCATATCGAATGTACATATTAGGCACCTTTCACTAATGCCTTTGACTAGATCTTCAAGACACCCTTCACTAATGTCTTGTGACTTGACTTCTAGGCACCCTTCTGACACCCTTCACTAATGTCTTCGTCTTGACACTTGAGACATCTTTCACTAATGTCTTCAACACTACACTTCTTATAGAAATAACCATCAACAAGATAACTTCAGTAGTCTTGATGATGAGGAAACATGGCAACTCATGGACTTGAGCTTGCTTGACATCAAAGGTGGTGATCTCGCCTTTAAGAGGAACCTAGAGAATCACACAAAAACAAAACTACATACATAGATCACTTGGATCTGGGGTTGGAGAGTTTTTAACTCAAGGAGAAAGTATGTGAGAAAGGAGCAAGAAACAATTAAGAAATGGCTCACTATTTATAGAGAGAAAATGTCTATTGTTCCACGGATCCCTCCCTCAAGGGATCCGTCTAGTGTAAAACTAGGGATCCGTAGGACGCTCCTCTTTGCCCATGGGTATTTTGATTATGGGTCATGGGTCATGGGTTATGGGTTGATCCATGGGTATTTTATTAGATACAATGTATCTAATGGGTGCAATGCACCTAGTCAAATGGGTATGGGTATGATCCATGAGTTGTAGTTTTTACCCATAATAATACATACTAGTTATGTATATATTTGCCCAATATGTAAACACTAGTTATTGTACATATGTATTACTTAAATCATAAAATCACTTACACTTGTTTTAGTATTTTATGTGAAAACGTAAGTGTGTTAGAAAACTATTGGCTCAAACCATTTACGTATTTTATTTGTTTCGTTAAAATGATTTTACGTTTGTTATCGACAAAACATTAGAAGATCGTAAAATATAAATAAACGTTTTTTATGGCTTATTTGTATTAACAGGTACTATTGATGAGGAGGTATATGTTTGTCAACCTCCTGGTTTTGAAGAGTGCTAGTACACCTATGGAGACTCAGAAACCACTGCTACCAGATGATGGAAGTCCTAAAGTTGATTTAAAGCTGTATAGATCCATGATTGGATCTTTGATGTATCTCACTGCATCTAGGCCAGATATTATGTTCTCAGTATGTGTGTGTGCAAGATTTCAAGTCACACCAAACACATCACACATGAATGTTGTGAAGAAAATCTTTAGATATCTTAAGGGTCATCCTAAATTGGGCCTTTGGTATTCTAAGGATTCAGCTTTTGATTTGGTGGCCTATACAGACAGTGATTATGCTGGAGCTAGTTTGGATAGGAAATCTACTACTGGAGGATGTCAGTTTTTAGGAAGCAGGCTAATCTCATGGCAGTGTAAAAAGCAAACAATTGTGGCCAATTCCACCACTGAAGCTGAGTATGTGGCTGCTGCTAGTTGCTGTGGTCAAGTGCTTTGGATTTAGAATCAATTGTTGGACTTTAATAACAGTACAATATGCATCATTAAAAATCCTGTTTTGCATTCTAGAACTAAACATATTGAGATAAGGCATCATTTTATTAGAGATTGTAATGAGAAAAGGTTAATTCAAATGGTAAAGATCCATACTGATTTCATTGTTGTTGATCTTCTCACTAAAGCTTTTGATGTGGGGAGGTTTCGGTACCTTGTAGTCAGTATTGGAATGATAAATCTCTAAATCTCCAATTTGTTTTGTAAAAGTTATGTACAGTTATTAGTTGATCTTAGTATTGCTTGTTTTGTTCTATCCACTGCTTGTTTCTTTGTGTTTCCACTAACTATTTTGCATATCAAAAGAAATAAATCACAACCAGTAAGATGCAATGGACTTAAAAGAAAAACATGGTGATATTATTCATTTATTAGAACTGCATACAGGATGCAGAGTTACAACCATACTATTCAGACTACCAACAGCAGAGTACAACTAAAGATAACATTTTCAAATAACCATCAAACGACAACAAGCTTCTGCACAACCACCTACACCCACTATGGCCTCCTTGCAATGGCCCATTCTGGCATGGTCTTTCTTACTCCTTGTCCACCAATCACATCCCAAACTTTGGGACAAGCAAGTCCCCTCTCTCTCTCTCTTATTGGAGGAGATGAGGAAGATGGACCAGTTGGTGGAGGGGCTGTTAGGAGGGCTTGCATAGGTGGAGCTGACAAAGGTTGTAGTGGTGGTACAACATCAAGGGGAGGCATAACCAAGACTCTTGAAGATGTTTCATCATCAGTATCCTCATAAGGGGACACATAGCTAGGCATTGAGCTCAAATTTGAGCTGGACTCCTTCTTGAGTGCCCCATGAGGTCGTGGTTGAATGGATGAAGGCCCAGAAGCTAAAGGGTTTGTGCTCATGATTGTGTGAGATCTTTTCCTTGATGCATCTTCTTGGTCAACCCTACCTGATGCAACTAACTCTTCCCAAACACTGTCTGAGGAAGAGCTGTTAGTGTTTGATGTGAGATCAATAGGGTTTGACTTACTCATGGTGATGGTTTTGATGTATTTTTAGTAAGAAGGTTTTTGGTTTATGGGAATGTGAGTAATATGTGTGGAATGTGAGTAAAAGGCTCTTAAATAGACTTCAAAGATGATCAGTGGGTTTAATGTGTGGAAGGTGTGAGTTGTTGAGGAGTTAATGAAGTCTTTGACTTTGGTGGACGAATTAATGACTTGGAGTTGATCATTTGTCTGGGTGTTTAGTATTGTTGGTAAACACTGCCAGTATGAATTTTGAAACCACTTCTTGTTATTCTAACCACTGCTAACCTTAACAATGTTTCAAGTGTCTGGTTTGTGTTTGTGATGTGCAGGTATGAAGGAGCTATTGTATATTTTGAGCTTTTTGGAGCTGCTGTTGTGGCTGTTTAAAAAAAATGTGAATCTTTTGTAATTCTTCATACTAATGCATGATATCACTATTTTTGGCTTAGATTTTGTTGCAGAAGTCTTAGTCAAAATATTGGAGTGTTGGTGATGTATCCACTCCCAGAGCATTTCAAACCACTGCTAGTGCATTTTTGCTGATGATGGAAACTTGAGGGGCTATTTTGTAACTTGGTAGATAACATATTTATTTCCTTAAATCACTGTCGGATCATTTAATTGATCTTCAAATCACTTCCAATTGGCGCTTACCACAAATCCTAACCACTCCCAACTACTTAATTCACAATCCCACATCATATTCCATCCCTAATCACAATGCCGACTTTGTATTCCAAAACCCATAACCTAGTTGCATACTTGGTCAAGAACAATCAATCAGAAAGATTTCATGAGATGATTGATTTCCTTAAACACAGTCCAATCCACTTTGCATTAACAGTAGAACCTAAAATTCTTAAAACTTATGTTCATCAGTTTTTGTGGAATGCTGAAATACAGGAAAGAGATGGGTTAGAGGTTCTTTGGACTGTTGTGGATGAGAATGAGATTTTGGTCAGTAAGAATGTAATTAGAGGTGTCTTGAAGCTAGAGGATGCTGCTGGAATGGTTAATCTTTCTAATGATGACATTTTTGAAGGTTTAGAAAGGCTGGGTTATGAAAGAAGGGGTGATAAAATTAAATTTCTTAAAGGTATGTTTTCACCTCAGTGGAAATTTTTGATTCACACTTTGCTGATGTGTGTGAGCAATAAGACCACAGGATTTGATGATTTTTCCTCCAAAATTGCAACTGCCATTATCTGTCTTTCTGAAGGGAGGATATTCCACTGGTCTAGGATGATTTTTGATGGATTTCTGAAGAATATTAAGGACAAGGGAAAGTATTACTTGTATCCAAGGTTTGTTCAATTGATTGTGGAGAGTCAGATTAAAGAACCTATTGCTCCTAATAGGAAGTATGAGGTTCATCATATGCTTCCTAAGGTGTTTGCACACATGAGGCATCAAAATCCAACTTTCTCAGGAAGAGTTACACCATTATTTCCCCATATGCTTAATTTGCCAGACCTTCCTGAGAATGAAGATGTTCCTGAACAACAACACACCCAAACCACTGATGCTGAAACCCCTACTACCATAATTGAATCCCCTGCTATCACACTTGAACCCAATATTGATCCCTTAACTTCAACTTCTGAACCTCATAGGATTTTGTTTACTAGGAGAAGAAGGAAGGGCACCAAGCTACCTCAGGCTGGTGTTAGTGGTGTCGTTAATGAGGCTGTCACATGGAGTGGAGGTGACATGAGTGGAAGGGCTTTCACTACTGGTTCAGGCCTAGGTGCTGAACAGGACAGTGAAAACATAAGTAAGACCCAACCACTGTCAACTCCTAATGTGGAGAGTTCTCTTGAGCTCAACACAGGTGGAGGAATCCCTAGCCAACTGGCTATCTCAGGGTGCATGGATGATCAGACTAGGCCTGATGCCTTGTTTTCTATACCCAAGGATTCACCTCTCGGAGCAGGTTACACAGCTCGAAGTGATGAGGGTAGTTTGGGACATGAAATTGAATTGACGGGTACTGAAAATGTACAAAATGACTTTTCCAAGGATCCACCTCTCGGACCAGGTTACACAGGTCAAAGTGGTAAGGATATTATTGAACAATTAATTGAATTGATGGCTAAGTGTACCAAAATGGAGGATACAATCACTGGTCTTCAAGAACTTGCAGTGTTTCAGGGTAGACAAATCAGAAGATTGAAGCACAGGGTGTCTATCATGGAAAGAATAAGAAGACCAGGGATTTCTGCATTAAGGAGAGTTAGGAAACAGGGAAAGAAGGCAAGATCCTCAAAAGATGTGAGTTTGGAGGATGTAACCAAACAGGGGAGGAGTGAGTGCATAGATTCAGGAGAGGCTTTGAATTTTGATTTGGATTTGGAGAGTGGAGATGAGTATGTGGTGACTGATAGAGATGGCAAAGTAGCTGTGATTGAATCTTCAAAGGTTTCTGTTGAAGAAAAGATAAAGGAAGTGGTGTAGGCAACAACCACTGCTGATGTTGCTGCAACCACTGCTAGTTCAAACCAAACAACTGCTGCAACTACTTCTGAGGTAATTCCAACCACTGTTACTTCAGATATACCTATAGTTATTACAACCACTGCTACCATTGTTACAACCACTGTTACACCACTACCCAAATCTAAAGAAGTTGAAAAGGAGGTTGCTAGTACCCTGATAAACTTAAGTCAAACTTCATCCAACCCTACACCCATTATTGCACCTGTTCCACTTATTCTAAAACCAACTGGACCTAAACCCTTGGGTAAAAGTTTAAAAATTGGTGAGCCTGTGATGACTAAAGTGGTTCTACCAGACATTGGAAAAGGGAAAGGTATTGCTGAGCCAGTTTTGAAGTTCAAGAATAGGCAAGAGCAGATTGCCTATGATAAGGAGTTTTCTAAAATATTGCAAGCTGAAGAAGAGGCAGTTGCAGAAAAGAAAAAACAAGAAGATGAGGAAGCTTCTCAGAAATTGATAGCAAAATGGATTGATCAACAATCTTTTCTTCAAGCCTCTGAAGTGATAAAGACAGCATATACTAGTCAAGAATGAGCACAACTATCTATTGATGAGAGGTGCAAGGTGTTGGCGGAGAGAGTAAGAAAGCTAAGACAGGAGAAAACTCAAGCTAAAAGGAATAAACCTCCTACTAAGAGTCAAATGAGAAATCAAATGATGAAAATTATCAGGAACATGGACATGTACATTGGTGAAGATTTAAGAAAGTGAACATATGAGAGGGTTGAAGAGATTTATCAGAGATGTATAAAAATAAATGAAGATTTCCTTCTTATGAACCTTGAAAAAGAAACTGAATGGTTAAGCAATAAACAAAAGATAAAAGGTGGTGTTCATGAGGAATCTTGTTCTAAGAAGCTGAAGGTGGATGAAGAGATGGAAAGGAAAGAAATAGCAGACCAGTACCTTCTGGAGTGTGATAAACCAGAGCCAATTAATCCTACTCCAATAAGAGTAATCCATCCTATTGAAGACTTAAAGATCATCATAGCTAATGAAAGAGAGATGATTGAAATAAGAAGGGTTGATGGATGGAAGAGCACTTACTTCAATTTTGGATGTCTGCTGTTTAGTTTGAAAATGAGAGATCTGGAACAGTTATGGAAGGTATTGGAGTTTAGATATGGGAAGTATGGGCCAACTGGAGTATTAGCTAATTTTGTGTGGACTTCTATTAAGAATTTATGCCAGCCTAACCCAGATGATGAATTTTGGAAAGACTGTGAGGTGGTTGATTGGATGCTGTGTCAACCTTGAAGAGTTCATGCTGTACAGACTACAAAAGAGAAGTTCTTCATGTTCATTGATAAGGATTACCCATTATCAAAGAATGTTGCCAGGAAAATGCTTGAAGCTACACTTGCTCCACAGGGAACAAAGCTTACTAATCCTATGACTGATCAACTATTTCAAAGGATTGAGAAGATAATAGATCTACAGGGTCCTTTGGCAATCAAGGCTAAACCTCAAGGAAGACTGAAGAGGAAGGCTGATAGGTCTAAAGCTGTGGATTACACATCTGAGTCAGAAACCCTTTGATTATCAAGCTTACAGGTTGCTGAGAAAATTTGAAAAGTTGTTACATCCTGATAAGTGTTTGGATACATCCTCCAAGTGAAGAATGCATGGGATTTAAAAGAAACTTGATGTTTTTGTTGGTAAATATCAAATTTAGGGAAGGATTGTTGGGTTTTAGGTTCCACTGAATGGAATTACTTTAAGTATGGAACCACTGCTAGAGCAAAAGAAACCACGGCTAGAAGAAAGGAATCCACTGCTGAGTTAAACCACGGCTAGTAGTATTGTGTAACCACTGCTAATGTTTTTTAAACACTGCTAACTAGATAAGTCGGTTTAATATTTTGTATTAGATAAATATTGAAAAGATATTTATCTTGTAGGTTACGTATTGTACATTGTAAAGGACTTCTTATCCTATAAAAGGAGGTTCTATGTTAGAGTTAGATATACGTGTGTTAGATATATCTAAAGTCGATACACTTCAAGGTTGTAAAACCCTAATACTATTCAGAGTATTCGTTATTAATCTAATTGAGGTGTTTAGTGATTACTGTTGTTCTTCTTCTTAAGGTTAAGCATTATATTCCGTGTAGTGTTTAACAGGTTATTGCTTAAGTCAGTTTCTATTAAGGATCGTTTGCTCAACTGGGATCAACAGCTAGGGTATAGCCTCTATTAAACTTGCCACTATTAGGTCATCGCTTAATGTTATAGATAGATCTATCGCTGTTGACCACCCCGTCTGGACTTGGTTGCCCAACTTGCCAGGGTGGCACCTGGTGTTGTGGATGCAATCACTTGCCATGACATATAACATCTTGGTTTTTGGATATGAGATTTGAGTATGATGGAATGCTTATGTTGGGACTTATCTTTGCGTAATAAGTGATTTTTCTATTTGGTCCAAATGCTTCGTATTTCATTTAAACCTATGAACTAACCAGCTTTATGCTTACTTTTTAGCATATTTTCTCAGGTAATTGATGTTAAAATCTTTGGTAACCTTTTGGGAGGTGCATGGCAGTGTTGGCATGGTCTTGGATTTGTTTCACTCTGATTTTATTTGGGGACCATTTTTATGATCTACTTTAATGGGCTTACTTTCATACTTTCCAATAAATGTAAAACTTAATTACTATCGTTGACTATGTGTTTAATTTATGGTTTGAGTTATTCTGTTCGCTATGCTTGTGTTATATACCTATTTCGTAGCACCCCAAAGTTAGTAAAGTCTTTCGTTGAGCCTATTTTGGGGGTGTTACAGATTGGTATCAGAGCTCAAGGTTATAGAGAACTGGATATTTATCAAAACCTAGATTATATCTATTTTTTAAAAATTGATCCAAAGACCACCACGTGTTTACGTACCAAGCTGAAGCCTAAGGGTTTATGAATTAAAATTGATGTGGTATTATATTGCTATTACTTTTATTGAAATCATGATATGGTTTTAGTTGGGAAAATTAATATGTTTGGAACTCCGATTCGTTTGGGATTTTGTGTATGCACTGACCTTGTTAAAAAAACCGTTGTCATAGCTATGCCTTCTTTCGATATCACTGAAGACATCCTTCTCATTGGTTCTCGACCAGCATCATCTATGCCTGGGTTAGACCCGATAGACCCATATGTCATGGCGAGTCATGCACCGCCAATGATGCATGGGACTACTTCGGACCCTTCTTCATCTGTTAGTGGCTCTCTTACTTCTCTTATTATGCGTTCACCCGCACGATCACCTCCTAGCTTCATGAGGCAGACTACTACACCTCACACATTGACACTTCGCCGCACAACACGCATATCTGTACGTTTACCTACCCTACTTTCTTTCCGCGTTACTGCTCACTCTTCTCTGTCCCTTACACCCTCTACCTCTTCATTTCAGATACCTAGTGCATCCTCTTCTGCACCTTGTGATTCGTCACCACCTTCATCTCCTGAATCTCCGCCTGCTCGGAGGCGTCGACTTCTTGAGCCTTATGAAGAAGAAGACCCCGAAGAAGATCCTCAAGAAGAAGAAGATCCCGAGGAATATCCTCAGGAGGAGGAAGACCCGGGAAAGGAGTCTTACAGGGAGGATGACCCTGAGGCTGAGCCATAGGGGGGATGTGGAGCCCGTGCCTCAGGAGGATATGGAGCCTGAGCCTCAGGAGGAGGACGAGCCTGAGCCTCAGGGGATTTTTGGGGATTTGGAGGAGTATGATTTGGATGAAGATGTTGATGAGCCTATGATAGGGCCTGGTTCCCCAGCGTCAGTGTTAGATTGGGTTGATCCAGACTCTCCCACTGTGGAGCATTTAGACGCGATGGCAACCCAGTTGGGCATGCATGAGGAAGCTCTTGATGGTATACCGAAGCAGTTGGTGGGGGTGTCAGCAGAGCGATTGGGGAAGATAGAGAGTGATCTTAGCGTGTTGATGGGAAGGTCTGATACCATGAGGAGAGACCTACAGAGGATGGATGATCAGGTGAGAGCGGCAGATCGATCCATTCAGACAGCGAGAGAGTATGATCAGGTGATGTGGAGGCGTTAGTCTGAGATAGATTCTCAGGGCGCTTACCTTATGAGGAAGAGTCATGAGGAAGGTGTTGAGTTGGCTGCGATTAGGAGGAGGTTGGATGACATGGAGCGTGCTTTCAAAGAGTTGTGCTTTAGGGCATGAGTAGTAGTACTGGCTAGCGTTTTTGTACCACTCCTTATCTATATGTATTTCGTGTTTCCTCGTTATCGTTACTATCGTCACTTTCCGCCATTATATGGCTTGTTCTTGAGAAACCTTGTTTTGAGTTCTAATGAGATGTTACGTTGGGTTTATGGTGGTGGTATAAATTATGTTTTGATGATCATTGTGGTTTTTTTGGTGTGATATTATGTTCACTTTTAATGTCCCTATTCTCGCGTGATGTACTTATCTATTCTGATCTAGATATTCTCATTTCTTTTATATGATTCAGATCAATGGCACAAACGCGTAAGGCAACCAGGAATGCGCAAGCAACAACAGCTGCTGCTACTGCAACTGCAGGCCGTCGTAGTCGACCTTCAGTTCAAAATTCTAGTGATCCGAATTTCAATAATCTAAATGTCAACGACCCTATTGGTGAAAATCCTAATTTCGAAATTCCTACTCCACCTACTACCGTTACTAATCAAGCTTTGATCGATCAAATTGTAGCTCAGCGTGTAACTGAGATTCTGGCTGAGCCAAATCATCCAAAAACTGCAGCAGGAAATCCTAGGCCAATTGGTAGTAACCGTGGTTGCACTTATAAAGAGTTCCGAAGCTGTATGCCCACAGAATATGGCGGTACTGAAGGAGTTGTTGTGTTGACGCTTTGGTTAGAAAAGATGGAATCTGTGTTTAAGGTTTGTAACTGTGAGGAAGAATCAAAAGTGTAGTTTGCTTCGTTCTCACTAAAGGATGAGGCATTAACTTGGTGGAACAACTACCTCAAATCTGTGGGGATTGATGCGGCTTGTGCTATGCCTTGGGAAGAGTTTAAGGAAAAACTAATAAAGAATTATTGTCCTCGAAATGAAGTGAAGAAGTTGGAGATTGAATTCTGGAATCATAAGGTGAAAGGCACTGCCATGCCAACTTACACTCGTCGTTTTCACGAATTGGCACTGTTATGTCCTGAGATGGTTCGCACTGAGGCACTTAAGACAGAGAGTTATACTGATGGACTTCCACATTCCACTAGGAATGATGTGATTTCTTCGAAACCAATTGATCTTCATGAGACCATCACTTTGGCTCATAGCTTGATGGATTTGGTTATCCGCGACAACGCGAGGAGTGGGGTCGACAACAAAAGAAAGTGGGAAGATCATTCGAAGAGTAAGTATCCTAACAAGCGACAGGAGACTGCTAAAGCTTATGTTATGGGGTCTGGAAAGAAGAAGGTTTATGCTAGAAACCAACCCCATTGTAATCGTTGTAGGCTCCATCATCATGGACAGTGTACCGTGGTGAGTTCCTCATGCTCAAAGGTTGGACACCTAGCTAGGGATTGCAGATCCAAGACTCTTGTTGTGGTTCAAGCAACCCCTGGACCAAATTGGAAAACTAATGTTACTTGTTTTGGGTATGGAAAGAAGGGACACTATAAGAATGAGTGTCGAGAACCGGGGAATCGTGGAAACCAAGGGAATGGAGGAAACCAAGTGAATCGTGGAGAAGGAGGAAACCAGGGAAACCAAGGTACTGGGAATCAACAGAGTAACACTGGGGAGGCTCATGGAAGAGCATACGTGGTTAAAGGAAAAGGAATCAAAGAGGACCCGACCGTTGTTACGGGTACGTTCCTTCTCAATAACCGTTATGCTCATGTTCTATTTGATACTGGTGCCGATAGGAGTTTTGTGTCCACTACATTTAGCCCCCTGCTTGATAAAATCCCTATTGCCCTAGATTCTTCATATGATATCGAGTTAGCCAATGGTCACATGGAAAAGGTGAACACCATAATAAGAGGTTGTACCCTAAACCTTCTCGATCACCCGTTCAACATCGACCTCATGCCAGTTCCATTGGGTAGTTTCGATGTCATCATTGGCATGGACTGGTTATCTAAGTACCGTGCTGCTATTCTCTGTGAAGAAAAGATCGTACGTGTGCCTTACGGTAATGAGATCTTGACTTTATACGGAGATGGTAATACTCGAGGAAATTCGTCTAGATTAAATATTCATCTCCTAGACCAAGGCTCAGAAACACATAGAAAAGGGAAGCCTTCTTTTTCTGGCCCAAGTTGTGAAGAAGAAGAACAAGGAAGAAGAAGGGAAACGGTTAATAGACATACCGGTTGTTCGTGATTTTCCCGAATACTTGCTTGGGATACCGCCAGTTATACAAGTTGAATTCCAAATCGATTTAATGCCAGGAGCTGCACCCGTGGAACAGGTGATGAGTGTGTAAATACTCATCATTTTTGGTTAAATCTGAACTGCAAAACACTTAAAAATGCTCAGAAATGCATCAAAATACTGATAATATCTCAAAATTGCATTTTATATGTTTCAGATGCAAAATGTTTAAAATCAGATGAAAAATGAGCTAAGTTTGCATAATTGGCGGTTTCAGTCCCCCAAGTTTCAAAAGTTGTCAGAAATAGTCCCTGAGCACTTAATTTCAAAAGAAAAATCACCAAAGGTTCTTTTAAAATCATGAGTTGTCAAAATTAGCCCTTTGGTGAAAAATATCAAAAGTTTTTGAGAAATTACAAATTTGGTCCTTCAAGTTTAAAATTTGGCAAAAATGGTCCTTGGAAATTTGAAAATGTCAAGTTTGGTCCTTGTACTATTGGAGCTTGTCACTTTTGGTCCCTTGGAGCAACTTTGCAAATATGGCAGCCTTGGTCCCTTGATTTTTAGAATTTACACAAAAGGTCCTTGTTATTAATATCCTTTAAACCCTTGACCTTGTCAAAACCCAATTGGACCCCTGCCATACACACCTTGTGACCCCCTGTCAATAACATTTTGGACCCCCTTCATAATATTAAAACCCCGGTTAAACCCCCCAGTCAAATAAAACCAACCCGCCCAAGGTTTCCCTCCAAAAGTCTCCTCCCTCACCTGCTCCTCTGCAAAACCAGAGAATTCCTCACCACCACTCCACTTATCACCACCTTATCACTCCACCAACACCAAACATCAAGAAGCATTTATTGCTCACCTTCCCCTGTCCCAAATCACCAGACCTGTTGATATCTCATTTTGGCGCCAATTTCATAAATCAAAGGTGGAGATTAAAAGGACAAAATCAATGGCTAGGAAAGGAGAGATAAACCCTTATGAAGCCTATAAAAGAAGGAGGAAGACACTGAAGTAGAGTTGTCACTGTTTTTTAGACCATTTCTTATTTTCATGTAATCGTTTTTAGTTTTTAATGTACAAGCTTGCTGGGTTTAATGTTTCTTGTATTATATAAATTGTTCTAAGTCTCAATTAACAAGTGTAATTCATCAAATTCCAGTTTTATGCTTTCTTTATGTTTTCCGCCAAATAATGCTTTTGTTTGATTTTAAATTTCAAAGTGTCAAAGTAGCTTAATTAAGTTTCTTATGACTTATTTAAAATATTTTAAGCAAACCAGAAGGATTGTTTGGTCTTAATTGCAATTTTCTAAAAAAAGTCAACGAAAGTCAACACTACAGTCATTTGCATCATTGGAACCTGAATTGCTGATATGGACTTGGATTTGGGTTGATAGGGTTTGAATTAAGTTGAGATCAGTGTCAGGGCAGTGGTTAGTTAATCTCAAAAGCAAACAATTGTGGTTGGACTTCTGTGAGTACCAAATTCTTTCTAAAATCTGTCCTAGCTTATAAATATGTTTGTTCAGTTGGATTAGCATTACAGGTAGTGTAGTTTAGCTTATTATCAGTTGAGTGATTGTTGTTTTATCCTATATCCATTACTGTCATCTGTCTCTAATCTCTGCTTATTGTCTAAATTTAGCATCAGTCTAGTTTCAGTGCGTAGTTTGGTTCATTTGGTATTGATTCTGCCTTTTGGATTTAGTTATAACATAGCTGTGGATCAGGGTTTTGAGTTTAGAAATTTACATTGCTAAATAGTTGTATAAAGTAGTGTTTGGTTCAGAGCATAGATCCTTGTTTGAAGTAGGTTATAGGACAAATTCAGTTGAGTTAGTCTCACCTAGGGTCTTTGCACTTATCTTAGTCCTTATTTTGCTTCTGCACATCACTTAGTCAAAATTGCATGGAATCTGTTCTTGTGATCAAGACAGTTAGCAGTAGGATTGCTATGACTTGCATCTGAGTATAGAATGCATTAGAGTAGCTTAATGTAGTCTTAATACAGCTTAACATATCATTTTCAGTTCAAGAATTTGAATCAAATCTCAATTTAGTCAAAGTATCAAAATCTGTAAAAAAGTCAAAAGATGAAAAACTCAGTTTTCACCCAATTTGGGTGATTTTTAATGAATTCATTTCTGGTTAAAATCAAGTGAAATTGTGGGTTTATAAACTTCAACTGGTCTAGTTTCTTAATACCATTTTTGTAGATTTTTTCAAATTTTTTATAAGCTCCAAATGAGCTTGTCAATTTGGTTGAAAATGCCCTGTGACAAGGCATAGTCACAGTGCAGTTTTCATAATTTTGTGCAGGGCTTGCACAGAGCTCAGTTTAGCTCATCAAGGTCTGGTTTTTGGTTTATAAGCACCTGGCCAGGTCTTCTTTAGGTTCCTTCTTTTGGTTTTGAGTTTAGCTTATCTGAGTAGCTTATTCTTAAGCTCCAAAGTAGGCCCCAAAACCTGTTCTTAGCACATAAGCTCTAATAATCAAAACTGTGTAGAGTGAATTTAAGTAGTTTAGGACAGTTGTAACTTGTTTCATTTGGGTAATTTTAGCATATTATAGCTTCTGTTTCAGTTTGGTAGCTTGTTGTTTCCTTTTGGCTTATTTCAAGTGCTTATTTATAAGCACTTGCTTTGCAGTTTCATATTCTTGCACACAACCCTCTGTTTTTATAATTTTCCTAGAACTAGAATATTATTTTAGAGTTTTCCTGAAATTTTCATAATGTTTCATCACTGTTTGCTATTTTTCTTCATTTAAAACAGTTTTTAGGTAATTTTAATTAGCTTTTAATACAATTAATTCAGAAAAGTTTCAAAAAAATAAGTTTTCATTTTTCCTAGGTTAAGATAAATATAAAAAGTCAAAAAAATATTTTTCCAGATTTTTCATAGTTTAATTTGTAATTTTTAGTAATTTAATTAGTTTTAAGTAGTATTTAATTCATAGAAAATACAAAAATATTCAGAAAAATATAAAAATAGTTTTGAAAATTCTATTTAGTTATTTTAGATTTTTCTAAGTCATAATTTTATTTTTCAAGCTTTATTTCATATTTTCTTGTATTTTAGGTTATTATTAAATAGTTAAAATTAGTTTTTAATTAATAATATTTAGTTAAATAGTTATAAAAATAATTTTCTTTTTCTAAAAATTTTCTTTTATCATTAGGTTTGTAAAAATGTCATTTTCATATTTTTAGGATTAATATTGCTTTAGTTTCACATTTTCTTTTGTACGTCGCGTAGTTTTTAATTTAAGTTTTATAAAAGAAAAATCAAAAACATCATTTTGCAAATAATGATAGCGTTTATTTAATATATTTTATCTTTTTTATTTTCTTTAATTTGCATTTAAGCCCCTGTAGTTTATAAACTTTTTCTTTAGTTATAATCAATCATATCCTCTTTTCCGTTCAAATCTCTCGATCACTACACGTTTGACTATTCTCGCACAGCTCGTTGGGACATAACGACCCGGGGAAACACTATTCTCTCCTGATCTTCATTGCATTGGTGTCTGAACTGTTTTAAGTTTCTTACGGTTGGCCATTCACAAGTGGCTAGCTTGCGTGAGATAACTTGACGGTTTTGCACGAATCAAATTTTTGGCGCCGCTGCCGGGGAGCTGTGCTGATTATCTTCCGTTTAGCAGATTAGTGATTTGAATATTCACTCCTTGTTTATACCATCTGTATGTATTTATATTTTCTTATAAAAATCAAAAACCCAAAAAGATTTTCATTCTTTGTTTTTACAACATGTTTTTCAAAAATACCAAAAATATTCCTCTTTACCCTCTTACCCTTTTTGATTCTCTATCCCTTTACCCTCTATTCATTTGATTCTAACTTCTTCTATTCTCATGGAGTCTCTCGATTGCGACGAATTCTGGGACGAAGTTGAAAAACTTCAGACTTTATCACAAATGTCAAGAATTCGTGTTGTTCGTGATGATCCATTAATTCTGCGTAGGGAAATGGAACGAGAAACCGGGGTGACAAAGGACAAGATATTTCCCTCTGATAATGGAAGTGCTAAATACGTCCAACCTACGGTTATCCAAAGATCTAAACCCTCAATTGCTCCTAAGCCGTCTAAAATTGATCCTAAACTTTCACGATTTACGGTTAAAAGCAAACATGCAGAATTTAGACCGGTGACTAGCAAGAATGACTTGCTTAATCTTCACGTTTCTCAAGAACCAGAACCAGAGACCATAACGGAAGTGGTGGAAATTGCTAGCTCTCAGAGCACACCACTTGTCCCACCTCCGGATTTTTCAAAATGTTCTTCGAGTCTTAATAGTCATCCGGATCACCATGTTGGTTTTGTTGATTCTTTGAATGAACTGATTCCTTCTCATAACTCTCAAATGAAATCGTTTATTCTTTGTGTCGGTTGTGGTGAACCTCTTTTTGGTTCACCCTGTCGTTGGTGTACGTGTGTACAATGTGGTAATGATATTCATAACGGGAGTTGTTTGTTTTGTGGTTCGAGGAATTCATTTGATTATGATCCTAATCCGAACTCATTTAACGACCCCTCAAATTTTTCCAATTACCCACCACAGCCCGACTTATCTTCATATAATCAACATTACTGCTGTGAATTTTGTGGAGGTCCTCACCAAGGATTTGAGTGTCAATCCGGAAACACATTTGTCTATGAACAGTTTTCCAATGATGCTCAGAACTTTGGTTATGACCAAAATCCATATGATTCACCAGTCCAGACTCAACAGTTTTACTGTTGTGAGAACTGTGGAGGTCCCCATTTCAGCTCTGATTGTCAAATAGGGAATCCATTTCCTTGTAACAATCATGACTCTTACAGGTTTGACAATTTCCAACCTCCACAGCACCATACGGTTCAAACTCCACCTGAACCGTTGTCTCAAGAAATTTCCCAAGATTTTGAAACCGCAATGAAAACACTTGATGATATGATTCAAAACTTTAAGAATCAAGTGAGTAGTGAAAAGACCATGGGAGAATTGCTAGCCGAAGAACGAGAGGCCCGCAAATCTAGGGAAGAATTATTAGTCCTAGAGCATGCAACTTGATTGGTGCTGAACTAGTCAAGTCTAATCACCCAAGCTAGCCACTTGTGAATGGCTAACCGTAATAGACTTAAAACTGCTCAAAAACCAATACAATGAAGTCCTGGAGAATACAGTGGATTCCCGGGTCGTTAAGTCCCACGGAGGATGACTGGTGTTTAACACAATCAGATGTCGAATAACCACTAAGGATAGTGATCAGTAAGGATTTTGAGTTATTTAAGACTAAAGGGGCTTAAATGCAAATTAAAGGAAATTAAAAAGATAAACTATCTTAAATAAACGCTATCACTAATTTAATACTGATGTTTTTGATTTTTCTGTTTTTTTTAAAACTTAAATTAAAACTACGCGACGTATAAATAAAAACGTGAAACTTACACAATATTAATCCTAAAAATATGAAAATGATATTTTTACAAACCTAATGATATAAGAAAATTTTAAGAAAAAGAAAATTATTTTTATAACTATTTATCTAATTATTATTAATTAAAAACTATTTTTAACTATTAAATAATAACCTAAATTACAAGAAAATAGGAAATAAACTTAGAAAAATAAAATTAAGACTTGGAAAAATCTAAAATAACAAAAAAGAATTTTCAAAACTATTTTTATATTTTTCTGATTATTTTTCTATTTTTTATGGATTTTAAACTATTTAAAACTAATTAAATTACTAAAAATTACAAAATAAACTATGAAAAATCTGGAAAATTACTTTTTTTACTTTTTATATTTATCTAAACCTAAGAAAATTGAAAAATTATTTTTTTGAACTTTTTCTGATTTAATTGTATTAAAAGCTATTTAAAATTACCTAAAAACTGTTTTAAATTAAGAAAAATAGCAAACTGACTTGGAAAAATGTGAAAAATTCAGAAAAACTCTAAAATGATATTATGAATCTAGGAAAAATAGAAAAACATGGTGTTGTTTGGAGGAAATTGAATCTGCAATACAAGTGCTTATGTAATAAGCACTTGAATAAGCCAAATGATCACCAAAAGCTACCAAACTGAAACAAAAGTATTAATATGCTAAAACTACTAAAATGCAGCAAGAAACAACAATCCTTAACCTCTGGATTACACACTTAAACAGATTTGATTATTTGAGTACTTATGCTAAAACAGTGTGAGGGTACTACTTTTGAGCTCAAGCATAAGCCACCAAATAAGCTGAAACTTAAAAACAGGTATTAGAACTTGAAGTTGACCTGGTTGGCTACTTGTAAACCAAGGATTAGCCTTGGACAAGCTCTTTCGAGCTTTTGCCAAGCTCTGCAATATACTGAGAAAACTCAGTATTAACTGAGTTGAGTGAACAGGGCAAATGAGCCCTGTTGGACAAGCTTATTTGAAGCTTATAGAAAATTTCCAAAAATCTATAAAAATGACAACAAGAAAGTAGACCAGTTGAGGTTTTAAGAACAACAAGTCTCACTTGATTTGGACCAATAATGAACCTGTGAAAAATCTTACTAGTTGGCCTAAAAACTGGTTTTTGCAAATATTTTGACTTTTGACAGATTTGTGAATTTGAATTTTGTGAATTTTAATCCTAATTTGTTAACTGATATTAATGTTTTGTGGTATAATGAGACTAAGACAAGCTACTCTAGTGATTTCTGAGCATGAAACAAGGTTTTGATTTCCCAAACTCTTAACAGTTAATGGATTAAGACAGTTAAAACTAGATTTTGACTTTTAAAGGTGTGCAGGTGCAAATTATGACTTGAATTGAGTACAAATGAGCATAATAAACATAAAACAACAGACCTCAACTCTTTAACAAATCTCTATAACAGTTTAAGTAGCAAATCCAAACACCATTTTATTGACTGATATGTAATTTTAATGGGACCAATTACTGATTTATCTAAAACAAATACTTAAACTGATTTTAACTAACCTAAATACAACTAATCAAACAGGTTCCAAAGGTTTAATGACCACATATTCAAGTACAAACACAAACTGCATAAAAAATTGAAAAGGAGAAAACAAGCTCACAAGTGTCCAGCCTGTTTTGTAGCTTAAACCAAACCCAAATACTACTACTCTATATCAAATCCAACCCAAACACTGCTCTGCAACACCCATTATCCTCTTCCAACCTGCTTTTACCCATTTTTGCTTCTTGAGTTGACTTTTGTTGACCAAAGATGAAAACTGCTTGTACCTACTTGATAAACTCACTAAAAGCTATAATAAGCTTCAATGAGCTTATTTGAACTTGAAAATAAGCTTGTTGAAGCTTGGATGTAACAGTTGAAGTTTGCAATTTGAAACAGTAAACTTGAAATTTGAATTCTTAACATAAGCTTGAATTAACACTTAAAAACTTAGTACAATGATTTTTTAACTTAAGATTGATGCATTTAAACTGGAAATTACAAATTTGAAGCTAAGTTAAAACATTGGTATTAAAAATGAAATACATGAAAATTAAAAATTAACTACTGGCTTCATCTCTTTCCTTTCTTCCTCTTTTATGCTTTAGAACTCCTCCACGTGTCCTTCTGAGAGAATCCCACCACTTTTCTTGGCCAATGGGAGAGTTTTGAGTGTTAGCTCATTTTGGCGGGAAAGTCAGTTTGACTTGTAGCTCTGCATTTCATCAACTAGGGGGGGGTGTGGCATTTATTGTAGTGGGTTGAGTGATGATGAGGGGTGGAGGGTTAGTGGAGAAAAGGTGATGGGAAGGCTAGTGTGTTGCAGGCAACAGCTGGGGAAGACAAGCAGGTGGTGGCGGGATAAAGGGAGAGTTTAACTTGGTTTGACCTGGGGGTCCAAAATGGGAGGTGACAGGGGTCAAAGGGTCACAATGGTGTATAATGGCAGGGGTTGGATTTCATTTTGACAAGGCTTGTAGGGTTAATATGACAAGGACCAAAGCTGCAATTATTCCAATCTTGAGGGACCAAATCTGCCATTTTTCCAAAGTTCTCACAAGGGTTACTTTTGACAAGTTTTGAAAGTACAAGTACCATTTTTGACATTTTCAAATTCTCAAAGGATCATTTTTGCCAAATTTCAAAACTTGAGGGACTTAAGTTGTAAATTTGCAATTTTAAATCTCAAGGACCAATTTTGACAACTTAAGAATCCCTAAGGATTTAAAATGAGATTTTTCTTTATTTAGATTTACCAGGGACTGTTTTTGACAACTTTTGAAACTTGGGGGACTAAAACTGCAAATTATGCAAACTTGATACGTTTTTCACCAGATTTTGATATTTTTGCATTTAAAACACATAAAACACTTATTTGTGATATTTTTATCATTTTGATGCATTTCTGAGTGTTTTCAGATGTTTTTGCAGTTTAATTTGTACAAAAATGATGAGTATTTACACACTCATCAATCCCCCACACTAAGATATTGCTAGTCCCTAGCAATGTTTTGAGAAAAATTAATGGATTTCATCTCTTTACCAAAAGCCATTACTTCTGGAGTAGCCAAATGTTTCAGTTCAAGTAAGAACCTTGGTACACCGATAACCAAATGATTTTGAGCAAATCACCAGCTTCCAACGGATTTGATTTGTCTTTACCAGAAGCCGTTTGCTTCTGGACTAGCCAACTCTTAGATAAATTATCAATATTATCTTTGGTGAGTCGATTACCAATTATGGTTTTTCCACTGCCTTTACCACAAGCCATAAACTTGCGGGCTAGCCAACTCTTCACTTTTTAGGATATGGTGAGCTGAATACCATACAATTTTGGGCAAATTGCAAGCCGTCAACGGATTTGAGATATCTTTACCAAGAGCCGTTTGCTCCTGGATTAGCCAATCCTTTTTTTTATTAGACAAGGCGGACTGATTACCATAAGATGAGTAAGTGCAAAACACTTACTCCAAAAAAACAATTTGGCCAAAAACGGGGGAATTAGGCGGTATAATTACATGATAAAATTCGTGAGAATTCCCCCCCACACTTAGAAATGAATATTGCCCTCAAAATTCAAAGTACCGGCGGTTATGCCGAAACATAGAACGTAAAAGGGAAATACTACGGCATTATTCTGAAAGATTTTTTTTAAGACTTATATATATACACAACATGTGGGGCAACTCCCCCACACTAGGGTGGGACACACGGGTGAAAACCCATGTTTAGCTACTATTTTTTATTACCGAGTCGCTAGCTTGACTCGACCCCGAATTCATTTGTCCATGGGGAAAGTAACGTGGAAAACCAATCTCAATCGGACTTTCGTTCACAGTGTTAACAAACATATGAATATCAGAAAGTTCTACACCGACGAGATACGACCGGGGTATTGTTAATAGTAGAAACTATAAAGGATAATATCGGGGTCAAAGATGGTGTCCTCATTCCCGAAAGAGAAAAGGGAAAGAGCAAACACACCATCTGTGAAGAATGGAACAAAGATATGCATGAGGATGCAAGTCCATTCCTCATCAGAAAGAAGCAAATCACCATTTTTGACATTTTTAAGCTTAAACTTGAAGCTTATATGGTGATTGTCAATAAGATGTCCGGGAGGGAGGGTGGGAAACGGTTCTTCAATCAACAGATTTTCTAGAAAAAGGATGTCTCCCTCCGGATCAAAGTAAGTATTATCAATTCCTGTTGGAATTGACTCATCACTAAGAAATGCATCGACTTCATTCCAAAAGTTGTCATCTTCCTCATCAGGAGTGAGAGAAGGGATGGAAGAGTCGGGAATAATAAGACTAGAAGATGATGGATTCTTTTTGAGCAATTCATCAATGGGAAGAATGTTTCCCATTGGATCACAATCATCATCATCCAATTCAGATGAAACTGAAGAGAGTTTGGTTTCATCCACAGAGTTAACAAACTCGATGCGACAAACTGATTCCGGAGGTGGGACAAGTGGTGTGCTCTTAGAGCTAGCAATTTCCACCACTTCCGATAAAGTCTCCGATTCTAGATCATCATCATCAAGAACACTCTTGACTTCCTTGGTACAACTTTCAAACCATTTGTTTGAACCAGGGTTGATTTTCAAAGCTTTTAACTCAGCACGTTTTTGGTGACTCCTCTTAACCGTGAAATTTGAGAGTGTTGCATTGAATCTTTCAGATCTTTGATCAATTGTGGCAACATTCTGCTTGTACAGAGGTTTGGAGTTCTGGTTGATATTTAACGTGAGCTCTTCGTTGTCAACCCGAATGGTCAACTCTTCAGCAAACACATCAATCAGAGCACGACTCGTTTTCAAGAAAGCTCTCCCTAAGATGAGGGGAACTCTAGGATCTGCATCAAAGTCTACTACAACAAAATCAGTAGGAAAATGAAACTTTCCTACTTTTACCACGACATCCTCGCTATCCAAGTGGACGAGTTATGGTACAGTCCGCTAGCTCGAGTGTCATACAAGTAGATGTAAGTTTAGGAAGAGACAGTTTCTTCCATACTGAAAGTGGCATGAGGTTAATGCTGGCGCCAAGATCGGCCAAGGCGGAGCATTGAACCATCCCTAAGAAATCACAAGGGATTAAAAACCTGCCAGGGTCTTCAAGCTTTTTAGGAAGCTTCTTAAGAAGGACCGCTGAGCATTGCTCATTGAGAGGGGTTTTAGCCATTTCAGATAACTTATCTTTGTTGGTCAGTAAGCCTTTAAGTGTGGATGCAAATTTGGGCATTAGAACGAGAGCATCAACGAAGCTTATATCAAAGTGTAGTTCATTGAAAATTTGGAAAATTTTTTCCATTTGCTCTTTGTTTTTGTCTTTGAGCTTCTCATCATGCATTCTTGATGGGTAAGGAAGCTGACTAGACTTTTGAGCCGGGATGGAAGTTATTTTTGGCTCAGAATTTGTCTTCGGAACTTCGGGTTCCAGACTTAAAGCTTGGACTACCGAAGGTGGGACGTGTGCGGTACTTCGTGGGCTTGAGAAATGCACCTTGTCCGTTGTATCCTTGGTAACTTGACTCATTGCTCCTGGTGGAGGAGGCATTGGAGTCGAAGGTCCATTGTGCGTCTTACCACTTCTGGTTTTGATCGCCTTTGCATCGCCCCTCGGGTTAGCGATCGTGTTGCTCGGTAAAGTACCTGAGCTCGAGGGTCGATCATTTAAAGATTTCTTAATGTCAGAAATCTGGCTAACCAACAACCTGTTCATTTCATCTTGGGATTTCATGAATTGCTTCAATAGCTCATCAGATGATGGTACTGGAGGAAGTGGAGGGAAATTTTGAGGTCGTATGTTTTGATTATGACCTTGTTGTTGAAAATTCCCTTGGTTAGGATTCACATTCCCTTGAAGTTGATTCCCTCGATTGAAATTGTTTTGATTAAGGTTTCCTTGATGTTGGAAACCTTGATTTGGTCAGGAATAGAAATTACCTTGGTTTTGATAACCTTGGTTCATTCTAGGTTGGTTCTGATTCCGGTTAGGATTCTGTTAAAACCGGTGGTGCTTGATAAGTGTTAGCACGGTAGTTTGGTTCATTTTGAGGACGGTATTGATTACCTCCTTGATTTGAAGTACCGGCTATAGCATTAGCTTCAAACGGACTACCATCGGTGGCAGTACAGTTGTAGTATGCATGAGGACCACCACAAGTAACACAAACTTCAACTTTCTTCACTTCACCATGTGATGGTGTTTGAGTGAAAGTGACTTTCCTTTGGTTAGCAAGAACCAAAGCCTGAACAATATCCGTGAGTTTGTCAATCTTAGCATCGGTGCTAGATGTACCCACTGGAGATGAAGTAGAAGGTCCAGCATTAGATTGAGATTGATATGTCTTTGCTCGGAAAGGGCGGACCTGGGACTTGTTTTCAATTATTTGCAAGGCTTCTTTTGTGGTCTTGCTCAGGAAATTACCTCTCGCGGAGGCATTTAAAGAGTCTTGGTCACTTTGGTGCAAACCATTGTAGAAAGTATCCATTTGCATTAACTCGGTAAAACCATGATGCGGACACTTACGGAGCAATTCTTTGTAACGATCCCACGCCTCTCCGAATGATTCATCAAATCTTTGAGAGAATTTCATTATCTCATTCTTAAGACTTGTAGTTCGGGATGGAGGATAGAATTCGTTAACAAACTTTGTGACTAGATCTTCCCATGTCTCAATAGAACGAGGGGGTTGTTTCTCAAGCCAATTTTGGGCTTGTCCCTCTAGAGAAAATGGGAACAGAAGAAGCTTGATAGCTTCATGTGGGACATTCTTGTATTTGATGGTAGATGCAATCTTGTTAAACCATCAAATGTGTGCATGAGGATCATCCCGCTCAAAACCATAGAATTGGCTTTGGGTTACCAGATTAAGCAACCCGGTTTTGAGCTCAAAGGTCTCAGCCACGATGGCTGGGACAACAATGGCATCTCCGTAACCCTCGATGGGTGCTTGGAGAAGCTCATTCATCGGCTTGTCTTCTGCCATTACGGCAGGTGGTGGTGGTGGTAGACGTTCCTCAATCACGGCTGAAGGAGTTGAACGTCCTCTACGTCTACGAGGAATCTTGCCAAGCTCAGAAAGTGGACTTGTAGAACTGGAAGAACGAGTGCGCATGCACTAAGTATAAAAATCAGTTTTCAAAACAAATGCGAGGCAAAACGACAAGTGAACTTAACCAATAATCACAAATGAAATGGCTTCTTTGAAAAAGGTACACCAAATCACAAGGACACAAAGGCAAGTTTTAAATCTGATGTTCGGGAACTTATTATGGTCACACCCCCAGTTAGTAGGTGTACTGCCTTGATTTGCGGTGGTTGATTTTTATGTATATATTAAGTACCACTGAAAAGACGTAGGTATAGATTTGTGCTGATGGGTTTGAAAACTTTTGGACAATATTTTTGGTATCGTCTCGTTTAACCAAATCGTATCTCTTCAAGAATCACCTTAAAAGAAACACAAGCTAGAAAACGTTACGATTGTTTTGTTGTTTTATATATTTTTGGTGTTTTTAACACTTTAGGAAAAGTGTTAATGAACTTTTTTGATTTTGTTATAACTTTACAAAAAACTTTTTACAAACGATGGTATATGTGCAAGTACGGGTCTGAAAAATGCTTAGAACACGCTTACAGCCTCCCCGGCAGCGGCGCCAAAATTTGATTGGTGCTGAACTAGTCAAGTCTAATCACACAAGCTAGCCACTTGTGAATGGCTAACCGTAATAGACTTAAAACTGCTCAAAAACCAATACAATGAAGTCCTGGAGAATACAGTGGATTCCCGGGTCGTTAAGTCCCACGGAGGATGACTGGTGTTTAACACAATCAGATGTCGAATAACCACTAAGGATAGTGATCAGTAAGGATTTTGAGTTATTTAAGACTAAAGGGGCTTAAATGCAAATTAAAGGAAATTAAAAAGATAAACTATCTTAAATAAACGCTATCACTAATTTAATACTGATGTTTTTGATTTTTCTGTTTTTTTTTAAAACTTAAATTAAAACTACGCGACGTATAAATAAAAACGTGAAACTTACACAATATTAATCCTAAAAATATGAAAATGATATTTTTACAAACCATATGATATAAAAAAATTTTAAGAAAAAGAAAATTATTTTTATAACTATTTATCTAATTATTATTAATTAAAACTATTTTTAACTATTAAATAATAACCTAAATTACAAGAAAATAGGAAATAAACTTAGAAAAATAAAATTAAGACTTGGAAAAATCTAAAATAACAAAATAGAATTTTCAAAACTATTTTTATATTTTTCTGATTATTTTTCTATTTTTTATGAATTTTAAACTATTTAAAACTAATTAAATTACTAAAAATTACAAAATAAACTATGAAAAATCTGGAAAATTACTTATTTTACTTTTTATATTTATCTAAACCTAAGAAAATTGAAAAATTATTTTTTTGAACTTTTTCTGATTTAATTGTATTAAAAGCTATTTAAAATTACCTAAAAACTGTTTTAAATTAAGAAAAATAGCAAACTGACTTGGAAAAATGTGAAAAATTCAGAAAAACTCTAAAATGATATTATGAATCTAGGAAAAATAGAAAAACATGGTGTTGTGTGGAGGAAATTGAATCTGCAATACAAGTGCTTATGTAATAAGCACTTGAATAAGCCAAATAATCACCACAAGCTACCAAAATGAAACAAAAGTATTAATATGCTAAAACTACTAAAATGCAGCAAGAAACAACAATCCTTAACCTCTGGATTACACACTTAAACATATTTGATTATTTGAGTACTTATGCTAAAACAGTGTGAGGGTACTACTTTTGAGCTCAAGCATAAGCCACCAAATAAGCTTTGAAACTTAAAAAAGTATTAGAACTTGAAGTTGACCTGGTTGGCTACTTGTAAACCAAGGATTAGCCTTGGACAAGCTCTTTTGAGCTTTTGCCAAGCTCGCAATATCTGAGAAAACTCAAGTATTAAGAGTGAGCAGGGCAAATGAGCCCTGTTAGACAAGCTTATTTGAAGCTTATAGAAAATTTCCAAAAATCTATAAAAATGACAACAAGAAAGTAGACCAGTTGAGGTTTTAAGAACAACAAGTCTCACTTGATTTGGACCAATAATGAACCAGTGAAAAATCTTACTAGTTGGCCTAAAAACTGGTTTTTGCAAATATTTTGACTTTTGATGATTTGTGAATTTGACTTTTGTGAATTTTAATCCTAATTTGTTAACTGATATTAATGTTTTGTGGTATAATGAGACTAAGACAAGCTACTCTAGTGATTTCTGAGCATGAAACAAGGTTTTGATTTCCCAAACTCTTAACAGTTAATGGATTAAGACAGTTAAAACTAGATTTTGACTTTTAAAGGTGTGCAGGTGCAAATTATGACTTGAATTGAGTACAAATGAGCATAATAAACATAAAACAACATACCTCAACTCTTTAACAAATCTCTATAACAGTTTAAGTAGCAAATCCAAACACCATTTTATTGACTGATATGTAATTTTAATGGGACCAATTACTGATTTATCTAAAACAAATACTTAAACTGATTTTAACTAACCTAAATACAACTAATCAAACAGGTTCCAAAGGTTTAATGACCACATATTCAAGTACAAACACAAACTGCATAAAAAATTGAAAAGGAGAAAACAAGCTCACAAGTGTCCAGCCTGTTTTGTAGCTTAAACCAAACCCAAATACTACTACTCTATATCAAATCCAACCCAAACACTTCTCTGCAACACCCATTATCCTCTTCCAACCTGCTTTTACCCATTTTTGCTTCTTGAGTTGACTTTTGTTGACCAAAGATGAAAACTGCTTGTACCTACTTGATAAACTCACTAAAAGCTATAATAAGCTTCAATGAGCTTATTTGAACTTGAAAATAAGCTTGTTGAAGCTTGGATGTAACAATTGAAGTTTACAATTTGAAACAGTAAACTTGAAATTTGAATTCTTAACATAAGCTTGAATTAACACTTAAAAACTTAGTACAATGATTTTTAAACTTAAGATTGATGCATTTAAACTGGAAATTACAAATTTGAAGCTAAGTTAAAACATTGGTATTAAAAACGAAATACATGAAAATTAAAAATTAACTACTGGCTTCATCTCTTTCCTTTCTTCCTCTTTTATGCTTTAGAACTCCTCCACGTGTCCTTCTGAGAGAATCCCACCACTTTTCTTGACCAATGGGAGAGTTTTGAGTGTTAGCTCATTTTGGCGGGAAAGTCAGTTTGACTTATAGCTCTGCATTTCATCAACTAGGGGGGGTGGCATTTATTGTAGTGGGTTGAGTGATGATGAGGGGTGGAGGGTTAGTGGAGAAAAGGTGATGGGAAGGCTAGTGTGTTGCAGGCAACAGCTGGGGAAGACAAGCAGGTGGTGGCGGGATAAGGGGAGAGTTTAACTTGGTTTGACCTGGGGGTCCAAAATGGGAGGTGACAGGGGTCAAAGGGTCACAATGGTGTATAATGGCAGGGGTTGGATTTCATTTTGACAAGGCTTGTAAGGTTAATATGACAAGGACCAAAGCTGCAATTATTCCAATCTTGAGGGACCAAATCTGCCATTTTTCCAAAGTTCTCACAAGGGTTAATTTTGACAAGTTTTGAAAGTACAAGTACCATTTTTGACATTTTCAAATTCTCAAAGGATCATTTTTGCCAAATTTCAAAACTTGAGGGACTTAAGTTGTAAATTTGCAATTTTAAATATCAAGGACCAATTTTGACAACTTAAGAATCCCTAAGGATTTAAAATGAGATTTTTCTTTATTTAGATTTACCAGGGACTGTTTTTGACAACTTTTGAAACTTGGGGGACTAAAACTGCCAATTATGCAAACTTGATACGTTTTTCACCAGATTTTGATATTTTTGCATTTAAAACACATAAAACACTTATTTGTGATATTTTTATCATTTTGATGCATTTCTGAGTGTTTTCAGATGTTTTTGCAGTTTAATTTGTACAAAAATGATGAGTATTTACACACTCATCACAACTCTAAGGCGTTCCCAATTTCTTAAGGCAGCTATGTATGATGATGACGAGGAGAGTATTTCTTTTAAGAATATTATTTCTCAACTCCCTCAGTCAGTTGATATCCCAGTAGTTGAGATTCCATCTCAAACAACTGCTATCACACCCGGCTCCCACTTCACTCTCTGAACATGGGGGATGAGCATCTTGACACTGTTCCTGAAAAGGAATCGGACGAATTCATAAAATCTAGTGTTGAGAACCTTGTCCCAATCCCGAGAGAGTCACAGGGAACTTCTGATCATATGTGTGATTCTCTTTCTCCTCTTGAGTGTTCAAAAGATCATTTTGAGACTTTCTCCAATTGTAGCGAAGATTGTGCATCATATGGAGACATCGAGTATGTTGAGGCATCACTCCCATAGTCTGATCCCCTTCTTGAGGAGTTCATCGATGAACTCACTCACATCAATCCACTTTCATCGGGAAGTGATGATGGTTCCTTTGATTTCGAAGCCGATCTGGGAGAGACTGAAAGTCTCCTTGATAATGATCGTTCACTCACTTCTCATCCCAACAGTTCAATAGAGAATGTTGATCACTTTGTTGCCGAAACATTCAAAGCTACTTTCACCAATCCTCTATTTGAATTCGACTCTGAATTCACTTTAATTCTGAGAATCCACTCTTTGATACTCAGATTGAGGATAGTGATGAACCCACAATGGAACAAGAGTTCACAATTTCACTTCATGTGAATGATTCTCTTCATAAAGAGTTCTCCGGTGAACTCTCTCATGACATATCTCCTCCGGAACATGATCATTTCTATTTTGATCTTGAGGATGATATTGGCTCGGAGGAAGGTGTAATCTGTCATACGAGTTTGCCTATTAATGATACTACCCTCACCCTTCCTCCCGATATGTCTACATTTGAGGATGAAGAATGGATCTTGATTGTTATCAAAATCTTTCTTCCTTTCCTCAAATATCTTGTGATTTCTCTTCATCTTCACTCCTTCGGGATTGAAGACACTATCTTTGACCCCGGCATTTTCATTTATCATTTTTGAGCCGGTTCTATGTATATCTCATCGGTGTGGAACTTTCACGTACTTCAAATGTTTATACAAACATCTTGAATGAAAGTCCAATGGAGATTGTCTCTTCCACTTACTTCCCCATGAACAAATTAATTCGGGGTCGAGTCAAGCTAGCGACTCGGGAATTAAAAACAGTAGCATGCCATATGGGTTTTCACCCATATTTCTGACTTCTTTCTATTTTCTACCACCCTAGTGTGGGGAGTTGCCCCACATGTTGTGTATATATATATAAAGTCTAAAAAAAAAAAAACATATCTTTCAAAATAATGGCCGTAGTATTTCCCTTTACGTTCTCGCAGGCATAACCGCCGGTACTTTGAATATTGAGGGCAATATTCATTTCTAAGTGTGGGGAAATTCTCACGAATTTATCATATAATTATACCACCCAATTCCCCCATTTTTGGCCAAATTTTTTTGGAGTAAGTGTTTTACACTTACTCAACTTATGGTTATCAGTCCGCCTTGTCTAATAAACAAAAGGATTGGCTAATCCAGAGCAAACGGCTCTTAGTAAAGATATCTCAAATCCGTTGACGGCTTGCAATTTGCCCAAAATTGTATGGTATTCAACTCACCATATCCTTAAAAGTGAAGAGTTGGCTAGCCCGCAAGTTTATGGCTTGTGGTAAAGGCAATGGAAAAACCATAATTGGTAATCAGCTCACCAAAGATAATATTGATAATTTATCTAAGAGTTGGCTAGTCCGATAAAACGCGCTTCGGTAAAGACAAATCAAATCCGTTGGAAGCTGGTGGTTTGCTCAAAATCACATGGTTATCAGTACCATGATTCTTACTTGGCTGAAACATTTGGCTAATCCAGAAGTAATGGCTTTTGGTAAAGAGATTCAAATCCATTAAGTTTTTTCTCAAAAGATTGCTAGGGACTAGCAATAGTTTAGTGTGGGGGATTGATGAGGGTGTAAATACTCATCATTTTTGGTTAAATCTGAACTGCAAAACACTTAAAAATGCTCAGAAATGCATCAAAATACTGAAAATATCTCAAAATTGCATTTTATATGTTTCAGATGCAAAATGTTTAAAATCAGATGAAAAATGAGCTAAGTTTGCATAATTGGCAGTTTCAGTCCCCCAAGTTTCAAAAGTTGTCAGAAATAGTCCCTGAGCACTTAAGTTCAAAAGAAAAATCACCAAAGGTCCTTTTAAAATCATGAGTTGTCAAAATTAGCCCTTTGGTGAAAAATATCAAAAGTTTTTGAGAAATTACAAATTTGGTCCTTCAAGTTTAAAATTTGGCAAAAATGGTCCTTGGAAATTTGAAAATGTCAAGTTTGGTCCTTGTACTATTGGAGCTTGTCACTTTTGGTCCCTTGGAGCAACTTTGCAAATATGGCAGCCTTGGTCCCTTGATTTTAGAATTTACACAAAGGTCCTTGTTATTAATATCCTTTAAACCACCCGACCTTGTCAAAACCAATTGGACCCCTGCCATACACACCTTGTGACCCCACAATAACATTTTGGACCCCTTCATAATATTAAAACCCGGTTAAACCCCAGTCAAAATAAAACCAACCCGCCCAAGGTTTCCTCCAAAAGTCTCCTCCCTCACTGCTCCTGCAAAACCGAGAGAATTCCTCACCTCCACTCCACTTATCACCACCTTATCACTCCACCAACACCAAACATCAAGAAGCATTTATTGCTCACCTTCCCCTGTCCCAAATCACCAGACCTGTTGATATCTCATTTTGGCGCCAATTTCATAAATCAAAGGTGGAGATTAAAAGGACAAAATCAATGGCTAGGAAAGGAGAGAGAAACCCTTATGAAGCCTATAAAAGAAGGAGGAAGACACTGAAGTAGAGTTGTCACTTGTTTTTAGACCATTTCTTATTTTCATGTAATCGTTTTAGTTTTAAAGCACAAGTTTTCTGGGTTTAATGTTTCCTGTATTATATAAATTGTTCTAAGTCTTAATTAACAAGTATAATTCATCAAATTCCAGTTTTATGCTTTCTTTATGTTTCCCGCCAAATAATGCTTTTGTTTGATTTTAAATTTCAAAGTGTCAAAGTAGCTTAATTAAGTTTCTTATGACTTATTTAAAATATTTTAAGCAAACCAGAAGGATTGTTTGGTCTTAATTGCAATTTTCTAAAAAAAGTCAAGAAAAGTCAACACTACAGTCATTTGCATCATTGGAACCTGAATTGCTGATATGGACTTGGATTTGGGTTGATAGGGTTTGAATTAAGTTGAGATCGGTTATAAGGCGGGCAAGTGGTTAGTTAATCTCAAAAGCAAACAATTGTGGTTGGACTTCTGTGAGTACCAAATTCTTTCTAAAATCTGTCCTAGCTTATAAATATGTTTGTTCAGTTGGATTAGCATTACAGGTAGTGTAGTTTAGCTTATTATCAGTTGAGTGATTGTTGTTTTATCCTATATCCATTACTGTCATCTGTCTCTAATCTCTTGCTATGGTCTAAATTTAGCATCGGTCTAGTTTCAGTCGTAGTTTGGTTCATTTGGTATTGATTCACTTTTGGATTTAGTTATAACATAGGCGTGGATCGGGGTTTTGAGTTTAGAAATTTACATTGCTAAATAGTTGTATAAAGTAGTGTTTGGTTCAGAGCATAGATCCTTGTTTGAAGTAGGTTATAGGACAAATTCAGTTGAGTTAGTCTCACCTAGGGTCTTTGCACTTATCTTAGTCCTTATTTTGCTTCTGCACATCACTTAGTCAAAATTGCATGGAATCTGTTCTTGTGATCAAGACAGTTAGCAGTAGGATTGCTATGACTTGCATCTGAGTATAGAATGCATTAGAGTAGCTTAATGTAGTCTTAGTACAGCTTAACATATCATTTTCAGTTCAAGAATTTGAATCAAATCTCAATTTAGTCAAAGTATCAAAATCACATCAAAAAGTCAAAAGATGAAAAACTCAGTTTTCACCCAATTTGGGTGATTTTTAATGAATTCATTTCTGGTTAAAATCAAGTGAAATTGTGGGTTTATAAACTTCAACTGGTCTAGTTTCTGAATATCATTTTGTAGATTTTTCAAATTTTTATAAGCTCCAAATGAGCTTGTCAATTTGGTTGAAAATGCCCTGACAAGGCATAGTCGCAGTCAGGTTTCATAATTTTGTGAGGCTTGCACTGAGCTTCAGTTTAGCTCATCAAGGTCTGGTTTTTGGTTTATAAGCACCTGGCCAGGTCTTCTTTAGGTTCCTTCTTTTGGTTTTGAGTTTAGCTTATCTGAGTAGCTTATTCTTAAGCTCCAAAGGAAAGCCCCAAAACCTGTTCTTAGCACATAAGCTCTAATAATCAAAACTGTGTAGAGTGAATTTAAGTAGTTTAGGACAGTTGTAACTTGTTTCATTTGGGTAATTTTAGCATATTATAGCTTCTGTTTCAGTTTGGTAGCTTGTTGTTTCCTTTTGGCTTATTTCAAGTGCTTATTTATAAGCACTTGCTTTGCAGTTTCATATTCTTGCACACAACCCTCTGTTTTTATAATTTTCCTAGAACTAGAATATTATTTTAGAGTTTTCCTGAAACTTTCATAATTTTTCATCACTGTTTGCTATTTTTCTTCATTTAAAATAGTTTTTAGGTAATTTTAATTAGCTTTTAATACAATTAATTCAGAATAGTTTCAAAAAAATAAGTTTTCATTTTTCCTAGGTTAAAATAAATATAAAAAGTCAAAAAAATATTTTTCCAGATTTTTCATAGTTTAATTTGTAATTTTTAGTAATTTAATTAGTTTTAAGTAGTATTTAATTCATAGAAAATACAAAAATATTCAGAAAAATATAAAAATAGTTTTGAAAATTCTATTTAGTTATTTTAGATTTTTCTAAGTCATAATTTTATTTTTCAAGCTTTATTTCATATTTTCTTGTATTTTAGGTTATTATTAAATAGTTAAAATTAGTTTTTAATTAATAATATTTAGTTAAATAGTTATAAAAATAATTTTCTTTTTCTAAAAATTTTCTTTTATCATTAGGTTTGTAAAAATGTCATTTTCATATTTTTAGGATTAATATTGCTTTAGTTTCACATTTTCTTTTGTACGTCGCGTAGTTTTTAATTTAAGTTTTATAAAAGAAAAATCAAAAAAATCATTTTGCAAATAGTGATAGCGTTTATTTAATATATTTTATCTTTTTTATTTTCTTTAATTTTCATTTAAGCCCATGTAGTTTATAAACTTTTTCTTTAGTTATAATCAATCATATCCTCTTTTCCGTTCAAATCTCTCGATCACTACACGTTTGACTATTCTCGCACAGCTCGTTGGGACATAACGACCCGGGGAAACACTATTCTCCTGATCTTCATTGCATTTGTGTCTGAACTGTTTTAAGTTTCTTACGGTTGGCCATTCACAAGTGGCTAGCTTGCGTGAGATAACTTGACGGTTTAGCACGAATCAACAGGCACCATATCGATTAGCCCCTTCAGAGTTGGAAGAAATATCGAAGCAGTTGTCCGAATTGGCTGATAAGGGATTCATCATACCAAGTTCCTCACCTTGGTGAGCTCCGGTCTTGTTCGTCAAAAAGAAGGACGGATCATCCCGTATGTGCATCGACTACAGAGAGCTGAACAAGTTAACTGTGAAAAATAGATACCCTCTACCTAGGATCGATGATCTCTTCGATCAACTTCAGGGATCGAGTGTGTTCTCGAAGATCGATCTAAGATCTGGGTATCATCAGCTTCGAGTTCGAGAAGAAGACATACCGAAGATGCCGTTCAGAACTCGTTATGGGCATTATGAGTTTCAAGTTATGCCTTTTGGGTTAACCAATGCTTCGGCTGTATTCATGGACCTCATGAATCGAGTGTGCAAACCCTACTTGGATAAGTTTGTGATTATATTCATAGACGACATCCTAATCTACTCGAAAAGCAAAGAAGAGCACGAGGAGCACTTGAGACTCATTCTAAAGCTACTCAAAGAGGAGCAGCTTTATGCGAATTTCTCTAAGTGTGAATTTTGGATCTCGACCGTATAGTTTCTGGGTCATGTGATTGATAGTCAGGGTATTCACGTAGATCCTGCCAAGATTGTGTCCATTAGAGACTGGGCCACTCCTACTACCCCGTGAGATCGTCATTCTTAGGACTTGGATATTACCGTAGATTTATGGGGTTTCTCCAAGATAGCAAAGCATTTAACCACATTGACTCAGAAAATGGCAAAGTACACTTAGGGAAAAGATGAAGAAGAAGCATTTCAACTTCTAAAGGAAAGATTGTGTACTGCACCTATATTGGCTCTGCCCGAAGGCAGCCAAGATTTTTTGGTGTACTGTGATGCCTTACATAAGGGTTTAGGAGCTGTATTGATGCAGAGGGAGAAGGTGATTGCCTATGCCTCTTGACAACTCAAAACCCATGAAAAGAACTACACGACCCACGATTTGGAGTTGGGAGTTGTCGTGTTTGCGCTTAGAATTTTGAGGCATTACCTTTATGGCACAAAGTGTACTGTATGTATGGATCATAAGAGCCTTTAGCTATTAACCGAGAAGGAACATGAGGCAGCGTCATTGGTTAGAATGTTGGCGATTACGGTATCAAGTACTATCATCCTTTTAAAGCAAATGTCATTGCTGATGCTCTTAGCCGAAAGGAGAGAGCACAACTGCTTAGAGTCAGAGCATTAGGAATGACCATCAATTCTCCGCTACCTGCCCAAATTCTTACGGCTCAAGCCGGAAGCCGATCAGGAGAACCTGAACTACGAAAATCTCTACGGTATGTTGGAGAGCAAAAATGGCTTCGTGAAAAGTTCCGATGGAACTCTATGTTTTTAGGAAAGGAGTTGGATCCCACGTTATGGAGGTATTAGTGAGCTGATTATGCACGAATTGCATACGTCAAAGTATTCTATTCATCCTGGTTCCGACAAGATGTACTACGACTTGAAAAAGTTGTACGGGTGGCCAAATATGAAGGCAGAGATCTCTACTTATGTTAGCAAATGCTTAACCTGCGCCAAGGTTAAAGCCGAGCATCAAAGCCCATCTGGTCTACTTGTTCAACCCAAAATCCTTGTGGAAATGGGAACGCATAACCATGGATTTCATCACTAAGCTTCCGAAAACTTCTAGCGGTTATGACGATATCTGGGTTATCGTTGATCGTCTCACTAAATCAGCTCATTTCTTACCAATCAAAGAAATGGATAGTATGGACACCCTTGCTCGTCTATACGTGAAAGAGATCGTTGCATGTCATCGAGTGCTGATTTCTATAATCTTTGATCGTGATAGTCGTTTCACTTCAAATTTTTGGCAATCACTTCAAAGAGCCCTAGGAACAGATCTGGATATGAGTACTGCATACCATCCCCAGACTGATGGCGAAAGTGAAAGAACCATTCAAAAGTTGGGAGATATGTTGCGTGCGTGTGTCATCGATTTCAGTAATGGTTGGGCTAGACACCTTCCATTGGTGGAATTTTCTTACAACAACAGTTATCATGCTAGCATTAAGGCCGTACCATAGGAAGCACTATATGGTCGTAAATACCGGTCACCGATCTATTGGACAGAAGTTAGGGATTCAAAACTTACTGGTCCTGAACTAATTCATGAAACTACTGAGAAAATTGTTCAGATCAAGAGAAGAATGCAAGCTACTGCATGATCGTCAAAAAGCTATGCTGATAAGTGGAGGAAACTTCTGGAATTCCAAGTGGGAGACAAGGTCATGGTGAAATTCTCGCCATGGAAAAGTGTAATTCGCTTCAGGAAGCAAAGAAAGCTTAATCCTTGTTATATTGGTCCGTTCAAAATCCTTGCTAGGATTGGCCCGGTGGCTTACATACTCGAGCTACCACCATAACTTAGTAGTGTCCACAACATTTTTCACGTGTGCAATTTGAAGAAGTGTCTGGCAGATGAGGCCACTGTCATTCCTCAGGAAGAAATTCAGATCGATGAGCGATTGAATTTTATCGAGGAACCTGTCGAGATCATGTTCCGTGAAGTCAAACAACTTAGGAAAAGTCGTATTCCTATTGTTAGAGTTCGTTGGAACTCCCGAAGAGGTCTTGAGTTCACGTGGGAACGTGAAGATGAATTCAAGAAAAAGTATCCTCATCTCTTTCCTGTCTCTATGAGTAATTCGAATGGAAACCCGTGACGGGTTTCTTCTTAGGCGGGGTAACTGTGACAACTGGTAAATTTTTGAAAACAAAATTTTATACCACATCGTACTTGGGTCATTGTTTTGGTAATTTTGAGTATTTTTCAAAACTTAATTGATTAAGAAACGAGAGGTCATCTCGGATCAGGTGAGATATTAGCACAACGCGGACCGGCACGAGCCTATCATATATTTTATATATACATTTATCGTCTTCTCAAATATAGTCGTATTTATAGTCATTTTGTTGGTTGGTATATTCCCAGAACAGGGTAAGATAATCAAAGTCAGCAGCAATACCACTAGGTGGTTACCGGATATCACTTGGAATCGTGTGATCACTTTCCAAAGTAAACTATTCGACCCTAATGCCTAGGTTACACGAATATCTACTTGGGATAAGACCAAATGTTAGTTATAGAATTAGGCACAATTCAATAACCCTTGCGCTTATAAGTGTTTAGCTTTATGTTTGTTTCTCCTTATTTCATTATGTTTCTCCGTCTGCTTGTCATTATGAGATGAAGAATATCTATTATAGTAGAGAATACTGGCTCCTAGTCAATGGACATTATAAATGATTAACAACCAATTAATCACCCATAATAAGCCTCCATTATCATAGGAATAGTGGTTACATGACCAATTAAGCGTGGACATAAGCGTCATAACAACCACTTGAATTAGTCAAAGTCATTTACAAATAATCAACTGCTGCAACACTACCAGTGGAACCATTACACTAGGTGAGGAACCAATACACTACGATGGAACCATGGGTTACAACACTAGCAGTGGTAACCAATACACTAGCAGTAGGAACCAATACACTGCCAGAAGGAACCATCAGTTACTACACTAGTAGTGGTAACCAATACACTAGGAGTGGAAACACTGCCTAGCCGCATTAACTTTGCACTATCATTATTAACACTGGCTATCAGTACTAACTTAGCACTATCCGTACTAACTTAGCACTACCAGTACAAACCACTATTGAGTCAGGGTGTTCAGGGACCTTATAGGTGTACACTCCGTACCTCCTGACCCATTACCAGGTGTGAACTAATCCTACAAGTGAACTAAATTTTCCAACAATCCTCCCCAAATTTAGTTCAATTCCTTTGCACGAAAAACAAACATCAAACAAAACATGTGCATAAACGAAAATATCCTGAGGATTGAATTTCCATCTTAGTACATTACACGTTCAAATATTCGAGAATCAGGGTGTTCTAAGAATTGAACCCTTCAACCCATTTGAATACCTGAAGATAAAATACACACAATTTTTCAAACACTTAACATCTCCTTACACTATACAAGCCATGTGTCCATATCCAAATTCATAAATGTTGTAAGAGCTAAAATTCCAAAAGCTCCCTGAAGTGGCAAAAATTCAACATTCAAATAGGTGGTTCCCCTTTATTCATGCTCACTGCACTTTTTCAAAGAAAATTAACCATTAAGAAGTAGACTTCATCCTCCTTTCAGTTCACGAACAACCTTGGGATGTAAATAAACATGTGCTCCAGTCCACTGAATGTTAAGCTTTCCACATTGAACTCAGCTCCCAAGTTTCCTCAAGAGGGAGTTGGGTGTCCTAGCATTCAGTGACTAAGTTGGACTTAAACCAATCCCTTTAGCAGACTTTATAACCATGTCTCTAGCCAAACCCTTCGTCAACTGATCAACTAAATTTTGTTGAGATCTAACAAACTCTATAGATACCACCCCATTCATGATAAGCTCACGAATCATGCTATGTCTGACACCTAAGTGTCTAGATCTCCCATTGTACATCTGGCTATAAGCCTTTGCTAATGTAGCTGCACTATCACAACGGATATAAATAGGTACTATAGGTTTAGGCCACAATGGAATCTCAAGAGGCAAGTTTTCAACCATTCGACTTCTTTACCGCAGTTGCTAAGGCTACAAATTGATTCCATTGTTGAGCTGGTGATACAAGTTTGCTTCTTGGATGCCCAAGAAATTGCACCTCCACCAAGTAGGAATACCCGACCAGCTGGTAGGCGATTTCTCTTGATTATTCTTGATCAACTTGCATCAGTGTAGTCCTTCTATCTTGAAGGATAACCAGTATATGAAAGACTATAGTCCGTAGTTCCCTTGAGATACTTGATACCCTGAATTGCTTGCTAGTGATGAGCACTAGGATTACTAGTATACTGCTCGGTTACCCACTACAAAGCAATATCGGTCTTGTACAAGTCATGGCATACATCAGGCAGCCAATTACCATAGAATACTCAAGTTGAGATGCAACCTTGCCATTATTAGGCATCAGCCAATTATCCATAGATGTACTCACTGGAGTAAAATCAAAGTAATTGAATTTCTTCAACACCTTTTCAATATAATGGTAGAGATAGAAATTCTTTTACTTTCATGTTTAATCCTTATACCAAGGATAACATCGGCCTCACCCATGTCCTTCATGGAGAACCTTGATGACAAAAATTCCTTTGTCAGGTCAACAAGATTTTGGTCAGTGCCAAAGATCAGCATGTCATCAACATATAGATAAATAATGACTCCTTTACCATATTCATCAAATTTGCTATATACACATTTGTCAGACTGGTTAAGTACATAACCACTAGACAAAACCACTTCATCAAAATTTTGATACCGTTGCTTAGGTGCCTACTTTAATCCATAAAGAGACTTAATCAGTTTACACACCTTGTTTTCATTGCCAGGAAAGATGAAGCCCTAAGGTTGGTTCATATAAACCTCCTCATCCAGTTCACCATTCAAGAAAGCTGTTTTCACATCCATCGATGAATAACCGATTGTGAATAGATGCCAGCAATCAATAGTCTTATGAGTAACGTCTGACCCACAAGGCATAAGTATCAAAATATTCTATTCCTGACTTTTGTTTAAAGCCCTGAATGACTAGTCTAGCCTTTAACTTTTCAATAGTTCCATCAACCTTCATTTTCCTTTTGAAAATCCATTTGCAACCCAAAGGTTTGCAACCAGGTGGTAGATCAACCAACACTCAAGTGTTGTTGCCCATGATGGAATCCATCTCATCATTGATTGCTTCTTTCTAGAAGGCAATATCCTGAGACTTCATTGCTTTTTCAAATGTCTTGGGATCATCCTCAACAATGAAGCAATAGGAGTATTGGTCAAAGACCTCATCCCTAGTTCCTTTAATTAAGTATAATTGAAACTTCGGGTCCAAATGACTTTGGACTCCGACCACCTTCTTCGAGCTTCCGGAGTTGAGGTTGTTGAACCACAACCTCATCGGGGACCTCGATGATACTTCATCGGGGACCTCGATACACCAGTGTCATGAGTTCCATTAGGAATCCTCTAACTTGGTCTAGGGACTGATGAGAATCTATTCTCATCAAAGTTTGCATCCTTTGATTCAATTATGGAGTTAATTGAAACATATTCATTAGGTTCAATATCATAGAACCTAAAAGCCTTGGAATGCTAAGCATATCCAACAAAGATGCAGTCAATGCCTCTTTCACCCAAAGTCTTTAGCTTTGGATCAGGGAGTCTTACAACAGCCCTACAACCCCAGAACCTGAGATAGTTCAGGTTGGGTTTCCTTTTAGTCGAGTTCATAAAGGTAACCTTGTTCCTTTGTTGGGAACCCTATTTAATAAATAACAAAACGTGCTTAAGCTTCACCCAGAACCCTTGACTCGATCCACGAATAGGACAACATGGAATAACCATCTCCTTGACCACCTGTTTTTCCTTTCGAAATACCATTTCTTTGAGGAGTATAGGAAGCATCGTTTCATGGATTATACCAACAGACTGAAAATACATAGTATCCATGTACTCACCTCCCCTATCAGTCCTTAACCTTTTGATCAGGGAACCAAGTTGCAATTCAACTTCATTTTTAAACACTTTGAATTTATCTAATGCTTCATCCTTAGAATGTAATAGATAGACATAACAAAACCTAGAAGCATCATCTATAAATGTCACAAAGTACTTCTTATTCCCCAAAGAGGGAGTAGCATGCAAATCACACAGTCATTTGTATTAGCTCGAGCTTAGACTTCGCGCTTAACACCACGAAGGGTTTCTTGGTTATCTTTGTCAACATGCAAGTTTTACACTTTTCAATGTCCTTGTCAAATGCTGGGATTAGCCCATCCTTAGACATATCTTGCATCCTTTTATAGTGTACATGGACAAGTCTAGCATGCCAAATGGTAGAGTCAGTCAGGTCAGTGGTGGTCACAAAGGCTGAATTAACACTATCAGGGACAATATTAATCCTAAACATTTGGTTATCATATATTTTATATATACATTTATCGTCTTCTCAAATATAGTCGTATTTATAGTCATTTTGTTGGTTGGTATATTCCCAGAACAGGGTAAGATAATGAAAGTCAGCAGCAATACCACTAGGTGGTTACCGGATATCACTTGGAATCGTGTGATCACTTTCCAAAGTAAACTATTCGACCCTAATGGTTGGGTTACACGAATATCTACTTGGGATAAGACCAAATGTTAGTTATAGAATTAGGTACAATTCAATAACCCTTGCGCTTATAAGTGTTTAGCTTTATGTTTGTTTCTCTTTGTTTTAGTATGTTTCTCCGTCTCTTTATGCTGATGAAGACCATCTCTATTTATATTAGAGAATACTCACTCCAAGTCAATGAACATCATAAATGATTAACGGCCAATTAATCACCCATAATAAGCCTCCATTATCATAGGAATAGTGGTTACATGACCAATTAAACGTGTTCATAAAGCAGTCATAACAACCACTTGAATTAGTTAAAGCTGTTACAAATAATCACTGCAACATTACCAGTAGGAACCATTACACTAGCGGCGGAAATAATACCGGTGGGATCCATCGAGTTACTACACGGTGGTAACCAATACACTAGCAGTGGAACCAATACTACGCCATACCAAACCATCAGTTACTACACTAGCAGTGGTAACCAATACACTAGCAGTGGAAACACTGCCTTGCCGCATTAACTTTGCACTATCAGTATTCACAATGGCTATCAGTACTAACTTAGCACTATCCGTACTAACTTAGCACTACCAGTACAAACCACTATTGAGTCAGGGTGTTCAGGGACCTTATGGGTGTACACTCTGTACCTCCTGACCCATTATCAGGTGTGAACTAATCTCACAAGTGCACTAAATTTTCCAACACATTTTGTGTGGAAAAACAATTTTAAGACTAACGGCGTAACTTTCGTAAATGTTCGACAACGTTTGAGGGTCGAAACAAGCTCGAGAAGCATTATCGTAGAAGTTTGGGCAAATGGCGCAACCTGCCCCTCACAAATAATACCAAACGCACCCTTAGTTTTGGAATATTGCACCTTTGGTCCCTCATGGGGTATAAACCCCCCCCCCCCTCACACACACCCTCTCACTTTTACACACGTGTCTCTCTCTCTACACCTCTGGCGACCGGAAAAAAATTCGGCGTCTTCTGCGGCCATTATTCCGGCCACCCATTTTACACCCCTTATATCAATCGATAGATCGGAAAAAGGCGATCATTTTGACCTAGGGTACACGCGGTATCTCTCACCGACGCGCCCTAGATCTAAATTTTTAGATTCGGTTCTTTTGGGTTTTTGTCGTGCATGTTCTCTGCGTGGCTATCCACGCGTAGACCCGTGCTCATCTTGTGTTTTTATGGTTGTTAGCCATGGTTTTCATGGTGTTTGCTTGGGTCCTTTGGAGCGGTTGAGTTTTGATATTTGTGGCGTTGTTTTGGGTGCAGTACGTCGATGCAGCAATGGTGGTGTTGGTTGTTGTTTGAGTAGCCGACACGGTAACCGAGGTTACCGTGCCTTGGAGTTGATATTGTTGTTGGTGTTCTTGAGGCTTAGATGTTTTCTTGGGTTTATTTTCATTTGTGGTGATGTTGTTGCCTTTTTGGGTTGCAGTTGTCTAAACCATTGCCACCACCACTCGCGAGTGATGGTGCGGCTGTGGTATATTATGGCTTGTATCTTGTTTGATTTTTGAGACAGGGACACATTTGTGTCACGGCATGGATCGTGTTAAGGTATCCGCAGCTGAGGGTAACCTCGGCAAGGCGGTTATCACACGAATGGGTATATTGAAACCAAGACCGTATGGTCTCGGCTAGCAAGGTAGATTTGGTTCCGATTGGTCGGTTGACTTTCGTCAATCTTGAGATAACTTGGACTAAAAATTATTTAAAATAATAAGAAATGGATAATAATAATAATAATAATAATAATAATAATAATAAAAATAAATAATTAATAATAATAATAATAATAATAGGATTGGTTTTACTATTGCTAGAGGTGTGGGGCAGTTGGTTTGAGGCTCCCACTAATCTTTGTAATCCTATGAGTTTTTAATAAAAGTGTGATTTATAAAAAATAATAATAATAATAATAATAATAATAATAATAATAATAATAATAATAATAATAATAATAATAATAATAATAATAATAATAATAATAATAATAAATGTGTATGCCGTTATGATAATGTCGTGGAATTGAGTCGTGATGTTTGAGCACTTCCCGAGTCATCCGAAACCTCATGGTTCAGATTGGCCGTGAGTAGCCGATATGGACTATATATGAGTATGTGGACAATGAGGACTAATATTGCTATTATTATTAGACTATGACCCAAAATAGATACTTGACTTGGGAGACGGACTTGGGTTTAGATGGGCTCGAGTCAATTAGCATTGACTCGAGAAGGGTTGACTCGAAATGATAGGTCGAATGAGTTAATTGTACTACGTTTGAAAGCAATGAATATTGAATGATACAATTAAACGATGGTTTAATTGTACGAGTTTGATAAGGTGAACACTTTTCGTTAAAAAAAGTAACAATATGGTAATACATTTCGAGACACGAGACCCAGGATTTCTCTTTAAGATGCTTAATTTGAATTGGATTCTTGGTGGTTAACGTTAATAAAATTCTACCAACATGGTTATTTGGACTTATTCGGTTGACGAATCAAATAAGGGCCCGATAAGTATGCAAAGAGAAGGTTATCAATTGGAACCCATCCTAAGATCGTTATGTGCAACCTTTCAAGATTTAACTTTGAATTAATAAACAAGACGAAGGGAACACCAATCTTATTAAGTTGACGAACTTAATAAAACTTGATGAATCATTCGAGCACTTTATTAAAACTTCGTTTAATCTATTAGACCCGACCACTTTGTGACTTATATGACACACATATCCTTGTTTGTTATAGTCGCGTGAGTTTGCGTCATTGTAGAGTTGGTTGTCAAAATTGCTTAATGGGTCAAACTTCGTGTAAGCTTGAGATTCACGTGCGTTATTTGAGTCCACGTTCCACAAGTGACAAGGCCAAGTACTCCACTCTACCGTATTACTTCAAATAGCAAGAATTTCATTTCTTACTACTTTATTATTGGCGACTTCAAGAGGATCGATATTGAGTCACGTCTTTTTGTTATTATTAGGTTGTGCTGAGTTGTGATATTCTCGTTGTTGTTGTGCTATTCTTCTTTAGAGTGATTTTTGTAGCATTTCTTTGCTGAGGTAAGTTTCATAGCCCCACTTTTAATCATACTTTTGCTTTACTAAATCTTGGGGTGAGAAAACATGCAAAACATTTTGATTGGACCACTTATGAAATTCTTTGTTAGGTCACTAGTTTTACAAACACAAGTTATATAGAAAGAGATGAAGGCGGATGAACAAGCTACACACACACACATACGTTAACAATAATACGGTTTAAGAAAGGTGTATGAAGAGAATAGCTTGAACAACCAACCCTCAAGTGAGGGTTATTACATGGTTTATATAGGCAAGGCTAGGGGCACACTCCTCTCCTTATTCCTTATTGGGATTGGGCCTAAGCTTATGGGCCTTCTACATAAGCTTGACCTTAAACAAACATAAAGGCCATAATAAAGCTACCTATTACATATGAAATATAAATACTTGAAATCTTGTTTGAAGTGATTCAACAATCTCCCCATCAAGTATATATGAATGTAAGCGGTGAAGCGTTGATGTAATAGTAGCGATGGCGATCTTCGACATTCTTCTTTCTTGAGAAGAATTGCCTTGATTCGAACAATCTCCCGGTGTAGAGATAGTTATCTTTGAACAGTTATGCTTTGACCTCATCTTTAACTTTGTTCTTTGATCATTGTTCTTTGTGGTGAAAGTGATAGTATGTTGTTGTTGCATCGATGCACTCAGTGCAGCCCATTTTGCTCGGTGTCTCCACGTCATTCTTCAACATGCTCACAGCTCTTTGGCGTTGGAAATCAATACTGATGAAGTTTTGTAAGTCTTTGACTTTGTAGATTCTTTGATTGATGAAGAATCATTATTGTTGTTGTGTTGCATTGAGATAGAACTTCAATTAGTGATGATGTTGGCGTGAACATGAGAAGAATCAAATACGATCATCCCGCTCGAGCTTCCATAAGAAAACATTTCAAGCGGTTAGTAATAGCGGTTTCCGGCACCAAGTTTGAACCGAGAGTGTCTTGACATAGTGTGAGGACACAACTCTAATTCTTACAAAGACCGTTCTGACTGGAGTCCCACAAGTGAGATAAGCGATGTGCAGTAGTACATCTGATTCGATGAGTCATTTGAGGTACAGAAGCATCACCTCTGACGTAGACCGTTTGAGACACACTCCAGCTTAATCCACGGGAGTTACAGTGACCTGGCGAGCTGTTTGATGTTGACCTGGCGGAGTTTCCATTCAATCAGCGAGGATCACAGTGTGAACCTCTCATAAATGTTCTCGACAGATTGCTAAGATCTGTGAAGGACTCGATATGAACCACCGATGATCTTATTAGTTGATCATCAAGTGATTAAATGTCAAGTGTTCCTAAGAGATCTTTTGATGAATCTCGTGGTTCTAGACTCAATAGTGCGTTTTGGTTTTCTGGCGGAGACTAGGGAGAGGTCTCCTTCTTCAATACCCAATCTCTAGGAAGCCGATAGTTTACGTAGGGTTCCCTGTGAGAATGAAACAAGTTTACGTTGAGAGAAACTTGAGTGGCTAAGAAGGTTTAGTGCATCGTCACTTTGGGTCCATGGCGACTTTTAATCTTCAATACGGCGTCACTAAGTGACAACGGTAGCATATAGATTGAACCCGATGTCGCCTAAGTTGAATAATCACGGAGGGCTGTTTCTTTTCACCCTTTACTTTACATTTTCTTTTGATTCTTCAACTCCTTCTTTCTCCGATTCTCATTTTCTCCTTTTATAATCATTCCTAAGGACTTCTAACACTAACTAATGGTAGTTTCCTTGGGTAGATCCCTCCGGATCTGGCGGATCATAGAGCGGTTATTCTAACCTTAGTCACCTTATAACTCCATGACTAACCTATGTTTGCCATTAAAACCCCTGTATGATAAAATATCTCTCAAAGGGTTTGTTAATGAAAAACATGTTTGAACCATTATGAGAGATGATGTTTTGCTTAAATACTCCCCCTCCACATGTGCTTAATAGTTTTAATGGTTAAATGCACGAGTGAGGAAAAGCGCACTTTTGAATTGATCGAAGATAGACAATCCCCAGCGAGACACGGTTACGTTGCATAGTTAAAGAGTTACATTGTGAGCTTTTAGGTGACAACTAGCTCTAATAACTACCTTGAAGGTGTAGACAAACCTTGGAAGGTTGTCAAACCCGTCGGAGTTCATGTCTATCAAAAGTTTCTCGAATGGTACATTCTACTCGGACAAGTCCTTTCGCGAGACCGTTTACATCACTAGCGAACTAGCTTGAAATTATTACCCGTCCAAGACAAGTCTTTTCGAGTTACTAACGGTTAAGCATCGTCAATTCGTTGGTTAAGTTAAAACATCTGATTCATTTGCATTTTACACAACATATTTCTTATCATATTTTCTCCCCTCCAAAATGGCATATTAAAGTGTTATTTTTGAAACGTTTGAGAATAAATATGACCATTTCGAGTGTTGGGAAGAATGACCGAGAACAATTTTGAACAAAGTTTTGAATCAAGTACTCCCCTCAACGAGTTATATAAGCGGTTGAGGTTTTGAAAATCATAAGGAAAGTACTTGTTCTTTTGAGCAAAACCTTGAAAAGTGAAAGGTTTGATAGGTTTTACTCAAAAGTAAAAGCTTTCGCTCCTTTTATAAGGATTGTGGCGTTACCACAGGGTCCTTTATTGACAATTACGGGTTGTACACTATTATGTGTGCACAAGCCATTGACATATTTAATCACACATCCAAAATTATATGGAGAAAACAATTCAAGGGGTACCAGGAAGTGCGTTGATATCCCAGGAGTGCGGCAGGCGTTGAAAGCCGTGATGTTTCTCTTGGGTGCGACCACAACATAGCTCTCCAATCGTGCAGGCCGTCCCTTAGAACAACCGTTCATCAATCATGGTGATGATCCTTCATCCCGCCTTTCACGAGAATTCCGGTACTTAGGAGACCCAACTTTCGGTATATATCCTTCAACACATCGCCAATCCATCCTAACCGGCTTCAAGGTATGATCCCAATTTGTGGAGCTACGCCATTAAGCGGTTTCTTTGAAGTTCACTATGGTAAACAACGCCGAAAGGTTTGCGATGAGTGTATATGAGAGAGCTGGTTGAGATCGGGAAGAGTAAGCGTTGGAGGAGTGAGGTTGACAGCGTCGATAAGATTCAAGCCATCTGGATATCTTCAACACGTTCTTTGATCGCGATGCGTCTAATGAAGATGAGAACTGACTTGATAAATTCACGTTGAACTTCATTCGAGAATTGTCTCATACGACCCTGTACTTTGGCAAGGTACATGTCTTCGATGTCGTTGAGGGACAAGTTCTCAAAGTCAGCCTCGTAGAATCCATAGTCCTGTTCATCTTGTCGTTTGACTATGATATTCTTTAAGAATGTGTAGTCTCACTTAGACTTGAGATCAATGTGTTTGATGGCCACGATGTCCTTAGAACTATACAGCGCATGTTGAGACTTACGAACCCGGTACGTAGTAGATCTTCTTCACGTTAGGGCCAATGATGAATCCCATACAATGCATCTTGGTCGTATGCTTGCCGTTGTCGAAAAAACAAGTGATTTACGTTCCTCGATAGCTATGCGGTTTGAGTAAATAGCGGCTGGAATGGAAGAGTCAATGATGTAGCGTATTTTTATGAACCATCCTACTACCGTGTAAGAGAAAATCCGGTCTGTTAAAGTATCGGAAGGGGATCCGTGGTTCGTCTGTTTGGCCAATGGTCGGTAGGGGTTTGGTCCAATCGGTGTGGTATGGAGGGTTGTCCCTTTGTGTGAAGTCAATGTTTACTTCCGGATTGAGCCAATCCATGTTGTTAGACATAGCTCGAGCGATATTCTCAAGATGATATTCGACCTCGAGGCTTTGTTGTCTTTTAGAAGTTGAAATGCTTCATTCTTGATCGCTTCTTCGAGATTTAGTCATTCTTCACATGGAACTTTTCTTGCAAAAGTTTTGCGTGCTCAATGTAGAACCGTCTACCAATTCTTGACCTTCATCGGGGTAGGGAGTTTGATTGACAAGTGTGGAGAACCATTCAAACTCTTTGGTTTTATCGTCATCTAGCCATGATCGACTCGGTGATCGTCTTCTTCTTCTGTTTGGAAGGCCTTGATGATGATCTTGGTTTACGCACTTGTTTGGGTGAGGTGGGTTGTTGTCGGGGCTCAAGGACCTCTTCATCGTCACCATCCGTATACTCAAAGTAATCACACATTTTATGAGTGGGGGTGGTAACTTCGGAATCGTCGAGGTTTATCGATAGAACCGAGGTGGAGGAGACTTTGTTGAGAAAAGAAGTCGTGGTGGAGGAGGTGGCATAGAAGTAGATTTACAGTTATACGGCGTTTGGTCTTGAGAGAATCTCTTGGTCGTTTGGGTTGATCGGCTGACTCCTTGCATGATGATATGAGTTGAAAATCAAGTAGATTTTTGAAAAATTTAGCTTCATCCGAGTAAGCGTTCGAATCGCTTTGACATTTGTATCACAAGTTTAGCGATTAACTTCATTGAGAGATCGGCTTCTTTGGCCATTGTATGTTTAATCAATGCTACGATGTTAGGGGTGAGTTGTGCGGAAAATACTTCTCTAGTCACACCGGGGACAATATCGAGAAGAAACTTGTGAGTATGATCTCTTGTTGTCTTCTCCAGTTCCTTTTGGACTTTAGGAACGATATCCTGAAGGTACTTGTTAGTGTAACCTTCGATCATTTAGTTCGGTTCCTTTTTCGATGTTTCTTCATGCACTTCTGAACAAATTCCCTTTCTTTCTCCATCTTGTCTTTCTCATCATTTAAGTGAATGCAATTGACAAACCAATTCAGTTTTGTAAGAAATATGTCCTTCTTTCGACTTGTTGGACAGCTTTCACAATCTTTTATGGGGTAGAAATCCAAGATTTAGGTTGTTTCTTCACGGATTTGGATGATGATCTGGTTGATCTTTTTGATGGTGGTGGTGATGAGTGAGATGAAGAATCGATGAGGAGGGACATGAGGAGATTCGGGGTCCTTTGGAGGTCGAGTATCCTCCTTGGAGCGAGTTGGATTGCTGAGAAGAAAGTCATCATAATCTTCTTAGTCATCATGTCAGTTTAGCCTTTTCTTCTGCGTACCTTAGCTTCTTCATCGATTTTCTCTTTCTCAGTCTTATTCTTTTCGGTTCCTCAAAATTAAGATCAGTGACTCCTTCACAAGCGTTTGTTGTTGCACAGAGTGGTGGCACGGATCCCTTATCGGGTTGATTAACCGCATCGGGACCTGGTGAAGAGTGGACAACACCACTCGATCCTCCGGGGCCACCCATTTGATCTTTTGCAAATTCTTGACTTTTGAATTTGTCTAACTAATTTAAACTTCTTCTGTAGGATTGATCCGATAGCTCTTCTTCTTCTTAAGAGCTTTCATCATAAGACTCAAGTACCGGAGTCTTTCCTTTTCCATGTTCGACTATTGGACTTGTAGGTTTAGGCTGCGGAGGAGGTGTTACTTGATTCTGGTCAGTAGATAATCTTTCATCGTGTCCGGTACCTTGAGAGCTTTTGTCCACAAGCTTTCTTTGCGGTTCGGTTTTGGGAATTGGGATGGGAGCAGCTTCCTTAGATGGAACAATCCTCTTTGAGGGAGGGTTCCTCTTGGGAACTTCCTTTGACTCACGGTACTTGCCGTACTTCTGCACTTCCTCTTTTGGTTCTCCTTCTGGTGTTCCAGAGATTTTTCGTCGAGATGACCAACTTTGCCTTGTCGGCGCTTCCGGATACCTTTTATGCGATTCGAGCTTTTGACATCTTGATTAGAAGAAATCGGCAGCACAACACCTTGTTTCTTTGTAAGCGTTTCCTTGATTCTAATAGATAGAATGGGTTCCGTCAACATGTCGTGATTGTCGGGGTCATTGAGCCTCTTGGGAATGTCGGGATGAAGTCCAAGTGCTCTCTGGATCAACAATTTAGTATATCTGATGTAGGGAATCTTTGAGCCAAGTTTGTTGAGAAATGACATCATGTCATCCCAAATCGGAGCTTCGATAGCGATGTGTTTCTTGTTGACCAATGCCGAGAATATTTGCGGTTTAATGAGCTTAGGGTGCTCATAGCGTATCCGCGACGAAGCAGAACTTGGTGATGATCATGTAGAGTTCTCGGGGTTAAGGAATACTCTTAAGCTCATTGAGAATGCTTGGTGATTACTCCTGTAGCCTCGTCATAAACGATATTGATTAAGAATTGGAGAGTGAGCTCTTCAGCAGGTGTGGCATATAGTTTGGTTGGATCGACATGAGGTTGGAGAACGACCCTTAAGTGCGAGGTGTAATGGTGACTTGTTTATGATTGAGTCACCGTCCGGCAGTATGTCCTTTGACCCTTTCCATAGTGTTCCGAGCTGTTGGATGTAGATCTAGAGCAGTTGCGAGTGTGAAAGCATGTTACGATACGGATGAGTCCTCAGAATGTCAATAGCAATTAAACAAGAAGATTATGAGCAAGTGAGGGTGTCAAAGTCAACACGGAGATTATTCTTTCCTATCTTCATTGGATAGCCATGAGGATAGATGTCGACAATGGAGAGAACAGTGCATCCATATTCTTTTGTTCGACCATGTGATGCGAAATAACATTAGCCAAAAGAACCAACATATCGAAAGACATAATGTTAGTCAGCAGATGGTCTTATTGTCTAGTTATTGAATGTACAGTGTCAATGAATGTTGCGAGTCCTAAGTCACTTGTATATTCAATAGTCCAATGACGTCGTGAAATGTTTCGTGAGTTAGTTAACTTTAAGTTTTAAAGTTTATTTTATCACTAATTGTTCACAACATATCAAACGATTTCAGTTTATTAGTGACATTTTAGGATTCATGATGATATGATTAGTTTATTTACAAGTTTGTACACGTAACAATTCATAACGAAGGTATGATCTCGACTTATCGTTAGGATTGGTAAAGTTATGCGTGAAGAGGGAATGATATATCGTGGCGTAAACAGCGTGGGGTCTTAACTACGCGTAGAAGTGTTACAGTAGGAAAAGAGGACCTTATCGTGGGAGCTTATGCGTAGGCATATATTAACTTACTTGTAACATATTGGATTTCATAAACACATCACATAACAATATATGGTTCGAATTATGTAGAGTTTAGAGAGAGAAAGTGGGAACCTTTCTAGAGAGAAAAAGTGAAAGAAAACTTAGAAGGTTAGATTAAGATGAATGAAAGGTCCAACCCTCTACCTTGGGAGGTAGAGGGTATTTATAGTTAAACTAAGCGTCCTCCTTGGTTGTGGATCGGGCATACGATTGGGTAAAGAAGTCCTTCCTCCCGCGGTTATTCTAAACTAAATAACTAAATAATAAAATAGTAAATAACGATATGTCTACGAGCTAACTTATGCTAGATTATATTTGGGGTGACCGCTACTTCACTATGGAATTTTCTAATTCCTAACAATCTCCCCTAAGGGAGGTCACCCCATGTTTTACATTTTGAATCCTAGCATTCTATTTAATCTTAAGTCTTGAGCTCGTAGACTTGAATTCTTCAACTTCGCATCTTTTGTGCTTTAGCAGTTCTTCATAGTCAAAGTGGTTTGTACTTTCAATGGAGGCCTTTAACTGATCCACATCTTTGATGATCTTTGAGCTTTCATTGAGATCATCAGCCGGTAAATCTCGGATCACCCTTTATTGTGTTGCCATCATGTGAAGTTGTGACTTTTGGACCGATATGCTCACACTTTTGAATCATGACATCTTTCCATCAGAGTAGCGGAAGCCTTACTTGTTCATGATATTTGCAGCGTGGCGAAGCATAGTATGAAATATCAGAGCCAGGTTATGTAGATATGCACCGGTCATGATTTCTTCAATTAAGTGTGGTTCTTTGTGAACATGCGGCTTTGGTTGACTCCCAGTCGATCACGCAACCGTCCAATGTACCTGCAAACAACAGTTATAATAAAACCCACGAAAGTGTCTTTGATCACTTCGTTGAATTGAGTACAGCCCGCGGTTCCCGTTGATCGGTACAAGTCTGCTGTGTTGGTAGGATTCCTAAGAATCTCCTTGACCGGGGTTTCGCAGTTGTTCTAGCCGTTCTCAAACCGGAGCGTCTCAAAGAAGACAACACGGAGTGAGTGAACCAAATAATTGAGATTCACTCGATTGATGAAAAATGATTTGAAAACAATCGCGTGCTTAGAAGAAAGAGTTTGCAATACAGCGAAGGTTTTATGAGAAGATCAATTTTCAATCAAATACTTTTTGTATTTGAAAAGAGTACATTCGGCGTGCTAGCAAAAAGAAGAGATTCGCACATCGAACGGTTTTTCTAAAAGTATTTTTCAATCAGAGATACTTTTTGAATTTGAAAACATAAGTACACATTGACGTGCTAGAAAGAAAATATTTGCACATCGAACGGTTTTTCCAAAGCATCCGTCAATCCATATCTGGACCAAGGTTGATTCAGTAGATAAGCCCCATCGTTCTATCCGGTTGTCACATGGTTGATCTATAGAATAGATCTCACATGCCCTACCAGGGAGCTTGTTTGATGATGGCTCCAGAAGGCTTTCCATCTTCATTGTGAATATGTATGCATATCACTCGGATGTTCGGCAAAACCACAAGGATAATCGTGGGACTCTAAATATACTTACTTTCCACATTGTGTGAAACAACAAGTCTTCAAGAATTTTGTGTCCTAATGAGATATAGTGGATGATCTCTTGGCTCTAGACTCAATTAGTGCACATTTGGTTTCTATCAGGAGACTAGGGAGAAAGGGTCTCCTTCTTCAATATCAACAATCTCTAAGAGAAAGTCGATAGATAATGTCGGTTCCCGTGAGAATGAAACAAGTCCTTTTAAGAGGAACTTGAGTAGTTTGGGAAGTTGTATCACGTTGCATCCTGGGATCCATGATGTCTTGTCTTCAATACCGTGTTACTTGGTAACAACCAGTAGCATATGTGAACCATTCGCCTAAGGTTGAATTATTGGAGGGCTATTTCTTTTCACCCTTTTCACATTCAATTCTTTTCATTCTTCAACCCCGATTGCTTACGAGACTTCATAACTAGAACCTTATTGGGTTAATTCCAGTACTAGCTCTGTCTCAGTCCGCACTCTTCCCATATTCTCATTTTTCTCCTTTTTTCATCATACCTAAGGACTCTACACTATCTAGTGGATTGTCCCTGGTAGATCCCTCCGGCTCTGGCGGGATCGTGGGAACAAATACCTAACCTAACCATCCTTATAACTCCATGCATAAAGTAAAATGGTCGGTCTTTTGGTACAGTTCTTTCCTTCTCGAAACCAATTGAAAATCATTTGGAAAAACAATCAAGGTACTTGTGATACGAGATCAAAGCATTTTGTACCTTAATAGTTTTGATCATTTAGAAAACCTCCCCTCAACATGTGCATGTGATTTAGAAATTGTTTAGCACATGGAGGCAAGAGGACTTGAAATATTTTCTTTGATCACAATTTTCATCCGAAAAAGCCATTTGATTTTCATGGTAAAATTCTCCCCCTCAATATGTGCATAGGATTTTTGAAATCATTTTTATCACATAGAGGCAAGAGTTAATTTGAAGCACACCCACAATCACAAGCGCCATTAAGAAACCATTTTAAAACTCAATCAAGGTACTTTATGTTAACACATAAAAGCATTTGCACCTCGATAGTTTATTATCATTAAAAATGCTCCCCCTCAATATATGCTTGAGATTCGAGCGTTTAGCACATATCTGAGAGTAGCCTGCACATTAAATCAAAATGATCACCTTTTATCAAATTTCATTATTAAATCACAAATTCTTCCCAGATCAAAAATATCAAACCCTTTGAGATTTTGGATCCCAAGTGATTTAATACGGTTTAGAAAACATGGGAGAACTTGTGGCCTTGTTTAAATACTCATCTGGTTTTTGGATAAATCCTCCTCCTCAACATGTGTATTGTGTATTTGAAATCGTTTGGCACATGGAGGCAGGAGTGCCTTTGAAGGACTAAAACCAATTCCATTAAAACAGATTTGAGATTTAAATCACGATCTATACCCCGATCAGAAATATCAAACCATTTGAGATTTGTGATCCCAATTGATTTAAATCATTTAAAAGATTTTGGGGAAAGACGTGGCAAGATTTAATTTTGAAAAATGACAGATATGGACAATTTTAAGACATTAAAGATTGTTAGTGTCGTAATGATAGTTTTAAGAGATCTTTTAAGTAAAACAAAACAATTTCACAATCAAACAAGAACAGAAAAGATTTCATTTTGAAAGACCTTGATTCTAAAAAAAATCATACCATGACATAACATTAAATCTTTAGATCACCACTTTTTGTTGTACAAAACGGACTTTTTGAAGATATGTTGTATGAAAATATTTTAAATTAAATCACTCTCCCCCTCAATCGATGACCGAAGTCGATAATTGAGTGACTTAAATTTTGATAAAATGAAGTCCGGTGATTTTCAAAATTTAGTTCAATTTATATTTTCAAAACAATATTTTCCATTTTCAAAACAATTTAATTAAATAATTCAAAATTGTTTAAAAATGGTATCACCTGAATCGTTAGTGGTTGAGAAGCTTCCGTTGTTGTTGCTGTAGGGTTGGAAGAAAAACCGTCTGCAAATGCAGTGAGACTTCTTCTTACGTTGCATTTTGAATGCCAACTGAGGTCCAATTAAGCTTCGTTTCTTCACTTGCGAAGAAAACCATCTCTGATGCATGAAGACCTCTTACGTTTCATTTCATGCCAACTCTCCATTGAAGTCCAGTTAAGCTCCGTTTCTTCATTTGTCCCCAAGATATAGTTACCCTTTCCTTTGGCATCCAATCATCTTCAATTGTGGGATCCGGATCGGGAACATTCTTATATACCAATATACGTGCATATGTTAGTGAACACACATACAAATATATGGTGGTCGACATCACCATAACAAAGTCGACTAATTAAAGTCAATTCAACATATCAATCAGTTCATATAAAGCATGGGAATAATGTGTTTCATCAAACTATAATCATCTAATCCTAGCAATCATATCCTAGGCACCTAGTCCTTCAACATAGGTTAACATCAATTTTAATTAAGCATATTAGGATAATTAAGAAAGCCCGTTGGATGATATAGATTTGAAAACATTGTCCCCCTCAATCAATGACTCTTTTTCGAAAAGTTTAAAAGCTATGAAGTCATTAATTGAGTTTGCAAATTTTATAAAAACTCAGAATGATTGATTTTAAGCAACTCATTTTCCACCATTTTTGAAAACACAAATATTTTTGAAGAATTTTAGGGGAAAAACATTTGTGTAGAACAACAGATCTGACATACTTTCCTTGTTTTGTTTTTAGGATAAGTGCACGATATTTTGAAAATTGTTTAGCGACACTTTCCTCTTGAAAAAGCAGGTTGCTATGAAATAATAACAAGCCATTGTTTAAGCACGATTCTGATCAGAAATGCAAAGCCATCATTTGAAGCCAGTTCTGATCTGAAATAAGCTATAAGCCATTTTTTTTTTTTTTGACATGTTTAGAAAGGAATATTTACACCTCCTTCTCGAACTTCATCTAAAGTACCGTGCCATTATTGAATGACATTTCTAAGACCGTAGATGTTATCGATACCGAAAGACATGTCTTGAGAAAACAATGTTTTTGGTATTTTCAATTTCGATTTTTATGGGCTTTTGAGGATTTTATAATTTTCTATTTGGTTTTGATAAATATTTGGATATAGAAATAGTTTAAGAAGATGATGATACAAGTACCGCAATAAGGAAATGGTTGACGCCGTAGAAGATAGAAGTCATCATCTCTTAAACTTTCACCACCAAAGCAATCGAGGCTCTTGAATCGTCGAAAGAACTTGAGCCTTCAACAAGTGAATCTTTGGTAGCTTCCCTCACCGAACAAGCTGAGTATAAAGACCATTTTCCCAGAAGTAGAAATGAATGAAACAGTCTCATTGAATGAAGCTCACACCTAGAACACGAGAACACCAAAGTAACAAGTTGAAACATAGATCGTATCACGATGGTTATCAAATCGGAATAAGCGATGAATTTCGATCACATGAACTGTTATGCGTCGATGTACACATTACTCTTCAAGATTGACCAGTTGTTATCGGGGAACAATACATCAAGATCTTCATTTTTCCAAATGCATTCCAATTATCTTACATATAACCAATCAGCCCATGATGTACACATGTACCCACAAGAGTAGAGGCGATGACATTCAAGTAACATGTTGAGTCACTGATCATCTCTGCAGATGTCAACTCGGAATAATGATTAAGCCCGTCAATTGAACATGTTGTGAGTTCTAGATGTACCCATATCTCTCCCCATGATGGTTGTGATCTTATCGGAATCAACATAATAATGTATACATGAAGGAATAATCGGAAGCACTTTACCATTATTCATATCGAAGATGTCGATAAGCAATATCATCTCACGAACCAAATATTCTTCTCATATTTCTTGAGTTAACACATACCAAAAGTATCCAGAGACCACTTCCTCCCAAATGGTTGGAATAATACATCAAAGGTTATGAGTAAACACTGAGTTTCTCTACGGTTATGACATTTGTCTTTCGGGATTACTTCAACGAAAAAGTATTAGGTTCATCACGTGTACTCGTTGTGTGTTTAGATGTATGTCTCCTTCCCCTTGATACCTCAAATCGGAACACATTATACATACCAGATATTTTTGAAATAGAGAAGAACAAAAATTAGCTCAAATGAATCTTGTGAGAATCAAGCTATAGAAACTCTCTCGACTATCTTTATCAACCCATTCGTAGACAATTTGAAGTGATCATGATGAAAACCCGATGTACCAAACTTGAAACGAAGTAGAATTCCCCACATTTACATCTTAAGCTTGCACTAATGTAGGAAGAGCGATTAATGAAATTTATGCTCAAGCAAATCTCCAATTACTCAATACTCAACCAAAGTATGAGACATTAACACCTCTTGCGATTATCCACAACGACATAAGCGTGTGTCAGGTAAACAAGCGTAACTCCTTGAAGTGATAGTTAACCGTTCTTCAACCATCCATCCCGACTGCTGGTAACTAGATAAACCAAGTCTTCAACTTAAATTCAATCGCGAGCAAGTTATCATTGAAAGTCATGCATCCAACCATCCCCGACTTCAAGATAAAATAGGAAAACGCCTTTGTGAAGGTCAACTTCAATCTCAAATAAGTGATAAACGATTAACTCCGAAGTAATCAACTTATGCCAAATACCCAACACGTGAATAAACATACAATCGGATGTACATTCACCCATTGAATGAACCGGAACAAATGATGCCTCAACATCAATGCATTCTTCCTAAAAGTATACATGTAGTGATGGAAGATTCACCAAAAATGTCTTCGAGCGGATGAGGTAGTCATTTTCCTTAATGTTCATGTGGTTGATTAATAAGTGCACAATGGGAGGAACAATAATCCGTGAAGATTTGGCGAAGGAATACCAAAGAGCGGATCATTATTCATGAGTGCAACTGCAATATTATGATAGTCATTATCAACACCTTGAGGAATAACGGAGATGGCTTCTTGAGTAGTCTAAGAAGTACTTCTTGGATGATCAACATTAAGCTAGCGGTTGGAAATACTCATCAAACATATCATGAAACAATGAATCCCAGTTATCCTTAGTAATTGAAACATTAGGCGTTGGAGGAGAGTCATCAAACATTAAGTCGTATAAACATTATTCAAACATCCATCATCATTTAGTATATTCACTCTTCTCATAAATCCCATTTATCCTTAGTGAGTGAGAGTCATCAAACTTTAAGTCATTATAATCCATTATTCAAACATCCATCATCATTTAGTATATTCACTCTTCTCCCCTCAAAAATGCATCCGGTTGCCATTTTTGATTTATGTGAATAAGAATACATTAATGAATGTAGATCCACTTGATGATTGAATGAGCATGGGAGAAACATGAAGCTTGTTGATGAAGAATGTCGATGAGAATGGTCATAAACATGAAGATTTCTCTTTTTAGAAGATAAAGCGCCAGGCGTACACTTTTCTTTTCTTTGAGCGGGGCCGAAGTGTTATCTGCGAGACGCATAATGATGAAGTCACGAGGCTGAAGCGAAGTGAGCAGACGTCATAGCCGCATGAATATCAAGATTGAGTTACTTGAACCCGTGAGTTATGAGATATCAATCCTTGTGTTATCCATACTTTAAACCAGTCCATGTATTGAAGGATCAAGTATCTGGCGGTAAGGTCTACCTGCAATAACATTACAAGCTTGATTGCATATATATTGGTTAGTGACATTAGTATCCAAACCCTTTGAGGTTTCACGGTCAACCTTGATTTTGTCATCGAGAGAGCTTTCGGTAGGAATCCACCTAAGTCCAACATCCTTAAACATTCTACCAGATGGTATCCACTTATGGCAAGGTCTAGGATTGTTAGGCTTCTTATGCACAGTGGAAGACTTATCCTTATTCCTAGTTTCCAAAGATTTAGCAGTTGGTATCCATCTAGGAGAAGTTTTTGGTTTGTTTTGCTTCACAACATGTGGACCTTAGTCGCATGAAAATAGTCTTAGGGGATTGTACCTTAGCATGTGAATTAGGAAAATGTTTCTTTTGTGGAAAAGACTTCGAAATTTCTAGTTTTGTTTTCTACATGCTTAGCATTCTTATGCACGTAACTACTCTTAGATACGCCAATCCTAGTCTTTTGAGTGTTCCTAGGTAGTGGTTTACAACTACTAGCAGTGCTTTGAAATCTCGTAGAATTCATCACCCTAGGTTTTGCACCTAAAATTCCGTCTTTTCGAATCATGCCTTTTTCCTATCTTCTTCTATATAATAGTTCTTCCACAAGTCATTCATATCATATGAATTCTGGATTTTAATGCATGGTTTTGAACCTTTGTTTTGAACTAATCCTAGAGGTCTTTGGGAGTAGAAGTGGCTACGTGTTGAGGGTTAAGGAGCTAGAGCCTTATTCTTAGATAACTCGGGTGAAGTGACTGGTTTTGACAAAACTTGTTTCTCATCAACTTGGGAGGCAAACCGTTTTTTGAAAATTTTGGTCTTTCGGATATAAGCAGTAGGCTGCCTAACAATGGACGGTTTCTAATGGGATGGCCGGGTTTCCCCAGGTTGATGGTTTTGTAAACTTAGTATTCACACTTTTCCCTGATTTCCTAAGCTCATTTTTAAAGGCAACAATAGAAACTCTTTTCTTGAAGTTGAGCTTTGAAATCATCGATTTTGCTATCAAAGAGTTTGTTTGTTCTATTGATTTAGTTCTAGCATCATTGTGAGTCACTTAGTTCTAAATGATGCTTTCTCAAAGACTCATTTTCCTTTAGTAATTTAGCCACATAAATTGACAGTTCATTATTTCTTGTTATAATAGCATCAATGTCTTGTGTATTCATGACTAAATTACTTTTCTCATTCAAGACAGAAATATGTTTCTTCGGATTGTAAATGGTTGACTCTTTGTCTTGAAGCTGAGCTTTCAAAGTGTTAATTTCAAAAGTTCACGGAATTCAGGAAGTTCCGGTTGTTTACATGGTTTGTTAAGTTGAAAACTTTCTTCTTTACTCTGAATCGCGATTTCAAGAGAAATGCAATGCTTTTCAAGATTTGAGAATTTGTTTGAAAGTTCATCAAAAGCCTTCTTATCAACTATATCTTTTGTTTTGAAACACTTAATCTCAGTTTCGACCTCGATAACGAGAACATTTTAGAAAGTTATGTTCAACATCATGATCGGTTTGTTTAAGTACTTTACTTGAGATGCACTATGTTGAGCGATAAAGGGTACCTCATTACATGACTCTGTTCAATTTAAATTACGATATCGCATCCACATCATGTGTAACAAGAGTCACTGAACCATTTTGTTTCAAGCTTATCGTCTCGAGCCTCGTATTCAGTGTCAGTGATCCAACATCTGGTGCCATACGGTCTCAACACAACAATTTATTGATTGTACCGAGATACATTAAGCTTCGATTACAACATCCACTTCTTGTGAGGCAGGAGTCACTGGCATTTGGTTACATCATTCTTTGTTGTTTACGATGATTCGCATTGACTTACAGACCTTTCGATACATTTCCCAACTTATCACAAATAACTCTCAACTGTACCCAACTCTCATCTACTTTTGCATCTTCTCAGTAACTTCCTCAATATACTTCTCCACATTATCCATGAGATGGATAAGTGTCTCCGTGGTCACGCTTAATGTCCATTCCATTGTTGTCTTGAAGGACATTTGGTCATGTCTTGATCATAATCGGATGTGAATTCCTTCTAATGAATGGTAAAGTGTTTGTAGATCACTTGAAGTCTGTGGAACTATCCTTATTAACCTTCTCTTTGTCAAGTTGTAGCTCCAATTGCTCTAGGTTTAACAGCAGAGTTCCTGTTAATGTGGAAAAATCCCGACGAAAGAGGGCAATGCATGTTCGTTCCATTGATGTGGGTAGAAGTAACATGAGGTGAGAGTGAAGTTGTTGATAAGGTTCAATCCTGCTTTCCTTTTGCATGGCATTACGTAGCATTGGCGGTGCATTTACTGTCTTTTAGTCCGAACTTCGGAGATATCATATCCTTATTGATTGATTCAATCATCTTTAATCGTTCAGTGTAGCATACATTATCATTGTTGTCCACATCATCATACAATTTAAGCACTTCGAAATCCTTTGGGTGAGAATAAGACATGATGTGGTAGTATGCACGGGATTTTACAAGTCTATGATTTAAATCGAGAAATAGAATCTTTCGCGAGATTTTACTAAAATCAAGACCAAACCGTTAAGCAATGACCAATGGAGCGTGTTAAGATGGTGATGGATTGTCAAAATGATAGACAATTGTGTGTTAGGACTTATGATTGTTTGTGGGATAAGTAGAGATGTTGTTTGGTTGTGATTTGGGTTGGTTGTTGCACGATTTTCCCGAGAATTTTAGGTCTAAAACATAAAAACCTCAATAACTTCTGTTCAGAGCGGATTTAGCCCTCGAAGGTTGACCCGTGATGAGTGTCCAAATACTCATCATTTTTGTACAATATAAACTGCAAAATCATCTGAAAACACTCAAAAATGCTTCAAAATGATAAAAATATCACAAATCAGTGTTTTATGTGTTTTAAATGCAAAAGATCAAAATCGGATGAAATTATCAAATTTGCAAAATTGCAGTTTAGTCCCCAAGTTTCTAAAATGTCAAAAATAGTCCTGAGTCAAATTTCAAAAGTAAAATCACCAAAGGTCCTTTTAAATCATAATTTGTCAAATTTAGTCCTTTGGTGAAAAAAAAAAATGTGAAAAGTTTGAGAAAATTACAGTTTAGTCCACGAAAATCCAAAATGGTCAAATCTAGTCCTTGGAAATTTTCAAAAATGTCAAAATCAACCCTTGGACTATTAAAGCTTGGCAAGACCAGCCCCTTGACTACTTTTCATAATTTACATGTTTGGTCCCTGGAATTTGGTTTTACATATTTGGTCCCTTGTATTAATACTTAAACAAACCAAATGGACCTTTGTATTACCCAAAGCCCAATCAATCCCTAAGCCCAACACCCTTTCTATCCTACCCGGTTTATTAATAAAACCAACCCATGACCCGAGTCAAACCCGTTTACCCATTGGTCAAATAAAACACAAACGCCAAAGTCCTCTCCCACTTGTTAACACTGCTCCATGTCTGCTTCTCTCAACAAACCATCCCCCTCCTCACATTTTCCTCTCCTTGTTCCCCCCTCCATACAACTCCAAGAATCATTAAATGACCCTTTATTCCACTCAACCCACACGGCTAAAAGACTTTGGCCAAAACAATCAAACGGCCAAAAATCACTTGTCTCATCCAATGGTCTCAATTCCTAGTGGGATTTGCTCAGAAAGTCAAGTGGAAGAATGTGGAGCTATAAAGAAGATTGAAGAAGAATAGGGTAGTAGCTAGTTTTAGTTTTTTCCCTTTAATGTCGTTTTTTTTACAAAATGTCTTAGAATAGTTTAACTTATGTAATCTTTTGTTTTTAAGATTCAAACTCAAGTTACTTTAGCATTGTAATCAGTTTTAAGAATCCATTTTAAGGTTTGGTTAACATTTATGTACCTGTGATTACTGTTGGTGTTTTCAAACTCAAGATCTTAGATTTAAGCTCAAATTAGCTTATTTGCTCCTTCAACCAAATTAACTTAAGTCATTTATAGCTTTTGAAAAGCTTTTGAATCAGTTTCAAACAATTTTAAATGATGGTTAACAAAAGTCAACAGGAGCTCAATTTGGCAATGGTGATGAAAAAGGTGTTTGGAACTTGGACATGGGTTGGATTAGACTAGCATAGAGTAGGTTTGGGTTTGGATTTGGCTTCTGCAACCATTTGGGTTCATGTGAGTAGTTTCTCTTTTTCAAAATTTTAAGTTATTTGCATTTTATGGTCATTTTATGCTTGGTTATAATCTGTTTTACTTGTTTGATTAGTTGTAATTAGATCATATAAGCTTCGGTTGGATCAATGGTTTTCTTGGTTCAGTTCTTTTTCTAGTTTAAGATTGCATTTCGGTTTTAAGGGTGTTTGGATTTGAGTCTTAACCTGTCTTTAAGGCCTGTTCACTGGTTCATACCTATTGGTGCATGTTTATTATCTCTAAACAAACTCATATTGGTCTTAGTTTAGGTCTACAATAGCACAAAGTCAACTTTTCACCTTAATCCATCTCGGTTCCTTGTTGGAGCTTTTGCAAATCCAAGTCTTATTTTGTGTTTCAATTTCATAAATACATCTTGCAGTAGTCTCATTTAACTTTAATATATCATTTCTAGTCCACAAATCAAGATCAAAGTTCCTAAAGGTCAACCATTTTCCTTCAGTCAAATTATGCAAATTCAGTTTTGAGCCAATATGGAAAGATTTTTAATGGACTCATTTCTTGGTCAAATCAAATGATTCTTGTTGTTTTCAAAATTCTTCCTGGTCTAGTTGCTTATCTCCATTTTATTATATTTTTGTGATTTTCTACAAGCTTGAGCTTAGCTTTTAGGTCAAACTTACCTTGCTCCATGGGTCGACTTATCTTTGAGTTTTCTCGGCTTTGCTTGGATTGCACAGAGCTCATTTGAGCTTGTGTGGGTCTGAAATTTGGCTCATGGCTAGTCACCCAGGTCATCTTTAGATCCCCATAATTTGTTTTTAGTATCTAGCTTATTTGGTTGCTTATTTGGTGGCTGCAGTAACCTAGAATCGTTTTTGTGCAAAAGCTCATTAACATCAATTCTGTTCTAGCTTGTGATCCTGTGGTTAGAACTTGTTGTAACTTGTTCCATTTTGGTTTATTTAGCATATTAGAGCTTGTGTTTTGGAGTTTGGTAGCTGTTGGACTCCATTTGGCTTATCAAGTGCTTATTTATAAGCACTTGGCTCATCGATTTAATTCCTTCACATAAGCACCTATTTTTCTATTTTTCATTTATTCCTTATATCATTTTAGAGTTTTCCTGAAATTTTCAGATTTTTCCAAGTTGTTTTGCTATTTTTCTTAATTTAAATTAGTTTTAAGTATTTTTAGTTATTTTAAATACAAATAATTAAGAAAAGCTTCAAAAAAATAATTTTTCAATTTTAATAGTTTAAGATAAATATAAATAGCCTAAAACATTTTCCAAATTTTCTTAGCTTAAAAAGTATTTTTTAGCATTTTAATTAGTTTTAAATAGTTTTAAATTAGTAATAAATATATAAAAAGTCTAAAAAATATATTTTCAGTTTTAAAATTAGTTTTATCATATTTAGATTTTCCTAAGTCTTAAGTTTATTTTTCTAGCCTTATTTCCTATTTTCTTTTATTTTAGAGTATTATTAAATAGTTTAAATTAGTTTTTAATTAATAATAATTAAATAAATAGTTGTAGAAATAATTTTCCTTTTCTATAAATTTTCTAATATCATTAGGTTTGTAAAAATGTATTTTTCATATTTTTAGGATCTATATTGTATTAATTTCACTTTTTATTTTATGCGTTAACGTAGTTTTAATTTAAAGTAAGTTTTTTAGTTTTTAGGTTTTAAACGTTCATCACTTTAAAAATAGTGATAGCGTTTATTTAATATCTTTTATCTTTTTAATTTTCTTAATTTGCATTTAAGCCGCTTTTATTTATTTGATGGTGTAATTATCTATCGAATCTTTTAGATCCTTGTAATTTAGTGATCATTCTATCGTCGATCTAGTGCTTGCACACCATTGAGTCTCGTGGGACTTAACGACCCGAAATCCACTGTATTCTCTGATCTTTATTTGCATTTGTGTGCATTTGTTTTAAGTCACGGTAGACTTGACGGTTTGGAGCGGATCAAATTTTGGCCTTGACTAACGGGACTTTAGCTTCGATGTGTTTAGCTTTTTCAGACCCATTTCTTGCACATACCCCATCCTTTGTAAAAGTTTTTGTAATGTTTTCCATGCAAAATATTCCTCTTTACCCTCTACCATATTTGATTCTTCATTCTTTACCCTCCAAAACCATTTGATTCTTTCTATGTCTTTCATTTCTTGTCCCATTTCAGAGCTCTTCCCATTTCTTCTCTCGCTCCGATGAGAAGATGACAAATTTTGGAAGGAGGTGATGATTTTCTTAGTGATGAAAATTCAATGAGGAATTGACAATACTTACTTTATTAGGAGGGAGACATCCTCTTTCTTGAAAATCTATTGATTGAAGAACCGTTTCCAGCTCTCCCTCGGATTTTGTTACCAATCACCATACAAGCTTCAAATTTAAGCTTAAAAATGTCAAAAATGGTGATTTGCTTCTTTCGATGG
>OU343217.1:124589573-124730206 GCA_910596185.1 Chrysanthemum makinoi | reverse complement strand
GCTCAACTCAATTAAAAGCGTTGATAGACCCTACTGTGAGCTTGTACCCCACTTATTCATAAGCTTCTCTCAAACCATAGTGCGTCCTAAAGAACACACGGCAAGCTACAACTAAACCAAACTGGAGACTCTAACTACTTGAAATGCGCCTTGCACCGGATACCAAGTTTATGTTGGATGATTCACATCCGTTTTTTGAGTGTGCGAGGCAGGATTAAGCTTTTGATTAGTGATGAAGATTGAAATGCCTTGATAAGATTTGACAAGAGCAGATTTCAATCCTAGACCCGTGAAGTTGTAACTCCCAAATTTACACACACCTAAACTCCGAGGAATGAATGAATGATTGATTCACAAAGTTTGTTGAAAACATGAATTGACAGTTTGACTTTTTAAAAACAGCTTGCCTTTGACCAAACTCAGATTTGATTCACTTTTATAGACTGATTATGAAATTATAAGCTCAAACAAAGTTATAGTTAAGCTTATCCTGTGAATCCTAACTCCTCTAAATCAAGCTAATGCTCAAATTTCCAGACATTAACAAATCATACTCTCCATCTAAGGCAATGTTGTTATTTGGTGAACAAGTGCCTATAACTAAGATTTGAGATCACTTACTTACTACTGTGAGCAAGTCTCTACTACCTCGAGATCTGATTATCCAATCTATCCCCCCACAATCTCCATCACTCTAATCCAACACACTACTATAAAAACTTTTCTAAATGTGTTAACAATGACTTATGAAATATTTAAACTATTTAAATCTTCGATCAATTAATACAAATTATCAAATTTTCCCCCCGCTGCAAACACAACAAATCAAGATGAACAAAATGTATATATCCAGTTTGGAGAACTTACAACCTTCCTAGCCACTCTGGCTTGCAATCATGAAGCTGGTTAAAGAACCTTCTAACCTAATTAACCCTTCCCTAACTATCTGGTTTATTCTTAGTTGTAACTTTAACCCACTGAGCTTGCAATCATGATGCCCCCGGTTGTTGTGAAGTTTTTAAAATCTTTTTTGCGGTTTGGAACTCCGGAGTTAGCGATATGTCAGTGATTGTGGTACACATTTCGCAATGACCAATTTGAAAGAGTTATGCAAAGTATTAGTGTTACCACCGTCTCTCTTCCATACCTCCCCCCAACAAGTGTGCGCGGTGGAAGTTTCCAACCGTGGTATTAAAGGATAATCTGACATTGACGGGGGCTTTCCCGAAAATCGTGCATCCCACTGCCGTGAGTTAAAGTGCTTGGAAGCGTCCACTCTGGGCCTTCCGCCTGACTCAGCTTACAAAACACACCATGGGTGGATCTCATACAGCTCTTCTGCTGGTGTGCGTGAAGGCATGTTCATCTTCGTGAGTTAGAGCACAAGGCATACTGGGCCTTAAAACATGCCAATTTCGATATTCAGAGCCGGTGGTGATCCCTTGCGGAAAGTTCAAATGAATGAATTAAATGAATCCGTGATCAAGCTTACGAGCCCTCTTTGATCTACAAGCAAAAGACAAAGAAGATTCATGATTCTAAAATCCAAGACCGCGTTTTCACGTTGGTGTCCGAGTCCCTTTTCAATTCAAGATTGAAGTTTTTCGGGGCAAGTCCCGTTGGTCGGTCCATTTACTATCGCTAAGGTTTCTCCTTTGGCACCTGAGTTATCTCAACCCGATGGTCCTAATTTTAAAGTGATTTCGTGTTGAAGCATTATTTTGGAGAGGACATTCCCCTGTGGTTGTCGTGTCTCTACAAACTTTCCTCTATGAACCAATGAATGCGGGGACGCGTCCTAATGACCGGGAATCAAAATTTCGTACACACCATATGGGTTTTCACCCCTCTTACTCTTCTCTGTTCTACACCCTAGTGGGGGAGTTGCCCTCACTGCTGTATATAAATTAAAAAAATCTTTTCATAATAATGGCGTAGTATTTCCCTTCGTCTTGTTTCGGCATAACCCGGGTTTGAATATGAGGGCAATGTTCATTCCTAAGTGTGGGGAATTCTTCACGCATTTTATCATTTATTATCCACCCATGTCCTTGTTTGGCCAAAATTTTTTTGGAGTAAGTGTTTTTCACTTATCGCTGGCTTGTGTTATCGATCCGCCATGTCTAATAAACAAAGGATTGGCTCCCAGAGCAAGCGGCTTGGTAAAAGATTTCTCAAATCCGTTTATGGCTTGCAATTGCCCAAAATTGTATGGTATTCAACTCACCCATATCCAAGTGAAGAGTTGCTAGCCGCTAGCCCGGTTAATGTTGATCGGTTTAAAGGCGTGGAAAAACCATAATTGGTAATCTGTTTCACCAAAGATAATTCGATAATTTATCTAAGAGTTGGTTCTCGTGTGTCCGTGGCCCAAGTCCCAAATCCCTCTTTGCCTTATGATTTGCTCAAAATCATTTGGTTGTCGCTGCCCTCTTGGGTTCTTGACCTGCAGAATCAATTTGTTACTTCCAGTAATGGCTTTTGGTAAAGAGTTTTTAAAATCCATTAAAGATCTGTCATTTCATTGCTAGGGACTAGCCTATCTCTTGGTGTGGGGGATTGATGAGTGTCTAAATACTTCATCATTTTATGTACAATGTGTTCTGCAAACTCAAATTCATTTGAAAACACTTAGAAATGCATCAAATTGATGAAATATCACAAATCAGTTTTTTATGTTGTTTTAAATCCCCTCTTATATCAGATGAGATGATTCTTGTTTGCTTTAAAATTGGCCGTTTAGTTAGTCCCCAAGTTTTTTTTAAAGTTGGCCAAATCGGCCTTGGAATTCCAAAATGTGAAGTTTTGTGTAAGGTCTCTGAAATATTCAAAATTTGTTAAAATTGGTTCTTGAATGATTCTTTTGGTCAAATGTAACGGTGAAAGGTCCTTAAACCTTGGAAAAAATTCCAAAATATCTTCGGACATTTTTAAAATGGAATTTTATGCAAAAAAAGTCCGGTGTGTTTCATTTACCATGTGGTCCGTTTGGCTTTGAGGCATTGGAAAAAGTCAAAGTCAGTCCTTCAAGTTTGGTGGAATTACAAATTTGGTTTGTTACTTATATATCAAATTCAATCCATCCCGACCCTTTTTAATATCAAAGCCCAAATCCAAACCCTAGCCCAACTCCACATGACCCTTGACCCTTTGTCCTTCTTAATTTTAGTCTTAGCCGACACGCCCAGCAGGCTGTCCAACGCACTACTTTGCCAACATTCTCCCTTCTCTCTTAATACCCTCTGGCTCCCCCCAGTCATGGTTTTCCATGTTTCTCCACCCCTCACCTTACCTTGTCCCCCCACTCCCCACCCCCATCTTAATTGACTCCCTTCACTCCTTTTTCTCTCACCCCATGCTTTGAAGAATCTGCGCCGAAAATCCTTCTCTGGCGCTTGTGTGCTGGCAATTTTCTGCCTCTGGCTACTGTTAGGGTGGGAATCAATCTGTGGTGGTCACCCCAATAGTGTCCTCCAAAGTCCCCTGTCTATTAAAGAGGGGTTGGCCAATGTATCATATCGTAGTGTCCTTTTAATTTTCACGGTGTTTAGTTTAACTTTAATTCCGTTGTCAAACTTTAGTTTTCAAGTTGTATTTCAAGTAATTAAGTATAATAAAACTTTGAAGTTATCAATTCCCGTGTTAATTCCAGTTTCCGTTTATGCATATTTACAAATATCAAAAATCTCATGTTATGTTCCAATGTTGTTGTTAGGTGTTATCATGGACTAAATAAGCACATGTAGCTCCTGTAGCTTATAATAGCTGTGTACACTCTCCAGTTCGTTTAGAATCAGACCCGAGATTGTTTTTTAAAAGTACCAAGTACTTGTCTGAAATACCCCATCCATCCCTTGATATTATCTGCAGGTCCAGCTGGAGCGGGTAAATTTTGGATGGCCTTGGGTTAGAAGCTTAGTGGTAAGCTAATAGGGGTGTTACTTGGTCCTTGTTCTCGTTTCAGTTGGATAGCCATTTGTAAGCCTTTTACTCATTTTTTGCATTTCCTGTTTGGTCATTAGCTTTAATCTTTGTGTTTTATTGTTCTAGTCATTCTTAAGTTTATTAATCATTACATCAGCCTTTGCTTGTGTTGTTCTATCTATTAAATTTGTGGTTTATAAAAATCTTAATTTGCCAGTCCATATTTTGTATCATCTTTTCCTTAGTTTTCTGTAGTCTATGTTGGTATGTTTATTTGCTTTATTAAGTGTATATGATGTTTGCAATAAGTTTCATGGTTGTAATTTGTGATTTGCTTTGAAAAGTTCATTAAGTCCATATAAGTGGTGTTTGGTTTACTTGATTCATGTGTTAGAGCTTGTACTTTGGTTGTTATCTCTGTGTTTCAACTTGTTCATAATAACTTACATGCCAAGAAAACCAGTGGTCTTTTGGTTTAAAGTCAAAAACCCTTGATCTCATCACTTTGCTTGTTGTTGGATTTGTTGATTTCATGATCATGATTTTGTGTTAGTAAGGTGTTAGTGTTAATCAAATCGTTTCTATATACCTTTCATCTAATTCCGGTGCTAGAATCAAATCAAAGTTCATATAGTCTCTTTGGTTTTATAAAAGCAAAATTCAATTGGTCGTTTTTGAATTAAAAGATAATTTGTGTGTTTATTAGTGAGATTCGTTATAAGCTTTTGGTATAAAGTTTAGTGCTACAAAATTGAAAAGTGCTAGTTCTTCCTTTGAGTCCGCTTTATTAAGTGCTTGTTCTAATTATTGGCTTATTTTGAGTACCACAATGCGCATAAGTGACTTCTGTTTTTCACAGTTCTTAAGCTCTAATCGCAAAGCTTGCAAGGTTTAATTGTTGTCCCTGTGATTATTGGTTCTTTGGATTTTGGTCCAAGCTTCGTTTTATTTGAGTCGCCGTGTGTTGCTATTAGATCTATCCCATGTTTGCCCACTGACACCATTTGTTCATCTCGCTCCTTGTTTCGTTTTATCGTGTCACTTCTTGGTTTTAAGTCTAAGTGTTTGTGTCGCTTCTTCGTTTAGCTTTTAAGTGTACGTGAATGTTCATCTTTAGCTTATAGTCAGTTAGCCAATAATTGTCCATCTTTGTCTTTTTTGGTTGTGCAACATTCTCTTGAGTCTTTGTTTTGCTGTTTCTATTTTAAGTCTTAAAGCTTCTTTTTTGAGCTGCCCAACCTATCACCACCCAAACTTCCTTTTATATTCCTTGTATCGTGTTTTGTCTTTGTTCGGCTTTTGATGATTTTTTTAGATTTACATCATTCTTTTTTCCCACCCGGAAAAACTTCTGTTTAAAATTTTTTTTGTCTATTTTCTGTCCCACTTAAGCATTTAGTTTTAAAAAGCAACCCAACTCTTATTATTTACTACTTCTTATTTTTAGCTTTTTTGCTTTTCTTCACCTCCGTATTTAAGGCAGTCTTTTTTTATTCTAACCTTAGTATTTGTAGAAGCTTTTTCATATTTCTCTCTACTACCTTTTAAGAGAATTTAGACGATATTAATGGTTTAAATATAAAAATTAAAAGCATTAAAAAATCTATATTCATAGAATTAGCCGAGTTGGTTTTTATATGTTTGAAATTTATTGTTTCCAGATTTATTGAAATTTTTATACATTTTACTAAATAAAAATTAATTAATAATACAATATATAAAACAAGTTGTGAAAAATATATTTTTAATTTTAAAATTATTTTTATAATATTTTAGATTTTTCTGAATCATAATCTTATTTTTCTAGCCTTATTTCATATTTTTCTTTTATTTTAGGTTATTTTTAAATAGTTTAAAATAGTTTTTAATTAATAATAATTAATTAAATAGTGGTAAAATAATTTTATTTTTCTAATAATTTTCTTTTATTTTTAGGTTTTCAAAAATGTCATTTTCATATTTTTAGGTATTTTATTTTTTAGATCTCACTTTTTATTTTGTACGTTTACGTAGTTTTAAACGTCGCGTTTTACGTTGTATTATCGATTGTTGTGCTTTCCAATCTACGTTTTCAATCTCATTCCAATCAATCAGTAGTGTAATAATCAATTCAAAACCTTTACTTGATCACTATCCAGTGATCATTCTATCATCTGAGTTAGTTTTTGCACACCATTGAGTCTCCGTGGGACAACGACCCGAGAATTCATTATATTTCCAGGACTTCATTGTATTTGTGTTTTAACGTTTTAAGCTCTTACGGTTAGCCATTCATAAGTGGCTAGCTTGTGTGAGGTAGCTTGACGGTTTAGCACAGATCAATAATCACTAAGGATAGTGATCAGTAAAGATTTTGATGGATAATTACACTACTGATTGATTGGAATGATATTTAGATACAAAACTGTAAAGCACAACAATCAGATAAGACAAACGTAAATACGTACGTTTATTAAATTACGTAAAAACGTATAAAATAAAAGCGTGTGTTTTAAGAAATAAAAGACCTATAATATGAAAATGATATTTTGGAATCTAAATAAAATAAAATTATTGGAAAAAGAAAATTATTTTTACAACTATTTATTTAATTATTATTAATTAAAAACTATTTTAACTATTTAATAATACCCTAAAATATAATAAAATATGAAATAAAGCTTAGAAAAATAAAATTATGACTTAGAAAATCTAAAAATATATAAAACTTATTAAAATTAAAAGATATTTTTTATGCATTTTATTTATTTATTATTAATTATTTAATACTTTTAACTATTTTTAATTTTAATAAATACTAAACAAATTAGGAAAATTATGAAATTTTTTATAAAATTATCCTATGGTGACAGAAAACTAAGAAAAATATAAAAACTGAATTTGCTTAATAATAAGCTAAAAAGAAAAATTAAAAAGCTAATTTCTATTAAATAAACGCTATCACTATTTAAAAATGATGTTTTGTGGTTTTATTTTGAAAACTATTTAACTATTGATATTAAGTAACTTTAATGAAAACAAAAATTTTACAACTTAAAAATAAGCTATTTAGAAGCTAAAAATCTCAACAGTGAACTTATAAGCTTATTGAAAGGATTTTAAGCTTAAATAAGCTGCCACATTGAAAACAAAAGTATAATAAGCTACAAACAAGCTAAATGAACTCAAATGAAGCTAAAAGATACAAATAAGCACACTGATAAGCTATATTAAGGAAATAAGCACTATGACTAAGCTAGAAAACCAAACAGTCCTGTGGAGATTTTCTAAGCAAGATTAAGCTAATGAAATAGGCTCAAAAGCTCAAAACAAAGACTGAGTTAACAAGCTGGGTTGGTGGTCTATCCAAAAAGTCAAAGTTCAATGCCTGGGGCCCACTATTAAGCTCTAAACAAGCTTGTGAAAGTGGCTTGTGAGCACTGAGTACTTTAGTTCACACAGAAATGGGACAAACTATAAGCTATAAGCAGCCCTATCAAACAAGCTACAAAATAGAAAATAAGCACTGGAATAGCTAGACAGCTAGGTTAGCTACACAAAAAGCCAAAATTCACAAGCTGGGGTTCAATGATTAGCTTTTTATGAGCTTGTGAAAATGGATATAAAGCTTGCACGGGCACATTTTGAAATAGTACTCAAAAGAAGCTAAAAATTAGCAGTTGTAATAAGCTATCTAGAAAAATATGAAAAATACTAGGATAAAAGTGAACAACTATATTTTAATATTCCAAAAGCTTAAAACTTGAAAGCTAATGTTAAGTCCTACAAAAATTAATCTATTTTATTCAAAAACTGACCAAATGGAAATTTTGACTTTTTATCTTAAACTAAAAGTTGACTAATATGAACTTTAAATTGATTCTACTAACTGAATATGATATATTAGCCTTAAATAAGATTGAATTAAGCTAAGTTACCAAGTTCTAAGCTACTTTGATGAGTTTTACACTTTAAATTCCAACAGTTAACAAATGGTGTAAGATTAAAAGGTATTTTGACTTTTCACCAAATAAGGACTGGTTTTTCTTGTTTATTTGAGCTAATATGACCTAATGAGACATGCCACAAACAAGAAAAAAGGCTAGAATATTTTCTAACATAGTTTACCAAGTGACACCAAACACCCCTTTACAAGGCTGTTGATATGTGCTTAAACACATACCTTTTCATTATCAAAACTGACCCAAAACAACCAAGGAAAAGCCGTTTATTGCTTATATTTGTGGTTTTCTTGAGTTTGTGCTTGTGCAGGTACGGATATGCAAAAACACGCAAAAAGGATCCAAATCAGATGTAAATCCGAGCACGAGAGATCAAGAGAGTTTTAGCTGAGCCGGAAGGTCAAGATGGTGTATTTTGGAAGATTTTATTCTCAGAAGATGATTTTTGAAGTTTCAGCAAAGTTTGAAGAAAAGTCAAGTTCAGTCCCTGCACTTTCAGTATTTGGCAAAAATTGATCCCTGAAGTTTCAGAAATTACAGAAGTCACCCTTGGATTATTCTAGATTGACAATATTGGTCCTTAATGAAGCATTGTCAGAAGTTCACTTTTGGTCCCTTAAAGCTATCTTGGGTTTATTCTAAATCCTAAATCCATAACACTACTAAACCTTTCTCGGCCCAAAGTATTACCCGGTTCAAAAGCCCAAACCAAATACTCTATACCCGGCGGTTAGTTAGACCGAAACCACCCCAAACCCGGACTTATTACCCAAGTCAACACCCAATCCCATGGTCAAATATCTGAAATAATATAACAAACAAAAGCGCGAAAGATTTTCCCCTTTTTACCCAGGCTTAGAACCCTAAATTACCCCATGTCAAATTGAGCCAAATTAACCGTGATTAAGGGCACATTGGTACTTTAACTGACACAACCACTGACACATGGAATGACAACTCATCGATCCGTGTGATATAGGCTACATGGCGCTCCTATTAGTCGAAGCATGTCATCAATCATGATCCAATGGATGAAATCAAGTGGGAAACGGTTATTATGATCCAAGGGTGATAACAAGCTGCAAAGAAGCACAAAGAGAAGAATTTCGAGAAGCTTCCAAGACCCTTAGCTCAACTATATATAGACCTTATTTCTCATTCACAAGGAGTATCTTAATTTTCTGTATTTTTCATCTCTCTAGATTTATTTGTAGTGGTTATTTACATATTTGAATGTTTTAAATAGTTTGTAATTCGTATTTGTACTAAATCTCCTTATTAATATAAATTTCCATTTCATTTCCAATTGTTTGTTCAAGTTTCTTATATACTAAATCTGCTTATAAACTCATTTTAGTGCTTATTATAGTATTAATTAAACTGTTTTCAGCTTATTTCATCAAAATCTCAAAAAATACAAAAAAATCACATAAATCCTTTGAAAAATCAAAAATCACTTTAGATCTTTGTTTTGGATTAATCCATCATTGATTTACTGTTTCATATGTTCATTTAAGCTTTTAAGTAGCTTATTGTGAGCTTATATTAGTTTTAATCTCAAATTCACCAAAATCTCAAGATTGAATCAGATGCTACAGTTGCTGACATGATGTGTTCTGCTGGTTTTGCTTGAATTGGATCTGGATTGGTATGGTTATGATACTGGTTTTGGGTTGAATTCTGAGCAGGCTTGGAATAGGTTAGAGGTTGTTAGGATAGTGGTTCTATTGTCTTCAAAGTGCAAGCCATAGTGGCTATGGAATTTTGTAAGTTCTAATTTCTGTTTTGATCAGTGAATCTGTTTTTGAATCTGTTATTTAGTTATTATTATTGCTTGTTGATCTGAGTTAGATGTTTGTTTAGCTTAATTTAGTCTAGATTTGTTAGTGCTTCATTAGTTAGTAGTTTAAATAGTGTTTGGATCAGCTGAATTTACTGTGTTAGAGCTTAGAAGATCAGTGTTAGTAGTTGATACTAGTTAATATAAGTAATTGTTAGTCATTTGCAGTCTTTGGTATAGCAGTTTAGCTCATTAAGTCAAAATCAGCTTGAACTTGATCTAGTGACAGAATCTGTTGAAATCAGTAGGTGTCATAGCTTGGTATTTGGTTCAAATTTGTGAGATCTAGCATTAGGTTATCATCTCTAGTGTTTAAACATCTTAAACATTTCATAATATTGGATTAAATCTGGATTTGGTCAAAGTTTGAGTGTAATCTTCAAAAGTCAAATTCTGTCTAAAGCAGTTTTCAACATAACTTTGTGATTCATTTTCGAGATATTTGAGTTTAAGAGTTTGAAAATTTGGATATCAAAACTTCAACTGGTCTATTATTGATAATCACTTTGGTGATGAAAACTGATTTGGTCATCTTGAGCTTCAAATAAGCTAGTACTTTAGCTTGTAAGTGCCCTGCTCACACTTGAGTGTGAACAGGTTGTTTTGAAAATTGTTGCACAAGCTTGATTCAAAGAGTTAGGAACTGGTATTTTGTACAAGTGTAGTTGGCCAGGTGTTTGTTAAGACTGCATAGGTGATTTGTGGTGTAGCTTATTGGTGTAACTTGTGTTTAAGCTCAAACAGTGGAGGTAAACCACTGTTTGGCTTAAATAAGCAGTTTACTTATTCATTGAATCTGAGCCTTAAGCTTGATAAGAGTAGTGATTATTAGTTGCTTGTAGCTTAATTTGGTAGACTTAAGCTGTGTAGTTCTGTTTGGTAGCTTATCTCTACAGTTAGCTTATTGTGATAGCTTATTTCTAGTAGCATTTACACAGTAGCTCATTAATCTTACACATAAGCTAGTTGTTTTCCATTTTTCATAGATTCTATAGATAATTTTAGATTTTTCCTGAAAGTTTCATAATTTTTGGTCTTCATTTGCTATTTTTCTTATTTTAAATAGATTTTAATCACTTTTTAATTACCTTTTATTGAAAATAATTGAGAAAAAGTTCTAAAAAATAATTTTTCAATTTTAATAGTTTAAGAAAAATATAAAAAGCAAAAAAAAAGATTTTTCCTTATTTTTCTCTTTGAATTTTATAATTTTTAGAATTTTAATTAGTTTTAATTAGTTTAAATTAGTTTTTAAATTTTTATAAAATCAAGAAAAATCCAAAAAATTAGTTTTAAATCTAAAATAGTTTTCTTATTTCATTCTTAGAGTAAAAGTAAATTTAGGCATTTTTAGGATATCGTTTAGACATAGTTGCATTTTTAGTCGCGTTTGTTAATTACGTTTTAGTTTAATTCGCGTTTAGGATTTCCCGTAGGATAGATTTCCTTAATTACTTTCCCATTCCCGTAGTTAATAAAATCAAAATCTATAAATCATCAAGCATAAAATCCAAACCAAGAACGACGTTGGCAATTCACGCCTCGTTGGGAAAACGATTCGGGTTGACTAATCCGTACTACACGATCACACACGGGATTTGATTTATTATTCTTTTTCCTAAGAGAATTTGAATCTATCTTCGTGAGTATTTTTGATATTGATATTAAGGATTTATCCCCACACATAACTCCTAAACCACTTATATCAAATTTTGGCGCCGCTGCCGGGGAGGTTGTGTCACGACAATATCGTTTGAAGTTTGTCGATTAGTGACTTGAGATCCTTCATTCGTGAAGTTATTTTTCTATAAAAATAAAAAGTAAAAAAAATATTTTCCTTTTTCTTTTGTATATATATATCAGATTAAAAATACAAAAAGATTTTTTTCTTTGTTTTTGATAATAAAATAGAAGATACCAATTATATAACATTCTCAACGGAGGTGTTATCATTATAAGTTCCCGAACAAAAGATCAAAAAACTTGCCTTTGTGTCGCTTGTGGATTTATTAATCTCTATCAGATAAACAAACTGTGTGGTGGGTATAAGGACGGTCTGACATTAAATTGCGACTGTAAAGAAGCGGGTTTTTAATAAGCTTCGCGCTGACCTACAAAGCTTCTCCGCTCGCTTGTGCGTTTATCTTGTAGAGGTGATTTATTCACTCGGGATTATTGGTTTAAGTTCACTGTGTTTTCGAATATCGGTTTCTTTTAATTGACTTGGTTTCAAGTGCATGCGCACTCGCTCTCGATCTAGACGACTTCAGAAGCAGAATCAGAACGTACCCGAGTTACGTGATATGGCTGCTCCCAACGGACCACCAATACCCGATCCTAATCCTCCTCCCGTTAATCAAAATGCAGCTCCCGATCTCCGAACGATGGAGGAGTTATGTCAACCTACCATGTACGGGAGGGGAGGACCAATTGCACCGACTAATTTTCAAGCTACCGATTTTAGCTTGAAACATCATATGATAGAACAAGTAAAAAACAGTTGTCAATTTCACGGTTTACCCGATGACGATGCAAACAAGCATCTTGATAAGTTTCTAACGGTTACTCGAGTATGAACAGAATGGGGTCTCGATGACGCCCTTCGTGGTATCTTCCCATACTCTTTGACTCATCATGCCACGTCTTGGTTTGATCGACTCCCGAAGAATTCAATTCATACTTTCGAGGAAATGGTTACGAAGTTTCTGGCAAAGTACTTTCCACGTCGATGGTGCGAAATTGAGGAACGATATCAGTAATTTACGGCAATATCCCGACGAATCTTTGTTTGAAGCTTGGGAACGATATAAGCTTGCGATTGATCGATGTCCAAATCATAACATGTTGCTTGTCACTCAAATTGATACGTTTTATAATGGTTTAACGTTGAGACACCGTGAAACGATTAATGCTGCTGCTGGTGGAACTTTCATGAAAAGACGTCCAGAGGAATGTTACGATCTTATTGAGAACATGACCGCTCATTATAACTATTGGGATTCTACGCGAAAGGGGTGCATCATCTCGATCAAATACGTCCTCTTCTCTCGAAATAGCCGCACTGAACAAAAAGATGGATGATATCTTACGGATTACTCAGATGAACAATCAGAATCAACAACAACAAGTGAAATCGGTACACCAGATTTGTGAGACTTGTGGAGGTCCACATTCTTATTCCGAGTGCCCAGCCGTCGGTGGCTACGCACATGAGAATGTTTATGCTGCTACAGGAAACTACAATCAACCGCAAGGAGATCGAAATCTTCTTAGCTACCGTTCAAACAACTATCTCGGACCTCCCGGTTTCAACCAACCTCAACAACAAAACCATAATCAAAACCGTTTCAATGGTAATCATCATGTTAATCAGAACCGAGGAGCTAATTTTAATCATGGAAATCAACACTACCAAGCTCCTCCACCTCAAGTTTACCAACAACCACCTCCTCCTCAACAATCTTATCAAGCACCTCCTCAACGCCCCAAAACAACGATTTTCTAACTTACATGAAAAATTCTGATTACACCATCAAAAATTTGCAAAATCAAATTAACGGTATGAGGACGGACTTCAAAAAGGAGATGGAAGCTACAAGCAACAAACAGATGTCTGAAATAAAGAATATGATGGCTAGTTTCTTTCAGGCCAATCAACCGTCTACTTCTTATTCTCAACCCTCGGGTTCCGGTTCTCTTCCTAGTAACACGATTCCTAACCCGAGAGGTGACATGAAAGCTATCACTACCCGAAGTGGTGTTGCTTATGATGGACCTACGGTTCCTACCACTCATTCTTCTTCTTCTCGTGTGGTAGACCGTGAGACCAGGGGGACAAAGGACCCGGTGCTTCCTACTGATAAGGGGAGTACTGTGAATGTCCAACCCACGGTTGTCCAAGATTCTGAGCCCGAAGATGCTCCCGTTAATGTAAAGAAAGCTAATCCGAAATCGTCTATCCCATATCCGTCTCGTCTTAAAGATCAAACTCTTCGTGAGAAGTCGAATCATCAAATGGAAACATTCTTCCAAATCTTCAAAGACTTGAATGTGGAGATCAGTTTTGCGGATGCCCTTCTTTTGATGCCCAAACTTGCTTCTACGTTAAAGGGATTGCTTACAAACAAGGAGAAACTATATGAGCTTGCTACGACATCTCTGAATGAGAATTGTTCGGCGGTTATCCTCAAGAAACTTCCCGTAAAGTTAGGTGACCCCGGCAAATTCCTCATTCCATGTGATTTTCAAGGAATTGTTCAATGCTCCGCCTTGGCCGATCTTGGCGCGAGTATCAATCTAATGCCAAACTCAATCTACGAAAAGCTTTCGTTACCCCCACTTACCCAAGCGTGTATGACCCTCGAGCTAGCCGATCGTACTGACCCGTCCAAAGGGTATAGCGAGGATGTCTTTGTCAAAGTGGGGGAGTTTGATTTTCCGCTGATTTCGTGTAGTGATTTTGATGCCGATCCCCGAGTACCTTTAATTCTCGGAAGGAGTTTCTTAAGAACGGGACATGCGTTGATTGATGTCTATGGAGGAGAGATCACTTTACGAGTTGGAAAAGAAGCCGTCACATTCAACATTGATCAAACGATGAGGTACTCCTCAAATTTCGACGATGCTTCCATCAATCGAATCGACGTCATTGATGTTTCTTGTGAGGAGTACGCTCAAGAAGTTCTCGGTTTTGCTAACAATTCCACTTCTTCTGATTCACTTTCTGAACCAATCATTGCCGACTCTTCCCCTTCTCTCACTCCATTTGAGGGAGGTGATTTCCTTTTGGAAGAGATCGATGAGTTTCTTGCTAGTGATGAATCGATTCCACCGGGAATTGATGATGGTGTTTATGATTCGGAGGGAGATATCCGTTATCTTGAACAATTATTGAACGAAAATCCATTACCGTCACTCCCTCCGAAGGAGATCACGATTGACGAAATCAAAGAAATACAAACGTCTGATGAAAATCCTCCGGAGCCCGAGCTCAAGGATTTACCTCCTCATCTTGAATACGCTTTTCTTGAAGAACCAAACAAATTTCCCGTCATCATTGCTAAAAACTTAAAAGATGAGGAGAAAACCGCACTTTTGGAGATTCTTCGTAAACATAAGAGTGCCATCGCTTGGCAAATTTCTGACATCAAAGGAATCAATCCTCGTTTCTGTACCCACAAAATTCTGATGGAGGATGATTGTAAACCCGTGATTCAACAACAACGTAGGGTTAACCCGAAGATTCATGATGTTATCAAAAAGGAAGTTCTGAAACTCCTTGATGCCGGAATCATTTATCCTATCTCCGATAGCTCATGGGTTAGCCCTGTTCATTGTGTTCCCAAGAAAGGTGGAATGACCGTCATTGCCAATGAAGATAACGAATTGATTTCCACACGCCTCGTCACCGGATGGAGAGTGTGTATTGACTACCGGAAGTTGAATGATGCTACAAGGAAGGATAATTTCCCGCTACCTTTTATGGATCAGATGCTCGAACGTTTAGCGGGAAATGAGTTCTATTGCTTTCTCGATGGTTTCTCTGGTTACTTTCAAATTCCGATTGATCCGCAGGATCAAGAGAAAACGACTTTCACATGCCCTTATGGAACGTTTGCTTACCGACGAATGCCATTTGGCTTATGCAATGCTCCTGGAACGTTTCAAAGGTGCATGATGGCTATATTTCATGACATGATCGAAAAGTCTATGGAAGTTTTCATGGACGATTTCTCGGTTTATGGAGATTCTTTCACTTCTTGCCTCTCCCATCTAGACCACATGCTCAAAAGGTGTGAAGACACCAACTTGGTTTTGAATTGGGAGAAATGTCATTTCATGGTTCGAGAGGGCATTGTCCTCGGACATAAGATTTCGAAATCTGGGATTGAGGTCGACCGAGCTAAAGTCGACGTTATAGCTAAACTCCCTCATCCCACTACCGTCAAAGGTATTGGAGTTTTTGGGTCATGCCGGTTTCTATCGCCGTTTCATCCAAGATTTCTCTAAAATAGCCCGCCCTCTGACCCATCTCCTTGAAAAGGATGCTCCGTTTATCTTCACTAACGAATGCATTGAGGCATTTAACTTTCTTAAGAAGAAACTAACTGAGGCACCGATCTTAGTTGCCCCCGACTGGGATTTGCCTTTTGAACTAATGTGTGATGCTAGTGATTACGCAATAGGGGCAGTCTTGGGGCAACGAAAGTCGAAACATTTTCAGCCCATACACTATGCGAGTAAGACATTGTCTGAGGCCCAACACAATTACACGACTACTGAAAAAAGAATTGTTGGCCGTTGTCTATGCTTTTGAAAAATTTCGACCCTACCTTGTCTTGTCGAAGACCATAGTGTATACTGACCATTCTGCCTTAAAGTATCTTTTGGCAAAGCAAGATGCTAAGCCACGGTTACTTCGGTGGGTTCTCCTCCTTCAAGAGTTTGATGTTACTATTCTTGACAAAAAAGGAGCGGAGAACCTTGCTGCCGATCATCTGTCTAGACTTGAAAATCCCCATCAAAGTGTGCTCGAGAAAAAGGAGATCACGGAAACATTTCCTCTTGAGACACTTGGGATGATTGCTAAGAAAGACCCCAACACCCCATGGTTTGCCGACTTTGCAAATTACCATGCGGGGAATTTCATTGTGAAAGGGATGTCGTCCCAACAGAAGAAAAAGTTTTTCAAAGATGTTAAGCATTATTTTTGGGACGACCCCTACTTGTTCAAGATTTGTGCGGATCAAGTAATCCGGCGGTGTGTTCATGGCCAAGAGGCTCTTGATATTCTTAATGCTTGCCATAACGGACCCACTGGTGGCCATCATGGTGCAAGTTACACCGCCAAGAAGATTTTGATTCGGTTTCTATGGCCGACCATATATCGATATGCCCATGATTTAGTCAAATCTTGTGATTCTTGCCAACGTCAAGGAAAAATTTCACAGAAGGATGAAATGCCACAAAATGCTATTCAAGTCTGTGAGATTTTTGACGTATGGGGCATCGATTTTATGGGACCATTTCTGTCGTCTAGAGGAAATAAGTATATCCTCGTGGCCGTCGACTACTTGTCCAAATGGGTTGAAGCAAGGCTCCCCACCAATGACCCCGAGTGGTTGTTAAGTTTCTGAAAAATTTGTTTTTCCGATTCGGAGCACCTCGTGCTATTATCAGTGATCGCGGTACCCATTTTTGTAATGAGCAATTTGCTAAAGTTATGGCTAAATATGGAGTTACCCATCGTCTTTCTAGCGTATCACCGTAAACATAGCGGACAAGTTGAGGTTTCGAATCGTGGTTTAAAGAGGATTTTAGAAAGAACTGTAGGAGAGAATCGAGCTTCATGGGCTGATAAGTTAGATAATGCATTATGGGCTTTCCGCACCGCCTACAAGACACCCATCGGGTGCACCCCATTCAAGTTGGTGTATGGAAAAGCTTGTCACTTGCCCATCGAGCTCGAACATAAGGCATTCTGGGCCTTGAAACATGTTAATTTCGATCTTAAGACCGCGGGTGATCACCGAAAAGTTCAATTGAATGAATTAAACGAGCTTAGGGATCAGGCCTACGAAAATTCTTTGATTTTCAAAGAGAAGACTAAGAGGATTCATGATGCAAAAATCAAAAACCGCGTTTTCAACGTTGGTGATCAAGTTCTCCTCTTCAACTCTCGATTGAAGATTTTCTCGGGCAAACTCAAAACCCGTTGGTCAGGACCATTCACCATCACTCAAATTTTCCCATATGGAACAGTGGAGCTATCTCAGCCCGATGGCCCTAATTTCAAGGTGAATGGTCATCGTGTGAAACATTATTTCGGAGGGGACATTCCATCCATGGTTGTCCCGGATCTCCAAACTTTCCCTAAGAACAACTGAATTCGGGGATCGAGTCAAGCTAGCGACTCGGTAACCAAAAACAGTAGCGCTTCGTGGGAGGCACCCCATGCTTATCCATCTATCTTCTTTCTATTTTCTAATAAGTGATGTGAAGAGGTCTGCCTCTTCGATTTCTCGTGTTTGGTTGTTTGTGATGATGTGTTCAGGATGTTCCCGATATGAAGACTCTCGTGCTCGCAGTTTTAATTTTCTCCACTCGAGTTTCATGATCGTTGCTGATGGAAATCCGATATCCTAATCTTATCGACTAACGTTTATCTTTGAGCATACTTAATAAACGGCTTTTAGATTTTCGTGATACCCTTGCTTTAAACATTGAGGACAATGTTTCGTTCTAGTCTGGGGTAGGGTAATCTTTGATTTGATTTGACCGCACTTGCTTATTTCTGTTGTGTTTCTCTCGTAACCCCGTTTTTCCTTAGAAAATGAAAAAATTGTGCAAAAATGAGCAAAATTTAAAAATTTTTGTAAGCTTTTGTTAGTCTATTTGATTGAATAGTTTTGCTAGTCTCTTAGATTAGAAGCTATAAAATGCGAATTCTAGCTCAAAAGGCCAAGATTTTGCAAGTTTCCCTGAGTGACTTTAAATATGCATTACTTGATTTCATTAGACGAAACATTTGCTAAGTTAATATATGTTTTGACACCTTGATTGACTTTCCGCTGGTGAGAGTAGGAATGGAATTCTGACTTGACCGGGCGTGTTGAGCCCTAGCTTGTTCCCTTAACCATAGGTAATCTTAAAAAATTATCGGCTAAGCATCTGCGGATCTCATTATTTGGGATTTTAAATTTGCAGAGATCGAGAAATGATAGAGTTACTTATGAGTTTAGATGCTAAGCGTGGAGTAGTTGGTTCTCTTTAGAGCCCATCGAAGGTACTTATGGCTTTTTGTTCCCACAAAATTGTTTCACCCCATATCTGTCTAAATAATTAGAGATGTCGAGTTTTTGGCGATGGTTAGTTCTTTATCTTCTTAAAAGAATCTTTGTTTGAAAAATTGGGTACACATCAGGGATCCGTAATAAATGAATAAGTGAGTAATCAGTGCTAAGTAATAAAGTAATAAATAAAGTTGTGAGCTGCGGTGTCGAGATCGGACCCTTGGATCTTTAGCCAGGATTGAATGAGGTCTTAGCCTAGCCAGCCGGGATCCTCATCTCATGAAGCCTATAGTCTTGGAATTACCCCGTGAAGCTCCGTGGTTCACAGCTCATACACGTAAAGTAAAAATATAAAAAAAAAAAAAAAAAAAAAAAAAAAAAAAAAAAAAAAAAAATTTGAAAAATGTTGAAAAGTAAAAAATAAAATAAAAAGTATAAGTGAATAAAAATTCCTTGATGTGGACCTCATTTTTACGACAATGGTTCTTGAGAGAAGGCGGATAACTAATTATCGACTTAGCTTTGTATCTTTATCGAAATAATCCTTATCGAAACGAGAATTTGAAGAAATTCATTTCTCACAAAAAAATAAAAAATCTAGAGGAAATAGGAAAATGGGAACAAAAGGTATTTACACAAGTAACTTCCATGGGTAGTGTTAGCATCTAGAGTCGTATGTAACAATGATTTCGGTTTTACGCTTAGTTTGGGAGCTTGTGAAAAATCAGGGACGATGTATTCTATCCGTATGGTCACTTCACGCTGTGTTGTGTTTTCTACTCCGTGATCCTAACGTGTCGTTTGAAAAATGTTTGAGTTATTGATCGACATGAAAGTTCAACAAGCCGTCATTCATAATCTGAAGTGCTTAACCGTAATATCTATATATGAGATTTAAAAGGTAAACGGGGCGTTTTTAGAATTAAGGTCTTCTTAATCTCTTTTGAGGAATCTTTGCTACTTCTTCATAGGTTTAGTAGAAAGAGATTGAAATCCTTGGTTTTAGAAGCGTGAGTTGATTGCATTGCGTGAGGACACGGCAATGGTCTCGTCTGGGGTATTTTTGATATGTGCTTAAACACATACCTTTTCATTATCAAAACTGACCCAAAACAACCAAGGAAAAGCCGTTTATTGCTTATATTTGTGGTTTTCTTGAGTTTGTGCTTGTGCAGGTACGGATATGCAAAAACACGCAAAAAGGATCCAAATCAGATGTAAATCCGAGCACGAGAGATCAAGAGAGTTTTAGCTGAGCCGGAAGGTCAAGATGGTGTATTTTGGAAGATTTTATTCTCAGAAGATGATTTTTGAAGTTTCAGCAAAGTTTGAAGAAAAGTCAAGTTCAGTCCCTGCACTTTCAGTATTTGGCAAAATTGATCCCTGAAGTTTCAGAAATTACAGAAGTCACCCTTGGATTATTCTAGATTGACAATATTGGTCCTTAATGAAGCATTGTCAGAAGTTCACTTTTGGTCCCTTAAAGCTATCTTGGGTTTATTCTAAATCCTAAATCCATAACACTACTAAACCTTTCTCGGCCCAAAGTATTACCCGGTTCAAAAGCCCAAACCAAATACTCTATACCCGGCTGGTTAGTTAGACCCGAAACCACCCCAAACCCGGACTTATTACCCAAGTCAACACCCAATCCCATGGTCAAATATCTGAAATAATATAAACAAACAAGCGCGCCAAGATTTTCCCCTTTTTACCCAGGCTTAGAACCCTAAATTACCCCATGTCAAATTGAGCCAAATTAACCGTGATTAAGGGTACGTTGGTACTTTCTCTGACATTCCACTGACACATGGAATGACAACTCATCGATCCGTGTGATATAGGCTACATGTCGCTCTCCTATTAGTCGAAGCATGTCATCAATCATGATCCAATGGATGAAATCAAGTGGGAAACGGTTATTATGATCCAAGGGTGATAACAAGCTGCAAAGAAGCACAAAGAGAAGAATTTCGAGAAGCTTCCAAGACCCTTAGCTCAACTATATATAGGACCTATTTCTCATTCACAAGGAGTATCTTAATTTCCTGTATTTTTCATCTCTCTAGATTTATTTGTAGTGGTTATTTACATATTTGAATGTTTTAAATAGTTTGTAATTCGTATTTGTACTAAATCTCCTTATTAATATAAATTTCCATTTCATTTCCAATTGTTTGTTCAAGTTTATTATATACTAAATCTGCTTATAAACTCATTTTAGTGCTTATTATAGTATTAATTAAACTGTTTTCAGCTTATTTCATCAAAATCTCAAAAAAAAAATACAAAAAAAAATCACATAAATCCTTTGAAAAATCAAAAATCACTTTAGATCTTTGTTTTGGATTAATCCATCATTGATTTACTGTTTCATATGTTCATTTAAGCTTTTAAGTAGCTTATTGTGAGCTTATATTAGTTTTAATCTCAAATTCACCAAAATCTCAAGTTGAATCAGATGCTACAGTGCTGACATGATGTGTTTCTGCTGGTTTTGCTTGAATTGGATCTGGATTGGTATGGTTATGATAGGGTTTGGTTTTGGGTTGAATTTGAGCAGGATGGAATAGGTTAGAGGTTGTTAGGATAGTGGTTCTATTGTCTTCAAAGTGCAAGCCATAGTGGCTATGGAATTTTGTAAGTTCTAATTTCTGTTTTGATCAGTGAATCTGTGTTTGAATCTGTCATTTAGTTATTATTATTGCTTTTTGATCTGAGTTAGATGTTTGTTTAGCTTAATTTAGTCTAGATTTGTTAGTGCTTCATTAGTTAGTAGTTTAAATAGTGTTTGGATCAGCTGAATTTCACTGTGTTAGAGCCAGAAGATCAGCAAGTAGTTGATACTAGCTAATAAAGTAATTGTTAGTCATTTGCAGTCTTTGCATACAGTTTAGCTCATTAAGTCAAACAGCTTGAACTTGATCTAGTGTATTTAATCCGTTGAAACTGGTAGGTAAACATAGCTTGGTATTTGGTTCAAATTTGTGAGATCTATGCAATAGTTATCATCTCTAGTGGTTTAAACATCTTAACATTTTTCATACTATTGGATTAAATCTGACGGTCAGCCATGTAATCTTCAAAAGCCAAATTTGCTTCAAAGCTGCCAACATAACTTTGTGATTCATTTCAGATGATATTTGAGTTTAAGAGTTGGAATTTGGATATCAAAATCTCAACTGTCTATTATTGATAATCACTTTTGGTGAAACTGATTTGGTCATCTGAGCTTCAAATAAGCTAGTACTTTTAGTTAGGTGCCTCAACACACTGAAAGTAATGTGTTGTTTTGGAAAATTGTTGCACAAGCTTGATTCCAAAGAGTTAGAACCGGTATTTGTACAAGTGTAGTTGGGGTGTTTGTTAAGACCGTGATAGGTGATTGTGTGTGTAGCTTATGGTGTAACTTGAGTTTAAGCTCAAACATGAGTAAACCACTGCTTTTGGCTTAAATCAGCTTACTTATTCATTGAATTGCCTTAAGCTTGATAAGTAGGATTATTAGTTGCTTGTAGCTTAATTTCTATGAATTCTAAGCCGAAGTCATTGGTAGCTTATTCTGCAAGTATTTATTGTGATACTATTTCTTTTAGTAGCATTTACACGAGCTCATTAATCTTACACATAAGCTAGTTGTTTTCCATTTTCATAGACTTATAGATAATTTTAGATTTTTCCTGAAAGTTTCATAATTTTTGGTCTTCATTTGCTATTTTTCTTATTTTAAATAGATTTTAATCACTTTTAATTACCTTTATTGAAAATAATTGAAAGTTTTAAAAATAATTTTTCAATTTTAATAGTTTAAGAAAAATATAAAAAGCAATAAAAAGATTTTTCCTTTTTATTTTTCTTTGAATTTTATAATTTTAGAATTTTAATTAGTTTTAATTAGTTTAAATTAGTTTAAATTTTTATAAAATCAAGAAAATCTAAAAATTAGTTTTAAATCTAAAATAGTTTATTTCATTCTAGAGTAAAAGTAAATTTAGGCATTTTAGGATATCGCTTTAGACATATGCATTTTTAGTCATGGCCATAATTACGCTTTAGTTTAATTCGCTATTAGATTTCCCGATAGATTTTAATTACTTTCCCATTCCCGTAGTTAATAAAATCAAAATCTATAAAATCATCAAGCATAAAATCCAACCAAGAACGGCGTTATAATTCACTTCGCTTGGGAAAAACGATTCTGGTTGACTAATCCATTCACACTTATCACACACGGGATTTGCTTTATTATTCTTTTTCCTAAGAGAATTTGAATCTATCTTCGTGAGTATTTTTGATATTGATATTAAGGATTTATCCCCACACATAACTCCTAAACCACTTATATCAGCTGTTAAAAAAAATTTCAAAGGACTTCACAGATTCAGTCCATGCATTTGATTCATAACCATATATTATCATATACTGAAGCTTAAATAAACATTAAACAACATCAATAACAAATAAATCTAAAAATTACACTTATGATATAATAACTGTTAAAATGAGATCTTTAGTAACTATAAATTTTAAAGAGCAAACAAACTGTTTTATAGTTTAATTATACTTAACTATAACTAAGAAGCATAGAAACACAAAGATTGAAGCTAATTAACACTTGAACAAGGAAATGCATAAAATGGAACAAAGGCTTACAAGATGATTCCAAGTAAAAATGAGAACCAAGGACTGAGAACATATCCTATAGCCCAAGAAGACTAAACCAAAGGGCAACTCTGATTCACCCCGCCCTGATTTGACCTTCATTTTCATGATTTTTTATTTTTCACTAATTTATTTGGTATTTTTGGTAATTTTTGATTTTAACTTCTAAACTGAATTTTATGGGTTTCTAATAGCTTAGATAAGCTATCTAGGAGCTTATGTGGGCTTATGAGTCCTTAACAACAATCCGCTAACAACATTCAAACATTCATGAGATTTTGAACTGGAAGATTGCATAAACCGAAATATGATTAAAATTGGAAATTGATACTTGAAAAAGTTTAACAATACACTAAAATTGCTAGAAACAAGATGAAAGTTTAACATTACACTAGAATTTAAATTTTAACTAAAACGACATAAGAAATTAAAAATTACACTAGTTATATTTTCATACTGCTTCTCCTCTTCTTTATAATGATCTTTTCCACTCTTGTCGACATCTTCTAATCTTTCCCACCTCATTTGAACCATTGGATCTTTCAAAATCATCAATCGCCCAAGTGGAATTTTTAAGGCAAAAGTGTTTGAAGGTGCATTTTGCAATTAAAGAACTTTGGAGGATGGAGTGGAGGGGTGGTTAAACAAGTGGTGATATGAGGTGGAAAGGTGGAAATGAGAAACCATGGTGGTTTGATGGGTCACCGTTTTGCTTAATGGTGGAGAGAGATGCACAAGAACAACGGATTTGACTTTCGCTGGACCGAGATATTAATAATACGCGGAGTTCAAAATAGAGCAATGGCAGTCAAAATTACATTTGACCGCCTCAAGGTAGAGGTCAAGGGTCAAGGTCGGTGTGGGTTGGGCTAGTGTTTGGGGCCAGATATTGGGCTTGGATTTGGTTTTGATATAGGATCCGGTTTGGTTTAGTAGTAATAGAAGGACCAATTTTGCAATTTCACCAAACTTGATGGGTTAAACCTGCCCATTTTCCAAAGTTTACACAAGGACCATTCCTGCCAAATATGAATAGTACAAGGACTAATTTTTATTATTTTCCATTTTTAAATATCCAAGGACTATTTATGACATTTTTCAAAGTTTAGGGACTAAAGTTGTAATTATGCAAATTTTAAACTTTGAAGGGTTTGTTTTAACAACTTTTGAATCCCATGGACCTTAAATGACATTTTTATTTTTTTGATTTACAGTGGATCGCTTTTTGACAACTTTGAAACTTGAGGGACTAAAAGCGCCAATTATGCAAACTTGATACGCTTTTCCTGATTTTGGAATTTTTGCATTTAAAACACATAAAAAACTTATTTGTGATATTTTCATCATTTTGATGCATTTCTGAGTGTTTTCAGATGTTTTTGGCATTCTAAATGGTATAAAAATGATGAGTATTTAGACACTCATCAAAGGTCCTCTATTATACCCCATGATTCTTCCGCGGTGAGATCACTAAGTTTACCACCGGCCGCTTGTTCAATGGATCGCTTAGTGGGGAAGTTGACATGATCATAGAAGAGTTGGACTTGAAGCCAAAGATCTGCCGTGATGATGGACTTTATGAGTAAGTCCTGAATTGAGTCCATGTTTCATAGAGAGATTCACCTTGACGTTGTTGGAACATCAAGATATCATTCCTAAGCTTAGTGGTTCTCTCCGGTGGGAAAAATTGAGCAAGGAAACGAGAGGTGAGATCATCCCAACTTGAGATGGAGCCAAGGAAGTCGCCAAGCCAATTACTATCTTGGTCCCAGAGAGAATTAGAAAAGACTGTACGCCGTCCCTCGAAAGTAGAGCATCGGAGTCGATGGAATCGATAATTTTAAGGAAATCCTTAAGATGCCGATAGGATCTTCTAACGAAGTCCATGGAATGCACATCCGCTTTGCATCAACCGATGTATGTCGGATCGCCGGTCGGTTCGGCTTGTTTGGGAAGCTCAATGGTGTTTCTATAGCCTGTGGTTGGTTCTCAGTATTCACCAAGAGTACGGCCTCTGGCGGTCATTTGTGGTAGGTTGATGAATGGTGGTTGGTTATCACCTTCCATGAGGAAAAGTGATGAGATTACTAACAAAAGTCATGAAGAAGGGATAGACCAGGAAGCTAAAATGGGAAAACGCTACTTGATAGGAATCAAGTAAGGAAACCTAAACAAGGTGGACTCCTAACTAGCTATTCTATTCCCTGGCAACGACGCCAAAAACTTGATAATGCTACGCCGTGGCTCGGGGTCAAAGGAACTTCCTTTCGCCGAAGCAAGTTTCAACACCTAGGCAAAGAACCTAATCGCAGTAGTATTGGGTAAGCCACAAGAATTGATATCGCTTTCTGTGAATAGGAATGAAGTGAGAAGTTACTACGCCAAGGTTGGGTTGAGGAAGATTATTTTTATCTTTATGTTTTTGGAAATTGAAAGGTCTGAATCTTGGGGTTTGGATTTGGGGGTTGGTATTTCTACCGATTACTTCTACTTATCTAATTATCTAAACTAAGGTGTATGTAGTCTATGTCTATTGTTATGTGCTCAGATGATAGTTAAAATGTATTTGCTTAGGCTTTATTACTCCCTAGTTATCTCCTATTGGTGGTTGAATTGTCACGTCCTTATTCTAATCGTTGTGTCTCTAAGATCGTAGGGTATGCGTTTATCCCTAACTCTTTGAAGCTACCAAAGGTTAATGACTACAAAATTTCTAGGATTTATAAACTTTAACTCTAAGGTATTCTTTGAATGACTAGCCTACAATTACTCTAGAGCATTATAAACTAAAGTTCAACAAAGATTAATCAAGCATTACAAACACAACGAATGACCTATCGCAATACTAGGTCAATCACAATTAAGATAAAGAGACAACCAATCAATATTCAATAATTAATTATCATACTACCTAAGCAAACACACAAGTAAATTAGCCTGACATGGGGAACATGCAAGCATACACACAATCAAAGGAAGACATAATTAAATTAATGAAGTAAAACACTTATCTTGATGTAAGATAGGGTATGGAACCCTAAAAATCATAAGACATCCTTGGTTCGCTTAGGTTTTTACCCAAAAGACTACACAATCAAAACTCAAAATTGGATTCTATATATAAGATTACAAATGTGACGGCGCCACCCTTTAGTTTACACGCCGGGTCGCCGTTATTAGAGTTTCGCCTTGGCCACGTTAGTCTTGCATCGCTGGCCTTATGCTTTGGACGCCGCCCTTCGCTCTCGACGCCGTTCGGATCAAATCTAGGCCGCTTGAGCCGCGACGCCCTACTCTTTAAAACCAAGCCACTTGTAAATGAGCAATTTGGCTATCGAGTCGCCACAAAATTTGGGCGGCGCTCTAGTTGAACTCGACACCGCCCTCTTTACTCCCGCCGCCCCTTCGGGCTTCCAGCAGCCCAAGTGTTCTCGATTCTTGACTTTGGCCATTTTCTTCAGATATTCAGCTTTTTCATCTCAATAAGTGTCATTCCAGCAAGTTGCCTTCAAGATACCTAAAAAGTGAAAAGGAACGATATTAAGTAATAACGGATACAAAAGTGATCAAATAAGGGCTTAAACGACCCCTCAAAAAGTTACATTTTAAAACCTTATCAGTTAGCTCGATGTATTTGGACTTTTCAGTTTTAGAAGGCAATATTATAGGATTATCACCCAAACAGCCTACCATTGTATGTTTATCGACATCATTCCCTTCTCGACCCCCATGTGAAACTTTTTGTTGCACTCCACCTTAGTGCAAGATACCCCTAGATACACCTTTCTCAGCCATTCCTTTCATTTTGTTAACCCAATATATTTATTCGATACACCTATACACCTTAGCCTACCCTATAGTCTTTATTTGTGATTGGGAAGTCATCATTTGCCTAAGTTCAAGGTTCAGGAAAGGTCTGGAAATCATTCATCGACAACATTCATGAAGATCATTGAAGACCCCCCGAATTCTCATTGTTCATCTCAAGTGGGGGGATATTATTTATGTTATGTCAAAAAAAAAAACAAATATAGTTGTTATGTTGTTGTAAAGTGCGATGTTATAAGCACTGTAGTATGAGCTTTATAGAATTAGTATCGAGGAGGCCACCTCGATCACATTTGAAGATTGGAGTTGGTAGTTATGCCAACAGAAAAGGTAGTGCCCATCACGACGTCCTCTAATGACACATCTACCTTATATTTTATGATCCGGTTTCTTGACTTCAAAGCTTGAACTTTGGGCGAACGGCAAGTGGTGATGACTTGGTTATAGATTTAGACTACCTGCTTGTTTTTATTTTACACCATTTATATATCCCATGTCTTATCCTACCCTTTAGTCATGAAGGGTGTCTAGGTGATGCAACGAGCAATCTTTGGTGTCTTGGCCATGGATTTGGTCATGTATCATTGATTTTGTCCACTTCGGTGACATCTTAGTAATGATGAGTCACCCCTTAACCTTTGTCGTGTCTACCCATATTGCCTTCGAGAATTGCTTAGCCCTTAACTCTAGTGGTGGAGATTTGTGTAACCGCCAATCTTATGATAGAATACATGCTATGACTGTGCGATTTAGTGATCACCCCGAAATTGACACTTAGAATAGTTGAGATATTTGAGTGTTTTGTTCCCCTTTAATGAGGTGTTCGGCTTTGTTTTATTCTAGCATAAGGGATTTACAAACTTATATTTTCCAGGTTATGGGAGATGTCTTTTTAGGAATCTTTCTAATAAGGTATACTTGAGGGCAATTAGAGTTTAAGTAGGGGGGATATTTCATAACATCAAATAGTCGTGAATATTAAGTGTCAATTTCCCCCGATAATGCTTGTAATTTATATCATTTATATGGATTTATGCTTGTTTTCCATTGTTTTCCACTTTCAGGTAAATTATGAGCATTAGAGCTAAAGAGATGTGGAACTGGAGAAATATCTAAAGATTTATCACAGTATGCTACTTTGAAGAAGTTACGGCGTAACTCGTCTCTAACATTACGCCGTAACTATTAAGGAAAACCAACTTATCGAGAAGGTTATGGTAACTCTTCCCAAAGGTTACGACGTAACTATATTAGGTCAAATGAGGTTCCACGCCGGCGATATTTACTTCTGCCGTAAACTCGCGCATCAACTACGACGTAACCGAGTTTATTGAAGACTATGGCGTAACCACTCATAAGGTTACGCCGTAACCAGTAGATCTAGTTCAAAATACGAAGAAATAGAAGGTTACCACGTAACTCTTATATTAGTTACGCCGTAACCCAGATCTGGCCTATAAATACCCCACGAATTCAAGCATTTCTATTCATTCCATTCCACATACAACACTCAAAGAACGTAGGAAAAAGCTCAAGGCAGGTCTAGAAGAGCATGCAATTTTGTCTCCAAGAGAAATCACTCCCCTACCATAAGCATTAGCGTTTTATATTTCTTTTACTTTCAATTCATGTATTTCGTACCCTTGAATATTGAATTGGTTTGCATGATTAATATGAGCGGCTAAGCACCTCTTGGTGTAGGTCTAGTTATGATTCCTTAATTGTTTTGTTTGCATTTACTTTACTTCCGTACGATTATTTCTAAGTGTATGCATGCATAGTTTATTGGTAGCCACCCTTGGTTCGGTAGTTTTGAATGGCGGTAGAGGCCAATTGCCTAGGAGATATGACCAACTGACCCTAGGTGAGCGGACTGAGACGGGAATGGTAAGATATGACCAACTGACGACCCTTTCTACTTGTGCGATTTGACCAACTGATCACCTATCGTTTGGATGAACTTAAGAATTAGGGGGCGTGTCTAAGTTCCTAATGGCCGGACATTCACTATTATAAATCTAGCATGTAGCGGTACTTAATGACTTGGCTTAGGGGACCAGGAACAACGAGGGACCTATGAGGGACACGACTTCTCCTGTGGTGGCATCTTCTTGATAGGTTAGGGCGAATTGACCAAATGCTGTCCTCTTGACTTTGACCCCACCTGAAGTAATTGGAAGTAAGTAGACGTAGGCATAACTAGCTAGGAGGATTAACTAGGTTAGCACCACTCTCCTCTATTGATTTCCCTTTATCCTTTATTTGCTTTATTCTGCATTAGTAGTTTAATTAATTAAATCCTTATCGAAACCATTATTAATCTGTGACACCTAGACTTAGTGATGATCCAACACACATAGCTCTTGGGACGACCTCGGCTTTACCAATTACTACACTACACACACCGGGTATATTGCTCGTTAGTGCACTAGGGTAGACCATAGGTATAACGAGATATTATAAATATTAAAACCTGGTCAACAAAACTTGCATCATTGCCTTACTTACAACAGTTAGTTGCGAAATTCATTTTTGGAAACAAATGCTAGTTGGCCAGATGAAATAAAAATGGATAATGGGATTACAGAACAGAGGAAATAGTAAATACGTTGACATACAACGTTTCATACAGACAACCTACTACATATTACGATTACTACATAATTATAAGTTTAATGGTTACATATTATATAACCACTTGATATACGGACACACCAAACTTTCTGTACAAAAATTTAATTGACAAAGGGTACTCAACCCACGCATAAAACTACAACCACTAAAACACATCTACAATGGCTGTGACGGAAGATCGGGGGAGTTTCAACAGCTTCCTAGCGAACTCCCAATTCTTCTTTATATTATCATAACCACCGTCCACCAAATCATTGGCCCTGATATACATTTTCTTTAGCGATGTGGAACAAGCAAGTATAAACTTTATTATGTGTAATTCATTCTCTGATCTAGGAAAGGATCGAAAAAGCACAGTCTCAATCTGCCCATGGCTGAATGTGGTTGTGTAAAAATCTAATGAAACTTGTTCCAAAGGTAAAACACTAAGCGTGTGTGCAGCCTGGAAAATCAAATAGTATTGAGATACAAAAACATGCCAATTTACGGATGTTTATTTGATACGTATGAAATAAAGTATTATACTTACTCTGGTTTCCAGCATTTTCAAGTTTGGAGATCCGCGAATCATTTGGATGATGAGTGACACGATAACAGTATCGCCAAAATCAACTCCTTTTAGATTCAGATTAATGAGGGATACAAACGGCAAAGGGACATTCATCCTGGAATTACCATCACGCATCAACTACAACAGTTCGAATTTTGGGTTAGTTTTAAAGATTAAATGTCGTTAGAGTTACACATATCTTTAACATTGTAAAATTAGAAGTGTAAAACTCAAAAAGGTCTTACCTTGCAATAGTCAAAATCCAATGTAAGGGTCTCAAGAGATGGAAGTCTTGTTAGGTGAAAGATATTGGATGTTAAGATTATCGTGACAACATTCGAAATACCGAATGCCAAATGTAACTTCTTTAAATTCCTAAGACTTGCAAGATTCCATAGTCTCATCCCGTTTGTACTCTCAACATCCATTCTAAGAGACTCAAGTAAGGGACAACCAGCAATTAAATCCCAAACTATACCGGTTAGAAAATTAACTAAACACAATTCTAAGCTCAGTAAATTTGGAAAAGTAGTAAAAAACACCAAACTCGGAAAAGCACAACAATGAATTTCTAGATGTTTCAATTTCATACGAGAGTAAAGTTGGGATGGCAATGTAACTGTTGTCCATACCGTTTCTAATTGTCGGTCCTCAATTCCTTGCTTTGCCAAAAACATAAGCCAATCACGAATCTCTTCATAATTCAAGTCTTCCATTCCAGACAACGGTTTGGGATCTACAGAGAAGACAAACTTTTTTATGGGACCCGTAAGCTGATTTAATAGTCTAGTAACATGCCTCCCATCAAACTTATATGTTAAATAATAAAAGAAATCCTCATCAATTATGACTTCGGTGAGCAAAGTCCACTTAAACCTCCAGTTTGTAGATAAAGTAGAGGTGCTCACCGCTTCTTTTATTGGCAACTGATTCAAAATGTTACCAATCACTATATCTGGCATGTTTCTAATATAATCTCTCATATTGGAGTTAACATTAGCTCGAAACGACATGGTTTTCAAGGAAATTTTGTTGGTTTTTTGAATTCTCGTCAGGAGCCTTTGGATGAGGGTTTTTGATTTGCAATTGATGGTCAGAACGTGGGTGTGTTATTATGATCATTAAATGTGGTTGTTGGGTTGGTTCATTGATTCGCGCGCCCAAGATACAAGCTTTTCAAATTTGGTCCCTAAAATATTACGTAGTGGTATATTTTAGTAAGGCATGGTAATATGCAGTGGCAGAGTTAAATTCATTTTAGTTGATTATTTTGAGCTATATGAGACATTTCTAAACGTAACAAATGCTACACTGCTTTTAAGCTTGATTACTTAAATTAAATATCTCAAATTATAAAATGAATTGGTTGTATACTTATAACTGCTAGTTATTTTTATTACCGCTATTTATTTTTACTACTGCTAGTAAAACTAAATTGGTTGTATACTTACAACTGCTAGTAATATGCTTACAACTGCTAGCTATTTTAACTACTGCTAGTGATAGAAAACATCAATGAAATGATGCCACAGTCGTTAATGCTATTGTGTATGGTCGTGTTTGTCTTTGCCCGTGTGTAGGTGCTGCTGATACCATTCTGGCGCCCTAGTGTAGGTTTTGCTCTTACTATTCTGGGCCTGAATAGGCACATAGTCGTTTAGTGCTGCTAGTATTAAACTTACAACTGCTAGTTATATTGTACTAGTGTTGAATGGTAAATCTGTTTTTTGTAAGTGTGCATAGTCACTAGTCGGTAGTTATTACTAGATTGTAGAATATGAATTGTAACAACTAGAAGGACCCCTTGGTTATAAAAGTAGTCTATAGGGAAAAGAAGTTGCCCTATGTACAACAGTTAGTTGCCAAATTAATTTTTGGAAACAACTGCTAGTTGCCCAGATTAAACAAACATGTATAATGGGATTACAGAACAGAGGAAATAGTAAATACGTTGACATACAACGTTTCATACAGACAACCTACTACATATTACGATTACTACATAATTATAAGTTTAATGGTTACATATTATATAACCACTTGATTTATAACATTCAGAATACTTGCAGAAAAAGCTAACCACTCCATGCTTCCTTCCGATGCAGACAAAGTACTAAAACTACAAAGCTTCATTCCCATTAAGCATGATCCCTAACTTCTGTAGAACAAACTTGTTGAACATGAATATAATGGTAAGTTAAAAATAAAACATGAATAGAATGGTAAGTTAAAAATAAAACATACTATACACAGCGGCGGGTGATTTAACAAAAGAAGAGATTCTTTGTATGGGGCGATGTAGAAAGATCCCGCATCTCCTAACATTCCCATGCAGACAAATAATTCAAGTTCTTTGTTGTGCACAAATACCGAGTGACCCAAATGAATGCCTCTGTACGCTTCCACTATTGGAGCCTGATCCTTTGTAAACCCAAGCAAACGAACCGAAAATAGGGCAGGGATGGCGAATAGGCTTCTAAATGATCTTATGGAAGAACCATTCATGTCTAATAACCATGCGCAAAACAATGGAATATCTTCACCAATGATCATCCCAGAAATCACTAGATAGGTTACAAGATCGAAAACATTGAATGGAACTAGGAGTTCATTTTTTAAAATTTGCGGTAGGTCTATAACTTTAAATTGGCTGGTTACCAAATCAAAAGAAATCAACATATAAATATTGTAAATAACACCGTCCTCATTAGTTAACTTTTCACTCCAGTCCAATAGATAAAATGACCTACAACTGCATGACTTTTACGTTTCAATTTGATTGTTTCACGAGGGGGTGGAAATTTTCAAGGCGTGTCCACCTTAACGAGTTCAAAGAAAAGACAGACACATACCAGAAACCACTTTGGAAGACAGGATAGGAGACCTTCACGATCGTCAGGTCAAGAGTGTCCGGACGGCCCGCCAAAACCAAAACAAATCTTTTGACATTCAATTTGATGCATGTAAAGTGGGACAAATACTGCAAGTGATTTTTTGATTGTCGGGTTCCAAATAACAGACATTAGATTAGAATCATAGACAAAACACAAAAGACCATTAGAATTGCCAACTGCAATCATAGATGAAAGCATTAAATATGTATAAAGTGGCGTAGCGATTAGCTGTTCATCTAAAGCTAACATAAAACCTTCGTGACCCATATCGAATGTTAGCGTAAAAAAACACTCATCATTACGACGAACACAGTAATTAAAGATGAAGCTTCCACAATCTATACTAGCTTTTTCCATAAATTGCAAACACTACGTAGCTGGAGTATAGACTTAGGAGGTAGCATACGGATGATATCTAGTTGAACATCCAGTGGGATATTGTCAGACATTTTTGTTAAACAAAAGCAGAATGATTGGGATAAAGATATGAAGTGAATAGACCAAAAGAAGAAAGAAAGATTTTGTTAAATAAAATAAGAAAGATTTGTATTGAAGAAAGACATTGAGAAAAGAAGACATTAAAGGTCAAGTACCGTGATGTAGTTTTGGGCAACCAAATATTATATTCTACTATATACCAAATATTAATAAAGTATACATAACCAATATAGAAGTGGTTTGCAAACCACAGGCCTTTTTTTTTGTATGTGCACGGGTATTTACAAAAGAAATGCCGTTGAGTTAAAAAAAATATAATAACCGACTAATATATAACACAAGTAAAAATACCTATAGTAAAAGTTGAAAGAAAAAGACTTCACAAGTGAACATTTGACAATAATTATGGGTCAAACGGACATTAAGGATCGTACCTTGAAATACGGCTATCAATTTTTGTATTCAACCTTGTGCTTCCAGAAGTATTCAAGCATCCGTTCACGGTAAGCTAACGCTGTTTAAAGAGGGTCGTCTACTTCCAGAGGTTGTTTACAGAGCAATCTGTACAAAATAATGCACACCCATACTCCGCAATCGCCATATAAGTCTGATTGTTGTGGGATGATAACATCAAATAGTCCTGATTATTAAGTGTCAATTTCCCCCGTTAATGCTCGTTATTTATATCATTTATATGGATTTATGCTTGTTTTCCATTGTTTTACACTTTCAGGTAAATTGCGAGCATTGGAGCTAATGAGACGCGGAAATGGAAACTTTACTAAGGATTTATCACAGCATGCTTATTTTGAAGAGGTTACGGCGTAACTCATCTCTCACATTACGCCGTAACTATTGCGTGACCCTGAAGTCCAACTCATCAAGAGGTTACGGCGTAACTCCTTCCAAAGATTACGACGTAACTGCATTAGGTCAAAAGAGGTTCCACGCCGGGATACTTACCAGCGTAACTACTGCATCATTTACTATGTAACTTGGTTTATTGAAGACTACGACGTAACCACTTACTAGGTTACGCCGTAAATAGCAGATCTAGTGCATTTACGGAGGTTACGGTGTAACTCATTTTTTGGTTAAGCCGTAAATCCGGACAGGCCTATAAATACCCCACGAATTCCAGCATTTCTATTCATTCCACTCCACACGCAATACTCTGAGAATGTGGGAAAAAGCTCTAGGGAGGTCTAGGGAAGCATACGGAGCTGTTTCCAAGGGAGAAGTCACACCATTACGATAAACTTTAGCGTTTATTATTTCTTTTACTTTCAATTCATGTATTTCGTACCTTTGAATATTGAATTGATGTGCATGATTAATATGAGCGGCTAAGCACCCTTTGGTGCTAGCCTAGTTATGATTCCTTAATTGTTGTGTTTACATTTACCTTTACTTCCGTACAATTATTTCTAAGTGTATGCATGCATAGTTCTTTGGTCGTCACCCCTGGTTCGATAGTTTTGAATGGCGGTAAAGGCCAATTGCCTAGGAGATATGACCAACTGACCCTAAGTGAGCGGACTGAGATGGGAAGGGTAAGATATGACCAACTGACGACCCTTTCTACTTGTGCGATTTGACCAACTGATCACCTATCGTTTGGATGAACTTAAGAAGTGGGGGGTGTAGTGTCTAAGTTCCTAACGGCCGGGCACTCACTATTTAGAATCTAGCATGTAGCGGTACTTAATGACTTGGCTTAGGGACCAGGAACAACAGGACTTATGACGGTGCTGATTTCTCTGTGGTGGCATCTTTGTAGATAGGTTAGGGCGAATTGACCAAATGTTGTCCTCTCGAATTTGACCCCACAGAAGTAATTGGAAGTAAATAAACGTAGACATAACTAGTTAGGAGGATTGACTAGGTTAGCACCACTATTCCTTTATTGATTTCCTTTCTACCATTTAATTGCTTTTATATATTATGCTTTAGTAGTTTAATTAATTAAAACCATATCAAACCATTTATATTCCGTGACAATTAGACTTAGTAATTATCCAACACACATAGCTCTTGGGACGACCTCGGCTTTACCATTTAGTACACTACACAGGACCGGGTACACTGCCCGTTAGTGCATTAGGGTAGACCTTAGGTATAGCGAGACACTATAAATATTAAGACACGGTCATAAAACTGCATCAAGTTTTTGGCCCGCTGCGGAGAGCTATATTAGGATTTATATTAAGTTTTGCATTTCATATTTATACTTTTCTCACAATCATATTTCAAGTTTTCAGGTACCATGGAAGTGGTTAACATCGATGACCTCACTCTTGAGGAATACTTGGCGTTGACTAGATCTGATCAAGGGTCGGTCTCGTAAGACCAATCGGGCGGATGTTCATTTCGAGATTAATGACCAATTTATGAGAGCCGCGCTAACCCTTTTTCAGGGGAACAGGGGATGAAGCATATGAGCACGTTGAAAATGTCTATACATCGCTAGCTTTTCAACATTAGATCATGTCTCATGATGTCTTTGATGCTCATGGTCTTCCTATGACTCTTCTGGAGCACAAGAAGATGGATCGAAAGATTGTCCGCCGGGGCAGTTAATACTTGGGCACTACTTAAGAAACACTTTATCCAAAGATATTGCCCACCATCAAAGATTTCTAATCAACTCTTGGAGATCCATAATTTCAAAAAAGAAGACGATGAAACTCTGTATCAAGCTTGGGACAGATACAACGATCTTCTTTACAAGTGTCCTACCAATGATGTCAATATTTTCTACAAAGGAATAAATGTAACTACAAGACAGATGCTGGATTATCAAGGACCTATCCCGAATATGACTCCTACTACGATGATTGAAGCCATTCAAAAAATGGCGGACCATTCTCAAAAATGGCACGACGGTGGAAATAAAAGAAACCAAGGTGGAAATTTCGACGAATTGCAGCAATAAGCTAGTAAAATTGAAAGCCTCAGTCGAGATATCTTTGAAAGTCAGGGAAACCGTTCATGCCATTCAAGTGGGGTGTGAAAGTTGTGGAGGAGGACACCTTACGAAAAATTGTCCTCATAGGATCGAGGAGGATATCGAGGAAGCTAAGTATGGAGAAAATCGACCATTTTACGGTGACAATCGAATTGGGTATCGCGATATTATAACCGTGGGCCTTATGGAAAGCCAGTCTTGAAGAAACAATTACTAAATTTCTGGAAAATTCAGCCAAAATACAAAAGGAGCAAGATGAATGGTTGAAGGAATTCCAGGAAAACACTAATAGAAACATTTCCAAACACGACTCCACTCTTAAAAACCTTGAGTCCATGGTGATAAAGCTCAATGAAAAGTAAGAAGGAATAACGATAAACACGAAGGGTCTAAACCAGCTATGGAATGTAAGGTAATTTTCTCGGATGATAACTCGAAGGTTCAAGCCGGTGATCGAGTTTAGGGGACGATTCCGTTAACAGATCGAGTTACGCGTAACATACCTAATGAGTTACGGCATAACCGGTGTTTGACAGCGAAAAGGTGTTGTGATGAATACTAAGGAATACTGAATCTAATGAATTACGCGTAACCAAGAATCTCGATTACGTAAGCTGGGATACATGGGCGAAAAATTCCTCGACTTGGATGAATCAGAAAAACTCGAGGAACTCTCCGCGATGATGAAGAAGAGCCACTTATCACTCACTGGTGTAATCCTATCGCTATACTTACGATGAAGAAACCACAAGGGCATGGCATACATGCAGCCCTTTTCACGAATATTGCAATGGAGGAGACAATGAAAGAGTGGAGGAATGGACATGCCCTCATGAGCGTGAAAGACACGGGATAAAATTCGGTAATTTAGCCTTTAAAGATTGGTAGGCAATTCAATTTGGGAATGCCAAGATCAATCCAAATTGTTAATACAAATATGCCGTAAAAACGTTTATTTATATTTTACGATCTTCTAATGTTTTGTCGATAACAAACGTAAAATCATTTTAACGAAAAAAATAAAATACGTAAATGGTTTGAACTAATAGTTTCTAACATATTCACATTTTCACATAAAACACTAAAACAAGTATAAGTGATTTTATGATTTGATATTACATATGTACAACAACTAGTGTTTACATATTTGGGTAAAATATACACATAACTAGTATGTAGTATATTGGGTAATATAAATGGGTAGAAACTTAAGTATCATAACCCATTGGGCAAATACATTGAATGTAGTTGGGTACAACCCAAAGCCCATGACCCATGGAGCTTGACCCATAACCCATTGCATGACATCATGCTTATATCATATATGGATAATATCCATAACCCATGGTATTGACCCATACCCAATGTCTAGATACATTGAACCCTTGCTGAGCACTCAAGAGAATGTCTAGATACATTGAACCCTTGGTGAGCACTCAAGAGATACATTGTATCCAGCTAAAGACCCATGGATCAACCCATGACCCATAACCAAAAATACCCATGGGCAAAGAGGAGCGTTCCACGGATCCCTAGCTTTGTGCTAGCCGGATCCCAAGTGAAGGGATCTGTGGGATCCGAGGAACAGAGAAATTTTCTCTATAAATAGAGAGCCATTCCTTCCTTTCTATTTATCACTTTACACACATACTTCCCCAAAGTATTCTAACCCTCTAACCTCAGATCCAAGTGATCTATGTAGTTTGTCTTTTGTTTTTGTGTGATCTTCTAGGTTCCTCTTAAAGGAGAGATCACCAGTTCTTGAAGACGTGCAAGCTCAAGTCCATGAGTTGCCATGCTTCGTCATCAACAAGACAACTAAGGTTCTCTTGTTGATAGTTCTTCCTTTCTCCATAGATGTTGGGTTAAAGGCATTAGTGAAGGATGCCGAAAGTGTCAAGATGAAAGCATTAGTGAAAGGTGCTCATCATCCGTGTCAAAGCATTAGTGAAGAATGCTAAAGGTGTCAAGACGAAGGCATTAGTGAAGGATGCCGAAAGTGTGAAGATGAAAGCATTAGTGAAAGGTGCTCATCATCCGTGTCAAAGCATTAGTGAAGAATGCTAAAGGTGTCAAGACGAAGGCATTAGTGAAGGGTGTCAAGCATTGTGTCAAAGGCATTAGTGAAGGATTCCTAAAGAATCAAATCAAGTTGCATTTGGGAAGAATTCCTAGGTTGTATAATCGATGAGGTGCATCGTTATACATATATGTATTTGTTTATTTCCAAGGATGGTGATATCCTTGATGGTGTTGTAACAAGGAGAGGATCTCCTTGATATTAGGTGTTGTGTTGTGAAGGGTAGTAGTTCCTCCATGGTAATGGAACTAGGTGCTTAGCCTAGTACCTAATAAAGGGTAGGCGACGTTGTGATAGGATTAGTTCTCCTTGGTGTGAAAGAACTTGGTGGTTAGCCTAGCACCATATAAAGGGTAGGCGACGTTGTGTTAGGTGTGGTTCGCCTTGGTGTGAAAGAACTCGGTATTTAGCTTTGTACCGGAAAAAGGTTGAGCGACGTTGTGAAGGCTTCTCCGCAATAAGGAGTTGGTGTAGTGCTTACGAACTCTCGAGTAGGTGACTCGGGGAGTGGAGTAGGGCAAGGAAGGTGTCCTTGTAGCCGAACCACTATAAATAACTTATGTCGTGGTGATGTGCTTCTTACTCTTTATCTTTCATTACACGTTTATATATCTATCTATCAACGTCCAACATAAACAACCAAATAGATTGACATAAGTCGATCTAAATATTTAAAAGGAAGTTTCAAATTGGTTAAACTATTCAACCCCCCCTTCTAGTTTTCCACAATTGGCATCAGAGCTTCGTTACCAAGTTTTTTTTGTATATTGTACTTTGAAAACTTGATACGATCCGTGTATGTTTGAAAACTACAAAGAAGGGATTTCTTAAAACAAAAATTCATGGTTTTAGAAATCATCATATGTTGGATAGTGATAGATCATTCTAAAATTTTCCTTTGAGAAGTCTTCATACTAGGATTTGGGTATCTTAGAAGATCATGAAGTATTTCGTGTCTATGGTTTCTAAAACCATAAAAAGGGAATATAGCAAAGGATCGGGGTATCTTAAAAGATCATGAAGTATTTCGCGTCTATGGTTTCTAAAACCATAAAAAAGGGGATATAGCAAAGGTATGTTTTCTTAGTTACATTTTTTTCAAACGCTAACTTGCTTGTGGACAAACTGGTGATATATGTTTCTATCTTATAATAAGCATAATATGAAAAGTATTTTAGTGATTTTTTTTTCTTTGAAGTTTTGTTGTTAGATATCTTGTTAATCAAGCTTGAATAAAGGTAAAAATGGGTAATATAACTTCACTAAAAAGTCTACAAAGACTAAACCTTTTCGTCGGTCAAAACGCATACATTTTGTAATTTTAGTTATCGATCCGCGGATCCCTAAGGTTACACTGGACGGATCCCTCAAGCAAGGGATCCGTGGGATCCGTGGTACATAAGACAGTTTTGTCAATTTCAAAATTGTAACTTTTTAACCGTAAGTCGTTAGAAGTCGTGCCACCTATCGTTTTAAAGGTATTTGAGTCTACTTTCATTTAAAATGATTTCATAAACTGATTCAAAACAATAATTTACAGAATCATTGATTTATAATAGAAAGTCATTTTTCGGTCATAACTTTTGTACAAACTTTTGATCTAATTGGAGACGGATGTTTTTTCGCTTTTGAATGACAATGTGTCCTCTATTGAAATTAAGGTTTTGATCATATTTATAAATATAAAAGAAACTAATCAAGCTTGGTATACATGTTTATATTTAACACAAAGCGATGAAAAGAACTTTCGTATGCTATGATAAATGATAAATTGTCTTCTTTGCATTACTTGATTATTTGCTTATCTCAAATAGCTTTTGTGCTTGTTTGATTGAATAGCATATGTGGTTTCCTAACCTTGCTATTCATTCTCTTGTTTGTCGATTTAGTAATATTCTACTAATCAATGTGCTATTTGAAGGAGTGTTTGGGATAACATCTAGTTGTGTCGAAAATGTTAGTTTAGATATTTAGATAAGTCATATAGGTTGAAAAATGTTTAAAACATATAACACACTAAATGGATTTTTGATTGAGTTTGTCATATGTGCTTATATGATTTCCTTTGTTCTTGTATCATTTTCTAAAAACAACAAGAATGTACATCGGATCATAACCTACACTTGTGTTGATGATGTACTCTCCCATTTTCCTTTTCATGATCGCTCTCCAAGCTTCATAGTAGGATTGACAACTTGATTATTTCATCCGATATACTCAAGTAAATTATTTTGCAACGCAAATATAATTGTTCATATCCGAAAGTCCAAACTCAAAGCTTTCCAACAACATATGTTGAACTAGCTCATCCAACCATTTTTGTTGTTTACCATATGGACAACTTTTAAACTTATTTTTAACATGACGCCGTCACCTTAGTTGTCTCAAGTATAATATTAAATGAAGCTAAGTATCATCATTGTTACTCTTCGATAGGCCATTGTAGGAATATAAATTTTCCTAACTTGAGAATGGATACTGGAGAACTTATTGCACTAGAAACTCAATTTGACCTAACGGTTGAATTGATTCCCTGATAGAAGTTGGGTATGTGGAATCACCCGTAAAAATGGTCGTGTTTAGCCGTAATTGAGCACCGCTAGTAACAGTCTCATATTCATTCTCTCACTTGGGAAATTTATACTCCTATGTTTTCCTAAAGTAAGTTTACAATGGAAATACTTTGCATTGTCTTAGGATTACTAATCAAACAAGTTGTAAAATAAAATTTTCTTTTAGTTAATCACAACCACTTGCCTCATCAGGCGATTATCTTGCTTTGATCGAGAAGAGCTACATGACTTCATGGACGAAGTTCATTGTATGCTAATCACCCTCCGTAATGACTATACATAGTTCATTGCTTCCGTTGGCCAAAACAACCCTATTGTCTTGAACACCATCATCTAGTCTGCACGCCATTGTTAATACAAACGATTTACTAATCTAGATCGTAAATATATTTTGATTTTCTTGAATAACGGTTGTTAAGTTTGATAAACCTATGTGTTACTTGTGAGCTAGATCTCATTTAATTGCTTATGTGCTATTTCTACATGCGCTTAGTATGTTTTACTTGTATACATGTATACTTACTATAGAGATCATTAGCTTCTATGTTTGATACTTAGAACAAACACTCACTGTTAAGTAAAACTGTCCAGATGCAGATCCCTAGTTTGTAACTATCGGATCCCACTCAAGTGAAGGATCCGTGGGATCCAGGCGAATAGAAGTGGAATTTCAATCCTTTACACCTCAAACCATGTTCCTAGACTACTTCACACTAGCTGAAATTAATACCTTAGGATCTCTTAAGTCCTTCTCAAGCTTAGTAAGCTTCACTCACTCATAACTCATTAGGGATCACACTCAAAGTGCTTTTAGATCTATCGTTTCACCTAAACTCATTACTCTTCCGCTCTCTAGATCACTCATTATTTCTCACATGATCCCTCACATCTAGACCTAGAAATCTTTCGATTATGGCAAAATTGATCATAATCATCCTTACCTTAAAATTGGTCAAAATGGGTCAAATTCTAGTTCTTCCACCTTAAAACCTTTAGGATCTTCTCCAAGACATTATCCTAAGTCACTATCTGATCACTAGGATCATTTATTACGACTTAACACCACCAAAACTCTTAGTGTTATTCTTGGACATCCATTGGTAGTAATCTTGTCCCATCTCCTTTCCATAAGAAGCAATCATTTGCTATAATCATTATTACCTTTGATCACTCAAGTACCCTCACATCTTAAAACACCTAGGAGGCTGAAACACTCAAAATAAGATAGGTTTAGCTCCAAAACCTCATTTCAAACTGTCATAGCTGAGAGCCGGATCCCCAGGATTAGCCTAGCGGATCCTACAAGGAGGAACCGTGGGATCGGGTGACATTATGTCTAACATTGCTAAAACAATCATTTCAACTCATCTCTCTAACTCAAACACTCCATCTCATCTTAAATGAGTTCCTAGATCAGTGAAACTCTAAACTTCAACCTTGTGCATGCTAATCATCACATTCCAAAGGATATTAGAGACTTAAGTCTTGAATGCACTTGCTAAATCCTTCCCTTTATAAGTCATCTTGCTAGAATCCCTTAGTCATCAAACACAACATAATTCTCAGCATTTAGAAATCTTTTCCTTAGTCATTTCATCATGAGGAAAGCTCCTAGTGCTAACTCATCCAACCAAGAACCACCAAGAAACTTGCTAGTGTTGTACACGAAATTTCCTCAATCGAATCATCTCCGGTTAAACCCACAAATCGTAGGACTTCCCATCCACCGAATCATCATCCGTAAGAGATAATAGTACTAGAATCTCACCTCAACAAACCTAATCAACAATTGCCAAGAGAACCGCAATAATTAGCATTAAACCTCTTAGGTTAGAAAAGGGATCATCGAGCTCTAAACCAAATGTACCTAGTTCTAGCAAAATGTCTAAACCTTCATTCCTAGAGCATGGACTACACTCCTTTACCGAGCCTCTCTCTATTCATTAGAGCATTCACCACTGAGAACTTCCCATTCACCAACCTTCTCGTTAAAATAGGAACCACCTACATCACCAACTAGTCAATCATTGGAAACAAGGAATTTCCATTACCACCACTCTCATTCCTAGTAGAACCTCATCCTAAATTACTCAATGTACCTCCACCATCATTTGTAGAACCTCCTCAAAACATCCTGTTCCTAATCAAGACAATAATTGCTCTAATTGTCTAATCACCCAAGGACTTGTTCAAGAAGTACGAAATGAGTTGCATTTCATGTTAAATTATGTTCTTGAAAGATTGGACCAAATCAACAAGTCTACTCATCCCTAGACTCAAGCACATTGTTGCTTCTTAAGCTTTGGTCACTTATTAGTATTAGTAGAATATGGCTAAATCATTCTCTTAGTTTTTAGAGATTTGTTGATCATCTCTTATGTTTTATTTAATGATAGTTTACTTGCCATATTGCATTGAGTATATGTTTGTTGGTTGAATACATATCTCATTTTGATGTTAACATTACTTGTTACAACACCATTGTGAATTTAATCATCACTTTATACGGATCCCTCAAAATTGCCTAGACGGATCCCTACTAAGAGGGAACCGTGGGATCCGTGAGACAGAAAACTATTTTTCTACTAACTTGGATCACATATGCGGGAAATTGTGCATTATACTTGTTTTCTAACCTTTGTTTTGTAGTTATTCAATCTACACTTGAAGCCTTTTGACACCCTAAAGCTAGGGGGAGCTTTGTGTCAAAACAATACATTGCAAATTACTTGCAATATTAGGATTATATTTCTCGACATCCCTTTGCAAAATTGCAATCATCAAGGGGGAGCACATTCGTCACTTAGATCTAAATCTTTTGCAAACTTAGTTGCAAACAAACTAGATTAGTATTAATTTCTTGACGCCCTTACCTAGGGATGGACTCGTCAAGGGGGAGTAAAGACGAGATCCTTTCCCGTTACTTGCTCTATACCTCTTTTTTATTTCTTTCACATGTTTTTCTTAAAAACAATGTGTTGCTTTCTTTCAAGGATCTTTTGTTTCGAGACAAAAGGGGAGAAGAAAGTAAAAACTACAAATTCAAACCTTTACGAATATTAGCTTTTCCTTAAAATAATTTTATGTTTTGTCATCAACAAAAGGGGAGATTGTTAATACAAATAAGCAGTAAAAACGTTTATTTATATTTTACGATCTTCTAATGTTTTGTCGATAACAAACGTAAAATCATTTTAACGAAACAAATAAAATACGTAAATGGTTTGAACTAATAGTTTCTAACATATTCACATTTTCACATAAAACACTAAAACAAGTATAAGTGATTTTATGATTTAATATTACATATGTACAACAACTAGTGTTTACATATTTGGGTAAAATATACACATAACTAGTATGTAGTATATTGGGTAATATAAATAGGTAGAAACTTAAGTATCATAACCCATTGGGCAAATACATTGAATATAGTTGGGTACAACCCAAAGCCCATGACCCATGGAGCTTGACCCATAACCCATTGCATGACATCGTGCTTATATCATATATGGATAATATCCATAACCCATGTTATTGACCCATACCCAATGTCTAGATACATTGAACCCTTGGTAAGCACTCAAGAGAATGTCTAGATACATTGAACCCTTGGTGAGCACTCAAGAGATACATTGTATCTAGCTAAAGACCCATGGATCAACCCATGACCCATAACCAAAAATACCCATGGGCAAGAGGGCGTTCTCACGGATCCCGGCTTTGTGCTAGCCGGATCCCAAGTGGAAGGGATCCGTGGGATCCGAACTGAGAAAATTTTCTCTATAAATGGAGAGCCATTTCTTCCTTTCTATTCATCACTTTACACACATACTTCCCCAAGTATTCTAACCTTCTAACCTCATATCCAAGTGATCTATGTAGTTTGTCTTTTGTTTTTGTGTGATCTTCTAGGTTCCTATTAAAGGAGAGATCACCACTTCTTGAAGACGTGCAAGCTCAAGTCCATGAGTTGCCATGCTTCGTCATCATCAAGACAACTAAGGTTCTCTTGTTGATAGTTCTTCCTTTCTCCATAGATGTTGGGTTAAAGGCATTAGTGAAGGATGCCGAAAGTGTCAAGATGAAAGCATTAGTGAAAGGTGCTCATCATCCGTGTCAAAGCATTAGTGAAGAATGCTAAAGGTGTCAAGACGAAGGCATTAGTGAAGGGTGTCAAGCGTTGTGTCAAAGGCATTAGTGAAGGATGCCTAAAGAATCAAATCAAGTCGCATTTGGGAAGAATGCCTAAGTTGTATAATCGATGAGGTGCATCGTTATACATATATGTATTTGTTTATTTCCAAGGATGGTGATATCCTTGATGGTGTTGTAACAAGGAGAGGATCTCCTTTATATTAGGTGTTGTGTTGTGAAGGGTAGTAGTTCCTCCATGGTAATGGAACTAGGTGCTAAGCCTAGTACCTAATAAAGGGTAGGCGACGTTGTTATAGTATTAGTTCTCCTTGGTGTGAAAGAACTCGGTGGTTAGCCTAGCACCGTATAAAGGGTAGGCGACGTTGTGTTAGGTGTGGTTCGCCTTGGTGTGAAAGAACTCGGTATTTAGCTTTGTACCGGAAGAAGATTAAGCGACGTTGTGAAGGCTTCTCCGCCATAAGGAGTTGGTGTAGTGCTTACGAACTCTCGAGTAGGTGACTCGGGAGAGTAGTAGAGGCAAGGAAGGTGTCCTTGTAACCGAACCACTATAAATAACTTGTGTCGTGGTGATGTGCTTCTTACTCTTTATCTTTCATTACACGTTTATATATCTATCTATCAACGTCCAACATAAGCAACCAAATAGATTGACATAAGTCGATCTAAATATTTAAAAGGAAGTTTTAAATTGGTAAAACTATTCAACCCCCCTTCTAGTTTTCCACACAAATATTCTGATGAAGCTAAAAGTTGATTACGCAAAGCACATTCGAACGAACAAGACTAATAAAGATACACTCTGCACGGAAGAGCATGTAAATGAAACTGACAACATAGAACTACGTAGTCACTGGTGCGAGAAAATAAAATCCCCTGGGAAAATTTTCTAGGCATCATGCAACCCGTATAACGATATGTGTGATGGTGGAGGAAACTCTGGAAGATTAGAAAAAGATGAATTCTTTTGGTCCTCAACCAATGACAAGGAGAGAACAAGTTTACCTTGGATAGACAACCTGGGGTTTGATAGTTGGGTAAAAATTAAGTATGGGCATGTGGATGCATTAACAAAGGATAATATTTGGAAGGATTACATGGATCATGAAAATTCTAACGACAAAAGTAGCGAAAGCACGAGTAAAACAACAATTGACGTGGATGTAGAGCGGGTGAGTAATGATAAAGAAGAATGCAAGTGCGTTCTAGTGGAGAATTTGCTCAATGAAGAATGGTTCAAGGGTACTGATTTTGATGACGATGATATCGAAGGGATGCTAGATTACCTTGAGTTGCAAGGAAATGAAGAGTTCATCGATCCCGATGACGCTTTTACGAGCAAAGAAGGTACAAGCTCCCCGGGGATACCATACAAAAAGACCACCCCTATTATGGTAGAAAATACGAATTCACTCGCTACCACGTGGAGGTCCTGAGGAGAAATTCGTAAAGTTCGAAGATCGAAACCATTGAGTACTCGAACATTTGCCTCCAATGTTGCATGGATGAGGCACAATTTGATGAAGGATATTGAAGAAGTGGGGCAAGCTCAGGCCCCATAGAGCCCTCATGCTCCTGAAGTCTAACTTAAAGACTCAGTAAATAAAGAAAGTGCTCTTTCGGAGACAACCCGAATTATCCTTTCTTTTTTTATTTCCTTTCATTGGGTTTTGTGTTTTCTAACCATTTTGCAGGAAACAATGAAGTAATTACTGCTGCGATTCTTTGTCGAATAGAGTTACGGTGTAACTCATCTTGGTGATTACGCCGTAACGAACCTTTTAGCAGCAGAATTCTTGACGGATTACCAACTACTGGGTAATACCATCTTAGTGGTTTACGCCGTAACCATTCGCTTAGCTCATTCCAGGGTTTTGCAAGTTACGGTAACTCTTTATTGGAGTTATGACGTAACTATCATCTTCTTTAATTCTTTCATTTTAAAACACAATAACCTTGTATTAGTTTTAAATGAACTTTGTGGGTGTGTTCCTTGTAAACCCTCACGAGACTTCACTTGTCCACTTGGGACACCAAGTGGTTTTAAAGGCTTGTTGCATTCGCTAAATGCAACTGTGATTCCTACGAAAGTGAGTTAGGTTTATTTTTCATTTTATTTTTCTTTTTAGAATTATGCTTGTCGGTATTGTGATTTCAGGATTGATGTTTGCTCATGACGCTTTAACTTGAAGGCACCATCCTTTCTCGTGGGCCTTCTTCTTTTTGGAGCAAATTTCAGGGAAGTTCTCGCTCTAATTCTACCTTTCTTTAGCTTTATTTTAATGCCTAGTACAAAAGGGACTTTGTACAATTCAAGTGGGAGGACGGAGTAGAATTATCTCATGAACTTTATTTTCCTCAGCTTTTCTAGTTTATTTTGAAAAATTATGCCATTTTAAAATTTTGACATGTTTTTCCGAACCTAACTAGATTAGACCTTAGCTGAGCACATACAACCCTTGATATTATATGGTGAGATTAGCCTTATCCGTTTCCAATATTTTACCCCAAATCCACCAAATTATGAGTGTGCCGGTAGCTTGTAAACTTTAGAACTTGGCCTTTGCATCATTTCGAGACCATAGATGAGGTATGTTGAGTTAGCTCGATGTATTTGGACTTTTCGGTTTTAAGGCAGATTATAGGATTATCACCAACAGACCTACCATTGTGAGTCCATCGATTAGTCACCTCGACTTCTCGACCCCCATGTGAAACCCTTTTATTGCACTCCCCTTTAGTGCAAGATACCCTAGATACATTCGAGCCATTCCTTTCATTTTTTCACCCCAATATATTGTTTCGTCACACCCTTACACCTTAGCCTACCCTGTAGTCTTTATTTGTAATTTGGAAGTCATCATTTGCCTAAGTTCAAGGTTCGAGTGGAAAGGTTTGGAAATCACGCTTTCATCGACAACAATTATGAAGATCATTGAAGACCCCCCGAATTCCCATTGTTCATCTCAAGTAGGGGGATGTTATGTTATTAGTTATGATTCAAAAAAAAAAATAAATAAATAAATAAAATAGTTGATTCAATTTTGTAAAGTGCAATGTTATAAGTACTATAGTATGAGCTTTATTGTTTAGTATCGAGGAGGCCACCTCGGTCACATTTGAAGATTAGAGTTGGAGTAATACCAACTGAAGAAGAAAAGGTAGTGTTCCCATCACGACGTCCTCTAATGACACATATGCCTTGCATTTCATGATCCGGTCTCTAGACTTCTAAACTTGAACTTTGGGCGGACGGTAAGTGGTGATGACTTAGTTATAAATATAAACTACCTACTTGTTTTTCATTTTACACCATTTATATATCACATGTCTTATCCTACCCTTTAGTCATGAAGCATGTCTAGGTGATGCAGCGAGCAATCTTTGGTGTCTTGGCCATGGATTTGGTCATGTATCATTGATTTTGTCCACTTCGCCATGACATGTTAGTAATGACAAGTCACCCCTTAACCTTTGTCTTGTTTACCCATATTGCCTTCGAGAACCTGCTTTTAGCCCTTAACTCTAATGGTGGAGATTTGTGTAACTGCCAAGCTTATGATAGAATACATGCTATGACTGTGCGTTTGAGTGATCACCCAGAAATTGACACTTAGAATAGTTGAGAGATTTGAGTGTTTGTTCCCCTTTCGTGAGGTGTTCGGATTTGTTTTATTTTAGCATAAGGGATTTGTAAACTCATATTTTCCAGGTTTTGGAAAATATCTTTTTAGGAATCTATCTAATAAGGTCTACTTGAGGGCAAGTAGAGTTCAAGTGGGGGTATATTTGATAACATCAAATAGTCCTGATTGTTAAGTGTCAATTTCCCCCGTTAATGCTCGTTATTTATATCATTTATATGGATTTACGCTTGTTTTCCATTGTTTTACACTTTAGTAAATTGCAGCATTGGAGCTAATGAGACGCGAAAATGGAAACTTTACTAAGGATTTATCATAGTATGCTTATTTTGAAGAGGTTACGGCGTAACTCATCTCTCACATTACGCCGTAACTATTGCGTGACCCTGAAGTCCAAGTCATCAAGAGGTTACGGCGTAACTCCTTCCAAAGATTACGACGTAACTCCATTAGGTCAAAAGAAGTTCCACGCCGCTGATACTTACGCAGTAACTCTCGCATCATTTACGACGTAACTTGGTTTATTTAAGACTACGGAGTAACCACTTACTAGGTTACGCCGTAACTAGCAGATCTAGTGCATTTACGGAGGTTACGGCAGAACTCATCTTTTGGTTACGCCGTAACTCGACTGCCTATAAATACCACACCTAATTCCAAAGATTTCTATTCATTCCACTCAACACACAATACTCTGAGAACGTGGGAAAAAGCTCTAGGGAGGTCTAGGGAAGCATCTGAGTCGTTTACAATGGGAGAAGTCACACCATTACGATAAGCTTTAGCGTTTATTATTTATTTTACTTTCAATTCATGTATTTCGTACCTTTGAATATTGAATTGATGTGCATGATTAATATGAGCTGCTAAGCACCCTTTGGTGCTAGCCTAGTTATGATTCCTTAATTGTTGTGTTTACGTTTACCTTTACTTCCGTACAATTATTTCTAAGTGTATGCATGCATAGTTCTTTGGTAGTCACCCCTCGGTTAGTTTTGAATGGTGGTAGAGGCCAATTGCCTAGGAGATATGACCAACTGACCCTAGGTGAGCTGACTGAGATGGGAAGGGTAAGATATGACCAACTGACGACCCTTTCTACTTGTGCGATTTGACCAACTGATCACCTATCGTTTGGATGAACTTAAGAAGTGGGGGTGTAGTGTCTAAGTTCCTAACGGCCGGGCACTCACTATTTAGAATATAGCATGTAGCGGTACTTAATGACTTGGCTTAGGGGACCAGGAACAACAGGACTTATGACGGTGCGCTTGATTTCTCCTGTGGTGGCATCTTTGTTTATAGGTTAGGGCGAATTGACCAAATTATGTCCTCTCGAATTTGACCCCACCTGAAGTAATTGGAAGTAAGTAGACGTAGACATAACTAGTTAGGAGGATTGACTAGGTTAGCACCACTATTCCTTTATTGATTTCCTTTCTACCATTTAATTGCTTTTATATATTATGCTTTAGTAGTTTAATTAATTAAAACCATATCAAACCATTTATATTCTGTGACAATTAGACTTAGTAATTATCCGACACACATAGCTCTTGGGACTACCTCGGCTTTACCATTTACTACACTACACACGACTGGGTACACTGCCCGTTAGTGCATTAGGGTAGACCTTAGGTATAGCGAGACACTATAAATATTAAGACTTGGTCAGTAAAACCTGCATCATGGGACTTTTAGATACTGGTATGTGATTATATAGTCCCCCGGTGATATGGCCTTACGCTGCAGTACCCCAGACTTTGTTAGGTACAATTTAAGCTGTGTTTGTAACTTTCTCTTCAAACCTCGCCACCACCGTGCACCTCTTCCTCATTGTCCCAAGAGAGTCATAAAGATAAACAACGCCAGTGCGGATATGGAGCACAGCGAGTACACAGTGATTTTCAGTTTCATTCAAGGGAAACTACACCTAATATATAAAGCAAATGCAGAATATTATAAGATGTTTATAACTGTAGTCCTGTACGGTAAGAGTATGCCAAACTGACCTTTTCAACATCTCGACAAGCCACGTGGTATGTTGTGCCATCCGAATAAGTGGTAGGCATTTTGCCATCTAGGATTTGAGTCGAAATTACACCGCCAAAGCCCATCTGCATTGGCAGTCTAAGCAACATCAAATCAACCCATACATCCAAGTGTCTGGACATATAAAAGCAATACGCCCAAACGCCTTTTAGACTAAAAATATTAGATATAAACTTCAACAGCTACTTGAAAAGCTTAAGATAAGATATAAAAGCTTAAAGGTTAGAAGTACTTGTATGCTAGAGAAAATCAATTCGAACAATACCTTAAAATATCATAGAAAAGAAGTCCTAACAAGCTATAGTTCTCCATTTGCAAATCAATGTCTCACATTCAGAACACCATTCCTCCTAAATATATCTAGAGTATTAAAGAAGATATAATAATTTAGATACAATAATCAATACCGATCCTGATTCACATATTTTTTAGAAGAACATAATTGCATCAAATTAAGAAATTTACAAAACCAGAATTTCGGTTTAGGGGTGATAACCCTAATTTTGACCTTCATCAAGGGAACAACCACAAATGCAAATTTAATTAAAATTATAGATTCAATCGAAGATAAAACACATTAAGTAGATAATAATAAAAGATTGTGTTTGGATACGAGCAATTTTGAGAGGATTCATTTTTGACACTTAAGTAGATAATAACAAAAGATTTCTTCAGGCGATTTGAATTACCTATAACAAGAACAAGCCACTGCACAAGAAGGTTCAATTGTATGGTGGTGCCACCGGATGGTGGTGGCGTCGGGTTGTTGGGTGGTTGTGGTGGTGTTAGTTGTGATGGTTTATGTGGAGGACAAGAGGTGTGTGAGTCTGTTTTTTGTGTGGGCGTTTGATTTTTTTTTAATTTAACATGTAAAATGACCAAAGTATCCTCATGTATAAATACAAGTTGCCAAAAAATATAAAGATGCCCAAAAACCAATACGAGTTGCCCTTACAATACATGACATATACTTTCAAAATACGTACTTGTGTCATAAGTTGTCGGCCACGTGGCAGCCCCTGGTTGGGTCCAAGAAAATCGGTGGGCAACCGGTCTAGTTTCAAATTAAAAAAAGGTGTGGTTCGGAAAGTGATAAGCCTCAGGGTGCCTGGTCTATTTGCCTCATTTTCGCTTTATTTTATAAGACTTGCGATTGCATTTTTATTAGTATGTTCTGATATGACTCCATAATCTGGAATTCGGACCCTTGTCGGGTTGGGGTGTTACAAATCAGTCTCACACCCTTAAGCAAGTTTACAAGAACCCAAACCTTCTGAATTTTGAACTGCAAGAGCTCTTCTTGCATTGCTTCCACCTAGATTTCTTCCTCCAAAGCTTTAAGAAAATTTTTTTGTTCAATCTGTGAGAGGAAACATCCCAACAAATGGATGTTTGCTTCTTCATGATTTCTTTCTTCATATACATCAATAAGAAATCCTTGTTGATCTGCATTCTGTATTTGTCTCCTAGTTTTAACACCAGACTGAACATCTCCAATCACATTACCAAGAGGATAATTCTTGTGAATTGTTGTTTGGGGAGTAGAGAGAACATCATATATGAGAGGAATGTTGTTGAAATCGGATTCAAACTCATCAAAAAGATCAGTCTGTGGAGCAGTACTAACTGTTGGTTCATCAGAATTAGCATTTTGCCCAACAGTACTATCTTTTGGCATAGCAGTACCATCTCCATTTGTACTACTTTTAGGAGTCTCTTTGTTCTGAGTATCTACATCATCTGTATTAATCACACCAGCATCATTTTCCTTGGAATCATCACTAGGAGATGGTGGATCATCATTTTTTGAAGAAGGAGCGACCTCAGAACTGTCCTTCAAAACTTGCACCAAAATGTGATCATGATCTGATTCTTTCTCTATGCTTGGTTAATTTGTATCAACATACTCTTCTGAACCTGCAAAATCATTAGTATTTGTACATGTATTCACTAGTACATAGTTCATAGATTGGGTTAGAGAATCAAGATCAAACAACCACTTTGGACCTTATCCAACAATATTATCCTTATTCTCTAAAAACTATACATGCATGGTTTCCTCTACCTTCCTAGTTCTCAGATTATATACTCTAAAAGCTTTACTAACCATAGAGTACCCAACAAAAAAACCCTCATCAGATTTTCCATCAAATTTACCTAAATAATCTAAGGTATTGAGAATAGTGATATGACATCCAAATGGTCTCATGAACGTTAAGGTAGGAGATCTACCTCTAAACAACTCATAAGGTGTCTTGTTTTGAGAATGAACCACTAAAACCCTATTTTGCACATAACAAGCAGTATACACTGCTTCTGCCTAAAAAGTCATGGGAAGCTTTGAATCAGCCAATAGATAACAGAGAAAGAATATGCCATGGAATATTCCATTCTTGAAAAGGAAGTGTGGATGTTATGTTAGAGAGAGACAATATCACACCCCCAAATTACCTGTTTTGCAGCGGAATGGAATTCCTGGAGGTTGACTGTCATAGCATCACAATCACAGTTATATTGAACGACCTAAAGTGTCGTTTGGAAAATACATCGTTTGATTTAGTAAAATAATCAGAGTTTACAAAGTATAGGTCCCAAATGAAAATCAACATGTGCGGAAAATAACTTTGGTTCAAGTCAAACGATATTTTTAATGTGTATAAATCCCATATGAGACGCGTCGTCATCGCGACTCTATGATATGTCCACATGCATGCCATGAAGTGAATGCCTTAGTAACCTGAAAATACATTGCTAAAAGTGTCAACACAAAGGTTGAGTGAGTTCATAGAGTTGTAAAAAAAATGTTTAATACGACTACCGCAAGTATAAATTATGTATGACAAATATGTCACAAAAATGTTACAATTGCTATAAGTCCATGACATCAAACTAGATGATCATGATGTTCGTCCCAACAGAGTGTTTGCCAAACAACTCAAATAATGATATTAAATGAAATGCATCCGTTTAACCAGTTGGAATCCACCAACCCGGATGGAGGAGTCACCCTCGATAGATCTATCCACTCACCCTCACTTCTATGAAATTAACGGTTCATGTTATATAATGGAGACATTCAATTGGCATGAGGTAACTTAAGCAATGTAAATGAATTTGATATACTTGGTATCGTAATAAAAATGATGTGCAATGTATTCTCCCCGTAGGTTTGAAATAAAGTAAAAACTTGAATAAATCGGGGCTATGAAAACTCACATGTTGCAATGATTATGATGATATAATGGCAATCGAAATGAGGGCAACCTCGACCATGACCTATTATGAATGATATGTTCTAATGTAAATCATGAAACAATGTCGTACATGCAAATCCACATGTAATCTATACCACTTGTACGCTTTTGAAAATAGAATTTATCGTCGAAATATATGTTTATGACATCTCGTCATGTTATAAAATACTTTACAAGTATTTACGTTGAAATGATATCCTACGATAATCATTTAGTGATTTATTATGAAATTATAAGTTTTCGTCGTAAAATAGTGTCGTTGAAAATTTCATGAAAGTGACTAAACGTCCTCGAAAAGCTAGTCATAAAATGGTGCACGTCGAGCGTTAGGAAACGAACTCAACGGTTTTGGGAAGCTTGTATCATTATCTCAAAGTTTTAGCATTTAAGTTTTCATCCTAGAGGTCTCGATCACGGAGAAAAATATAGGTTAAGTATGGTATTTGTGTCCCAAAATATAGTTTAAGGATGGTTTTCGGCAAAGTTTAAGCAACCGTATATAATTCATTACAACTCCGCTTAACAAATGGTCGTACATTTTGGAAAATATACTTGGCGAACTTACTTTTACTAGAAGACATCACTTTGTAAAAAGTTCTACATCAATGTTAAAAACGACCTTCAACATGGTCACTTGTTGCCGTAATACTTGTCTATTAGAATTTAATAGTTTTTCTTATATAATAATGTTACGACAACTTTTTGTAAACGTGTATAATTTAATCGTTACAAATCCGTTTTCTACGTTTTATATGTCCTTAGCTTTGTATCAAAGTATACTAATATATTTTTGATAAATCGATACATTTTATAACGCCTAAGTCTCATTTTTTGACTCGTACAAAGTAAACGTAACATGCTGAAATTTTCAGAATTTATAGTTTCCGTCACCTAACTTGAAAAATTCATAACTTCTTCGTTATAGCTCCGCTTTTAATCCGTCGCCACGTTTGTTTTAAAGTGTCTTTTCTAAATATCTAGGCCAAAAATTTTTATCCACTGTCGAATTTTCCAGATTTCAAAAATATGGACAGAACCTTTAGAAAACTTGTCGAAATGAGTTTTTCTCGCGCCAAACCTATTCTAACCAATTCAAAACAACTCCGAAGCTATTCTAATTCTACCATACACCTTCTTAGGGTGTCATGGGTTCCTATACATCACCAAGAGTGATATATTACAAGGAGTAATTAAAGGATGACATAATTATATATAACCCTTAAAAACAATGAAAAAGTGGTATAAACATCCATGAGACTTGCATGTTTTCTCAAGCTTAATGAAATGAACATAAAAATAAATATGAAATATAATCATGAATATGGATTCTTACAAGTTAACTTGATGAGGTTATAAGAACAAAGGATTTTTCCTAATCACCCAAGGTTTTTATTGCACAACCTTAATCAAGAGTGATACTAGAGTGAATAAATCTTGTCTAAAAAATTTTGGATGAACTTCTCCTTGGTCCTTGAGGTTGGCCGGTTATAGAGAGAAGAGAGGAAGGAAATTTGATCTTTCACTTTGGATATTATGAGTGTATGTGTTTAGTATGTAGTATAATACAATATACTAGTGTAGATATTTTGCAAATACATGACTCACCCCTTGACAGGGGTATTAGTCATCTCTTTAATATTTTTTTTTAATTATGTATAAGTATAATTAAATGTAAGTTAATTGAAGACATGTGGTAACTTGTATACACATTTGAGTATTTAGGGTAGCGTTAGATAAAAATAAATTTTAACGGGTCAAGATAAAATATATTGAGGTCATAAAATTATAAAAATACATTTCTTGCAAAATCTGAGTGAAATAATAATTATCGTGTAGGATTTAAGAAAACCGTCGTAATTATATAAATATAACAATTTATATACAAAATAAATTTAAAACACCGGGTAAACTAATAATATTATTTTTATAATCTTATTATGAGTATAAAAATATATCGGGATAATTTTGGAAGTGTCAGATCAAATGTTCAAAATAATTGATTACGCGATAGCGTTTATTTAATAGGAAATTAACGTTTAATGAAAAATGCAAAACCATGCATAAATTGATATGATGATGATGCTAATGATATGTAGACTAAACCTAGTCTATATGAAATTTCCATGATGATTGCTCATGAATTCGCAGGTAAACCATTAAGGTTACGCGAATTTGATACTCGTAAACCTAGTTTACGATAAATGATGAAATAGCGAATTTTTCAAAGTTTGCAAAATGACCTGAAATTACGAGTTGTCACATTCGCCCAACCAAAAAGGAATTCACCCCGAATTCAGTCCATGTTGGGTCCCCATTGTTAGGTGAAAGGTGAGGATATTTGGGTCGCATCGGGTCGCCCAGTGTTTTCGAATCGCAGCGCCTTTCCAAGACGAGACTTTGAACATAACTTGTTGCCAACTTGAAATTCTAATGGTTTGCGACTTATGGAACATACTTCCAATATTTTGCGTCGTATATCGACGTAGCTTATCTAGCTATTTGTTGTTGTTTGTAACTGATTTTTGATCTGTTCGATCACTTTGTTGTTTCATGAATGACTTATGGACTTGTGAGTTAAACTTTCCTGGTTTTGACCCGTGAATAAGTGGTTGACACCTCGACCATAGAGTGCCTCAATTGGTGCAGTCAATATGTTCTGCTAGCTATTGTAAAGCAACTTGCTCGATTAAGAATGATTTGCCTAATCCTTTCTAGAAAATCACACATGCCTTGAGTATATCTTCTAATGTTTGAATTGTCCTTTCACTTTGACCATCGGTTTGTGGATGATATCTTGTGCTCATCTCTAATTTGGTTCCAAATGAATCTTGTAATGATTTCCAAAAGTTTGAAGTGAATTGACTATCTCTGTCGGAAATGATGGAAATTGGTGCACCGTGCCTTGAGACTATTTCCTTGACATAAAGTCTAGTAAGTTGTTCCATGGAATAAGTCCCTCTAATTGGCATGAAATGGGCTGATTTGGTAAGACGATCGACGATTACCCATATAGCGTCGTAACCTCCCGATGTCTTAGGAAGTTTCGTGACAAAGTCCATCGTAATGCGTTCCCATTTCATTGGGGAATCTCTCGGTTGTTGGAGTAACCCGAAGGTTTCGATATTCGACTTTTACCTTAGAGCAAGTAAGGCATTTGCTAACGACGCGGCAATTTCCGCTTTCATGTTCGCCACCAATAAAGTTTCTTGAGATCCCGATACATCTTATCGAACACGGGTGAATAGAATACTTTGACTTATGCGACTCATGCATAATCAATTCTCGTATCCCACCATAAAATGGTACCCACATTCTATCCTTGAAGCATAATACTCCATCTGCTCTCTTTACAAAGCCGTTTGCATTTTCGGGCATACCATAAAGCTTTTCACTTGGTCGGTTTTCCTCCTCGAGTGCCTCGAGCTGGGCCTCGAGTATTTTGGATGGTAAAGGTGAACTGATCGTCATTCCTAATGATCGGACTCTTAAAGGTTTGGGTCTTTCTTTCCGGCTAAGAGCATGAGCCACAACATTGGCTTTTCCCGGATGATACTTGATTTCACAATCATAATCGCTGAGTAATTCCAACCAACGACGTTGCCTCATGTTAAGTTCCTTCTAATCAAGAACATATTGTAAACTCTTGTGGTCCAGTAAACACAGGCACTTTGTACCGTAAAGGTAGTGTCTCCAAATCTTGAGTGCAAAACTACGGCCCCCAAATCAAGATCATGAGTGGTGTAATTCTTCTCATGGACCTTAAGTTGTCGAGAAGCATACGCTATCACCTTCTCGTTTTGCATTAATACAGCTCCAAGCCCTTTATGTGAAGCATCGCAATATACAACGAAGTTCTCAATTCCTTCGGTGCCAAAATTGGCGACCGCAAAGCTTTTGCTTCAACAACTGAAGAGCGACTTCTTGTTTCTTTCCCCATTCGTTACTTCTTGTTTTTCGTGTCAACTTGGTCAAAGCTTTAGCTATCTTTGAAAAACCGTTGAATCTTCGGTAATACCCGCGAGTCCTAGAAATTGTCTGATTTCGTAGGATTTGTTGGAGTAGCCCAATATTTCACGGCTTCAATCTTTGCAGGATCAACTTGTAGTCCTTGACTATCAATGACATGACCAAGAAATTGTACTTTATGGTTCCAAAAATCACACTTCAAAAATTTGGCATACAACTTCTCATTCTTGAGTAGTCCTAAAATCGTTCTTAAATGCCCCCTTCAGTGCTCTTCTTTGCTTTTCGAGTAAATCAATATGTCGTCGATGAATACTATAACAAACTTGTCCAAATACGGTTTGCATACCCTATTCATGAAATCCATGAATACCGCAGTGCATTAGTTAATCCGAATGACATTACTTGAAACTCATAATGTCCATAACGTGTTCTAAACGCCGTTTTTGGATATCCTCCTCCGAACTCTAAGTTGATGGTAACCTGAACTTAGGTCAATCTTTGAGTAGATACTAGAGCCTTGCAACTGATCAAACAAGTTAGTCGATTTTGGGGAGTGGGTAACGACTCTTCACCGTTAACTTGTTCAGCTCTCTATAATCTATACACATTCTGAAGGATCCATCTTTCTTCTTCACAAACAAGACCGGTGCTCCCCAGCTTAGGAACTTGGCCTAATGAATCCTTTGTCTAAAATTTCTTGCAACTGGTTAGACAACTCTTGCATTCGATGGTGCTAGACGGTAAGGTGCTCTCAGTGCGGTGCAGCCCCGCACTAAGTCAATATGAAATTCTACTTGGCGTCTTGGTGGAAGTCCCGCAAGTCTTGAAAGACTTCAGAAATTCTCGGACAATTGGTACATCCTCAAGTCGTTTCTCTTCCGACCTCTTCTCGGTTATATGTGCTAAGAAAGCATAACAACCTTTCTTTATGTACTTCTCCGTCTTGATGCATGATATAATATTGAGTCTAGTTCCACTTCGTTCCCCACGAATGATCAAAGTTTCGCCGTTGTAAGGAAGATGAACAACTTTTTCATCACAAATGATTCTTGCACGATATTTGGATAACCAATCCATGCCGATGATGACGTCGAAACTACAAAGTTCTACGGGCATAAGGTCTATATTGAAGGGATGATTTAGAAAATTGAGTGTACAACCACGGACAATGGTGTCGGTGCTAATTAATTTACCATTAGCTAATTCAATGTTGTATGATGTGTATAATGTGGGAATTGTTTTCTCGCTCTAACCATTGAGCTGAGGATAATGAGCGGTAATCATGTACGAGTGAATTCCAAAGGAATCTTAAAATGATTGTCAGAAGTCTAAGGTGAATCGAATAGCTTGTAATAGGTACAACTTGAATTGATACCGTGTCTCATGCAAATTTCAAAATGTAAAATCATGAAAAGGACCTTATAGAAGAGAATAGATTATGGGTACAGTTGTGATTCCGCGCTTCTAGTTCTAGCGAATGTCATGACTTGAGTCTTCCTTGCCTAAGATGCTTAGTCTCCATGACTAAAATGTTTATTGTTTGATTATCGAAGTGTTTCCATGCTCTATGTTGTAAAGTCACAAAACCTTAAATGTTTAAGTGATGTGGTGTAGTGGTTGATTTTCAAGATTTCTTCCGATATTGAGTGCTTCTAAGATATTTCATCACTTAGATTGTTATCATGCTAGCAAGAAAATATATATCAGCTCATATTATGTCGAAGAATGTTTGTTCTAATTTTACTTGTAGATGGGGAGTCATTGATTGTCCGATATGTTCAAACCTGTTGCATCTCTTGATATAGAAGTGAGGTTACTTGGAATTTCTAGGGAACACAATGCCTTAGGGGAAGTTTATATCGATAACCTAAATTTAACCAAATTTTCCTTTAAGGGAAACTCATTGTAGGGAAGTTAACATATTGATGAAGCCATGATAAATGGAATGTTCTGTAGTCTCAGTTAGAAGACTTGGTTTATCCCTATAGTGTTGCTTAGGGTGTATTCGCTTCGTACTAAATCTTGTAACTCGGTCTAGCTAGTACTTTCAAAATGATAGAATCTGGCTTCTAATCCAAAATAGTGTTTCGGAATGTCTCGTGATGTCTTAAGATTTTTGTTGAGTTTTGAAATGTCTTACTATATACTTCTAGTCCTTGTGGGGAAATCTGAAATCCTTTCATTGTTTTCTTGTATCGAGGAATCCTCCTCATAGATGGTATATGAAGCCTTTCCTAAAAAGGTCACTCGTCAAATTCTAACTTATCGGTTGAGTGAGGGGTGAATGGCGTTGGCTTCTATAGAATGTTAACAAAAAGAAATGTTTATGAACAATCTATCTGATTATAAAGCCTTGCTTTTGAGTGAAGATTGTTTTCATGACATAATTCTTCCTAAATTATACATAGGTGATCAGGCCATGTATAATCGAGGACAAAAGATGTGATGCTTGTTTTTGTTGAAATGGTATTATATTTCTCCGAAGTTTTAGATGGTATTCAACGTTTTGTTTTGTAAGATAATGGTCCAAACAATTTTTCAGAGTAACATGAAAATCGTTTCGCATGATGGTATTAAATATTTGATAAAATGACTGAAAGCCAATTGATAGGGTGGTAACAAAACAACTTGTTTTAAAACTTTATGAAACAATGTTTCTAAGATGGTGTAAAATAGCTCAAAATAAAATAAAGTGAAATAATGTTATGAAGTAGTAGCAAAGTAACTTGAAATATAATTTGTTGAATGGTTTTGTAGGATACACGAGGAAACCTCATAGAATGGTAATAGTCTCCTAATTGGTCAAGAATAAAGTTGGCCTACCCCTAGTAAAATAGTGAGGTATCATCGCATAATGATTGAAAATTGGGGAATTGGAATAAGGAATGAAATAAACAAAGGTTGTGATTATCGTGGAGATAATAAATGATACAGATTACATTAGCTAGAAAGGTACTTATTATCTGTTCCTGGTAGTCTAATCGTAATGTCTCAAGTGTAAAAGCAAGAGGCGGTCTATTGGCAATGGCTCCTAGAACTCTCACGTCCTCAAACCTATGAGATGGTGTAGTTTTTGTAGTCTTAGTGATAGATGGTAGTGGTGTGTCAATCATGCCAGCCGCGCAAGTCATATGTATGAGGAGTGTATATGAGATATGATGGTACGAATGATGCTCTAGATGATAATGATGACGATGATGATGGAAATCCTAGTGGTAAGTTAGAAGATGATGGTGAATGAAATACTACTATCTTCCTTGTAGTAAGCATCCTAATAGGTCCATTAGATCTAAGCCTATAAGTCCTACCAAATGGTATGATCTCGTCTCAACAGTAATGATAAAATTGTCATGATCCTACAGTGAATCAATGGTGATCGTGATGGTGTAGGTGCAACTTTGTCCTCCTAAAAGGGTTCACTTCTCATCATCGATGTTATCGGTGTTGAGACAACTGATGTTAAAATTGTGATAGGGAATGACAGGGCATTCTCCATGTCAAAGTGATGGATAGGTATCCGAAGCATTAATGTGACAATCGATTTGAAATGGGCAAATAACTCGCAAAATGTGCGTGATGAAACCGCATGTATAGTGACTATGCCTTTATGATGAAATGATGAGATGCTATGATGATGTAGTTATAGTCTAGGGTCAATGATGCAACCTAGTTTTCTATAACGGCTCGATGCCAATCATCACACCCCAAATTACTGTTTTGCAAATGAATGGAATTCCGGGGTTGATCACATAGCATCACAATCACAGTTATATTGAACGACCTAAAGTGTCATTTGGAAAATACATCGTTTGATTTAATAAAATAATCAGAGTTTACAAAGTATAGGTCCCAAATGAAAATCAACATGTGCGAAAAATAAGTTTGGTACAAGTCAAACGATATTTTTAAAGTGTATAAATCCCATATGAGACGCGTCGTCATCGCGACTCTATGATATGGCCACATGCATGCCATGAAGTGAATGCCTTAGTAACCTGAAAATACATTCCTAAAAGTGTCAACACAAAGGTTGAGTGAGTTAATAAAGTTGTAAAAAAAAGTTTAATACGACTACCGCAAGTATAAATTATGTATGACAAATATGTCACAAAAATGTTACAATTGCTATAAGTCCATGACACCGAAACTAGACTGATCATGATGTTCGCCCAACAGAGTGTTTGCCAAACAACTCAAATAATGATATTAAATGAAATGCATCCGTTTAACCAGTTGGAATCCACCAACCCGGATGGAGGAGTCACCCTCGACAAAATTAACACGGTTCATGTTATATAATGGGGACATTCAATTGGCATGAGGTAACTTAAGCAATGTAAATGAATTTGATATACTTGGTATCGTAATAAAAATGATGTGCAATGTATTCTCCCCGTAGGTTTGAAATAAAGTAAAACTTGAATAAATCGGCTATGAAAACTCAATTGCTGTAATGATTATGATGATATAATGGCAATACTAAAATGAGGCTAACCTCCACCATGACCTATTATGAATGATATGTTCTAATGTAATCATGAAACAATGTCGTGCATGCAAATCCACATGTAATCTATACCACTTGTACGCTTTTGAAAATAGAATTTATCGTCGAAATATATGTTTATGACATTCGTATGTTATAAAAATACTTTACAAGTAGTTACGTTGAAATGATATCCTACGATAATCATTTAGTGATTTATTGTGAAATTAGAACTTTTCGCCGTAAAATAGTGTCGCTTGAAATTTTCATGAAAGTGACTAAACGGCCTCGGTGCTAGTCGAAATGGTGCACGCCGAAATGTTAGGAAACGAAGTCAACGGTTTTGGGAAGCTTGTATCATTATCTCAAAGTTTTAGCATTTAAGTTTTCATCCTAGAGGTCTCGATCACGGAGAAAAATATAGGTTAACTATGGTATTTGTGTCCCAAAATATAGTTTAAGGATGGTTTTCGGCAAAGTTTAAGCAACCGTATATAATTCATTACAAGTCCGCTTGACAAATGGTCGGACATTTTGGAAAATATACTTGGCGAACTTACTTTTACTAGAAGACATCACTTTATAAAAAGTTCTACATCAATGTTAAAAACGACCTTCAACATGGTCACTTGTTGCCGTAATACTTGTCTATTAGAATTTAATAGTTTTTCTTATATAATAAAGTTACGACAACTTTTTGTAAACGTATAATTTAATCGTTATAAAACTTTTTACGCTTTATATGTCCTTAGCTTTGTATCAAAATATACTAATATATTTTTGATAAATCGATACATTTTATAACGCCTAAGTCTCATTTTTTGACTCGTACAAAGTAAACGTAACATGCTGAAATTTTCAGAATTTATAGTTTCCGTTTTAACTTGAAAAATTCATAACTTCTTCGTTATAGCTCCGTTTTAATCCGTTTGCGGGCACGTTTGCTTTAAAGTGTATTTTCTAAATATCTAGGCCGAAAATTTTTATCCACTGTCGAATTTTCCAGATTTCAAAAATATGGACAGAACCTTTAGAAAACTTGTCGAAATGAGTTTTTCTCGCGCCAAACCTATTCTAACCAATTCAAAACAACTCCGAAGCTATTCTAATTCTACCATACACCTTCTTAGGGTGTCATGGGTTCCTATACATCACCAAGAGTGATATATTACAAGGAGTAATTATAGGATGACATAATTATATATAACCCTTAAAAACAATGAAAAAGTGGTATAAACATCCATGAGACTTGCATGTTTTCTCAAGCTTAATGAAATGAACATAAAAATAAATATGAAATATAATCATGAATATGGATTCTTACAAGTTAACTTGATGAGGTTATAAGAACAAAGGATTTTTCCTAATCACCCAAGGTTTTATTGCACAACCTTAATCAAGAGTGATACTAGAGTGAATAAATCTTGTCAAAAAATTTGGATGAACTTCTCCTTGGTCCTTGAGGTTGCGGTTTTAGAGAGAAGAGAGGAAGGAAATTTGATCTTTCACTTTGGATATTATGAGTGTATGTGTTTAGTATGTAGTATAGTACAATATACTAGATATTTTTGTAAATATTGACATGACTCACCTTGTGCTCCAAGGGGGTATTAGTCATCTCTTTAATATTTTTTTTTAATTATGTATAAGTATAATTAAATGTAAGTTAATTGAAGACATGTGGTAACTTGTATACACATTTGAGTATTTAGGGTAGCGTTAGATAAAAATAAATTTTAACGGGTCAAGATAAAATATATTGAGGTCATAAAATTATAAAAATATATTTCTTGCAAAATCTGAGTGAAATAATAATTTAGTAGGATTTAAGAAAACCATCGTAATTATATAAATATAACAATTTATATACAAAATAAATTTAAAACACCGGGTAAACTAATAATATTATTTTTATAATCTTATTATGAGTATAAAAATATATCGGGATAATTTTGGAAGTGTCAGATCAAATGTTCAAAATAATTGATTACGCGATAGCGTTTATTTAATAGGAAATTAACGTTTAATGAAAAATGCAAAACCATGCAAAACCTAGTCTATATGAAATGTCCATGATGATTGCTCATGAATTCGCAGCTAAACCATTAAGGTTACGCGAATTTGATACTCGTAAACCTAGTTTACGATAAATGATGAAATAGCGAATTTTTCAAAGTTTGCAAAATGACCTGAAATTACGATTTGTCACAGACAGAGGGAAGAATTTGAATTTGAAATTCAAGTTGTGAGAGAAGGAAGTATATGAGAAAAATTAGGTTAGAAAGGAACCATGTTTTGGTTAAGTGAGTTATGATGAGATAAGATGACTTGGAATGAGTTGGTTTGATGTGATGGGGAGGAGCCTTATGTTTAGAATTCAAATTTGAATTTGAAATGTGAGAAAAGAAGTAGGGTGGTTGTGTGTGAGGGAGGTGAGTTGTATGGATGGGAGAGTAATGTGATGGGGAGCCTTTGGCTTGGTTTCAAATTTGAATATTGGAGTGTGAGTGTGTGGTATGTGCTAAAACACATACCTTTTCTTTATCAAAATAGACCCAAAATAACCAAGAAAGAGCCGTTTATTGCTAATATTTGTGGTTTTCTTGAGTTTGTGTTGCGTATGGATATGTAAAACACAAAAGGAGCCAAATCGACGAACTGAAAGACACGAGAGATTAAGAGAGCTTAAGTTTGCCAGAAGGTAGAATTATGCATTTATGAAGATTTCTAATCTCTGAGGATGATTTGTGAAGATTTGATCAAAGTTTGAAGATATGTCGAAATGACCCTCAAGTTTCAAAGATTTGTCGAAATGGCCCTTGAAAGTATCAAAACTTGCAAATTCAGTTGGTCAATCAAGATTGACAAAGATGGTCCTTGGAAGATAATTTCAGAAGTACATGTTTGGTCCCTTGGAAATCCGAAATTACATAAATGGTCCCTATGGTTACCATTAATCTATTACTAGTCCATGATATGGTAACAATCCTTGTCCAACAAATCCAATCCATTACACAAAACATAAGCCACGTCCATTATCCACTTAACCCCTGCCCAATATCCTAATACCAATCCAACCCGTTATCCAATAACAACACCACTTTATTAATACCTCCTACTGTTAACCACGACCGGCCAACTCATTTGTTAGTATAAAATAAAACCAAACGCTCCTTAATCCTCCCTCGCTCTTCTTCCCCAAACACCCAAGCACCACCATTCACCACCACACCCAAACACCAATCTTGGTACTAAGGATCTTTCATTTCCTTCTAGAAGCTCGACTTGTCGATTGATGCCCCCGTGGACAAACCAAGCTCTCCCATTGGCTTAGACACCTCATCCAAGGAAATGGTGCTCTATGATTGGTTGAGGTGACTCATGATTGAATGTGTGGCTGTCAATGGACTTCTAGCATCTTCCAAAGGCATCCCAAGGCTCAAGGCATCAAGCTATAAAACGACCTCTTGGCTCACTATGTATCTCGTCCAATCTCTTAGGTTTTTAGAGATTTTGACCTTTTCATTTCCTGTCACTTTAATTGTTTTTAATAGTGTAATTGTTATCTTAAAAATGTAATTTCATCTTGATTAATGCAAATTTATTTTCATTCTACATAAATTTCGCTAATGCTCATTTGGTTGTTAAACTTGTTTTGAAGCTTGTTATTTCCAATATTAAACTCACGAAGCCTTCTAAGCTTCGTGAGTCATAGTTGTTTGAGCTTTTAAAATTCCATTTCACAAAAAAGTCAACAAAAGTCAAACGGGTAAAATTTGAAAGTCAAAACCAGAGTTTAGTGATTTCTGTTTCCATGATTGTTTAAATGATAGTTTTAAAGTGGTTTGAAGTTGTTTGAGATTAGTCCTTAATAATTTCGGGTTCTATTGCTTTGTTGGATTTAAAGGTTTGGTTTAGAGTTTGAAACTGTTTTAGAGGTCATTATATTGGTTTAGATCAGTAGCTTAAGGCTTGCTTTAGTTCTCTTTACTCATATCTGCCCTGTTTTGCACAATCTTCATTTTTAGTCAAAGTTTCACCTTAATCGTTCTTAAGCCAATAATCTGTTGAAATCCAGCCAAATCGTTAATATAGGTTTAGTATTTGATAAGCTAGCTTGTGAAAGTCTTATTGCATCATATTACATTGAATTCAGTCCTTAATTTGCACTCTAATCTCATCAAAGTCAAAGCTCTTCACTGTTTTTCAAAAGTCAACTATTTCAAACATCGAGTTTACGTAACTTCGTAGCTACAAGACACTGTTCATTTCAGCTAGTTAGGGTCTCCATTTTGGTCCATTTGCAGTTTGCTAGGTGGTCTTCAAGTCCACATATCTGGTTTTAGGTTTAGCTTATTGGATAAGTAGTTACAAGAGCTTAAACATAGGTACCCTTATCTGCTACTGTGAAAGTGTTTCACTGCCCTTTTGGCTAGTTCTTGTTTGATCTATAACTTTTTCATTACTAGTCCATATTAGCTGAAACTTTATAAAATGATCTCTAAGTGGGCTTGAGAACCATGCTTCTTGTTCACTTAGCTTATTGGATAAACTGATAGCAGCCTAAAGTGTAGACTCATCCTCGTTTAGCTTATAATATCGTTAGCTTAATCACTGGTAAATTATTTAGGTGATAGGAGTAGCTGCTATAGGTTTCTTAGATCATTTTAGTATAGTCTAGCTTATGTAATCATTTGGTGTCATTTAGAGCTTATTTGCTTATTTAAAAGCTTATTTAGGACATACACTCAGCCTTTATATTCTCCACATAAGCTCATGTTTTTCTAATTTTTATAGCTTTAGAATATCATTTTAGAATTTCCCTGCAATTTTCATGATTTTTAGTTACTGTTTACTATTTTTCTTAATTAAAATGGTCTTTAATCATTTTAAATAGCTTTTATAGCAAATAATTGAGAAAAAGTTCAAAAAAATAGTTTTTTCAATTTTCTCAGTTTAAGATAAATATAAAAAGCATAAAAATATTTTTCCTTATTTTTCTCCTTTTATTTGGTATTTTTAATAATTTAAATAAGATTTAAATAGTTTTAAATTAGTAGAAAATAGAAAAATAATCTGAAAAATACAAAAACAGTTTTGAAAAGTCTTTAGTGTTATTTTAGATTTTTAGAAAGTAATTCAATATTTTTCCCTCTCTCTTTCATAATTTTTAGATAATTAGTTTTATTTTTAGAATTAATAATTAGTTTTTAATTAAAATAAAAACAAGAAAATTCCTAAAAAATAGTTTTAATTCATAATTAGTTTTGTAATATCATTTTTAGAGTAAAAGTAATTTTAGGATATTTTTAGGATTTAGAATAGACGTACTTGCATTTTATTCGCGTTTCGTTTAATTCCGTTTTTGCGTTTTAGTGTAGAATTGCTAGTTTGCCATAATTCTTAGGTTTTCCCATAGATTTTAACTTTATGCTTTCCTTATCCCGTAGTTTAGAAATATCATTTTACCCCCTCCTGTTATTCAAATCCCGATAATTGAGACGTGAGTTGGAAATTCCATTCAACCTCGTTGAACGATCTCGGTGCTCAAACCTAATACGTTTGAGTTACCCACATACTACACTTCATCTATTATTGATCGTCCGGAGCCGTTTTAAGTTTCTACGGTTAGTCATTCACAAGTGGCTAGCTGTGTGAGTCAAGCTGATGACGTGTCTTCACTGCAATCAATTTGGCGCCGCCACGGGGAGGGCTTGTAGCGAAGTTTAGATTCCGTCTCGTATCGCATTTGAAGATCCTTCCCCGAGTGAAGTTACCGCATTTTTGTAAATATATCTTTTCAAAACCCAAAAGATTTTCCTTTTCAAAATATTCTAAAAACCAAAAATATTCTTCTTTACCCTCCGATTTGATAATTTTTCTTTTATCCCTCTTTTCTGATTAATTCTCATGGAGTCTCAAAATTTCTTTCAACCCTATTGCTTTAATTGTAGAGATTTGTTAAGAGATGATTCACTTTGTGAACGTTGTTTTTGCAAAGGGTGTGGATTTTATCGCGAATCTTGTATGTGTCGCCTTTTGAAGAACCCACCGGTTATCGATGGACGCTTCCATCGATTTTGAAAAAAGATTTGAGCGACGCCAAACCACATTGAAAGCATACTTCAAACCTTATTAAGCCGCATTCAAGCTCGACAATGTGTTAATGAGGAACCCGTTCAAGTTATGAAAGACGATCACACTATTCCAGAGCTACCCGAAGAACCCACCGAGGGTCACGAAGACGATTTCTTTGAACGTCGTGCTTTTCTGAACAACATTGAAAAACTTGAAGCATTACCAAAAATTTTGAAATGTAAGCTTGATGAACCCTCGATTCCTACTCCCTCCTGTGAGGGAGATGGAACATATTTCTAAACCCGAGGTGATTCCCGTTTGTACTCTCGACTCTAATCCGAAGAATTCTAGAATCGATCCTTCTCTTTCACGATTCATATTACGAGTTCGCCGAGTTACAACAAAACAGAACGAACTTATGAGCTTAAAACGATTTCAACGAAAGAACCGGAGATCACAACGGAAGTGTGGTGAACTTGCTAGCCTAAGAGCACACCACTTGTCCCACCTCCGATTCTTATCCCTCTCTCGTTTCGAGCCCTTCATTTCGACCCTTCCCCTTCTCTCACACCGGTTGAGAGAAGACGTTGGAAGAGGTCGATGATTCTATTTCTACAGCATTATCGTGAACCCGCTGACTCTCTCATAATGGGGATGAGCATCTTAGTACAATTCCGAAACGGAAGTGTCTAATGTTGAGTCCTTATCCCAATCCCAAGAGATCCGGGTTGTTGATATTTGTGATGAGCCTTATCTTGATATTTCTAACGCTCATGATGAGATGTTCTCCGATTCCGATGATGATTCTTATGGAGACATCGATTTCGTCGACGATTTACCTTCCGAGCCCGTCCATATAGAAGAAGTAAACGATTTTGAGCCAGAAGAGGAAGAGATTGAGCCCGATAATGTAGAGATCGAGGATGAAGCATTACGTCAAACATTGTCGAATGTTTATCTTCTCATTTCTAAGATTGAAGCCTTGAACGATAATTCAAGTTCTCCTATCTCCGCTAAAGATAGTGATTTTCTCCTCGAGCTTGAGACCTTCCGATTTAATGAAGAGATTAGTGGCAATCCCACTATTGATGATGTTTATCCCATTCGAGCTTATCCTACTTCGAGGTTGATATGAGTAAAGTGTTGAACGAGATTTCCTATACTCCAACGAATGATCCGATCATTGAGGATTCAACGAATGACCCAATACCACCGGATATTGAGGGTGCTGTGCATGATCCCAATGGGGATATGGTTGTTCTTGATGGTTCTCTTCGACTTCTTTGATGAGTCCACCATCATGTATCCCGTTGAACCCGCATGTGAAGACAAAATCTTTAAACCCGGGATATGCATTGATGAGCCTTTTGTTAAAATCATTTCGAGATAGGATCCTCGATGGATGCCTTCATTTGTGAGCCTAAAACTTTTATCCTTTACAATGAGCTCCCATCTTTCTTGGAGTTTTCTCATGTTGATCCGTCATCCTTTCGTCCACCCGCAAAACCACCGGATGATGGATCGTTCTTTCATATGCCTTATGTGAGTTTGGGAGGAATTATCTTTATGTGCCGATGCCCCATTTTTCTCCACCCAAATCTCTCATTCTTTCGGGAATGAGGACACCGTTTTGACCCTGGTATCTCTACCATTTTCTTCCCCAAGGACAAATGAATTCGGGGACGAGTGAGGCTAGCGACTCGTTTAAGAAAAACAAGAGCTTTCTGGGAGGCACCCCATGCTTATCCATCTATCTTCTTTCTATTTTCTAATGCGATGGGGTCCGGCTCGATTGCTTGGTTGTTTGTGATGTTGTGTTCAGATTTTCCGATATGAAGACTCTCGTGCCAAGTTTGTCATTTTCTCCATCGAAGTTTCATGATCGTTGTCGATGGAAAACCGATATCCTAATCTTATCGACTAACGTTTATCTTGAGCATACTTAATAAACGGCTTTTAGATTTTCGTGATACCTTTGCTTTAAACATTGAGGACAATGTTCGCTCTAGTCCGGGTAGGGTAATCTTCGATTTGATTTGACCGCACTTGCTTTATTTTCTGGTCGTGTACTGCCGTTTTTCCTTATGAAAATTGTGTAAAAATGTGAAAATTTTAAAATTTTTCAAGCTTTGTTAAGTCTTTTGATTGAAAAGTTGGCTAGTCTCTTAGATAGAAGCTATAAAATGCTAATTCTAGCTCACAAGGCCAAGAATTTGCAAGTTTCCTCGAAAGTGATTTTAAATATGCATAACTTGATTTCATTAGACGAAACATTTGCTAAGTTAATATATGTTTTGACACCTTGATTGACTTTTCGCTGGTGAGAGTAGGAATAGAATTCTGACTTGACCGGGCGTGTTGAGCCCTAGCTTGTTCTCTTAACCATAGATAATCTAAAATTATCTACTAAGCATCTCGGATCTCATTATTTGGGATTTTAAATTTGCGAGATCGAAATGATAGAGTTACTTATGAGTTTAGATGCTTAACGTGGAGTAGTTGGTTCTCTTTAGAGCCCATCGAAGGTACTTATGGATTTTTGTTCCCACAAAATTGTTTCACCCCATATCTGTCTATTAATAATTAGAGATGTCGAGTTTTTGGCGATAATTAGTTCTTTATCTTCTTAAAAGAATATTTGTTTTAAAAATTGGGTACACATCAAGGATTCGTAATAAGTAATAAGTAATAAGTGATATGTGAAATGTAATAAGTAAAGTTGTGAGCTGCGGTGTCGAGATCGGACCCTTGGATCTTTAGCCAGGATTGAATGAGGTCTTAGCCTAGCCAGCCGGGATCCTCAATTCATGAAGCCTATAGTCTTGGAATTACCCCGTGAAGCTCCGTGGTTCACAGCTCATAAGTAAAAGTATAAGTGCAATAAAAAAAAAAAAAAAATTGATGTTGAAAAATGAAGAAAAATGAAAATGAAAAAAATCAAGTATAAGTGAATAAAATTCCTTGATGTGGACCTCATTTTTACGACAATGGTTCTTGAGGGAAGGCGGATAACTAATTATCGACTTAGCTTTGTATCTTTATCGGAATAAAAGTTATCGAAACGAGAATTTGAAGAAATTCATTTCTCACAAAATAAAAAAATCTAGAGGAAAATAGGAAAATGGGAACAAAAGGTAATTACACAAGTAACTTCCATGGGTAGTGTTAGCATCTAGAATCATTTGTAACAATGATTTCGGTTTTACGCTTAGTTTGGGACTTGTGAAAAATCAGGAACGATGTATTCTATCCGTATGGTCACTTCACGCTGTGTTGTGTTTTCTACTCCGTGATCCTAATGTGTCCTTTGAAAAATGTTGGAGTTATTAATCGACACGAAAGTTCAACAAACCGTCATTCATAACCGGAATGTGCTTAACCGTAATATCTATATATGTGAATTTAAAAGGTAAACGGGGCGTTTTTAGAATTAAGGCTTTCGTAATCTCTTTTGAGGAATCTTTGCTACTTCTTCATAGGTTTAGTAGAAAGAGATTGAAATCCTTGGTTTTGAGAAGCTGAGTTGATTGATTGCGTGAGGACACGACAATAGTTTCGTCTGAGGTATTTTGGTATGTGCTAAAACACATACCTTTTCTTTATCAAAATAGACCCAAAATAACCAAGAAAGAGCCGCTTATTGCTAATATTTGTGGTTTTCTTGAGTTTGTGCTTGTGTGCATGATATGTAAAACACGAGGAGCCAAATCGAGACGTAAACCGAAAGAAAGAGTTTTAAGCCGAGCTTAAGGTCGAATTATGCATTTATGAAGATTTCTAATCTCTGAGGATGATTTGTGAAGATTTGATCAAAGTTTGAAGATATGTCAGAAATGGCCCCTCAAGTTTCAGCATTTGTCAGAAATGGCCCTTGAAGTATCAAAACTTGCAAATTCAGTCCCTAGTCAATTCAAGATTGACAAAGATGGTCCTTGGAAGATAATTTTAGAAGTACATGTTTGGTCCCTTGGAAATCCAAAATTACATAAATGGTCCCTATGGTTACCATTAATCTATTACTAGTCCATGATATGGTAACAATCCTTGTCCAACAAATCCAATCCATTACACTAAACATAAGCCACGCCCATTATCCGTTAACCCCTAAGGCCCAATATCCTAATACCAATCCAACCCGTTATCCAATAACAAATACCCACCCACTTTATTAATACCTCTCTACCCGTAACCACCTAACCGGTCAACTCATTTGAGTTAGTATAAAATAAACCAAACGCCGCCTTAATCCTCCTCGCCCTTCTTCCCCAAACACCAAGCACCAACCACCATTCTCACCACACCCAAACACCAATCTTGGTACTAAGGATCTTTCATTTCCTTCTGCCGACTTGTCGATTGATGCCCACGTGGACAAAACCAAGCTCCTGATTGGCTTAGACACCTCATCCAAGGAAATGGTGCTCTATGATTGGTTGAGGTGACTCATGATTGAATGTGTGGCTGTCAATGGACTTCTAGCATCTTCCAAAGGCATCCCAAGGCTCAAGGCATCAAGCTATAAAACGACCTCTTGGCTCACTATGTATCTCGTCCAATCTCTTAGGTTTTAGAGAGATTTTGACCTTTTCATTTCCTGTCACTTTAATTGTTTTAATGGTAATTGTTATCTTAAAAATGTAATTTCATCTTGATTAATGCAAATTTACTTTTCAATTCTTACATAAATTTCTGCTAATGCTCATTTGGTTGTTAAAGTTGTTTTGAAGCTTGTTATTTCCAATTTAAACTCACGTAAGCCTTTCTAAGCTTCCAGAGTCATAGTTGCTTGAGTTTTCTCTTAAAATTCCATTTCACAAAAAAAGTCAACAAAAGTCAAACGGGTAAAATTTGAAAGTCAAAACCGAGTTTAGTGATTGCTTTCCATGATTGTTTAAATGATAGTTTTAAAGTGGTTTGAAGTTGTTTGAGATTAGTCCTTAATAATTTCGTGGTTCTATCTTCTAGTGGATTTAAAGTAGGTTTGGTTTAGAGTTTGAAAACCGTTTTAGAGGTCATTATATTGGTTTAGATCAGTAGCTTAAGGCTTGCTTTAGTTCTCTTTACTCATATCTGTCCTTGTTTTGCACAATCTTCATTTTTAGTCAAAGTTTCACCTAATCGTTTTGCCAATAACTGTTGAAACTTCCAAATCTTAATATAGGTTTAGTATTTGATAAGCTAGCTTGTGAAAGTCTTATTGCATCATATTACATTGAATTCAGTCCTTAATTTGCACTCTAATCTCATCAAAGTCAAAGCTTTTCACTGCTTTTTCAAAAGTCAACTATTTCAAATATCGAGTTTTACGTAACTTGCAAATTTTAGCGCATTAATCGTTCATTTCAGCTAGTTAGGGTCTCCATTTTGGTCCATTTGCAGTTTGCTAGGTGGTCTTCAAGTCCACATATCTGGTTTTAGGTTTAGCTTATTGGATAAGTAGTTACAGTAGCTTAAACATAGGTAATTAAAGCACTGTTTTTGTTGTGTACCTTAATCGTCTCCTTGGCTAGTTTTTGTTTGATCTATAACTTTTTCATTACTAGTCCATATTAGCTAAAACTTTATACAAATGATCTCTGCTAGGTGGGCTTGAGAACCATGCTTCTTGTTTTCACTCTAGCTTATTGGATAAGCGATGTAGTGCCTTAAAGTAGAGACTGCTTCCTGTTTAGCTTATAATATCGCTTAGCTTAATCACTGGTAAATGCTTATTTAGGTGATAGGAGTAGCTGCTATAGGTTGCCTTAGATCAGTTTTAGTATAGTCTAGCTTATGTAATCATTTGGTGTCATTTAGAGCTTATTTGCTTATTTAAGTAGCTTATTTTAGACAAGCACACGCACTTATATTCTCCACATAAGCTCATGTTTTTCTATTTTTCATAGCTTTAGAATATCATTTTAGAATTTCCCCTTTTCATGATTTTTAGTTACTGTTTACTATTTTTCTTAATTAAAATCAGTCTTTAATCATTTTAAAATAGCTTTTATAGCAAATAATTGAGAAAAAGTTCCAAAAAATAGTTTTTCAATTTTCTCAGTTTAAGATAAATATAAAAAGCATAAAAATATTTTTCCTTATTTTTCTCCTTTTATTTGGTATTTTTCACAATTTAAATTAGATTTAAATAGTTTTAAATTAGTAGAAAATAGAAAATAATCTAAAAAAATACAAAACAGTTTTGAAAAGTCTTTAGTGTTATTTTAGATTTTAGAAATAATTCCATATTTTTTCCCTCTCTCTTTCATAATTTTTAGATAATTAGTTTTATTTTTAGAATTAATAATTAGTTTTTAATTAAAATAAAATCAAGAAAATTCCTAAAAAATATTTTTAATTCATAATTAGTTTTGTAATATCATTTTTAGAGTAAAAGTAATTTTAGGGTATTTTTAGGATTTAGAATAGACGTACTTGCATTTTATTCGCGTTTCGTTTAATTCCGTTTTTGCGTTTTAGTGTAGAATTGCTAGTTTGCCATAATTCTTAGGTTTTCCCCATAGATTTTAATCCTTTATGCTTTCCTTATCCCGTAGTTTAGAAAATATCATTTTACCCTTCTGCTTATTCAAACCCGATAATTGAGACGAAGGAAATTCCATTCAACCCTCGTCGGAACGATCTCTGCTCAAACCTAATACGCTTGAGTTACCCACATACTACACTTCATCTATTATTGATCGTCCGAGCCGCTTTTAAGTTTCACGTTAGTCATTCAAGGCTGCTAGCCTGTGAGTCAAGCTTGATGATTTACCGATCGCAATCAGGTGTAAGTTGGAAAAGTATGTAAGGGAAGTTTTGTTGTATATGTGAGTGTGTGAGTTTGAATTTGCATTGTAAAGAGTATGTGAGTGAGTGTGAGAAGTATATAGGAGAAGCTTTGTGTGTGAGGGTGAGTGTGTATATTTCAAATTCAAAATGGAGAGATAGAAGAAATGTGGTGATGTGTTTGAATTGTAGTGGTTAAGAGAGAATGTGATAAAAAAATGTTGATGTGGAGAATGTGGGGATGTTAGGAACAAGAAGTACAATCAAGTACATCGAATGTAAGGGAATATGAAGAGGATGTTGGGTATAAGATTTGAAGAGATTTTTAAATGGTTTAAGGTTCATTTGGTGATGAGATTAATCAAAGAAATGATTAAGTAATAATCACATTGTCATTAAGAAAGAAAGGATTAGACAATGATGATTATGGGTTGTGTTTTGGATATGAAAATCAAAGGTTACTCATAAATACAAATAAGTCAACGTCACGTATTGATAATATCATAATTCATGATTTCATACCACTTGACGTAATCAATAATCATCTTGATGCAAACAAGAAATGTGCTTTGCATCATAATAAAGCATATCCGATGACGGGAAAAGATGCGTTTACGCGAAGGGACCTTTGAACTTTGGTTCAATAAGGGAGTAAACCCGTACGTGATTAAAGAAGACGTAAACACAGATTATGGTCATATGAATACTTTCACTTTATGTTAAATGAAATATATGAGTCTAAAACTCGTTTCGAGTGTTCCTAATGAAGCACTTATCATAATCATACCAGTAGTGAAAGATCCACATTTTTCGGGTAAGGGGAAAGTTGAATTTAAAAAATTGAGATGCCCGGAACTCAGTGTCTGGCGCGCTGGAGCGCCTGCAGCGAGCCAGACCCAGTTCTTGGGTCGTTTTGGTTTTTGGCTAACGTTTGTGATTTTATGTGTTGTGAAGGTTTATTTTTCATCATTAAAACATAAGGATACATAATCAATGTTGTTCCACCACACATGATAAATATAGTGGACTTGTATACCCTCTCCTAACATCATCATCACTAAAAACAACTTGTGATCCTAATCGATCTTGAGCATCTCGATCTAACTCAATAAAATCCCACGAGTTATATGGTGTTTGGTAACTAACTTCCTTAATTCCATTGGTGAAAGTCATTATTCCATCTCTTTCGTCAACAATTAAGTTTGTGATTTCACCAAAAGGTCTTCCAAAAACTGCTTGTGATAATCTAAGATTAATAAATTCCTCAATGTCTTTCACAATTGTAAATCCTATTGAGAACATCATATTTTCTACAACACTGTCATATTATTGTCTTGACCAACAACGTTCGATCCTTGATATTCTAATCCCTGAATAAATACTATTATAATGAAACAAAGATATAACATTCATTGGTAAACCTGCATCTATATAAGCATTGTCGAAATATTTGTGACCAATCATACAAGGTATTTTAATTTTATGTAGGTCGTACCTTTGTATCTTACCAGGACTTCATAACCCTAGCTCCTCCATATTACTAACCAACCAATCATATTCTGAGTCATCACTCAAAACCACTTTAGAATCTTTCTAATCATCCTTTTTATCCTCTATCTTATTTTCTTCATTTAATTCATCTTTAACCTCACATTTCTCTTTTTCTTCGTTCTTAAATGGGGGAATTAGAGTGATGATATTAAAAAAATGAACATCTTTTGAATGAGAGGGATCTTTCATTTCTTTCCCTTTTGATGATGAATGTTAGAAAAGTTTGTTAGGATCTTTTATTTTTATACAAGAAGGTGTTTAGTAAGTGGAAGAGTCGGATGAAACAACATTAACTTTATCAATGATGCTATTGGTTGAGGTATTTATCATTTGGTTGTTAATAGCATTTAAGAGTTTTCTAATTGTATCGTTCATCTCATTTTGTTGTTGTTTGAAATCATTTTCAAATTTATATAATTGAGCTTTTTGGGATGACATAAGATTGTGTATCATTCCTTCCAAACAATGTGGATTTGGAGAAGGCTGGGTTACAAGGGTTTTTGTTGGATGAAATGTATTGTTGAGACCTAGTGAGTGGTTCAGAGTCATCCGTTGAAATGGTTAGAGTTTGACTCCATTTGAAGTTTGGGTGGTCCTTCCATGCTTCATAATCTTCATTGAGATTTCTAGGTCCAGGATTTTTAGTGAACCACTTTCTTCCTACTTTGTTGGTATGCGAGGATGCAAAGTCCGCAAAAGCTTGTTCGGGATTTTCCATGCAATCACGAGTGTCATGAGGACCACTACAAAATTCACATGATGAAGCGATTTTTTTCACTTGATTTGAAGGTTTAGGAGCTTCTCAGGAAGTCATCAAGAATATCACTTGATCTTCAAGTTCAGTGATCCTACGATTCGGAATGCTTGAAACATTGGAAGTAAAATATATTGCCTTGACAGTTTTGTTTGTAAGATAACGAGGGTCATTCCAACTTTCATCGTCATAGAGGGCGAGGTCCTTTATAATGCCCCAAGATTCTTCCGCATCTTATCACGAAGCTTACCACCGACCACATGGTCAATGACTTTCGTTGTGAAGTAGTTGACATGATCATAGAAAATTTGGATTTGGAGCCAAAGATCGATGCCATGATGCGGGAATTTTTGGAGTAAGTCCTTGAAATAAGTCCACTCTTCGTAAAGCATTTCAACTTGATGTTTTTGGAACGTTAAACTGTCATTCCTTAGCTTGGTAGTTCTTCCTTGTGGGAAAATTTGTGCAAGGAAACGAGAAGTAAGATCATCCCAAGTTGAGATGGATCCCGTGGGTAAACGTTCCATCCAATTGTTAGTTTAATAACGTAGAGAGAATTGGAAAAGACGTATGTGCATCATATCCTAAGTAGCAACATTAAGGTCAATAGAATCAATGATTTTAAGAAAGTCCTTAAGATGTTGGTTTGGATCTTTGGAATGAAGTCCATGGAATACACATCCTTTTGCACCGACCGGATGGTGTCGGATCCTAAAGGAGACACATTGGCTTCTTGGGGAAGCTCAATGGTGTTTCGATAGCCATTGTGGCTAGGTTTGGAGTACTCACCAAGAGTACAGGCTCTATGTGGTATTGGTGGGTCTTGGTGTGGTAGGTCTTGAATTGGTGGGTCTTGGTGTGGTGGATCTTGGTTAAAAGGCATATCATTCACCATGATGGCAAGTGACAAGGGTTTTACGAACAAATGGAATGAAGAAAATATAGACTAAAAGAAAGCTATAAAAGAAAAAGAAAAATCTCACTTGATAGGAATCTAGTTAGTAGACCTAAATGAGATAGAAATCGAAACTTAGACTATTCCCTGGAAACGGCGCCAAAAACTTGATGAGTTAGATTGCAAGACACTAAGTTTTACAATCCTCGCAGGAAGAGTAACTAACCATTGTAGTGTAGTATTGGTAAGACATGGGGGATTGATCATTCTCTAGCGGAATAGTGAAGTAGGCTCGAAGTGTATGACAATTTAAGTCTAAAGGTTGAGAGAAGATTATTTTTGTATTTTTATATTTTTTAGAAAGTAAGTAAAAAATCTCGGGGTTTGAAGAGTTGGGTTTTTAAAACTAATAATTAAACTAAATTAAACTAAATATGCAGAAAAATATATTAAAGGAATTTGTATAATAGATAAAGTGTATTTACTTAGAATTTCATTACTCCCTAGTTATCTCCTATTGATTAGTCGAATTGTCACTGTTTTGTTTAACTAGAGCGTTGTATTCCTTAATATCAATTGAGGGTTGGTCACTCCCTAACTCTATGAACTAAGTTCTCACTAAGTGGTGCCTAAAATGCCCTTTTAGGTTGTCAACTTCAACAAACAAAATTCACGTATTAAATACAACGAACAACAAGTTAATTATAACTGGGCGTTTAGCCGAACGTCTAAGCTAGAAATATATTTAACCTAGCCAATTTTCCAACTCCTAACGTGAATCACAACTAATTAAACAAGAGACGACAATCAATAAACAATAATTAGGTTTCATGCAATCCTAAGTAAACACTAATAAGTTTAGCCAAGCATGTTAGATCGAAGAGGAAAACAAAAGTAATCACACAACACATAGACATATTGTAATGATTAAGGATTGAATAACTTATCTTTAATAAAACATGGAGTTATGGGTGGCTAAAAATCCTACAAAAGCTGTAAATTTCGGACTTCTAACTGCACACAAAGTTCCTCCAAAAGTGTCTCTTCCAATAATGAAAAACATACGAAAATATATATAAAAATACAGTTGTGACGGCGTCACAATAGAATTCGGAGTTTTAAGCATGTTATTGTGACAGTGTCACCGTATAGATTGTGACGTCGTCACTCTTATTATCTTGGTCATGACGCCGTTAGATCTAGGTGGTCTCCACAGCCTGAACCGACACATGGAAATACTAAAACTTGATCATCTTCGTAAACTTCAAGTGATGGTGTCACCTTGTTTTTGTGACGCCGTCCTAATGTCTTTTTTGTGATGTTTTTTCCGATGTTGTTGTTTTCTTCATTTTGTCTTCCAATCAAGCCAAACGCGCAATTTTCCAGCAATTGATTCCCAAGTACTTAAAACTCAAATAGAAATGATTTAGGAAAATCAATAATTAAACAAGTATGGATTTAAATGCTAAATTTAAAAATGTATAAATTACACCGTATCACTTTTCCTCTTTTGGCTTCTGGTCATTGTGCCACTTGATCCGCCAGGCCCAACACCTACAACTTTACTTGGGCCATCATCTTGTAACTAGCTAAAGACTAGAATTTTTCCAACACACTTAGTTTTACTCTCTTCTTTTTATTCCTTATCAACCTCAAATTTCTTCTTATTGCAATGGCATGCAAATACACTATGTCCTTTACCTCTTTTGAATTACCAAAAAACTGCCTGTAGCAAAATGGGTATTAATTTCCATCACTCTCATTTGCCACCCTGTTTTGCTATCTCTTCTTATTTCTTTCAATTTCTTCCTCCTCTTAAAACCAAGTTCACTCTCTGAACCTGTATCACTATCAAATCCATCAACATTTACAACATCGATATGTTCTCATTCTAAATCTTCATCTCCTACTTGACTAGTTACACCAATGTTGTTAAACAAAACATTATTGTTTATACCAAACAGAAGAACTTCAACATCAACCTCTATGAGTTCATTTTCCTCATCAACCAAAACATTGTCATCAACTATCATAACCACCCTTTATCCCCTCATCCTCATACTTTAATTTTTTAGCACTACCAGTTTCTAATTGTTCCTCATCATCACCTTCAACTTGTTCAACTCTACAATTTTCAACTTATTCCTTACAATCAACTTCTACTTGTTCCCCACATAAAACTTCTATTGGCTCCTCGCCATAAGCTTCTACAACCGGTGCTCCTACATCTACATAATTAAAACTCAAAATAGGGGTAGGAAACATGTGGACATCATTATCACTTCCCAATGTAAACAAGCCAACATCTAAATTACTCAAGGGTCGTAAACTGTAAAACCCTAAAGTTTAGATTCGAAAATTTTGCATCTAATTTGAATTTTTCCTAAGTTTCGTGGACTTACGATTAATAATTTAAAACTATAGGTTATGTAATTAAAATAAAAAAGTCCTAAATTAAGCTAAGTAGTTTAATTTACGTTTCCTAATTTTTATTTTATACTACTTAAATCATTTTTAGACTAAATAACACACCCTACTTAACTTATGATATATTGATAATAACATTTAAATTATGGAAAGGATTTGGTCTCCTTGTATCCCTAATAAATCAGCATTCTTTTTCCAGCCCATATCTATTCATGTTTTGTTAATATCTGGTTATATCCTCTATAAGCTTCTTTCACATTAAAACCACAAATACAAAAGTGGGTGGCATCTTTCATTCTCTCCAAGAAATCAGAAGGTACAAGTCCTAGCTAAGGTGGTTATCAGATTCATGGGTGATCAAGGCTTGGTTGATCATTGGTGGTGCTCAATTGGTTTGAATCGTGGGTTTTAGTTTGGTTATTTGTTTTTGTTTGATCCGTTTAAATCTGATCACGAGGTATCCCTTAATCGTTTTGTGTTTTTGGCTATAACGTATGAAGTATATAAAACTTATGAAACCTGGAAACCTAACCTAATATATATGTTTATATGAACATTAGAATGAAATACAAGCACATGGAATCATAAAAACGTGTGATCATATATATGTGTGTCGAATGGAGTTAATTTGTTTTGATCTTGTTTGGTTCATATGAAGAAGGGAGTCAATTGGTGATTTAATCAAATGAATGCATCGATAAAAACATGTATAATAGTTTAAAGATAGTTAGGGTTTAAAGTTGTTATTGTTTTGATCGAGACAGATTTGTAAGCTGAATTGGTGTGCATTATAAAATGAGTTTCATAAATCTTTGATTCTGTATTTTTACATGTAAACCTACTTTAATGTATTATGGAAGTTTTTCAATTTGTTTGGAGTGATTTGGAGTTGTATTGGTCATGTTTATGAATTTTATGGGATCATGTGTCAAATCTGAATTCTGGGAACAAAAAATTAGTCGATATTTTTTATTTTTATTCTTCAAACCACGATGAGTTAAGAGCTCTCCTTTTATAGAGGTAATATCTAAGTTATTTGTGACTTCCTGGATTTTTCGTGAATTTTTCTGAAGGGTCTAATCAGGTTAAATAAATATAAACTTTCAGGGTATACCTGTAGTTAACTTTCTGGACATGTTTGGATAAATAATTTTTGGAATGGTGTTTTCACTCAATAATAAATTCTGGGAAAATTCATGTAAGCTCATAAGACATATAGGAACATGTGTAAATTATTGTAGCTTATGGATTGGATTATAGATATGGGTTGAAAATTCGTAAAGTGAAGGCTAAAGTATACTAAAATCTAAAATTTGTTAAGAAGCTAAGTTTTTGTGATCTTCATACCATTTGATGTGTTTGGACTCTAAAATGTAAGTAAGTGATAATTATGATATAATTGGTCATATGTTAACCTAATTTCGATAACAAAACCCTTATTTGATTAATTATGAATTGTAACCGAAAGTTACTAATTCTGGAAACTTATTAAATTTGAAAAGTTGCTAAATATGGAAAGTTACTAATTATGGAAAGTTACTAAATATGTAAATTTGTTAAATATTGAAAGTTACTAAAAATGGAAAGTTACTAACAATAGAAAGAAACCCTAATTATGTAATTTGGATAACTATAAGCATTAAACTTATAAAATGAACTTATAAGTAATGCGTGATGATTAATTTGTGTAGATTCGCTGAAGATGGAGTAACTTCCGATCCTTGTGTTTTCTGATATGGTTTCATTGCGGTTTTAGGTAGGGGTGGCAATTCATGACACGACACGAAGTTAAACGGGTTTGGGTTGAGGATAAAAAGGTTTGGGTCAAAAACAGGTCAACCCGGTCTAACATGTTTAATAAACAGGTTGTGTTTGGGTTGAGTAATACTAAACAGGTCAACCCGTGAACCCGTTTAAGTATACAAGACTCAAAAAAATAAAAAATATAACCTAGTTTTTTATGTTGGATATGGATTAAATATATTTTTTAATGTACTTAATATGAGTGAATTATGATTATACCTCAAAACATCATTGAAATTGACACTTATAACTCTGAAAATTGTTGTATAGTTATTTGTATGTTATTTTTATTATATTTTAGATCATTATATCACTTTTTCATTTAAACTAGTTAAAATAAAAAACCACCAACCTTATTCACTGTTTGACCTATTTAGTTAAACTGGTTAAACGAGTCATAAATGGGTTACACGTGTTATGCAGTGAGGGTTAGGGTTGAGTTTCTTTGACCTGGAGTTAATAAATGGGGCGTGTTTGGGTAGAGGTTATAACAACCCGCCAACACGCGAACCCGAATAGCTCAACACGAACACGACTCGATTGCCTCCCCTAGTTTTAGGTATAGATACTCTATCATTTCAGTAATGACGTTTCTTTCTCTCATGACTCTTGTTCATATTCGATATTCGATTCGTATTCGCTTTGCTTTGGTTTGATATGATCTGTTTGATATGATCATCTGATTTGATATTCGTTTAGTTATTCGTTTTCCTTGATATTCATTTGATATCATTTTCTTTGATATGATTCCGTTTTGTCGATATGATCTGTTTGGATATGATATGATTATGGATATGCTTTGATATGATTTGTTTTGTTCAGTTTCCTGAGCTAACTATTCATGGAGGTACCATGACCATGTCACTGATGCACCAGTGGCTTGCTTACCACACGTACATCGCCATTTTCTTTTGTATGTGTTTTCTGAAGTTTTGAATATGAAAAAAAAAGTTTACTTGTGTTAATAAAGATGCGGAGGGTCAATGGGGAAATATGCAAAATTAATTACCTGGTTAATAGTCAAATAACAAACAGCGCTAAATAGTGTATGATACGAAATTACAAGAATACATAGCGTGTGTAAGTCACGTGTGAGAGTTAACGAGAAAACCTAACATCCGTTATGGTTTTGGACCGTGAGGGAGTGCAAAATGCCACATTGGGGACTAGGGGCGTGTATCCCTAGATCTGAGGACCAAATGAGCAATCCGCCCTAACCTTGGGGACCAACGGTATAATTTACCCTGTATATTTTTATTATGGTTCATGTTATTTTGAGTTTTTATCTTGTGTCCTTAGGCTCACCACAATGGGTCTGTCGACCCAAATGGTTGTGTGAGGTTGAGGCGAGGTTGCCCCACTGTGGGGGTTGGGTTGAAAAAAATGGAAAAACTAGTTAGAGTATGCAACCGACTTCTCTTCCATTTTTTGTACCGTTTGAAAATTTAAAAAAACTTTTTTTCTAAACTTTACTCCCACAACGTTATAAATACCAACCTCAAACACATTTCTAAACACACAATTCAAACAACTTCTCATAAACACATTTTGTTAATCATGTCTTACGAGATATATTTTAATTCTTCGTCTTCCGACAAGGAAGAAGTTATGAGCGAGTTTACGGAGTTTCAGTGGAATACATGATATGATTGGGACGCTTACCAAGTGTCACTACCAAATGTTTAACGAAACTACACGCCTAGGGATCATGAGGGTGCTCATAATCATTTAATTGCCGCTTACTTCTCCGAAGAACCGTTGTATGACAAAAAAACATTTTGTCGGCGGTTCCGAATGAGCTGAGAACTATTGACCCGAATTGTTCAAGAGGTAACCAATTATTCTCCTTATTTTCAACAAACTCCTGATTGTAGGGCGTACTTGGTATTTCCCCATTGGTCAAGTGTCTGCGGCAATTAGTCAATTGGGATATCGACCGTTCACGATTCTCTTGGCAGTATCTACAATTAGGTGCAACAACGACGCATGATTGTCTCCGTAACTTTTGTAGGGTTATTATAGAGCTATATGGTGCTGATTATTTGTGAAAACCCACGTATTCTGACCTTGAAAGAATATATGCTCATCACGAGCAAAAGCATGGGTTTTCTAGGATGATGGGAAGCATTGATTGTACAAGTTGGGAGTGGGAGAATTGCCCAAATAGTTTGAGAGGTCAATATGCTAGGGGAGATCACGGACCACATCCATTCATTTTATTGGAAGCGATCGCCTCCCAAGATTTATGGATTTGGAATTCGTTCTTTTGTGTCTCCGGAATGAATAACGATATAAACGTTTTACATCGTTCCCCCGTTTTCAGTGATATCAAATCGGGAGAGCATAGAACTTGAATTCGAGGCTAACGATGTTGCTTACCAAAGGGGATATTATCTTACTGACGATATATATCCGGAATTGTATGTTCTTATTAAGTCTATTTCAAATCCCTATACAGGTGATGAAAAAGAATCATTAAAGGGAAGCTTGCAAGCGGCAAGGAAAGATGTGGAACCCGACTTTCGGTGTCTTTGAGAAGAAGTGGAAAATGCTAAAGTTTGGCTGAGGAATTGTGTATAAACAGGATCTCCAAGATATTGTGTATACATGTATCATATTACATAAATATGATCATCCAACACAAGCGTGACGATATGTCCTACATGGTTTGCACAAGGGCAGCGAAGTGATCATGATCCGTTAAGATCCCATGCAGAATCCTTAGTAGTTACTCAGGAGATAATGGACCGATCAACTCATCTAAACTTAAAATATGATTTGGTCGAACACGTTTGGAGAAACCGTGGAAATGCAGGCAATGAAGAAATTGAAGGTGAAGAAGAAAGTGACGAAGACGCAACTGACGATGCAGATTTTTTGTGATGTTTTCAGTTTTTAATAAGTATTGTAATGTCTACGTTTGTTGGGTTCGTTATTTAGAGTTTGTAAGATATAGGATTTCACAAACACATTAAACCAAGATCATAAAAGGCGTACACAAATGTTTAGAGAGAGAAAGTTCTAGAGAGAGAAAGAGAAGAGAGTTGAGAACTGATGAGTGTCTAAATACTCATCATTTTTATACCGTTTAGACTGCAAAAACATCTGAAAACACTCAGAATGCATCAAAATGATGAAAATATCACAAATAAGTGTTTTATGTGTTTTAAATGCAAAAACATCAAAATCAGGAAAGCATTATCAAGTTTGCATAATTGGCTTTTAGTCCCCAAGTTTCAAAAGTTGTCAAATATAGTCCCTGGATATTCAAAACTTGTAAAATATCATTTTAAGTCCTTAGGGATTCATGAAATTTGTCAAAACAAACCCTTGAAATGTAAAATCACAAAATTACAACTTTAGTCCCTCAAGTTTGAAAAATGTCAAAAATGGTTCTTGGATTTATAAAAATGGAATTTTATGCATAATGGTCCTTGAACTATTCATATTTGGCAGGAATGGCCCTTGTGTTAACTTTGGAAGAATGGCAGTTTTGGTCCCTCAATTTTTAGAAAATTACACAATTAGTCCTTGTTATTAACACAAAACCAAACGGACCAAATTAAAACACAAAACCCAAATCCAACATAAGCCCAAACCGGTAATTAGCCAGGCCATAAGTTTGAACCTTGAACCTTGACTTTGACCCTTGACCTAGCTTTTTGAACCCCGGTCCAATCCTTTTTGAACCTACCCGTTATTAATAAAGCGGTCAAACCTAGTTTGACCGTCCTCTTCTTCTTTACCCGCCATAGCCACACATTTACCATACCATCATCGCCGCACTGCTACCACCTCAACCCATTTTGTAAAAACTACCTCCCACTTCACACCTTGTCCCCTCCACCTCCACAAAATCAAAAGTTCTTAATTGAAGAAACACCGCTCAATAGACTTTTTGGCAGCCAAAGTCATTTAAGCGGCTAGGATACGTTTGACTACACCAATGGCGAGGATTAATGATGGGATTTCTTCAGAATCAAGTGGGGATGCCTCAGAGTCATTATATATCAAGGAAGAAGCAAGGGAGAGAAGTAAGTAGTGTAATTTAGTTTAGGATATGTCGGTTTAGCTTAAATTTAAATTCCAGTGTATCATTTAACTTTCAAGCTTTGTATTTCATGTTTTTAATCTATAATCAAACTTCGTAACATCAATTTCAGTTCTAGACTTATTTTAGTTTATGTAAAATTTTCAATTTCAAAATTCTCAATATGATCGAATGTTGTTTATCATTGTTTTGGACTAAAGTAAGTTCATTTAAGCTCCTAGATAGCTTTTCTAAGCAATTAGAAACCAAAAAAAAAGTCGGTTTATAGTAAAACAGAAAAATTACCAAAAATTCACATTAAATAGATAAAAATTCAAAAATCATTGGAGAAGATGCAAAAGATTGAAGTAGGGTAATCTATTGATTGCTCTTGGGTTAGAAGCTTAGTGGTAAGCTATTAGGAGTGGTATCAATCCTTGTTTCATGGTTTTTGTCGGAAAACATTTGTAAGCCTTTTATAAGTATTTTGTATTTCTTTGTTCAATTAGCTTAAAGCTTTATCTTTGTATTTTTATGTTTTTTGTAGTAGTTAAGTTATTTCTACAATAAAAGCAGTATACTTGTTGTTCATAATTAGTAGTTGCTTTAAAATCTTATTTTCACAATTTCAATAGCTTATCATGTGTTCTTAAGTTTTAATCTTGTACCACATTTAAAAAGCTCCTTTAGACTTTTTATTTGATAATAAAAGGCCTTGGATCAGTTTCATGTTTTTAATCTGTGTTTAGCTTTGAAAATCACAAAAACAGTTGCTAAAAAAGGTGTTTGAATTTGCCTTGATTACGTTTTAGAGTATTTAAGTTATTGCTTGTTATTGTTTTGTGTTACTTAAGTGCCATATAGATCATACAAACAAAGAAAATCAGTCCTTATTTGGTAGAAAGTCAAAACTACTTTTAATCTCACCTTAGAAGTTCACTGTTAGGATTAAAAGAGTAAAAATCATCAAAGTAGCTTAGAACTCAGTACCTTAGCTTAATTTCATCTATTCCTAGCTTATTACAACTTAATCAGTTAGTATAATCAATCCTAAGTTCACTTTAGTCAACCTATTTGTTTTTTATAAAAAGTCAAAATTTCCTAAATACAGTTTTTGAATAAAATTTAGAATTTCAGTGTGTGCTCAATATTAAGATTTAGCTCATAAGCTTCTAGGATATTAAAATATAGCTGCTAAACTAAATTAGAAAAATATTATTTTAACACCACTTAGCTTATAAAGTGCTTATTTTTCAGCTTCTTTTGACCCCCTTGTTAAAAAGCATGCCTGCACACTCAGCATTCACGAGTGTGCTGGCGGTATCTTTACACTCTTGCACAAGCTTCATTCAAGCTTGTAAGAAGAGGATTTTTGGTCAAGTATAGTAGGCTAGGTGATCTTTAAGTCCCTTTATCTGTTTTTCCATGCAGCTTATTTGTTTAGCTTGTGTAATAGATTAAAGGTACCCCCCACAATCCTTTGTTTGCTTAAATAATCAATAAGCTCAAATCCAATTTAAGCTTATTTAATGATTAAATCTTGTTAACTAATTTAGACTTAATATAGCATTAGTTAGCCGTGTTGGTGGTACTCTGTGGATGGCTTTGGCTTATTTTGAAGTCTTATTTATAAGCCAATCCTAACAGTTGCATTTTCCTCCACATAAGCATATGTTTTTATATTTTTCATAGATTAAGAATAATATTTTAGTATTTTCCTGAATTTTTCATATTTTTCTGCTTTGTTTGCTATTTTTCTTTATTTTTAATTAGTTTTTAAGTCTTTTTAAATAGCTTTTAATACAAATAAATCAGAAAAGCTTAAAAAAAATATGTTTTCAATTTTCCTAGATTAAGATAAATATAAAAGTCATAAAAATATTTTTCCATAATTTTCTTGGTTTAAATAGTATTTTCTAGCATTTTAATTAGTTTTAAATATTATTAAATTAATAATAAATACATAAAAAGTATAAAAAAATATATTTTCAGTTTTAAAATAAGTTTTATCATATTTTAGATTTTTCTAAGTTATAATTTTATTTTCCTAGGTTAATTTTGTATTTTCTTATATTTTAGTGCATTTTAAATACTTAATAAATAGTTTTAATTAATAATAATTAAATAAATAGTTTTAAAAATAATTTTCTTTTCTAAATATTTTCTTTTATTATTAGGATTGTAAAAATATCATTTTTGTAGGCCTTTTATTTCTTAAAACTCACGTTTTATTTTGTACGTTTACGTAATTTTATTTAACGTACGTTTTAGGTTTTAAACGTTCATCACTTTAAAAATAGTGATAGCGTTTATTTAATATATTTTATCTTTTAATTTCTTTTAATTTGCATTTAAATTATTTGTAATTTACAAATCTTTTCTTTTAGGTATAAATATTTCAAAAACCTTCTTGATCACTATCCTTAGCGATCATTCTATCATCTGAAGTTGTTTAACACCAATTCATCCTCCGTGGGACTTAACGACCAGGGAATCCACTATATTCCTCGATCTACATTGTATTGGTTTCTCATTTTGAGTTTCTTACGGTTGGTCATTCACAAGTGGCTAGCTTGTGTGAGAGAATAACAGGGTTTAGCACCAATCAAATTTTGGCCCGCATTGCCGGGATTTTGTAGCGTGTTTTAAGCATTCAGAACCGTACTTGCACATATACCATCGTTTGTAAAGTTTTTTGTAAAGTTATCAAAAATCCAAAAAAGTTCATTAACACTTTTCCTAAAGTGTTAACAACACCAAAAATATTTTCATTCTTTGTTTTTATAAAATGTTTTTCAAAATCCAAAAATATTCATCTTTATCCTCTTACCCTTTTTGATTCTTTATCCCTTTATCCTCTATCCATTTGATTCTAAATTCTTCTCATGGAATCTCATTGCCCGTAATTCTTGAACGAAGTTGAAAAACTTCTACTTTATCACAAATGTCAAGAATTCGGTGTTGTTATAATGATCCATAATTCTGCGAGTAGGAAATGGAGCGAGAAACCAAGGTGACAAAGGACCAGGTACTTTCTTCTGATAATGGAGGTGCTAAATACGTCCAACCTACGGTTATCCAAAGATCTAACCCTCAATGCTCCTAGCCGTCTAAAATTGATCCTACACTGGATTTATGGTTAAACAAGCATTTGAGAATTTAGACGGTGACTAGCAAGAATGACTTGCCAAATCTTCACGTTTCTCAGAACCGAGACCATAACGGAAGTGGTGGAAATTTCTAGCTCTTAGAGCACACCACTTGTCCCACCTCCGGATTTTTCAAAATGTTCTTCGAGTCTTAATAGTCATTCGGATCACCATGTTGGTTTTGTTGATTCTTTGAATGAACCGATTCCTTCTCATAACTCTCAAATGGAATCATTTATTTCTTGTGTCGGTTGTGGTGAGCCTCTTTATGGTTCACCACGCCATTGGTGTACATGTGTACAGTATGGTAATGATATCGGAACGGAGTTGTTTTTGTGGTTCGAGGAATTCATTTGATTATGATCCTAATCGAACTCATTTAACGACCCTCAAATTTTCCAACTACCCACCACAGCCCGACTTATCTTCATATAATCAACATCACTGCTGTGAATTTTGTGGAGATCCTCACCAAGGATTTGAGTGTCAATCCGGAAACACGGTTGTCTATGAGCATTTTCGGTGATGCTCGAGAACTTTGGTTATGACCAATATCCATATGATTCACCAATCCAGCTCAACAGTTTTCTTGTTGTGGCTAATGGAGGTCCCCATTTCAGCTTTGATTGTCAAACAGGGAATCCATTTCCTTGTAACAATTACGACTATCCATATCACGACCAACCTCAGCGTGCCAAATGACTCAAACTCCTCAACAAACCCAACAAGACACTTATCTAGAGCTTGAGGTGGGTGAAAAGAAGAGGTTGAGTAAAAACATTTCATAATGTTCAGTTTTCTTGTGTGTATATATGTGGGGGTCCTCATGATGATTATCAATGTCAACCTTAGGTTTGACAAATCTCCACTCCCACAATGTCCGTCATTCAAAATTCACATGAGAAATCCATGGAAGAATTGCTAGCGGCGAGGGGGTGCTAAAATATATTCCCAAATTGCTTTTGAAAAATCTATTAGGGAATTAATTGCAAAAAGCAGCGATCTAGCTCTCAACATTTTATTCCGATGATAGTGATGATGAGGATGCACTTGGTATCCTAAAATTTTATAAAGATTCATCAAGTTCATCGATTGGATATTCCAGCAGTTGAATTCATTCTCAAATTGCTTTATCACCCAGAAGCTCCCCTCACTCTCAGAACATGGGGGCGAGCATCTTGACCTGTTCACGAGGAATCGGGCGAATTCATAAAGTCTAGTGTTGAGGACCTTGTCCCAATCGAGAGAGTCAGGGGAACTTTTGACCATATGTGTGATATCCTTCCCCTCTGAGTGTTCAAAAGATCATTTTGAGACTTTCTACGATTTTAGCGATGATTGTAAATCTTATGGAGACATTGAGAATGTTGAGGCATCACTTTCACATTTTGATGTTGATCCTCTTCTTGAGGAGTTCACTGATGAACTCACTCACATCATTCCACTTTCATCGGAAAGTGATGATGATCTCTTTGATTTCAAAGCCAACCTAGGAGAAATTGAAAGTCTCCTTTATAATGATCGTTCACTCACTTCTCACTCTAACAGTCCAATAGAGAATGTTAATCACCTTGTTCCGAAACATTCAAACTACTTTCACCAATCCTCTATTTGAATTGAATCGAATTCACTTGGATTTTTAACAATCCAATCTTTGACGAGGATAGTGATGAGCCCATAATGGAACAAGAGTTCACAAATTCACTTCATGTGAATGATTCTCTTCTGAGGTTCTCCTTTGAACTCACTCATATCATATCTCTACGAGTATGATAACTTCACTTTGATCTAGACATAAATGATCTTTGTGTTCGAGAAACCGACCATGAGAACTTGCTTGATATCAAAATCCCATCCCTCCCACCCGAATATATGTCTGATCAAATGAGCTTAAATGATGAGATCATGATCCAGAAATCATGAATTTCCCTTCTGATAATTATGAGTTAATCATGATTTTTATCATGATTTTTCTTCCTTCTTCACCATATTGTGACTTCTGTTCCCTTTTCTCCTTTGGGAATGAAGACACTATTTTTTATCCAGGCATTTTCATTTATCATTTGTAAGCCGGTTCTATGTATATCTCATCGGTGTGGAACTTTCACGTACTTCAATGTTTATACAAACATCGTGAATGAAAGTCCGATGGAGATTGTTTCTTCCACTTACTTCCCATGAACAAATTAATTCGGGGTCGAGTCAAGCTAGCGACTCGGTAATCAAAAACATAGTTAAACATGGGTTTTCACCCATGTGTACCACCCTAGTGTGGGGGAGATGCCCCACATGTTGTATAGAGATCTTAAAAATGAATGAAAATTGTAAATATTAAAAAAGAGAATAATTTTTGTGTTTCTACACTTAGCTAGTAATGTTATCTTTTATGTTTATGTTTCAAATATTAGCCGGTACTTTGAATATTGAGGACAATATTCATTTCTAAGTGTGGAAATTGGCGAAATTTGATCATAAATGTACCCTTTTAGTCCCTTTTTCCCCCAAAATGGCCAAATTTAAAATTTTTTTTTAGTGGAAGTACTATGTACTAAACACAACAAATGGTAATCAGTCCACCATGTCTAACCCACATAAGGATGGCTAATCCAGAACAAACGGCTCTTGGTAAAGATATATCAAATCCGTTTGCGGCTTGCAATTTGCCCAAAATTGTATGGTATTCAACTCACCATATCTTTAATTAGTGAAGAGTTGGCTAGCCCCCAAGTTTATGGCTTGTGGTAAAGGCAGTGGAAAAACCATAATTGGTAATCGACTCACCAAAGATAATATTGATAATTTATCTAGAGTTGGCTAGTCGAGAAGCAAGCGGCTTCGGTAAAACAAACAAAACCGTTGAAAGCTGGTGATTTGCTCAAAATTATTTGGTTATCATTGTACCAAAGTTCTTACTTGAACTAAAACAATTGGAAATAAGATCAATCATTGGTGGTAAGTATCTAGGGATTGATGAGTGTCAAATACTCATCATTTTTATACCGTTTAGACGCAAAAACATCTAAAACACTGAAATGCATCAAAATGATAAAAAAAAAATATCACAAATAAGTGTTTTATGTGTTTTAAATGCAAAAACATCAAGATGAAAGAAAACATATCAAGTTTGCATAATTGGCAGTTTTAGTCCCCAAGTTTCAAAAATTGTCAAAACTAGTCCCTGGTAATTCAAAAACTTGTAAAATATCATTTTAAGTCCTTAGGGATTCATGAAGTTGTCAAAACAAACCCTTGAAATGTAAAATCACAAAATTACAACTTTAGTCCCTCAAGTTTGAAAAATGTCAAAAATGGTCCTTGGATTTATAAAAATGGAATTTTATGCATAATGGTCCTTGTACTATTCATATTTGGCAGGAATGGCCCTTGTGTTAACTTTGGAAGAATGGCAGTTTTGGTCCCTCAATTTTTAGAAAATTACACAATTAGTCCTTGTTATTAATACAAAACCAAACGGACCAAATTAAAACACAAAACCCAAATCCAACATAAGCCCAAACCAGTAATTAGCCCAAGGCCAAATCTGTTTGAACCTTGAACCTTGACTTTGACCCATTGACCCTAGCTTTTGAACCCAGTCCAAATCCCTTTTTGAACCTACATTATTAATAAACGGTCAAACCTAGTTTGACCGTCCTCTTTCTTCTTTACCGCCATAGCTTTTGTTACCATACCATCACTGCCACACCGCCTACCACCTCAACCAATTTGTAAAACTACCTCCCACTTCACACCTTGTCCCCCTCCACCTCCACAAAATCCAAAAGTTCTTAATTGAAGAAACCTGCTCAATAGACTTTTTGGCCAAAATCATTTAAACGGCTAGGATACGTTTGACTACACCAATGGCCAGGATTAATGATGGGATTTCTTTAGAATCAACTGGGGATGCCTCAGAGTCAATATATATCAAGGAAGAAGCAAGGGAGAGAAAGTAGTAGTGTAATTTTAGTTTAGATATGTCGGTTTAGCAAATTTAAATTCCGTGTATCATTTAACTTTCAAGCTTTGTATTTCATGTTTTTAATCTATAATCAAACTTACGTAAACATCAATTCAGTTCTAAGACTTATTTTGGTTTGTAAAATTTTCAATTTCAAAATTCTCAATATGATCGAATGTTGTTTGTATCTGTTGTTTTGGACTAAGTAAGTTCATTTAAGCTCCTAGATAGCTTTTCTAAGCAATTAGAAACCAAAAAAAAGTCAGTTTATAGTTAAAACAGAAAAATTACCAAAAATTCACATTAAATAGATAAAAATTCAAAAATCATTGGAGAAGATGCAGATGAAGTAGGGTAATCTTTTGATTGCTCTTGGGTTAGAAGCTTAGTGGTAAGCTATTAGGAGTGGTATCAATCCTTGTTTCATGGTTTTGGTTGGAAAACATTTGTAAGCCTTTTATAGTATTTTGTATTTCCTTTGTTCAATTAGCTTAAAGCTTTAATCTTTGTATTTTTATGTTTTGGTAGTAGTTAAGTGGTTTCTACAATAAAGCAGTATACTTGTTGTTCATGATTAGTAGTTGCTTTAAAATCTTATTTTCACAATTTCAATAGCTTATCATGTGTTCTTAAGTTTTAATCTTGTACCACTGTTGTTTAAAGCTCCTTTAGACTTGTTATTTGATAATAAAAGGCCTTGGATCAGTTTCATGTTTTTAATCTGTGTTTAGCTTTGAAAATCACAAAGCAGGTTGCTAAGGACTGTTTGGTATTTAAGTTATTGCTTGTTATTGTTTTGTGTTACTTAAGTGCCATATAGATCATACAAACGAAAATCATTCTTATTTGGTAGAAAGTCAAAACTACAATCTCACCTTAGAAGTTCCTTTGTTAGGATTAAAGAGTAAAAATCATCAAAGTAGCTTAGAACTTCATACCTTAGCTTAATTTCATCTTTTCCTATCTTATTACAACTTAATCAGTTAGTATAATCAATCCTAAGTTCACTTTAGTCAACCTATTTGTTTTTTATAAAAAGTCAAAATTTCTAAATACATTTTTGAATAAAATTTAGAATTTCAGTGTGTGCTCAATATTAAGATTTAGCTCATAAGCTTCTAGGATATTAAAATATAGCTGCTAAACTAAATTAGAAAAATATTAGTTTAACACCACTTAGCTTATAAAGTGCTTATTTTTCAGCTTCTTTTGACCCCTTGTTAAAAGCATGCCACGCACACACTCAGCATTCAGCGAGGTGTGCCAGGCATACTACTGACTCTTGCACAAGCTTCATTCAAGCTTGTAAGAAGCTGATTTTTGGTCCAAGTATAGTAGGCTAGGTGATCTTTAAGTCCCTTTTATCGTTTTTTCCATGCGACTTATTTGTTTAGCTTGTGTAATAGATTAAAGGTACCCCATCATTTTGCTTAAATAATCCAATAAGCTCAAATCCAATTTAAGCTTATTTAATAATTAAGAGTACTGTTAATTAGCTAATTTAGACTTAATATAGCATTAGTTAGCCGTGTTCAATTGGTACTCTGTGATGGCTTTTGGCTTATTTTGAAGTGCTTATTTATAAGCCAATCCACTACAGTTGCATTTTCCTCCACATAAGCATATGTTTTTATATTTTTCATAGATTAAGAATAATATTTTAGTATTTTCCTGAATTTTTCATATTTTTCTGCTTGCTTGTTTGCTATTTTCTTTATTTTAAATAGTTTTTAAGTCTTTTTAAATAGCCTTTAATACAAATAAATCAGAAAAAGCTTAAAAAATATGTTTTCAATTTTCATAGATTAAGATAAATATAAAAGTCATAAAAAATATTTTTCCATAATTTTCTTGGTTTAAATAGTATTTTCTAGCATTTTAATTAGTTTTAAATATTATTAAATTAATAATAAATACATAAAAAGTCTAAAAAATATATTTTCAGTTTTAAAATAAGTTTTATCATATTTTAGATTTTTCTAAGTTATAATTTTATTTTTCTAGGTTAATTTTGTATTTTCTTATATTTTAGTGCAATTTAAATACTTAATAAATAGTTTTTAATTAATAATAATTAAATAAATAGTTTTAAAATTAATTTTCTTTTTCTAATAATTTTATTTTATTATTAGGATTGTAAAAATATCATTTTAATATTTGTAGGCCTTTTATTTCTTAAAACTCACGTTTTATTTTGTACGTTACGTAATTTTATTTAAGCGATACGTTTTAAGTTTTAAACGTTCATCACTTTAAAAATAGTGATAGCGTTTATTTAATATATTTTATCTTTTAATTTCTTTTAATTTGCATTTAAGTCGCTGTAATTTACAAATCTTTTCTTTAGGTATAAATATTTCAAAAACCTTATTGATCACTATCCTTAGTGATCATTCTATCATCTGAAGTTGTTTAACACCAATTCATCCTCCGTGGGACTTAACGACCCAGGAATCCACTATATTCCTCTGATCTACATTGTATTGGTTTCTGAGCTGTTTTGAGTTTCTTACGGTTGGCCATTCACAAGTGGCTAGCTTGTGTGAGATAACTGGACGGTTTAGCACCAATCAAATTTTGGCGCATTCTGCAGGAGAGTAAGCGTGTTTTAAGCAGATTCAGACCGTACTTGCACATATACCATCTTTTGTAAAAAGTTTTTTGTAAAGTTATCAAAAATCAAAAAGTTCATTAACACTTTTCCTAAAGTGTTAACAACACCAAAAATATTTTCATTCTTTGTTTTTTAAAATGTTTTCAAAAATGCCAAAATATTCCTCTTTATCCTCTTACCCTTTTGATTCTTTATCCTTTATCCTCTATCCATTTTATTCTAACTTCTTCTCATGGAATCTCACGATTGCGGCAATGCAGGCGAGTTGAAAACTTCCTACTTTATCACAAATGTCAAGAATTCGTGTTGTTAAATGATCCATTAATTCTGCGTGGAAATGGGCGAGAAACCAAGGTGACAAAGGACCAGTACTTTCTTCGATAATGGAGGTGCTAAATACGTCCAACCTACGGTTATCAAAGATCTAACCCCCGAATGCTCTAAGCCGTCTAAAATTGATCCTACACTTTCACGATTTACGGTTAGAAAGCAAGCATGCGAAATTTAGCCGGTGACTAGCAAGAATGACTTGCCAAATCTTCACGTTCTCAAGAACTTGAGACCATAGCGGAAGTGGTGGAAATTGCTAGCTCTCGAGCACACCACTTGTCCCACCTCCGGATTTTTCAAAATGTTCTTTGAGTCTTAATAGTCATTCGGATCACCATGTTGGTTTTGTTGATTCTTTGAATGAACCGATTCCTTCTCATAACTCTCAAATGGAATCATTTATTTCTTGTGTCGGTTGTGGTGAGCCTCTTTATGGTTCACCCATGCTGGTGTACATGTGTACAATGTGGTAATGATATTCGGAACGGGAGTTGTTTGTTTTGTGGTTAGAGGAATTCATTTGATTATGATCCTAATCGAACTCATTTACGACCCTCAAATTTTTCCAACTACCCACCACATCCGACTTATCTTCATATAATCAACATCATCTTTGTGAATTTTGTGGAGGTCCTCACCAAGGATTTGAGTGTCAATCCGGAAACACGGTTGTCTATGAACAGTTTTCCGGTGATGCTCAGAACTTTGGTTATGACCAATATCCATATGATTCACCAATCCAAGCTCAACAGTTTTCTTGTTGTGAAGCTGTGGAGGTCCCCATTTATTTCGATTGTCAAACAGTCCATTTCCTTGTAACAATTACGACTATCCATATCACGACCAACCTCCACGCATACCAAATGACTCAAACTCCTCAGCAAACCCAACAAGACACTTATCTAGAGCTTCGGGTAGGGTGGCGAGGAGTTGAGTAAAACAGCATTTCATAATGTTCCCAGATTTTCTTGTGTATATTGTGGGGGTCCTCATGATGATTATCAATGTCAACCTTCGGTTTTGACAAATCTCCACTCCCACAATGTCCCGTCATTCAAAATTCACATGAAAAATCCATGGAAGAATTGCTATATTTGAAGAGCGGTATAAAATAAATTCCCAAATTGCTTTTGAAAAATCTATTAGGGAATTAATTGCAAAAGCGACGGATCTAGCTCTCAATTTCATTTTATTCCTGATGACAGTGATGATGAGGATGCACATGGTATCCTACAATTTTATAAAGATTCATCAAGTTCATCATTGGATATTCAGTGAGTTGAGATTCATTCTCAAGTAACGCCATCACCAAGCTCCCACACACTCTGCGAACATGGGGGCGAGCATCTTGACCTGTTCTGAAAGGAATCGGACGAATTCATAAAGTCTAGTGTTGAGAACCTTGTCCCAATCAGAGAGTCACGGGAACTTTGACCATATGTGTGATATCCCTTCCTCTCTTAAGTGTTCAAAAGATCATTTTGAGACTTTCTCCGATTTTAGCGATGATTGTAAATCTTATGGAGACATTGAGAATGTTGAGGCATCACTTTCACATTTTGATGTTGATCCTCTTCTTGAGGAGTTCACTGATGAACTCACTCACATCATTCCACTTTCATCGGAAAGTGATGATGATCTCTTTGATTTCAAAGCCAACCTAGGAGAAATTGAAAGTCTCCTTTATAATGATCGTTCACTCACCTCCTAAATTCCATAGATGTTAATACCTTGTTTCCCGGCATTCAAAGCTACTTTCACAATCCTCTATTTGAATTCGAATGAATTCTTGGATTTCTAACAATCCAATCTTTGACGAGGATAGTGATGAGCCCAAAATGGAACAAGAGTTCAAAAATTCACTTCATGTGAATGATTCTCTTCACGAGGAGTTCTCCTTTGAACTCACTCATATCATATCTCTACGGTATGATATACTGATCCACAGACATAAATGATCTTTGTGTTCGGGAAATGTCCGACCATGAGAACTTGCTTGATATCAAAATCCATCCCTCCCACCCGGATATGTATTGATCAAATGAGATTAAATGATGAGATTCATGATAAATCATGAATTACCCTTGATAATATGAGTTAATCATGATTTTTATCATGATTTTCTTCCTTTTCTTCACATATGGTGTGACTTCTCGTTCCCTTTTCTCCTTTGGGAATGAAGACACTATTTTATCGAGCATTTTCATTTATCATTTGTAAGCGGTTCTATGTATATCTCATCGGTGTGGAACTTTAACGTACTTCAATGTTTATACAAACATCTTGAATGAAAGTCCGATGGAGATTGTTTCTTCCACTTACTTCCCCATGAACAAATTAATTCGGGTTCGAGTCAAGCTAGCGACTCGGTAATCAAAAATGTAGTTAAATGGGTTTTTCCCGTGTGTACCACCTTAGTGGGGGAGATGCCCACATTTGTATAAGATCTAAAAATGAATGAAAATTGTAAATATTAAAAAGAATAATTAATTTGTGTTTCTACACTTAGCTAGTAATGTTATCTTTTATGTTCTATGTTTCGGCATAACGCGGTACTTTGAATATTGAGGACAATATTCATTTCTAAGTGTGGAAATTCGGCGAATGATCATAAATATACCCTTTTAGTCCCTTTTTCCCCCAAAATGGCCAAATTTAAAATTTTTTATTTAGTGGAAGTACTATGTACTAAACACAACAAATGGTAATCAATCCACCATGTCTAACCCACATAAGGGCTAATCAGAAGCAAACGGCTCTTGGTAAAGATATCTCAAATCCGTTTGTGGCTTGCAATTTGCCCAAAATTGTATGGTATTCAGCTCACCATATCTTTAATTAGTGAAGAGTTGGCTAGCCCGCAAGTTTATGGCTTGTGGTAAAGGCGGTGGAAAAACCATAATTGGTAATCGACTCACCAAAGATAATATTGATAATTTATCTAAGAGTTGGCTAGTCGAAGCAAGCGGCTTACGGTAAAGACAAACAAAACCTTGAAAGCGGTGATTTGCTCAAAAGCATTTGGTTATCATTGTACCAAGGTTCTTACTTGAACTAAAACAATTGGCTACTCAGTAATGGCTTTGGTAAAGAGATAAAATCCATTAAATTTTCTCAAAACATTGCTAGGGACGGCAATATCTTATGTGGGGATTGATGAGTGTCTAAATACTCATCATTTTATCTGTTTAGACCAAAACATCGAAAACACTCAGAAATTTCATCAAAATGATGAAAATATCACAAATAAGTGTTTTATGTGTTTTAAATGCAAAACATCAAAATCGAGATGAAAAGCGTATCAAGTTTGCATAATTGGCGTTTTAGTCCCAAGTTTCAAAAGTTGTCAAATATAGTCCCTGGATATTCAAAACTTGTAAAATATCATTTTAAGTCCTTAGGGATTCATGAAGTCTGTCAAAAACAAACCCTTGAAATATAAAATCACAAAATTACAACTTTAGTCCCTCAAGTTTGAAAAATGTCAAAAATGGTCCTTGGATTTATAAAAATGGAATTTTATGCATAATGGTCCTTGTACTATTCATATTTGGCAGGAATGGCCCTTGTGTTAACTTTGGAAGAATGGTAGTTTTGGTCCCTCAATTTTCAGAAAATTACACAATTAGTCCTTGTTATTAATACAAAACCAAACGGACCAAATTAAAACCAAAACCCAAATCAACATAAGCCCAAACCGGTAATTAGCCCAACCCAAATCTGTTTGAACCTTGAACCTTGACCTTGACCCTTGACCCTAGCTTTTGAACCTAGTCAAAATCCCTTTTGAACCTACCGATTATTAAGAAACGGTCAAACCTAGTTTGCCAGTCCTCACCTCTTCTTTCACCCGCCATAGCACTTTGTTACATACCATCAACGCCACACGCCTACCACCTCAACCCCAGCGTAAAACTACACCTCCTTCACACCTTGTCCCCCTCCCTCCACAAAATCCAAAAGTTCTTAATGAAGAAACACCTTTCAATAGACTTTTGGCGCCAAAATCATTTAAGCGGCTAGGATCGTTTGACTACACCAATGGCGGGGATTAATGATGGGATTTCTTCAATCAAGTGGGGATGCCTCGAGTCATTATATCAAGGAAGAAGCAAGGGAGAGAAGTAAGTAGTGTAATTTAGTTTAGGATATGTCGGTTTAGCTTAAATTTAAATTCGGTGTATCATTTAACTTTCAAGCTTTGTATTTCATGTTTTTAATGTATAATCAAACTTACAGTAACATCAATTTCAGTTTAAGACTTATTTTTTAGTTTATGTAAAATTTTCAATTTCAAAATTCTCAATATGATCGAATGTTGTTTGTATATGTTGTTTTGGACTAAGTAAGTTCATTTAAGCTCCTAGATAGCTTTTCTAAGCAATTAGAAACCAAAAAAAAAGTCAGTTTATTGTTAAAACAGAAAAATTACCAAAAATTCACATTAAATAGATAAAAATTCAAAAATCATTGGAGAAGATGCAAAAGATTGAGTAGGGTATCTGTTGATTGCTCTTGGGTTAGAAGCTTAGTGGTAAGCTATTAGGAGTGGTATCAATCCTTGTTTCATGGTTTTGGTGGAAAACATTTGTAAGCCTTTTATAAGTATTTTGTATTCCTGTTCAATTAGCTTAAAGCTTTAATCTTTGTATTTTTATGTTTTTTGGTAGTAGTTAAGTGGATTTCTACAATAAAACAGTATACTTGTTGTTCATGATTAGTAGTTGCTTTAAAATCTTATTTTCACAATTTCAATAGCTTATCATGTGTTCTTAAGTTTTAATCTTGTACCACTGTTGTTTTAAAGCTCCTTTAGACGTATTTGATAATAAAGGCCTTGGATCAGTTTCATGTTTTTAATCGTGTTTAGCTTTGAAAATCACAAAAACATTGCTAAAGGTGTTTGGATTTGCCGATTCTTGTTTTGAGAGTATTTAGTTATTGCTTGTTATTGTTTTATGTTACTTAAGTGCCATATAGATCATACAAACAAATAAAATCAGTCCTTATTTGGTAGAAAGTCAAAACTACTTTTAATCTCACCTTAGAAGTTCACTGTTAGGATTAAAAGAGTAAAAATCATCAAAGTAGCTTAGAACTCAGTACCTTAGCTTAATTTCATCTTTTCCTAGCTTATTACAACTTAATCAGTTAGTATAATCAATCCTAAGTTCACTTTAGTCAACCTATTTGTTTTTTATAAAAAGTCAAAATTTCCTAAATACAGTTTTTGAATAAAATTTAGAATTTCAGTGTGTGCTCAATATTAAGATTTAGCTCATAAGCTTCTAGGATATTAAAATATAGCTGCTAAACTAAATTAGAAAAATATTAGTTTAACACCACTTAGCTTATAAAGTGCTTATTTTTCAGCTTCTTTTGACTCCCTTGTTAAAAAGCATGCCCTGCACACACTCAGCATTCACTGAGTGTGCACAGGCACATCTTACAGCTCTTGCACAAGCTTCATTCAAGCTTGTAAGAAGCTGATTTTTGGTCCAAGTATAGTAGGCTAGGTGATCTTTAAGTCCCTTTATCTGTTTTTCCATGCAGCTTATTTGTTTAGCTTGTGTAATAGATTAAGGTGCCCCACTAATCACTGTTTTGCTTAAATAATCCAATAAGCTCAAATCCAATTTAAGCTTATTTAATAATTAAGAGTACTGTTAATTAGCTAATTTAGACTTAATATAGCATTAGTTAGCTTCGTGTTAATTTGGTACTCTGTGATGGCTTTTGGCTTATTTTGAAGTGCTTATTATAAGCCAATCCATGAGTTGCATTTTCCTCCACATAAGCATATGTTTTTATATTTTTCATAGATTAAGAATAATATTTTAGTATTTTCCTGAATTTTTCATATTTTTCACCACTTGTTCTATTTTTCTTTATTTTAAATAGTTTTTAAGTCTTTTTAAATAGCCTTTAATACAAATAAATCAGAAAAAGCTTTAAAAAATATGTTTTCAATTTTCATAGATTAAGATAAATATAAAAGTCATAAAAAATATTTTTCCATAATTTTCTTGGTTTAAATAGTATTTTCTAGCATTTTAATTAGTTTTAAATATTATTAAATTAATAATAAATACATAAAAAGTATAAAAAAATATATTTTCAGTTTTAAAATAAGTTTTATCATATTTTAGATTTTTCTAAGTTATAATTTTATTTTTCTAGGTTAATTTTGTATTTTCTTATATTTTAGTGCAATTTAAATACTTAATAAATAGTTTTTAATTAATAATAATTAAATAAATAGTTTTAAAAATAATTTTCTTTTTCTAAATATTTTCTTTTATTATTAGGATTGTAAAAATATCATTTTTATATTTGTAGGCCTTTTATTTCTTAAAACTCACGTTTTATTTTGTACGTTCATTAATTTTATTTAAACGTACGTTTTAGGTTTTAAGCGTTCATCACTTTAAAAATAGTGATAGCGTTTATTTAATATATTTTATCTTTTTAATTTTCTTTAATTTGCATTTAAGTCGCTGTAATTTACAAATCTTTTCTTTAGGTATAAATATTTCCAAAAACCTACTTGATCACTATCCTTAGTGATCATTCATCATCTGAGTTGTTTAACACCAATTCATCCTCCGTGGGACTTAACGCGACCAGGTCCACTATATTCCTCGATCTATTGTATTGGTTTACATTTGTTTTGAGTTTCTTACGGCTGGCCATTCACAAGTGGCTAGCTTGTGTGAGATAACTTGACGGTTTAGCACCAATCAAGAACTATGTGAAACAAAGAAAAAATGCTATTGAAGCTCCAACCACTACCTTGGGAGGTGAGGGGTATTTATAGTATCTACAATACAGCCCTCACGGTGGTTCGGCATACAGTGGGTAAGACAAGTCCGTCCTCCACGTTGTTACATAACAAACTCTTAATAACATAACTTGACCTATGACTCGAGCTTTTAGATACATATACTTGGGTGAGCACTTTAATACTGTGCCCAATTTAACAATCTCCTACAAGGGAGGTCACCTCAATTACTCGAGAATACAAATAGATATTACAATAAGATTGTTCTTGAATTCTGTTTAAGTTCTTTGCTTTCGTGCTCGTAGTCTTTGATTCTTCATGTTTTCCATGTTTGGATGATTCAAGTGGAGGTCTTTAGCGATCCAGCATGATGATGAGTTTTTAGCGACTTTGAGATCTTTAGCTTGTATAAATCTCTGACTCTTCCATTGTGGTGTTGACTTTGTGTGATGTTGTGACATTGAGGACCGAACGCTTCGCATTCGGATCATAATTCTTTTCATCAGAGTAGCGGAAGCTTTAGTTGATTCATGATATTTGCAGCAGCGTAGTAGAAGCATGGAGTGAGAATATCAGAGTTGTTGATGCTTTTATCATGATTTCTTTATAGATGAATGTGTTGTGTGAGCATGCAAACGTCAGAACAAACATCGAGCATACCGCATAAAAGCATTAGCAATGGCGCGATAATGTCTTTGATCACTGGTTTGAATTGAGGAATTTTGACCCACGGCTCCCCATTGATCAATACAAAGTCTGCTTTTAGTGATGGTATAATTGAAGAATCATGATAGGGTTTCACAGTACTTTAGTTGTTCTCAAACCGGGCGTCTCAAAGACAACACGGTGAGTGAACTAGCGGTGAGATTCATAATTGATAAAGAAATTTGAAAACAATCGTGTATTGCTCAAAATAAAGTGTTTTGCAATACAACGAAGGTTTTAAAAGAAATCAATTATCGATCATAAACACCTTTTATTTTGAAATATTAATACCAGATCGTGTGCAAGAAAGAGTTTTAAGCACAACGGCCGGTTTTTCAAAGGTATCCGTCAATCTATAACCTGAACCAGGATTGATTCAAAAATTTGAATCGCCCCATTGTTTCTGTTCAGTTGTCACATGGTTGATCTATTGGATAGATTTCACATGCCACCTACCAAGAGCTTGTTTGATGTTGGCTCTAGAAGGCTTTCCATCTTCATTGTGAATATGTATGCATATCACTCAGACGTTCTGGCAATACCATAAGGATAATGCGTAGGACACTTAAAATATATTCTCTCTTTCCACATTGTGTGAAATAGAGAGTCTTCATTGATTTTGTGTCCTAATGAGATTTATTGAAGATCTCGTGGCTCTAGACTCAATTGTGCACATTTGGTTCCTAAGCCGGAGACTAGGGAGAGGGTCTCCTTCTTCAATATTGTAACCACTCGTACTTTTCCAGATATTCGTTTTCGATAAAATTCGTCTGTTTTTCATTTACAACTTTTGTGCTCGTTTGGCATGAAAGCGAAAGCTATCTCATGAAAGCGTGAAATTTTAGACACAACGCGTGCGGAACAACCATAAACCTATCAATCATTTTGATTTGTTTGCTATTTCTAATTGTGAGAAAATAGTCAAGTAAATACTCATTTTTATTGGAAAAATGATTTCGTGAGCAATGGCGCAAGTTTCGTAATTTCTCGAGTCCGTTTACTCCACCAAATGTGTCCCGAAGCTAATACTTGTGAAAGACTTTCTAAATTACGAGTTTATTCCCTATAACATTTTCACTTACCTTACCTTACACTTTGGATATTGGCAAACATGGTCCCTCTGGTATAAAATCCCCATTTCTCTCTCACTCTCATTTTATCACACTCTAACAAAAATAAAATTGCTCCTCCTTCTCTCTAAATTATCCGGCCACCGGCCACCACTCTGGCATGGAACCACCCACGCGCCGTCGCCCGCGCACCACCTTCGGCCACCCCTTATTACACAGAGTCACCAAGTGATAGATCTCGACCTCGGTTACTACTATATGGTGCCGCAGCGCCCCAAACACCTCACGCGTCCTAGATCTTGAATCTAAGATTCGGAGTTGTGGTGATACTTTCGTAAATTATTGTTGTCCAATAGTTTTCCAGACCACCTTCATCTAGTTCTCCTCTGTCCTTCATTATTTCGTTTTCTTTATGGTAAGCCGAGACACCCTCTTGTTAGTTTGTTATTATTAGTATGATTTTAATGGGTTGGTTTTAGTGGATAAAATGGGATTGAAAAAGGATTGTTGTAATGTGGGTTGAGTTAACTCAACTCGAACGAGTCAAGTCGACTCAGTTGAGTCAACTCATTTGAGTTGAGTTGACCGGTTATAAACGTGATTTAAAAACGTGTTTGGTGCTAATTCGTGTGTTAAGAAAACATTTCTATGGGTGGTTGTTTGGTTCTTGGTCGAATGTGGAGACCCACATGACGTATGGTATGTCCCGAGTTGTGCCTCGGATTGTGGGTTTTGATTATGTTAACATTGGTTTTGCTTGCTTAGCCTCGGGTTCAATTAGAAACCGAGAGGTATGTTTGTCGGTTTCGGTTATGTCGCGACACCACAAGGGTGTTTGTTTCTGCTAATTGTCTCGGTCGAATCTTACCGGCGAGTTACGACGGACAGACCGTGATGGGTCTCGGACTAAACTTGGCTTAGTTTATCTTTTTTTGGTCTTAGTGCTTGGGCGTGATTCTTTGATGAGGTAGTGAGTGTGTTTGTGAGTGTGCTTGTTTTGGCTGTTGATCTTATTTGTTCTTATTATGAAGAGTTGTTTGTGTTAACCGTGATGTTCGGTTCAGGTGAGTCGCCCATATAGGGTGTGTGTGTGTGCTCGATTCAGTGACAACAACACTATGGGATGTTTAACTCTAAATTAATGATATGAAAATACTTTGTGTTGAGTAGTGATGTGTAGGTGTATTAAAAAGCAATAATTGGATTGAAAATATTAAGAGTGTGTTGGTTTTATAAGGGTAAAGTGATATTTAGGTTATAAGGTATTTAACTTGCATTAAAATAGTTCGGTCATCGATAAACTTGATTAGCGTATCCTATTGATGTGCTGGTGATCATGGTACGTATCAGTATATGTTGGGTAACATGTTTGGTAACGATACTTGGTTTTGGATGTGGATATATTTTACGGATGGTAATATTGGATCGAGGTATAATTAATATTGGATTTTAATACCCGGATTGTGAATTGACATTTGTATCGTTATCGAACTTACGATATTAGGCGATGGAAATTATTGGACATTTTGGGACAAGACGGTATAATATATTAGACTCGCAAGAATTTAATATATTAGACACGGATCGGACACAAAATATTCAAAAGACCAAAGGCTAATAACTACGGGAATGATAACTAACTTAAAACTTGTTGATAATGAGTTATAAAATTTGAATCAACTTAAGTCACGACGACCTGGGGATATTCTATAAATAAACGCGTCATACCGAAACTTATATAACATTTTAAACTTATGATTTATAAATCCAAATCTCTTTTATTGTTATAAAACACAAGAGTTTAGACTTATGTTCAATTAATTAATAAAACCATTATTAGGGTTTTCCTATGAAACTTAATTGACTTTTCTAAATTATTTAGGATTACCATGTAATTGCCTAAGACTCTACAAATTTCTTACGTGTTACTTACGTGCTAATTGATATTTACATGTTTAATTTCTTTTATATGTTTTATCGCTTTGGCGTGTGTTCATAAGTCTATGTCAATACTTCTTGACCATTCTTTATAATGTATTGGGATATACATTACGCTTTGGTGTGAGTCATACTGGTATGAGTTACTTGTCGAGTCTTTGTTTTCTTAACACCACACGAAACATTAATGATAAACTTTTTGAGATACAAACATTGATACGAATATTCCACGAAAACTAAAACACTTATCTTTTGAAAACTCAATTACTTTACAATACGTATTTTGAGATAAGCCGTACACTACTAGGTTGAGCCGATGACGAGCCGTTGTGCCTGTACTCTTGTATCGTTGTGCGATGCCACCCTTGACACTACTTTGTTTCTTTTCCCGATGCTAGTTGTGATAGTATCGAATCTTGCATTGCTTCAGACTAAGGTGAGTTCATAGCCCCACTTTTACTCTTTTAACTATTTTATAAACTCCTTGGGGGAGAATACATGCTACTACTGCTTTTATGATCACAATTGCTTGAAAGCTTTTCTTTGTACTTTTGATATTATGCCTCTGCCTAAGTGGTTTGCCAAAAGTCCCCTACATCATGAACCATTAATCACTTGCGAGTGAACGAAAATATCGTGGATAGTACTATGGGAATTGACGACCCGACTTCGGTTAACGGAAATAACCGGGGCGCACTATATTTGGTATCTCTATGTAATTGGCTATTACATCTCAGAGGGGCAATTTTATTTACTTACACCAGGAATTTAGGTGTATGCAGTTAGTTTGGTTTCATGAGCTTAGTGCAATAATATCAACTATCTTTATGGGCGTATAACAACGTAGCCCATGGCTTATCTTAAACTTGAAAATCTTGTGATCAACTGCTTATTTACTAAACCTATGAATTCACTCAACCATTGTGTTGACTTTTTAGCATGTATTTTCGGGATGAAAAGGCGATAGCTAACTCTGGAGGCGCTTGGGCATTGGCATGGCATGGTCATAGATGACTCTGATTTACTTGTGGGGACCATATTTTATTAATGGGCCATTTTCCGAAATAAATCAACTTTGTAAACTCTATTCTTACTTCAATAAATGAAATCTTTTATGAAAAAGCTATTATTATTCACTTTGTGTTATGATCCAATTGAGTAACACCCCAAAAACCTTTTCTTCCGCTGCAAACCATTTTTGGGGGTGTTACAGTTGGTATCAGAGCCAGGTTATAGAGAACTAGGAAATTTTCAAAACCTAGACTATAACCACTTTTACAAAACTTAATTCTATGACCGCCACATGCCTGCCTGCCAAGCTGATTGCCTCACTTATGACTCGTTGAAGTCATCTTTGATAAGATATGTGTTTTATTACTAACAACTTAGACTCACTGTTAGCTATGATTGCTTTACTTATACGTATGTTTACGTACCACTGCGCTACGCCTTCTCCCCCACTTAAATGAAATAATTGTTCAGTCTTTCATACCAAACTTTAAAGGCATTAGGACATGTTACTAGTATAACTAAGCTAAGCATTGCAAGATTCATTGAACCTCGGGTGAATATAGTCTGATCACCTATATTTAGCCAGGGACAGTGAGACATAGCCTGATCACCTATGTCTGACTCAGAGGTGAATGTTGCAATACTGAAAGTAGTTATAATGGTGGTATGTCTAGTTGACCTCCGCATTGATTTCTAAAAATGGTAAAATTTTCATGTGTGTTCATTATAAGAGTTGTAAAGGTTTACTCCTACACATCACACACTGACGTCGCAACATTTCCTCACTACGATACTTCCTCTTCTAAGTAGAACGCCTCTTATTACTACACCCTCTAAACTGACCATTTTATACTACTACCTTACGCCTCCGCGTCTACATCTTACTAGCATCGTGCATGGAGATTTGCATGGCAGATGATGCACACTACCACTTCGCGCAAGGACATCACAGTGATCCATGTTGAAATGGACCACTTTACGCCACCACTTCGCGCCCGCCGTGCCTACGTTATGTATGAGATTTACTGAGCAGATAATACATAACCAGAAAAAAAAAAAAAAAAAAAAAAAAAAGTTGCATAATGCGAGTTAATGATTCTAATTACCATTTAGACTTTCTTAGCACAATACGCGCAACTAACTAAATTTTAATTACCACACGACGTTACTCTAGGTTTAGATCTTATTTTGGGTTGCTACATTGCCATGTCTTCTGTTTTCCTCGTCCCATCGACTTATCGTCTTCGTTACTGGATCATTAAACCTTTATTACGGGATCATTGCAACCCACGTCTTCATAACCCCACCCTATCGTTATTCTCTCATACGTTGAGATTGAAGTAATCTCGTTATCTATTGCGATAACAGTGTCACATCTACCCTAAAACTCGTACTCAAGCGATGAACCGGATTACATCTCTAGCCATTCTAGGAACCACACACTCGACATATACAAGGAACCCTTCGCAAAATAAATAATAAATGAACGACTAAAAGATCTAAAAATATACCAGGAGTCAACTTGCAACTCAAGCCACTTTTCTGGAAACAGATCCCTAATCTTCCACTCATCCCTTTGAAATATTAACTGTCCGTCCTACTACCCTCTTATGAAATAATAAACTTTGTCGTTGTCTAACGCAAACTGCTTTCAACTATTCTACCGACTATTTCATGGTCATTTTACAAAAAGCCTTACTACTGTGCCATTAAACAAAAAAAAAATAAAATAAAATAAAAAATTCACAACCTTACTCATACTTCATAAACAATGACCTTATTAATGCTTTGCTAACTATTTTCTATAGAGTAATAAACCGATTAATTACCTTACTACTATTTTATGAAACAACAAACAATTACGATATCAATTTGTAAACTATATTACAAATTTTTCCTACAAGTTATATTACGGTCTTATAAACTATTTTACCCTTTTAGTGAGTTGTTTTAGCCACTGTTTGATTTAAAACCATAAAACTTGGTACTCTTCCCTCACAAACCATTTTGCCTTTACCGTACTAAGTATTTTACTACCACCCTATTAATTGAACTACGAAATCTTCTTCTATTGGACAAACAATAAATTGTTTTCTTATAAGCTATTTTACAAATTATTTCACGAGTTATCTTACAACCTGAATTGTTGTATTACCAAAATATCACAAGGTTAATTACGATTTCACTACTACCCTATAAATATTAAATAAATCGTTTTCTATTACCTTGTAAGCTGTTTTAACAATCACCTTACTAAGTGTTGCTTTAACACAAAACCGCAAACTACGATTTATCTTAATAGAAATGTTTTCTTCTTACTCAATAAAGTGGTTTTACGAACTATTTCATAAACTTCTTGCAATTTCCTCATAAACTATTTACTCCCTTGAAAAACTTTAAAGGATAACCGATGTTTTCTTTTGAAAATAAACCAAATTTTCGGAGTAAAAATAAGCGCCTTGTTTTGAAAACATGCTAAGAAACAAAATTGATTTATCATCAACAAAAGCTAAGGTATTTGAAATTATTTTGAGAAACAACTTTTGAATTTACAAAAAACCCTCTAACTTGGAACCGATTCCATATTGTCGCTTAAAACCTTATTTAACAAGTTTTCATTACAAAAGCTGAAATTTAGCAACTTTTGTTTCACAAGTCGTTTCACATCAAGTTTCTAGTAATCACTCCAAGAGCTATGAGAACAGGTCTTGGTATGAGTATTGGATACCATCCATATACTGTTGGCTTGAGTGAAAGAATTATTTAAAGGACATGTTGCGTATCTGCGTGATCGATTTCGACACTTTTTGGGATAGACACCTCCCATTGGTCGAAATCTCATATAACCATAGCCACGTTGTACGAGGTACTTCATGGTTGAAAATTTCCGCTTAAAAATTCGTCGGATTCAAGTGGGAAATACCCAACTTGCTATCCTGAAACTATTCATGAGTCCGCCGAGAGATTATTTAAATCAAAAGCAGAATACAAACTGTTCACGATCATCAGAAAAGCTACGATGGATGAATGACCTAAATCTTTGAGACTCCATGATTGGAGACGAAGCTATGCTTAAAATCTCATCATGGATTGTGTGATACGTTTAGTAAACGTGGAAAGTTTAATCTTTGTTGTGTTGATCCTTGTTAAGACTCTTGCTAGAGTTAGACTAGTGGCTTAGAGACTTGAGCTACCGCTAGAACTTAACTATTCATGCCGTTTACATGTGCGTAATTTGCGGAAATTGTTGTCCTTGCTGGAAGATATCCATATCGACGAACGCGCTGGCGATCTTGAGGAACCTATCAAAATCGTGAATCGCGAAATCAAGCGACTTGAGCAGAGTCGTTTTCCTATCTTCACTGATCAATGAAACTTTAAGAAATGTCCCGAATCCACGTGGAACGCGTGAAAACGAAATCTTGAGAAAATATCCTTATCTCTTTTCACATCTAACGGATAACTCGAATTGAATCGCGAGGACGCGATTCCGTTAAGGAGGGAAGTCTGTAACCACTCGTACTTTTCCAGATATTCGTTTTCGATAAAATTCGTCTGTTTTTCATTTACAACTTTTCTGTGCTCGTTTGGCATGAAAACGAGAAAACTACCTCGCGAAACGTGAAATTTTAGACACAACGCGTACCGGAACAACCATAAACCTATCAATCATTTTGATTTGTTTGCTATTTCTAATTGTGAGAAAATAGTCAAGTAAATACTCATTTTTATTGGAAAAATGATTTCGTGAGCAATGGCGCAAGTTTCGTAATTTCTCAAGTCCGTTTACTCCACCAAATGTGTCCCGAAGCTAATACTTGTGAAAGACTTTCTAAATTACGAGTTTATTCCCTATAACATTTTCACTTACCCTACCTTACACTTTGGATATTGGCAAACATGGTCCCTCCTGGAGTATAAAATCCCCATTTCTCTCTCTACTCTCATTTTTATCACACACTCTAACAAAAATAAAATTGCTCCTCCTTCTCTCTAAATTATCCGGCCACCGGCCACCACCTCTGGCCGCCGGCTGCCACCCACGCGCCGTCGCCACGCGCCACCTTCCGGCCACCCCTTATTACACCGCCGTCACCAAGTGATAGATCTCGACCTCCTGGTTACTACTATATGGTGCACGCGCCCCAAACACCACTCACGCGTCCTAGATCTTGAATCTAAGATTCGGAGTTGTGGTGATACTTTCGTAAATTATTGTTGTCCAATAGTTTTCGCAGCCACCTTCATCTAGTTCTCCTCTGTCCTTCATTCGCTCGTTTTCTTTATGGTAAGCCGAGACACCCTCTTGTTAGTTTGTTATTATTAGTATGATTTTAATGGGTTGGTTTTCGTGGATAAAAATGGGATTGAAAAAGGATTGTTGTAATGTGGGCTGAGTTAACTCAACTCGAACGAGTCAAGTCGACTCAGTTGAGTCAACTCATTTGAGTTGAGTTGACCGGTTATAAACGTGATTTAAAAACGTGTTTGGTGCTAATTCGTGTGTTAAGAAAACATTTCTATGGGTGGTTGTTTGGTTCTTGGTCGAATGTGGAGACCCACATGACGTATGGTATGTCCCGAGTTGTGCCTCGGATTTGTCGGTTTTGATTATGTTAACATTGGTTTTGCTTGCTTAGCCTCGGGTTCAATTAGAAACCGAGAGGTATGTTTGTCGGTTTCGGTTATGTCGCGACACCACAAGGGTGTTTGTTTCTGTTAATTGTCTCGGGTCGAATCTTACCCGGCTTGAGTTACGGGACAGACCCGTGATGGGTCTCGGACTAAACTTGGCTTAGTTTATCTTTTTTTTGGTCTTAGTGCTTGGGCGTGATTCTTTGATGAGGTAGTGAGTGTGTTTGTGAGTGTGCTTGTTTTGGCTGTTGATCTTATTTGTTCTTATTATGAAGAGTTGTTTGTGTTAACCGTGATGTTCGGTTCAGGTGAGTCGCCCATATAGGGTGTGTGTGTGTGCTCGATTCAGTGACAACAACACTATGGGGTGTTTAACTCTAAATTAATGATATGAAAATACTTTGTGTTGAGTAGTGATGTGTAGGTGTATTAAAAACAGAATTGGATTGAAAATATTAAGAGTGTGTTGGTTTTATAAGGGTAAAGTGATATTTAGGTTATAAGGTATTTAACTTGCATTAAAATAGTTCGGTCATCGATAAACTTGATTAGCGTATCCTATTGATGTCTTGGTGATCATGGTACGTATCAGTATATGTTGGGTAACATGTTTGGTAACGATACTTGGTTTTGGATGTGGATATATTTTACGGATGGTAATATTGGATCGAGGTATAATTAATATTGGATTTTAATACCCGGATTGTGAATTGACATTTGTATCGTTATCGAACTTACGATATTAGGCGATGGAAATTATTGGACATTTTGGGACAAGACGGTATAATATATTAGACTTGCAAGAATTTAATATATTAGACACGGATCGGACACAAAATATTCAAAAGACCAAAGGCTAATAACTACGGGAATGATAACTAACTTAAAACTTGTTGATAATGAGTTATAAAATTTGAATCAACTTAAGTCACGACGACTGGGATATTCTATAAATAAACGCGTCATACCGAAACTTATATAACATTTTAAACTTATGATTTATAAATCCAAATCTCTTTTATTGTTATAAAACACAAGAGTTTAGACTTATGTTCAATTAATTAATAAAACCATTATTAGGGTTTTCCTATGAAACTTAATTGACTTTTCTAAATTATTTAGGATTGCCATGTAATTTCCTAAGACTCTACAAATTTCTTACGTGTTACTTACGTGCTAATTGATATTTACATGTTTAATTTCTTTTATATGTTTTATCGCTTTGGCGTGTGTTCATAAGTCTATGTCAATACTTCTTGACCATTCTTTATAATGTATTGGGATATACATTACGCTTTGGTGTGAGTCATATTGGTATGAGTTACTTGTCGAGTCTTTGTTTTCTTAACACCACACGAAACATTAATGATAAACTTTTTGAGATACGATACATTATACTTTTAAACAAACATTGATACGAATATTCCACGAAAACTAAAACACTTATCTTTTGAAAACTCAATTACTTTACAATACGTATTTTGAGATAAGCCGTACACTACTAGGTTGAGCCGATGACGAGCCGTTGTGCCTGTACTCTTGTATCGTTGTGCGATGCCACCCTTGACACTACTTTGTTTCTTTTCCCGATGCTAGTTGTGATAGTATCGAATCTTGCATTGCTTCAGACTAAGGTGAGTTCATAGCCCCACTTTTACTCTTTTAACTATTTTATAAACTCCTTGGGGGAGAATACATGCTACTACTTCTTTTATGATCACAATTGCTTGAAAACTGTTTGTGACTTTTGATATTATGACTCTGCCTAAGTGGTTTGCCAAAAGTCCCCTACATCATGAACCATTAATCACTTGCGAGTGAACGAAAATATCGTGGATAGTACTATGGGAATTGACGACCCCGACTCGGTTAACGGAAATAACCGGGGCGCACTATATTTGGTATCTCTATGTAATTGGCTATTACATCTCAGAGGGGCAATTTTATTTACTTACACCAGTAATTTAGGTGTATGCAGTTAGTTTGGTGTCATGAGCTTAGTGCAATAATATCAACTATCTTTTATGGGCGTATAACAACGTAGCCCATGGCTTATCTTAAACTTGAAAATCTTGTGATCAACTGCTTATTTACTAAACCTATGAATTCACTCAACCATTGTGTTGACTTTTTAGCATGTATTTTCAGGATGAAAAGGCGATAGCTAACTCTGGAGGCGCTTGGGCATTGACATGGCATGGTCATAGATGACTCTGATTTACTTGTGGGGACCATATTTTATTAATGGGCCATTTTCCGAAATAAATCAACTTTGTAAACTCTATTCTTACTTCAATAAATGAAATCTTTTATGAAAAAGCTATTATTATTCACTTTGTGTTATGATCCAATTGAGTAACACCCCAAAAACCTTTTCTTCCGCTGCAAACCATTTTTGGGGGTGTTACAAATATCAACCATCTCTAAGAGAAATTAGATAGATTATGTAGGTTCCCCTGTGAGAATGAAACAAGTCCTTTTAAGAGGAACTTGAGTAGCTTGGGAAGTTGTAGTGCAGAGCGTCACTGGGTCCATGACGTCTTGTCTTCAATACCGGTGTTACCTCGGTAACAACCAGTAGCATATGAATTGAACCCGGTTTCTGCCCTAAGGTTGAAATAATGGAGGGCTATTTCTCTTCACCCTTTTCGTATTCTGCCCTAAGGTTGTAGTGCAGTGCTTACCGAGATTTCATTACTAGAGCCTTGTTGGGTTTATTCCAGTTCTAGCTCTATCTCAGTTCGCACTCTTCCAATATCTCACTTTTCTCTCCTTTTTTTTCATCATACCTAAGGACTCTACACTATCTAGTGGATTGTCCCTGGGTAGATCCCTCCGGCTCTGGCGGGATCGTGGGAACGAATACCTAACCTAACCATCCTTATATCACCATACATAAAGTAAATTTGGTCGGTCTTTTTGGTATTGTTCAGCAGCCATTGGAACCAATTGAAAACCATTTGAAAATCAATACAGGTACTTGAGATATATTATCAAAGCATTTTGTACCTGAATCGTTTTTGATATTTTAGAAAACAACTCCCCCTCAACATGTGCATCATATGTTTGTAATCATTTTGGCACATGGAGGCATGAGGAAGAATTCACTTCTTTGATAAATATTTTCTAAAAATATCGGCATCACTTTCTCGATCAAAATCAGTGTTTCACATATAGTTAAAGATATTTTTGAGAAAGAATGTGGTTATAAAAAATTTGCTCCCCCTCAATATGTGCATCTGATTTTGAAGTTGTTTAGCACATATTAGGGGAAACCTGCACTTAGAGAAAAATCGGTCATGTTTCAATCCATTTTTGTTTGATACGAATGCTCCCCCTCAACATGTGCATAGAAAATTTGAAATCGTTTGGCACATGCAGGGAGGAGAGCTTGTTAATCACGTATAAAACCATTTATCAAATTATCAGTTTAAATCACAAATTCTCCCCTGATCACAATTTTCAAATCCTTTGAGAGTTGTGATCTTTATTGATTTAAATTAATTTTGAGAGCTTTTGAGGATAATAGTGACTTGCTTTTGAAAGACATTTTAACTGATAAGGATTGGATTTTGAGACTTTAAACTCCATTGACCACTCATGCATAAACATCTTTTGAAAACGTAACATTAGCCAAGGTTTTGAATCAATTGTATAAAACATTGTTCTTTTTGATTTTACAAAAAAAGACCTTGCTCTTTTACGTGCTAATTGTTTTGAAAAATAACTTTTTTTGATTTAATTGAAACCATTCTCCCCCTCAATCAATGACATGAGTTGTTGATTGAGTGTTAGAGAGTTTTGACAAAGATAAGCTCATATGATTTTCAAAAATAATAGAGTACGAGGTATTTTCAAAGCAATTTTGTTTTCATTAGATGACAAATATTTTTCAGAAAAATCATTAGACGGAAAATATTTGGAAAGAAAACATTTGTCTTTTTGGCGACAAACATTTGTTTTAAGATTTGTCTTTTTGGCGACAAACATTTGTTTTAAGAATCCGAGCATGAGATTTGAAGAATAAGATTAAGCATGGCTCTGTTCTTTACTTTTAAAACGGGTTACTGCCTGAAATGACAATAAACCACCATTTTTTCTCCGTCTCATTTTTTTTAAAGCAATTTATGTTCATTCGAAGAACATCTAAAAACCGGTGACATTCTTTTAATGTCAACACAAAGTCCGTAGATGATGTCGAATTAAGAAAAACATGACAAAATAACAATATTTTTGGAATTTTTCGAGATTTTCAAATTTTTATGGATTTTTAAAGTTTTATATTTTTCTATTTTCTTTTGTGGGTTTTGAAATTTTGTATTTTGCTTTTTGAATAAATATATACAAGAGATAGATGAAGAAAAAACCATTTACTCCTCGTCTTCCTCTTGAAGACGTTTGAGTGTTTCCGGTTGTAGGCTCTTTAGACCAAGTCGTGGAAGGATAAACTCAAAACGTTCTCTAGGAAGAGCTTTGGTGAAGATGTCTGTTAACTGGTATTCAGTCCTCACAAAATAGAGTTCTACCACACCTTTTCCCACTTGTTCCCGAATGAAATGATGTCGAATGTCGTTGAGCTTTGCTCTTGAATGTTGAACGTTGTTGCAAGAGAGCAATGGCACTTTTGTTATCACAATACAGAGGGATTTTGTTGAATTCAAAGCCATAGTCAGATAATTAGGATCTCATCCATAGGATTTGAGCACAACAAGATGACATGGCTATGTATTCACCTCTGTAGAGGATATAGAAGTACTCATTTGTTTCTTTGAAGACCAGCTCACAAGCTTATCTGTAGGATTGAAATATTATTGTGTTTGATGATTCGGGTGGTCTAAGATGATGGAAATACATGTTATACATTTTAGAGAGAGAAAGTAGAGAGATGGTGTTCTTGGTAGAGAGTTGCTTCAATAAAATGTAAAAGGTTAGATTGCTAAGCCACACCCCTTCCATGGATGGAAGGGGTATTTATACTTACAAACAATACGTCCTCCTATCGGACTGTAGATCAGGCATACAGTGGGTAAAGACCCGTCCTTCCTCCACGGTGTTACACTAAACTATTATACGCTACGAATTGACTAATTAACTACTAAACAACGTAAATAACTACAAGTCTACGAGCTAACATGTGCTAGACAATAATTGGGGTGACCGACACTTTAACATGGAATTTCCAATTCCTAACAATCTCCCCCTAAGGGAGGTCACCCCATGAAATACATTTTGCTTCCTAGCATTCTATCTTTGACTTCGTTATTGAGCTCGTAGACTTGAATTCTTCACTTCCGCAATCTTTGTGCTTTTGTAGCGATTCTTCAAAGTCCGCATTGATTTGTACTTTAAGTGGAGGTCTTTGAACTAATCCACATCTTTGATGATCTTCGAGCTTTCTTTGAGATCATCAGCCACAGTAAATCTCTCTAGATCATCCATAGTTGTGTTGCCTTCATGTGATGTTGTGACTTTCGGACCGACATGCTCACACTTTTGAATCATGACATCTTTCCATCAGAGTAGCGGAAGCCTTACTGGTTCATGATATTTGCAGCAGCGAAGCAGAAGCATAGTATGAAATATCAGAGCCAGGTTATGTAGATATGCACCAGTCATGATTTCTTCAATTTAAGTGTGGATGCTGTGAGCATGCGGCTTTGGATTGACTCCTCAATCCTGATCAACTGCAACCGTCCAAATGTACCTGCAAACAACAGTTAGCAATAAAACACACGAAAATGTCTTTGATCACTTTCGTTGAATTGAGGTACACGGCCCACGGTTCCCTGTTGATTAGTACAAGTCTGCCGTGATCGGTAGGATTCCGAGAATCTCCTTGAGGGTTTTGCAGTGCTCTACTGTTCTCAAACCGAACGTCTCAAAGACAACACGGGTGAGTGAACCAGCGAATTGAGATTCACCGATTGATGAAAAATTGATTTGAAAACACAATCGCGTATTGCTTAGAAGAAAGAGTTTTGCAATACGAAGAAGGTTTTATGAGAAAGATCAATTTTCAATCTAAAATACTTTTTGTATTTGAAAAGAGTACACATTCGACGTGCTAGAGAAAAGAAGATTTGCACATCGAACGGTTTTTCCAAAAGTATTTTTTCAATCAGAGATACTTTTTGTGTTTGAAATCATAAGTACACATTCGACGTGCTAGAGAAAAGAAGGTTTGCACATCGAACGGTTTTTCCAAAAGTATTCGTCAATTCATTTCCTGGACCAAGGTTGATTCACAAGTGAATCACCCCATCGTTTCTATCCTGTTGTCACAAGTTTGATCTTTAGAAAAGATCTCACATGTCATCCACCAAGAGCTTGTTTGATGTTGGCTCTAGAAGGATTTTCATCTTCATCGTGAATACTTTTACATACCACTCAGATGTTCTGGCAATACCACAAGGATAATGCGTAGGACTCTTAATATAATCTTACTTTCCGCATTGTGTGAAACAGCAAGTCTTCATTAATTTTGTGTCCTAATGAGATATTGTGGATGATCTCTTGGCTCTAGACTCAATAGTGCACATTTGGTTCCTATGCCGGAGACTAGGGAGAGGGTATCCTTCTTCAATATCAACAATCTCTAAGAGAAAGTTGATAGATAATTTCGGTTCCCCGTGAGAATGAAACAAGCTCTTTTAAGAGGAACTTGAGTAGTTTGGGAAGTTTTAGTGCAGTGCGTCACTGAGTCCATGACGTCTTGTCTTCAATACCAGTGTTACCTTAGTAACCACCAGTAGCATATGTATTGAACCCGGTTACTGCCCTAAGGTTGAATTATTGGAGGGCTATTTCTTTACACCCTTTTCTCATTTCATTTCTTTTTCATTCTTCATTTCTTTACACCCCATTTATTTTTTATTCCAGTACTAGCTCTGTCTCAGTCCGCACTCTTCCCATATCCTCATTTTTCTCCTTTTTTCATCATACCTACCGACTCTACATTATCTAATGGATTGTCCCTTGGTAGATCCCTCTGGTTCTGGCGGATCGTGGGAACTAATACCTAACCTCACCATCCTTATAACTCCATACATAAAGTAAAATGGTCGGTCTTTTGGTACAGTTCATTCTTCCTTGAAACCAATTGAAAAATCATTTGGAAAAACAATCAAGGTACTTGTGATACGAGATCAAAGCATTTTGTACCTTAATAGTTTTGATCATTTAGAAAACCTCCCCCTCAACATTTGCATATGATTTAGAAATTGTTTATCACATGGAGGCAAGAGGACTTTGAAATATTTTCTTTGATCACTATTTTCATAGAAAAAGCCATTTGATTTTCTTGGTAAATTCTCCCCCTTAATATGTGCATAGGATATTTGAAATCATTTTATCACCTAGAGGAAAGAGTTCTTTTGAAGCACATCCACGATCACAAAAGCCATTAAGAAACTATTAGAAAATCAATCAAGGTACTTTATGTTGAAACATAGAAATCTTTGTACCTTGATAGTTTATTTTCTTTTGAAATGCTCCCCACAATATGTGCTTCGAGATTCGAAAGTGTTTAGCACATATGGGAGAGAAGCATGCACATTTGAATCAAAACGATCATCATTTATCAAATTTCATTATTAAATCACAAATTCTCCCCCGATCAAAAATATCAAACCCTTTGAGATTTTGGATCTCAAGTGATTTAATCAGGTTTAAAAAACTTGGGAGAATATGTGTCCTGGTTTAAATACTCATCATGTTTTTGGATAAATCCTCCTCCTCAACATGTGCATTGTGTATTTCAAATCGTTTGGCACATGGATGCAGTAGTGCCTTTGAAGGACTAAAACCAATTCCATTAAAATACATTTGAGATTTAAATCACGATATCTCCGCCGATCAAAAATATCAAACCATTTGAGATTTGTGATCCCATCTGATTTAAATCATTTTGAAAATTTTAGGGGAAAGACGTGGCATAATTTAATTTTGAGAAATGACGGATAAGGACCATTTTAAGACATTAAAGATTGTTAGTGTCAGGTATGATTGTTTTAGAATCTTTAAGTAAAATAAAACAATTTCACAATCAAACAAGAACAAAAAAAAATTTCATTTTGAAAGATCTTGATTCTAAAGAAAAATCATACCATGACATAACATTAAATCTTTAGATCACCACTTTATTTAAATACAAATCGGAACTTTTGTGAAATATCGTTTGAAAAATATTTTATTTTAAATCACTCTTCCCCTCAATCGATGACCGTAGTCGATGATTGAGTGACTTAAGATTTTGATAAAACAGAAGTCGGTGATTTACAAAATTAAGTCAATTTATTTTCAAAACCAATATTTTCCATTTTCAAAACAAAATTATTTAAAACTTGTTTTAAAGAATGGTATCATCACTACTTGTCTGCACAAAGATCGTTAGGTGGTTGAGAAGCTTATGTTGTTGTAGGGCTTGGAAGAAAAATCGTCTGCGATGCGTGAGACTTCTTACGTTGCATTTTTATGCCAAGCGAGGTCAATTAAGCTCGTTTCTTCATTTCTTGATGAAAACCATCACTGATGCAGTGAGACCTCTACGTTGCATTTATGCCAACTCTCCATTAAGTCAAGTTAAGCTCCGTTTCATCATTTGTCAACCCAAGATATAGTTACCCTTTCCTTTCGGCATCCAATCATCTTCAATTGTGGGATCCGGATCGGGAACATTCTTATATACCAATATACATGCATATGTTAGTGAACACACATACAGATATATGGTGGTCGACATCACCCAAACAGCAATCGACTAATAAAAGTCAATCCAACATAACAATCAGTTCATATAAGGTATGGGAATTATGTGTATATCAAACTCTAATAATCTAATCCTAACAATCATATCCTAAATTCCTAGTCCTTCGACACAGGCAATTATCATTTTTAATTAAGCACGATGGGATAATTAGAAATTCCGTTAGATGATATAGATTTGAAAACATTCTCCCCCTCAATCAATGACTTATTTTCGAAAAAGATTATGGCGAAGTCATTGATTGAGTTTTCAATTACGAAAACTCTGAAACTAATTAATTTAATAGCAACTCATTTACCACCATTTTTGAAAAACAACAATTATTTTTCTGAAGAATTTTAGACGGAAAAACATTTGTGTAGGAACAGCAGTCCTTCGACATACTTTCCTCAAATAGTTTTAGGATAAATGCACAAAATATTTTTAAAAATTTGTATAGCGCAGCACTTTCCTTTCTTTGAAAAACGGGTTGCTATCGAAAATAATATCAAACCATAGCTTCGAAGCCCGGGTTACAGTCTGAAATAATTGTAAGCCATATTTTGAGACATGATTTGGAAAAGAATATTTACACTCTGCTTTCGAACTTCATCTATGGTCCGTGCCATTATTGAATGACATTTCTAAGACATGAATGTTATCGATACAGAAGACATGTCTTTGAAAACATATTTTTTGGTATTTTTAAATTTGATTTTTATGGATTTTTGTTGGTTTTATATTTTATATTTTGTTTTTGAAAATATATACACGATAGAAGATGATATAGTTAAAAGAAGATGATGATACAGTACCGAGATAAGGATATCGAGCAGCCCGTTGTAGAATATAGAAGTCATCATCTCTTAAAATTCTACCAAAGCTTAGAGGCTCTTGCATTGAAGAAAGAAAATTGAACCATCTGAAAGTGAGACTTTGGCTGCTTCCCCAAACCGAAAATCTATTGCGAGCATATTCAAGCTTTCTTTCAAGCTTTCCTTAGCCAGGTGCACAAGGAAGCACACCATTATCATAAATCCCGCTGCTCCTTTTAAGGCCGATGTCGAGATTCTCCGTTCGAGTTATATCATCTAATAGAAATACGACAGCATGTCATCCACATAAAATAATCTTCTCAAATTTCTTTTCTACTGACGTCTGAAGCAATCCATTCCAAAAGGTGTCAAGAGACCACTTCCCCCGAGTAGTTGAATTGATGCGGTCAGTCTCTTAGACTAGAGCTCACGAGCGAATACATACAGAAGACAAAGAAACTTATACCATCGAGTAGTTAAGTCCAATAGCCGAAGAATAACCCGATGTATACTCTCCCCACGAAGAAAGTGTATGAAGCTCGAACCCGAAGTACCCAGAATGCCCAAAGAGAATAACAGATAACATTGAAGGCGGGCCAAATCGATTATGCTGCGGATGACAATCTCTTGGATGTCAACTTCGAGAATAAGTGATTATATCTGAATCACAGATTAAGCCCTCAAGTAAATCGGTGAGCTTCCCCAATGTACACAATCTCTCTCACGATGATTCGCGATAACATCGTAATCATCACCACTGTGTACCTCTTTTATCTTCAAACTTTCTATTACATCACTTCCCCGCGTCGTTGGAATAATAATACTAAAAAGCCTTGATGAGTACCTTGAGTTTCTATCTTGGTCATGACATTTGTTTTTCCGGGATATCTTCAATCACTTAGAAGTATTAAGCTCATCAAGTTTACTCGCCATGAGTCAAACCTTGAGTTTCTGCGGTAATAACATTTTGTCTTCGGGATATCTTCCATCACTTAAGTAGCTTCATAAGTTTACTAGCTTTGTGTTTAGATGTGTGTCCTCTTCCCTGTTTGGTTTGATACTTGAATCAGTAAAACATATAAACCAAAATACTAGAAATCTTTTAGAAGACCACATTAAATCTTTGTGAGAATCAACATCTTTGAATAATGTGAGCAAGTCTAATTAGGGATTAAATTGACGTATCCTCTCCTAATTAGTGCTCTCCCCTAAACCGACAATCTGTTTGATAAATGCCCATATTAAGAAGAAGTGTTAGGTCACTAGTTTTACAACACAAGTTATAGAAAGAGACAAAGAAGAGGCGGATGAACAAGACACAAACCACACACTATCGTGAATATATTAGACGGTTATGAATATGCAAGTGAAGGAGAGAATGAATTGAACAACCAACCCTCAAATGAGGGTTTACAAGATTATTTATAGGAGAGAAGCTAGGGCAACACTCTAGTTCCTTCCTTTCTTATTGGGCTTGGGTAAAGCTTATGGGCCTTCTACATAAGCTTGACCTTAAACAAACATAAAGGCCATAATAAAGCTACCTATTACATATGAAATATAAATACTTGAAATCCTGTTTAGGAGTGATTCCAACAATCTCCCCCTCAAGTATATATGAATGTGCGGTGAAAGCGTTGATGTAATAGTAGCGGTGGCGTCTTCGACATTCTTCTTTCTTGTGAGGAATTGCCTTGATTCGAACAATCTCCCGGTGTAGAGATAGTTATCTTTGAACAGTTATGCTTTGGCGTCATCTTTAACTTTGTTCTTTGATCATTGTTCTTTGTGGTGAAAGTGATAGTATGTTGTTGTCGCATCGGTCTGCTTACTCAGAGTGCTTTTTGCTCAGTGTCTCTCGTCATTCTTCAACATGCTCACCGCGCTCTTTGGCGTTGGAAATCAATCTTGGATGAAGTTTTGTAAGTCTTTGACTTTGTAGATTCTTTGATTGAAGAATCATTACATTGTTGTGTTGCATTGAGATAGATAGAACTTCCATTAGTGATGATGTTGGCGTGAGCATGAGAAGAATCGGCACGATCATCCCGCTCCGGAGCTTCCATAAGAAGAAAACATTTCAAACAGTTAGTAATAAGCGGTTCCGGCACACACAAGTTTGAACCGAGGCGTCAACGGCATAGTGTGAGGACACAACTCTAATTCTTACAAAGGCGTTCTGAATGAGTCCCACAAGTGAGATAGCGATGTGCAGAAGTACATCTCGATTGAATGAGTCGCTGAGGTACGAAAGCATCACCTCACGGTATAGACCGTTTGAGACACACTCGCGTAATCCGGGGAGTTAAAATGACTGGCTGCGAGGCGTTTGATGTTGACCCTGGCGGGAGTTTCCATTCAATCGAGGATCACAAAGTGTGAACCTCTCATAAATGTTCTCGACGATTGCTAAGATCGTGAAGGACTTCGATATGAACCCGATGATCTTATTAGTTGATCATCAAGTGATTAAATGTCAAGTGTTCCTAAAGAGATCTTTTTGAATCTCGTGGCTCTAGACTCAATAGTGCGTTTTGGTTTTCTGGCGGAGACTAGGGAGAGGGTCTCCTTCTTCAATACCGGCAATCTCTAGGAGAAAGCCGATAGTTTACGTAGGGTTCCCTGTGAGAATGAAACAAGCTTCTTGAGAGAAACTTGAGTGGATAAGAAGGTTTAGTGCATGCGTCACTGGGTCCATGGCGACTTTTAATCTTCAATACCGGCGTCACTAAGTGACAACGGTAGCATATGAATTGAACCCGATTATGCGCTAAGTTGAATAATCTGGAGGGCGTTTCTTTTCACCCTTTACTTTACATTTCTTATTGATTCTTCAACTCCTTCTTTCTTCGATTCTCATTTTCTCCTTTTTATAATCATTCCTAAGGACTTCTAACACTAACTAATGGTAGTGTCCTTGGGTAGATCCCTCCGACTCTGGCGGATCATAGGACGGTTATTCCTAACCTTAGTCACCTTATAACTCCATGACTAACCTATGTTTGCCATTAAAACCTCTGTATGATAAAATATCTCTCAAAGGGTTTGTTAATGAAAAACATGTTTGAACCATTGTGAGAGATGATGTTTTGCATAAATACTCCCCTCCACATGTGCTTAATAGTTTTAATGGTTAAATGCACAGTGAGGAAAGAGCGCTCACTTTTTGAATTGATCACTGAGATAGACAATCCCCTGAGACAGTTCACGTTGCATAGTTAAAGAGATACATTGTCAACTTTTAGGTGACAACTAGCTCTAATAACTACCTTGAAGGTGTAGACAAACCTTGGAAGGTTGTCAAACCCGTCGGAGTTCATGTCTATCAAAAGTTTCTCGAATGGTACATTCTACTCGCGACAAGTCCTTTGAGACACGTTTACATCACTAGCGAACTAGCTTGAAATTATTACCCGTCCGGGACAAGTCTTTTCGAGTTACTAACAGTTTAGTACCGTCAATTCGTTGGTTAAGTCGAGGTACACCGATTCATTTGCATTTTGTACAACATATTTCTTATCACACAATTTTCTCCCCTCAAAAATGGCATATAAAATGTTATTTTTGAACGTTTGAGAATAAATATGACCATTTCGAGTGTTGCGGGAAGACGACCCTTGTGAACAATTTGTGAACAAAGTTTTAATTTCAAATACTCCCCTCAACTAGTGATATAAGCGGTTGAGGTTTTGAAATCATTTGAGGGAAGTACTTGTTCTTTAGAGCAAAACCTTGAAAATTGAAAGGTTTGATAGGTTTTACTCAAAAATAAGAAGTTTAAGCTCTTTTATAAGGATTGTGGCAGCGAGCAGTACCACAGGGGTCCTTTATTGACAATTACGGGTTGTACAATGTTATGTGTGCACAAGCCATAGACATATTAAATCACACATCCAAAATTATATGAAGAAAACAATTCAAGGGGTACCGGGAAGTGTAGTGATATTCGAGAATGCTTGCAGGCGTTGAAAGGTGATGTTTCTCTGGGTCGACCACCAACATAGCTCTCCAATGTCGAGCGATCCCTTCGAACAACCGTTCATCAATCATGGTGATGATCCTTCTCACATCCGCCTTTCTCAGAATTCCGGCAGGAGACCCAACTTTCATATATCCTTCAACTGTCATGATCCATCCCTAACCGGCAAAGTATGATCCCGAATTTGTGGAGTTCGCTACACGCCATTAAGTAGTTTCTTTGAAGTTCACTATGGTAAACAACGAAAAGGTTTCTTTGATGAGTGTATATTGAGAGAGCTGGTTGAGATCGGGAAGAGTAAGCGTTGGAGGAGGGAGGTTGACAGCGTCGATAAGATTCAACACCATCGGATATCTTCAACGTTCTTTGATCACGATCGTCTAATGAAGATGAGAGCTGACTTGATAAATTCACGTTGAACGGTCGAGAATTGTATACGACCACATACTTTGGCAAGGTACATGTCTTCGATGTCGTTGAGGACAAGTTCTCAAAGTCAGCCTCGGAGAATCCATAGTACTGTTCATCTTGTCGTTTGACTATGATATTCTTTAAGAATGTGTAGTCCCTCTTAGACTTGAGATCAATGTGTTTGATGGCCACGATGTCCTTAGAACTATTAACATGTTGAGACTTACGAACAGGCGACCTGTAGTAGATTCTTCGTTGAGCCAATGATGAATCCCATACAATGCATCTTGGTCGTATGCTTGCGTTGTCGAAAACAAGTGATTTGCACGTTCCTCGATAGCTATGCGGTTTGAGTAAATAGCCGCTGGGAATGGAAGAGTCAATGATGTAGCGTATTTTCGCGAACCATCGCTACCGTGTAAGAAAATCCGTGTCTCTGTTAAAGAAATATCGGAAGGGAATCCGTGGTTCGTCTGTTTGGCCAATGGTCGGTAGAGTTTGGTCCAATCGGTGTAGTATGGAGGGTTGTCCCTTTGTGTGAAGTCAATGTTTGCTTCCGTTTTGAGCCAATCCATGTTGTTAGACATAGCTCGGGCGATATTCTCAAGATGATATTCGACCTCGAGGCTTTGAGCTGTCTTTTAGAAGTTGGAATGCTTCATTCTTGATTCGCTTCAACTCAGATTTCGTCATTTTCTTCACATGGAACTTTTCTTGCAAAAGTTTTCGTGCTCAATGTAGAACGTCTACCAATTCTTGACCTTCATCGGGGTAGGGAGTTTGATTGACAAGTGTGGAGAACCATTCAAACTCTTTGGTTTTATCATCATCTAGCCATGAGACGACTCAGTGAGTCGTCTTCTTCTTCTTTTGAAGGCCTTGATGATGATCTTGGTTCTGCACTTGTTTGAGTGAGGTGGGTTGTTGTAGGGGCTCGAGGACCTCTTCATCGTCACCACCCGTATACTCAAAGTAATCACCTGTTTTATGAGTGAGGGGTGGTAACTTCGGAATCGTCGAGGTTTATCGATAGAAAGACCGAGGTGGAGAGACTTTGTTGAGAAGAGTCCGTGGTGGAGGTGGCATAGAGGTAGATTTACCAGTTATTCGGCGTTTAGGTCAGAGTCCTTGTCCTTATCATCGTCATCTCTTGGTCGTTTGGGTTGATCGGTTGACTCCTTGCATGATGATCTGAGTTGAAAATCAAGTAGATTTTCGAAAAATTTAGCTTCATCGAGTAAGCGTTCGGATCGCTTTGACATTTGTATCACAAGTTTAGCGATTAACTTCAGTCAGAGATCGGCTTCTTTGGCCATTGTATGTTTAACCAATGCTACGATGTTAGGGGTGAGTTGTCCGGAAAATACTTCTCTAGTCACACCGGGACGATGTCGAGAAGAAACTTGTGAGTATGATCTCTTCGCTCTTCTCCGGTTCCTTTTGGACTTTAGGAGCGATATCACGAAGGTACTTGTTAGTGTAACCGATCATTTCGTTCGGTTCCTTTTATGATGTTCTTCATGAACTTCGAACAAATTCCTTTCTTTCTCCATCTTGTCTTTCTCATCATTTAAGTCTTTGAATGTGATCGACAAACCAATTTATTTTTGTAAGAATATGTCCTTCTCGACTTGTTTGACGGCTTTGTGAATCTTTTATGGGCTTGAGAAATCCAAGATTTAGGTGTTTCTTCGGATTTGGATGATGATCTGGTTGACTTTGTAGATGGTGGTGGTGATGAGTGAGATGAAGAATCTGATGATGAGGAGACATGAGGAGACTTGGTCCTTAGGAGGTTGAGGTTTCTCCTTTGAGTGTGTTGGATGTCTAGAAGAAACTTTGTATAGTCATCCTGGTCATCTCTAGACTTTTCTCTTTTCCTTTTCTCAAATCATACTCAATAGTGTCCTCAATAGGCTTTGTTGTTGCACAAGAGTGGTGGCACGGATCCCTTATCGGGTCGATTAACCGCATCGAGGATCACGGAGAGAGTAAGCAGATCCTCTGGGCCACCCATTTGATCTTTAGCAAATTCTTGACTTTTGAATTTGTCTAACTATTTAAACTTCTTCTGTATGATTGATCCAGTTGCTCTTCTTCTTGAGCTTTCATCATGTGACTCAAATGAGAGTCTTCCCTTTTCCATGTTAGTTTGAGGACTTGGAGGTTTTGGCTGCGAAGTTTTCATCCTTTGAGTTTGAGTATGTAATCTCTTCATCGTGTCGGTAGCATCGAGTCTACTTCCTATCTTTCTTTCGCGGTTGAAAGTTTGGGGCTTGGGAGGAACTTTTTCTTAGATGGAAGTCCGCTTTGGAAGGAGGTTTCCTCTTTGGAACATTCCTTTGACTCACGAACTTGTGACACTTCCGCACTTCCTTTTTGGTTCTCCTTAGGGTTCGGAAGATTTTTCGTCGAGATGACCAACTTTGCCTTGTCATTGCTTCCAGATACCTTTTGTGATTAGAGCTTCGACATCTTCGATTAGAAGGAAATGCGTGACCAAGCCTTGTTTCTTTGTAGGCGTTTCCTTGATTCCGACAGGATAGAATGGGTTCCATCAACATGTCGTGATTGTTGGGGTCATTGAGCCTCTTGGGAATGTCGGGATGAAGTCCAAGTGCTCTCTGGATCAACAATTTAGTATATCCGATGTAGGGAATCTTTGAGCCAAGTTTGTTGAGAAATGACATCATGTCATCCCAAAAGCTTCGATAGCGATGTGTTTCTTGTTGACCAATGCCCGAGAATATTTGCGAGTTCCATGAGCTTAGGGTGCTCATAGCATTGTCGCGACCATAAAGCAGACTTGGTGATGATCATGTAGAGAGTTCTCGGGGTTGAGGAATACTCTTAAGCTCTCGTGAGAATGCTTGGTGATTATTCACCTGTACGTCATAACCGATATTGATTAAGAATTGGAGAGTGAGCTCTTGGCGAGTGTGGCATATAGTTTGGTTGGATCGACATCGGGAATTAGGAGAAACGACCTTAAGTCTGCAGGTGTAATGGTGACTTGTTTGTGATTCGAGTCACGTCCATGACCGGTATGTCCTGACCCTTTCCATAGTGTTCAGGCTGGATGTAGATCTCGAGGAGCAGTTGCGAGTGTGAAAGCATGTTACGTCACGGATGAGTCCTCGAATGTCAATAGCAATTAAACAAGAAGATTCGAGCAAGTGAGGTGTCAAAGTCAACTCGGAGATTATTCTTTCCTATCTTCATTGGATAGCCATGAGGATAGATATCGGCAATGGAGAGAACTTCAGGTGCATCCATATTCATTTGTTCGACCATGTCGTGATCGAAATAACATTAGCCAAAAGAACCAACATATCGAAAGACATAATGTTAGTCAACGGATGGTCTTATTGTCTAGTTATTGAATGTACAGTGTCAATGAATATTACGAGTCCTAAGTCACTTGTATATTCAATAGTCCAATTACGTCGTGAAATGTTTAGTGAGTTAGTTAACTTTAAGTTTTAAAGTTTATTTTATCACTTATTGTTCACAACATATCAAACGATTTAAGTTTATTAGTGACATTTTAGGATTCGTGATGATATGATTAGTTTATTTACAAGTTTGTACCGTAACAATTCATAAGAAGGTATGATCTCGGCTTATCGTAGGATTGGTAAAGTTATCGTGAGCGGGAATGATATATGCGTGAAGTAAACTTACAGCGTAGGGTCTTAACTACGCGTAAGAAGTGTTGCGTAGGAAAAAAGGGACCTTATCGTGAGCTTATGCGTAGGCATATATTAATGCAGTAAGGCTACTCGTAGAGTTGACCTTATCGCGTAGAGGTCACTGTTCACGCATATCCTTCACGAGGATCTGTAGTCCCATATGTAGAACCTTATGCGTAGAGCGCTACGCGTGGACTAATCTGCATAACAACTACGGCGTAAGGTGATCCTTATCGTAGATTAACAACAACCTTGATTCGAATATTAAGTGTTGCAAGCACGAAATAAGCATCACATCAATGATTAACACATAACATTCATTTATGACAGACAAAAAACACATTTGACATTTTTCTAGTTATCGTAGAACCTCGCACGTAGTAAACCCTAATTCTCGGCATATGAAATCTAGCCATGGATTATGCACCAAAGTTTTTTCGTATATCATAGATGTTGTGAGAGCATGTAGACCAAGTTTTAACTTTTATCGAATCAAAAATACCCAATTTAGAACATTAAACCCTAATTCTAATTGAATCAATTAAGGTTTCTTGGTGGTTATAAGGCATGGATATCATCAATTCATCATCACATAAGCATAACACAACAATCTTTTGACCAAAACACTTCACATTCGAAAATACCCAATTCGACTCATAAACCCTAATTTTCAAAATCATCAATTAGTGTTTCTGGTGGTTTTGATGATTAAAATGATATCATTGATGTATTTGAAACGTTTTGACAAATCATTTAACCACAAACACACATATTGATTGTGTGTTCATACGCATAGCGTAGAACACTAATCAAGCATATAAGCGTTTAGCCGTGGATTTACATGAAATTCAAAACCTTCTCTTAAAACATGTTGTAATCATGAAAAACTTACAAGATGAAGATCCAAGGGATTTCTTGAGTGAATTCTAAGTAGGATGGTTTTAGGTTTTGTAATAAATGTGAAGTGTAAAGTAGGTGGAGGTGTTTTTATTAAAATAACTTTAAGATTTGAGACAGTTTTGGTCCCCCCACCTTTTCCTTTTTCAAACAAAGCAATTTAACTTCCATTTTGGTTACCAAACAAAGATTTTAGGAAAGAAACTTGACGACACTCCCCTCGACTTGAGAAAATAATGAAAGGTTATTAATTAAAGTCCGAGGAGTGTCTTTGAACAAGGAAATGTACCACCATTTGTAAAAGATTCAACCGAGATAAGATAACATGCAAGTACCGAGATGTTTTGAAGCGGTTAATAGATTATTTTCTCCCCTCAACACTTGATCGGAAAATACTGAATTTTGAAAGATTAAAGTGTTGACGGAAGATATGTACTTGCAATGTTGAAAGAAATATAGATTAGGAGAATATTTTTGTTGTTTTATCGGATTTTATATTTTTGTATTTTGTTTTTGAAAAAGTATTTACAAAAGATGTTTTGGTGTTTGATGAGTTTTAAGACTGTTTTAAGAGGTCATCCATTCCTCTTGAGTCAAACACTCATATACCAATGATTGGACCAACTCATTAAACCTAGCAGGAGGCAAGGCTTTGGTGAGAAGATCTGCCAATTGGTATTGATCCACAGTATAGTTCAACGGTACCCTGTTCCACGTGGTCCTTGATGAAATGATAACGAAGATCAATGTGCTTTGATTTCGAGTCTTTGGCCGGGATTGCGAGATGGAATGGCACTCCGATTGTCATGATACATCGGATTACGTCAAATAAGTAACCATAGTCTTTGAGTTGTGTTCTCATCCAGATGACTTGAGCACAACAGTCGGACATGGCTACATATTGCCGGTTGATGGCAGGTGATGTACAATCGCTTCTTTGATTGCCAAGACGCGGATATCGTGAGTCTAATCATCATCGTGGTTCGTCGTCATGGATACGGATCCCCAGTTAATGGTTCCCTTGATGTATCGAGGATTCTTTTAGCCTCGAGAGGTGGGTTTCGGTTGGTCGTGCCGATAACATAGATAAACGGCAAAGACAATATCAGTCACGCTTTAGATTAGATACATGGGACCCAATGATACTTCGGTATTTGGTAGGGTCCACCAATTTCCCATGTAAATCACGTCTAATTTCTTGGTAGGAGCCATTGGTGTGGCATAAGTGTCACAGGTTGTCATTCCAAATTTGTTTAACAATTCAAGGGCATATTTGGACTGACTCAAGAAAATACCACGGGGTGATTGATGAACTTGTAGTCCTAGAAAGAACGTAAGTTCACCCATCATGGACATTTCAAAATTTTTCTTCATTAGTTTTGCAAAAGCGATTGAAAACTTTTTATGTGTAAAAAATGTCATCATCGTAAATTTGAACAATTAAGATGTGTGCCCCGATGATATTATAAAAGAGTTGGGTCAAACGAGCCTTTGGTGAAATTATTGGCAATGAGGAAAGATGATAGCTTATCGCATCATGCCCGAGGGCTTGTTTGAGACCATAAGAGCTTTGTTCGGTTTGTAAACATGGTTCGGAACTTCGGGATCAACGAATCCATCCGGTTGGTGACATAAACCGTTTCTTTAAGTTGTCCATTGAGAGCGCAGTTTTGACATCCATCGATAGACCGTCATATTCATATGAGCGTGGCTAGAAATATCCGAACGACCTCAAGACGAGCAGCAGAGCAAAAGATTCTTCAAAGTCTATTCCCTCTTCACGGCGATAACCCTTAGCACTAGGCGTGACTTGTTTCGATGACGTTCCTTCACATCCAATTTGTTTTTCTAAATCCATTTGAGACCAATGACGTAGAACCCTGTTGGTCTTTCAACCAGTTCCCATACTTCAAGACGTTTGAATTGGTTGAGTTCTTCTGCATAGATTCAATCCAGTTGTCCTTTGTCATTGCGTCTTTGATGTTTTTAGTTGAATTGGCAGACGGTGAGTGCATAAATGCAATGTTCACCGTCTGTGAAAGGCGTTGTCGTAACGGTTGTTGGGTTGCCAATAATGTTTTGAGGATGGTCTTTCCATCTATGTGTAGAGGGTTGATGTTGGTATACATTGTGCGGTCACGAGGGTTCAAATGGTTTGTTGAAGATTCCGCGACATCTGTGCGGTCTCATTAGCAAGCGGGTTGAAGAGCATTTGGATCAAAATCTGCGGTGGGGTATTTCATTCGAATATCATCATTTGGTTCATCATTGTTGGGCGGTGTGTTTCAACTGTTGTGTTGGAGTCAAGCGGTGTAGGTATCTTCACAGTAGTTGTTAGCAGGTGTATCGGTATAGGAATATTATCGGGTTGTCGCGGAAGCAGTGGATACACACGAGCACGTTCATCAATATCGTCACGAGCGAGAGGAGCAAATAACCTTTCCATTTGTTGACGAGTTAGGCGAGGGCTTTCTTCGGTGATGATGGGGTTGAGGGAAGTTTAAACGGTTGTGACCGGGTTCTAAGTTGTTATACTCAGAAGCCATATCCGTGAGTTCATCGAAATGAGCATGAATCGTTTCCATTACCTCCTTAGTTCGACGATTCGGATTCGAAACCTTTAGAATTATCCACGATATCAATAAAGACTCCAAAATCAGCTTTGGCTTTGAGCTTTCCAAAATCATCACGATCATTATTCGGATAGCAAAGGAATCCAAATACATGAAAGTGTTTGAGATTCGGTTTATAGTTGTGGACAAGCTCGAAAGGTGTTTTGTTGTGGCGTTTGTGATCAGAACGGTTTTGAGTATAGCATGCGATGGAGTACAACACGCCCGTAATGGAAGTTTAGCATTGATTAACATTGTTCTTGCGGCTTCCACTAACGTTGGTTTAGATCTTTCAACAACTCCGTTTTGTTGGTGTAATGCGTGCAATAGATGTTTGATCTTTGAATTCCCACTTTCTCATAGAATTCACGAAGGGTTTTGTTAACAAATTCAGTTCCTTTATGCGTTCGATGATTACGGCGGTGTTGTGAAGTTGAACTCGTATTTTGTGAGAAAGGTGATGATCATTTGTGGAGCTTGGTCTTTGCTACGAAGAAAGTAGACCCAAGTCCATCGTGAGTAGTCATCAACAATTACTAAGATGTAGCGTTTGCCATTGATCGTTTGCACGCGCGTCGGGCCACACAAATCCATGTGAAGAAGATGAAGCACATCTTTGAGAGCGTGTTCCACTTTGAAGGAAAATGAGCACGAGTGCTTTTCCCTTGTTCACAAGCTAAGCAAAGGTGATCTTTTGAATACCGGAATCGTGGGAGTCCTTCAACTAGTTTGTGTCGAGCAAGGTTGGTGATGGTTTGAAAGTTTAGATGTGAGAGGCAGCGGTGCCATAGCCAATATTTTGTTGATGTTGCCTTAGAAAGTAAGCAAATGGGAGAGGAAGCAACCATGTCTTGCATAGAGATAGTGTAGAGACTAGAATTACGAGCCGACATAAGGTCATTTCCTTGTAGATCCGAATGAAACAAGTTTTCTCCCGAAAGCAACCTCCAAATCTCCATCACAAAATTGACCTCACGAAAGCAGTTGTGACGAGGCCTTCCACATAGTAAACCCTGCTGATTTCGATGTTCCCATTGACATAATCTCCGTAGCCCATGATAGGCTGTGATCATTCCGAACACGGCGGTGCCAATGAACTTTGCAATAAAGTTTGATAACAGTTTAAGATTGCTGTCATGTGTCGGGAACATCCGCTATCAACAATCAGAGAATGATCGTATCACTGCATTACACATGGGCGACCAGATGGAATAGAAGTAGATGTGGAACCCGAAATGTTAGAGGGTTCCATAGAAAGTATAGTAGATATACACACATCAATAGCTTTAGGTATCCACTTAAATCCTAGTGTGTTATATATCCATTTATGCCATCTATAACTACTCTTTGCTTTAGTCTTAGTGAATTCACTAGGTGGTACTACATTCCTAGGAGGTGGCTGAGACTCTGAGGGGCAGCAATCGTTTCTTAGAATCTATAGAGGGCGGTCTACCAAGCACAGACTTAGAAAGATTAGTGGGCCTAGAGGTATTCGGTTCTTAGGATTCCTTAAACGAGAGATGATAGCTTTAGCAACACATTTATCATGACAATCGAAATTCATACTTTTCGACAAATATCACAAGGTGCATCAGGCTGAATATCAAAAGTACTTAACGGTTTAGCATTCGTTACATCACTATTTCTATTACATTTGCTAGGCGCAATATCTATAGTGGAGGCAAGCGTGTCTTATTGAGTCCTAGGGTGTTCTTCTACTTTAGCATTCTTGATTGATCTTTTCTTGGTCGCCTTCCTATTCTTCGATTGAGTGCTCTAGGCGTGAAGTCGGACGTTTGGAAAAGGCTCAACTATTCTGTTTCAGTAGAAGGAAGCACGTTAGCTACTTGTGATTTGGCAGTAGAGATTCTAGGTGCATGAGTACTAAGTGTTCCGGGGGCTAATCTCTTAATGATTGTTGGCGGAAGTTGTTCATACTTTCCTAACATTCTTCTTAACTTGATGATAGTGTGAATCGATCTTGATTTTCGGACGAACATTTCCAACAAAATGCATAACTTCTTTAGTGTGTGCAAGATAATGATCAAGTTCATTTGATGCTTCATCACGAGTCTTTTGAGTAAATCAAATATGACACCATATTCCTTTTAACTTTTACAAGTTCTTGTTCATATTTTGAGATTTGACACTTGAAAGACACGTTTTGATCATCCGGTTGCTCAATTTTAGAATCGAGAAGGTTTTGCATAATCGGTTGATTTTGTGTTGAAAAACAAGTTGTTGATCGTGAATATCTTTTTGACACCAATTAAGGCGACGTATTGCATTTGAAAGTTCGTTTGACAATCGTTTGTTTTCAACTTTTAAGGACTCGTCTGAAGCACATTATCGGTGTTCTCAACATTTACCACGAACAACAGATATCGGCAGAGATATAATCAAATGCATATGACAAAGAATTCAATAACACAACATTTTGAACATCAGCACAGATAACATCTTCCAAGAGTCGATCAACATCTTTTCTCAACATTTTCTTTTTACGTTTAGTATTAGAAATAGATGTTTCGTTTTCAGCGTTTTCATGACCCAAGTTCCTTATGAAAATCCTTTTCCCGAACAATTGCACAACTTTACAAGTTTTTAACATTAGGTAAAAGATTTTTCTGAAAAATGTCTCTTTGTTCTCGCGACAGAGGCGATTGAAAATGTTCAACTTTGATTTCAGGTCGATATTCTATCTCATGTTGTAAAATTTTGAGGTCAGCCATGAAAATGTCAAAATATCGAAGAATTTTTCGATTTTAGGTTTGTGAGTTTACTTCACTAATGGAAGGTAAAGGACCATAAGTTTGTGCAAAGTGCGTTTGGGATTAACATAAGAAGACTCGGGTGTTTTGATGATAACCCTTGGTGTGTTAGAAGAATCCGTTGGTGTGACGAAAGTGACGGTTTTGAATAATTAAAAGGTTTGTTGTAAACAACAGTTTTTAATTTTGATCGACTCTCGTCTTGTGCATCTAATTCCTCTTGACGATGATATTCAACAACATTCATAACAGAATTATCAATTTTATATTGTGCAGGAAACTTCGAGTTTGGTTTGAATGCTTAGGTTGAAAGCTTAGGTTTGTAATCAGCAAGATTCGGTCCATATCCATTTGGATTGGGTTTTAAAGTAAACTTTTCAATGGTTGTGACCGACTCGCCATGTTTGTAAACAACAGTTTTAAACTCTTTAAGTTTGTTTTGCAAGCCGATGATTTCTTCAAGATGATCATCTATTCGTTTCGTTGAATGCTTTTTGTATGCAGAGAGCTGTTTTTGACAAGTTAACAACTCAGCCTTAGCTTTTTGATTTTCCAAGGTGAGAGCGTTAATTTGCTTTTTATGTTCATGTTTGATTGTTCTATTTCGGACAACAAAGCATTCTTCGAAGCGGCTAGATCACATGCATCGTTCTAAATATTTTTCGTTTTGATAAGATTTGGCAAAGGCAGCTTCAAAACCGTTTTCACGTTTTTCTTGAGTTTTGAAAAAGTTGAGTTGCTTTTGTAAACATTCAAAATCCTTTGTTAACGGTGCATTTTTACTTTTCAAGTCCTGATTAATTGCACGACATTCTTCCACTATGGTTTGTTGGTCTTGTATTAAGCGAGCAAAATCTGGATGAGGCAAAAGTTCGGCGTGTTCAATGTGAGTCACAACATGATCATTATTGAGATCCTCAAGTATAACCACGGAGTCAATTTGATTATCAAGGGAAACCGTTTGGTCATCTTGATCGTCAAATATAACTACGGGTCTAGTTGAAAATCGTCGGAATGAGATGTGGACGACTCATTTTGAACATTCTGAGCCTTGCGGATTCGGATGTTGGCGGAGATATGAGATCGAGATAAATATGGTTTGTTGGTGCACGAGACAAGCCATCGGTGTCATACACGGGCTGTGTCACTCATGTGTAACGCATATTAGCCATCAACATAACGTTGCATTGGCCGCAAGTCCTCCATATCATCATCGAGTCGGCATTTGCCATAAAGCTCGTTCTTTGTGCGTGAGAGTTCCACCGCCTTCATCCTTAAGAGCCATAAGAAGAGCCTCTTTGAAATAAGCACTGCCCTTAGTCCTTGGCTTTGGGCATGCATTAGCCAGTTGTCCCTTCTCATTGCAGTTGTAGCATCGAAGACCATTCAACCCATTTTGAGCATTTCCCCGTTCCACCACTTGAGCTCTGTTGTTATTCCTACCCACAGCATTAAACCCTTGACCACCGCCCATCGGCGACCATAATCCGCGATTCGAACTTCAACTCGTCCATTGTTCACAACAGCTTGAGTCCGTGTGTTAGATGAGGAGCGAATCTGTTGTTGGATTTGTTGGTGTAACGGCCAAAAGCGTTAGCAATCATCACAAATCCTTGTTGCAATGCTTCGAACGGATCGGTTTCCTCATTGCTTCAGCGACATATGCTTGAGCATTGTTGTTGTATGGAACCAATTGATTTTGTTGAGGTTGTTCTAAGGTGGTGTGTTTGAAGCATGTGGTTGAGTTGCTGGTTGAGGAGAATAACTGTTTTGAGCATATAAGGCAAGTTGTTGTTGATTTTCGGGATGTGTTGGTGGAGCGATTTGAGCACGGAGAATCCTTTCCCGATCAACTTCCTTTTCATGAGGTTTCAAGTAATCGTACAACAATCCGTAGGTAGAATGATGCATGTTCTTCGCTTGACGGAGAAAAATGACATACTTCTCCCATTAGGGACCAAGACTACTCACGAACTTAGTATTCACTGCAATTCTTGGCATGATGATGTTGTGTTTATCCAAATCATTGATGATGATGCGAAAATCGGTGATGATAGGACTCTAGTGTCTCTACAGGTTCAATCATGAAGTGTTCATAAGCCAAGTAAATTTTGGATTCCAAATCTTCCGGATTGAGTACTGATCCTTCCATAAGAAGACGAATATGATCCCACATTTTTGTGCAGTCTTTTGAGCATCAACACTACGAAGAATTGGGTTTGGTAATCCTAAAAGGATGTATTCCATTGCAAGCTCATCAGCTTCATAGTGTAGAAGTTCTTGAGGATTCAAGTCCTATGATAGCAATGTTTGTTTGTTCATCTCTTGGTGGAATGGCATTTGGATCTCCGTGTACAATGATAGTAGGCATCTCAAATGGACCTTCCAAGATAACCTTCTTTAAGAACTTTCCATGTGGCTTCTTTAGATCACAAAACCTAAAGAACCTTATCACCCATTGATCGTAGTTTCTGAGAGTGAGCATTGGAGGTCTATCAAGTGATCCAGCCTCATGAATTGATTGTTGGCTGCTAAAGCTTCACACATCTTTGCAAACCAAGTGAGTTCCTTCATAGTGTTCCTTGATGGATGTTGATTGAATTCATTTGTGTACGGTTGAACTTGAAGACTTGGTGGTGGTTGAACCATTTGAGGTTGTGGATTTCTGACAAGTTGTGGAGTATGTAGTTGATTAAATTGTTGTTGATAAATTGCTTGTTGTTGATTCCATTGTTGATGTTGTGGACTTAGTTGTTGTTGCTGTTGAGGATAAGTGTAAGGGAAATAGTTAGAGTATGGTGGTTGTGACATGTTGATAAACTTGTGTTGGTAAAATGGATCTTTGTAGTCGAATGAACCTTTGTTGATGAAGTGTCCTTAGGCGTAGAAATCACAAGAACCAAGTAGCACTTGCGTAAAACACCAAAGTTACGCGTAACAATGAGAGTTACGCGTAGGTTTTAGCTTAGCGTAAGTAGGAAAAAAGCTAAAGTTATCGCGTGAACAAAAAGTTAGTAGGATTTGGCTTATCGTAAGACAAGGCTTAGGCGTAAAAATCTTATGCGTAGGATTTCTCGCGTAAGTTTAACTTATGCGTAATTTTAGGTTTTATCCCAAATGATCTTTATACATTACAAAGATATCCAAAGTCGGCGTATTTTCAGGACTTATCCAAGTAAGAAAACGGAATAAACCACGAAAATGAAGATCAAACCAAGGAAAAATACAGCGTGAAATTTAGGTTTTGATACTGGCGTGATTTACGTAAAAGTGATTTTGCCCAAATATGTTTCTAAACCAGATTTTGTGTGATGAAATAGCTTCAATAACACCAAAAGACACAAAAGTGTGAAACTTGATGACCAAAGCCTCTAAAGCGATTATCGTGGATGATACGCGTTGAAACAAGCTTAAAAACTGATATTCACGCGTAAAGTTTGAAACTTTTTGCCAAAACTTAAACTTTAACACTTAATAACCTTGAAAGTACAAGAATCTTGGATTGTAACATGTAAAATGGCTTTAAGCGATT